>JAVIWB010004712.1:0-617509 GCA_031893035.1 Dermolepida albohirtum | reverse complement strand
CGTATGTAACAACCTGATAAATTTCTTCTAATCATAAAAAGTAAATTCTCCTCTATACATATTTATTGTGAATTCCTATAAACACCTGCCACAATAAACTAGCATATGTAAATATTCTAATAATTATATGGCTTCTATATCTATCATATGCCGAGCAAGATATTTTGCTCGCATTAAGTATTCCTCTTCATTATCCGACATATTGGAAAACGTGCTAATCAATTCATTTTCGTCCTCATCTTTTGCAAAAGCGGGAACGTTTCCCGTTTTGCAAAGCATCGCTTTAATTATCAAAAGGGAGTATCCTAACGCGTACACGCCATAATCCGTCCATTCTTTTAACAAAATGTGACGTGGATACAATATGTCTGGATCGCTACCTAATTCTATTATTCTTTGGCTTAATTCTTCGTAATACACTTGAATGTAATATTTATAATTATTTATAGCTTCTTTTGATGCTACTTGATAAAAGAATATACTGATGTCATGCACAGGAGAGGCGCGCATTGTAAATTGCCAGTCAATTAGCATTACGTCTTTAGGATGTTCTCTATCATCATTCTACAAGATACAAACAAAATTTATTATTAATGAAAATTATATTATTTTCTGCTACTCCATCGTTAATTAAATACACAGAAATTAATTAAAAATTTCTGCGCTGGAGAAGGACTCGAACTTCTATCTGCCGTTTTCTAGACGACTGCTTTACCAATTAAGCCACCAGACAGTGTAACTTCGAGTCCTTTAACACGCCATAAATCGTATTATGGAACAGATCTAATATTTATTTAAAAACCCGCAGTTCGGTTATGATGTCATAATTATATATAAATATATAAATTAGTTTCACGATAGGAAATTTAATGAAGTATCACGTGAAAATATATTTCGATAGCATTGAGATTCGTAATATACTCCATTTTTCTTTTCTAAAACTAGTCACATATTAAAACTAGTAGAATATTGAAACTATTAAATACAGCAATTATATTTATATTTACACTTTTTGTGATAATTATTGGAAATGCATTAGAAGATGTATTATAACTAACATTGTCATATGTAAAATTATATTTATGAGTTCAAATGACCTGATATTGTCAAAAAGCATATACTTAAATATCATCTAAGGATTTCTGAAACAATAAGGACGGTTGAGGAAGTTATTGGACTACCGAAATAACAACCTAACCAAGATTTGGTAACAATCTGATAAAAAGAACTGTCTACATAGGTACTACAATTTGGGTTTTTTTATTATTATAAATTTTTGCCAAACTATATTTTTCTTATATTGCTGTTTCTTATAACTTCTCTTCAAAATTAAAATCCAGGTAAAAATTAACATCTAAAATTTATTATATTTTCCAGTGAAGAAAAAAAGTCAAAAAGACAAACATTAATTTCCAGAAACGTTTTTGACAAGCAGTAGTTGGCCCCTAAAATACAGATACATAAAAAGTAAAAAAGACACTGTTAGTAAAGTACCTAAGAATTAGAAAATTCAGAGTTCTTCTAGTCAATTGTTTACAGAAGTTTGTACAGTCAATGCTGAATATTGTTTAATACTCTTGTATAACGTAGTTAAACAGGTGATCGAAAATTAGTGAATGAGGGGGTGAAACTCGATATATTGGGTTGGCAACTAAGTACTTTCGGTTTTTACTGATAGAGAGCGTTGCTTTATTTTTTGTATAACGTATGTTAGTGCTGTACTTTACCGGTTGTCGCGTGATACTAGTCACATTGACGTAACTTCAGAAGCAAGTAGTGCGTGATTTTTATTAAAGCTATTAGTTGTGGGTTAATTTTAAATGGAGTGCAGAAACGAACATTTTCGACATATTTTACTATTTTACTTCGGTAAAGGAAAGAAAGCTGCTGCGGCTCACAAAAAGATATGTGAAGTTTATGGTGCTAATTGCTTAACAGAGCGCACGTGTCAGAATTGGTATAAAAAATTTCGTTCTGGAGATTTTTCTCTCAAAGATGAGCAATGTTCTGGTCGGCCTACTGAAGTTGATGATGACCAAATCAAAGTCATAATTGAAGAGGATCGTCATATAACTGTTCGAGAGGTTGCGGGGAGGCTATATGCATCGCACACAACAATTGAAAAACATTTAAAATGTCTTGGGCTAGTTAAGAAGCTTGATATTTGGGTACCTCACGAATTGAAAGAAATTCATTTAACACGAAGAATGCGATATGCATATTAGACGAAATGAAACCGACCCTTTCTTAAAAAGAATCATCACTGGTGATGAAAAATGGGTCCTGTACAGTAACATAGTTCGAAAACGATCATGGAGCAAACACGATAAACCAGCTCAAACTACATCGAAAGCTGAATTGCATCCAAAAAAGATCATGCTGTCAGTTTGGTGGGATTACAAAGGTGTTGTGTTTTTTGAGCTGCTTCCAAGGAACCAAACGATCAATTCTGATGTTTACTGTCAACAATTAATAAAACTGAATGAAGCAATCAAAGAAAAACGGCCAGAATTGTCAAATCGGAAACGTGTAGTTTTCCACCAAGATAATGCAAGGCCTCACACATCTTTGGCAACTCGTGGGAAACTATTGGAGCTTGGCTGGGAAGTGATGCCACATCCCCCATACAGCCCTGATCTAGCACCATCTGATTACCATTTATTTCGAAGTTTGCAGAATTCTTTGAATGGTAAAACTTTCACAAATGACGATGACCTTCACTCGCACCTGGTTCAGTTTTTTGCTGATAAGGACCAGAAATTTTATGAGCGCGGAATCATGCAGCTGAAAGAAAGATGGCAAAAGGTCATTGAGCAAAATGGAAAATATATAATTGATTAAAAACTATTCTTTGTTTAAAAAAAAAGTGTTTTATTTTATACTACAAAACCGAAAGTACTTAGTTGCCAACCCAATATCTTCTCTGATGCAATACTCATCTTTATGTCTTTATGTTGCCACCAAAAAACGGTTGATCATAAACAAACTTCAGCGAACTTTAAAACCCATCCAGCATAAAACCTTCATTTTCTCGTCTTGTTCATTAAAAGAATTGTTACTTAGAACTTTCTATGCAGATATAGCATTGAATCGTCAATACTAATTTCCAACAATGGTTCATACATGTGAGGAACATCAATTAAAACACATCTGCAACTATATTTTACTGTATATTGTTAAAAAACGAAAGTAAAAATATTGATTATAACTATTGAAAGAAATGAGGTAATTTAAATAACTGATATAATGCTTTAATTGATTTAACTGCAACTAAAGTGCCCTGACTCAATGCATTGATCTTACGTAGAATATTGACAGTGAAAAGAAAACAAAACAGCTTACACAGAGACAAATCCTACATTGAATATTGACAATTTCTCATCAGTAAAAAAAAACAAAAGGGCTTACATTGATGACAAACCTTAAATGAGAACATCTGTAACTATGTTATAACGTATATTGATAAAAAACAAAAGTGCAAGTGTTGATTATAACTATTGAAAGAAATGAGGTAATTTAAATAACTGATATAATGTTTTAAATGATTTAACTAAAACAAAAGTACCCTGACTCAATGCATTGGTCTTACATAGAATATTGACAATTATTCATCAGTAACAAAAAACAATAGGGCTTACACAGAAACAAACCTTAAATGGGATTACAAAAGTTACAAGTAATGTGTAATTGATTAGAGATTAAAATAATATTTTAAATAAATTGAGTATTAAATACTATAACAAAAAAGAGAAATAAATGTACAATCTGGTGGCTACGTCGTTAGTACGGCGTGCTCGATAATAGGTTAAGCCCTTCTACGTAACGAGTAAAAAAAGGAATAGTGTATCGCCGAGACTTAGCTCGACTACTTGGGGTGATTGCTAGTCGCCCCAACGACCTAATTCATGCTGCGGCTAGTTTCTCGAACACAACTACGTAAATAAAAGCGCACGACTTCGTGTACGTCATCAGGGATAACTTATTATTGTCGAAGTGTTCGCCCGATTAATCCCACTCGGAAATTACTAATTAATAACTTGAGTCACCCTTCTTAAATCGGCAATACGCGTTCCATCGACTATCGCATTCAACGACAAGTGACGCCAACTCTACGCGCAACACGTGCTTTGAGTATTTCGCGATCACGTGATTTAGATACACGTTTTTTTTTAGTCACACACCGGCATTATTATAACATGGACTCGCAAAAATGTATTAAACATTTATATGAAAATTTACAAAAATTAAAGAATGACTTTTCTATAGTTAATGGAGTGGAAATAATACAAAAATGACGAAAAATTAAACTAAAAAATTTTAAAATAGCTTTTATAACAAAATAACGAGACTAGAAAGAATTTAGTTTGTTACAAATTAGTAACGATTACATCGATGACTTAAATATTGTTACGGTGGTAACGGAATGTTTGGACGAGAAAAGTATTTCTTTAAAATAATGAAGTTATAACAGTTATTCGTAGGTGAATAGGCAACCAATACAAAGACTACTTCCAGCAAGATGTCAGAAAACTTTGGATCGATGAAGAGGCCTTATTGAAAAATAATATAGGTCTTTGTTGTATTGTAGTAACTTTTTTTATAAATAAAATTATGATTAAATTATAATCACTAGTATTATCTACAAATATAACATTATTTAAACTTGAATAGATAATTTGACAAAGTATTAAATAGCATAATATATATCTCTATAAAAAGGGGAACTTGAAATATATATATATTTGTTTATTGCAAAAATACTAGTTACATACTAAATAATATAACAATACTGTATCTACACATCTTCTAATGAAGCAAATATCGTTACTTTGCCAAAGCGGTGAATTTAGAAAGCATATTTTCTTCTACAGCTGCTTTCTATAATTTCTGTTCAATATTGGAATACAGGTAAAAGTAACATCTAAAATTGATTAAATTTTTATTAAATGATTGATTATGTAATATTTTTTAACCACAGTTTATAATATTGGCTTTTCTCCGTAACCAGACAAAAATACTAATTAAATATTACAGAACCCCAATATCCATCATGTGTCGAATAATATATTTTCCTCGCTTCACGAATTCTGCTTCATTAGTTTTCACGTTAGAAAACAAATCTACAATTTCTTCATGTTCCATTTTGTCGTTAAAGGTGAAAACATCTTCCTTTTTACACAGCAATACTTTAATAAGGAAGAAAGAGAATCCTAATGAATACAGGGCGAAATCTATCCATTCCTTTTCAAAAACGGAGCGTGGATATAAAACCTCCGGATCGCTGCCTAATTCTTTTATTCGGGCGCTAAGTTCTTCGTAGTATATTTGTAAGTAATACTTGTAATTATCCACAGTTTCTTTCGATGCCACTGGGTAAAATACTGTTCCAATATCATGCACTGGTGAAGCACGCATGACACACTGCCAGTCTATCAGCATCACGTCTTTTAGGTGTTCTCTGTCGTCATCCTACAATTATGTTAAACATTGGGAAGTTATCAAATCGAGTTACTATAAAATTGAACTTATTTGTAGCATTTAAAATATTGAATATGGCATATAAAATTCTATTAACAATAATTCAAAAACGATTGATTAATAAGAGCAGACGTAAAAGAAGGACAGTGAATTCAACAATAAATGCAGTTGGTATAGTTAAAGATACAGTCGGAAAAGCAAAGGACTATCGAATAAAGTTAGAATTGATTTTTGGAAACTTATAACTAGAGCGGCGACGAAAGTGGCAATACCATAGGCGGTACGGTAGAACGGGCAATTGGTGCGCAGTGAATGAGATCATTCACATCAAATACAATACGGTTCACGGTTAGTGTTTAAGTGTAAATTATAAACTGCGGCGAAAGTGTCCGTAGCAGTGCCGTGTCTAGACTTATTCTTACACAATTAGTGCTTACCTAGTAATATGTAATTTCATAACCCTGATAATGTGTTGTGGAAGTAACTGTACATCTGCATCATTGCATACGTCTCTACGGTTGCTTCTGTAAATGACGTCCTTCGCGACGAGAAAATGTTTTTGTATAGAGAAAAAGATCGTTCGGCGTCTATTGATGTAATTTTGGCAGAAAGAAGCTGTTGTTCAAAATCATTACAGGGCTCACTATTTGCACATTTGTCATAAATAGTTCGTAAAACATGCAAGTCCGGATTTTTTTTTAAAACACTTAATAATTTTTGATGAGCTCGTACACCAGCAGCGTCAGTTAAACTATGCAAATGAGCGGTCACATTTTGCACTATGCATAGTGATGCGTCTAAGGGCAGCGAATCGTTTTCGTTTTGAAGTTTTGTAATTGCTTCTACTAATGGATGGTAATTGTTATATATTGTATGCAGATCTTCCAGAATTTGGGGATTTTCAAATTGATGTTGACTGTCTCTGATTGCTTGGGATTCGGTTGGCCTAAATTTTGATATAACAGATTTAACTTTGTGAAAATTCTTATGGTAATAAAAAGCTGCATTTAGCCACGTGCCCCATCGTGTAAGAATGGGTTCCGGTGGTTCCAAAATATCTGGACAAGTTTTATGAAATTCTTTAAGTCGTTTAGGGGATTTAAGAAACACTTGTTTGGTGGATCCAATCAAATGATCAACGTTTTTATAACTACTTCTAACATTTTCAGCAACTAAATGAAGAGCATGGAGTACACAAGTTATGTGTATTAATTTAGGAAAAGTTACTTTTAGTAAACGTCCGAGTAGTAACATAGTAGCAGCACCATCTTTTACAAGCATGCAGACTTGAGTACTATGAATGTGAAATTTTTTTAAGGTGTTCATTATTATTTGCCGAATATTTGCCGCAATACATGCTTGTATACGTTTACAGGCTAACAAATAGGGCTATGAAAATGTGTTGGCTGATAAAATACGTACGATTACGTTTATTATACCATTTTTTTTTAAATCAGTAGTCTCATCTACAGTAATCCACATATTTTTATTATGCAATTCTCTTCTTGCTATATTTTCAAGCCTCTCTCTTAAACGCGGCAAATGTTTCTGTAAAGTTCTTCTTGCAGGTAATTTATAATTTGGCAGATATTTATTCCAGAACACTTGAAAAGGGCGTTTGCTGATTAAACGAAGCGGCAAATTACATGCAGTCAACATAAATAAAAAATCATAAAGGAATGTTGCATAAGGTATTTCATTTCTTTTGTTCAGTTTATGTATTGCACTGTTCACATGTTTTTTACAATTGTCTTTCTTCCGTATTATAAGTCGCTTATTACAAACCAAACACAATACTGCACATCCATCATACTTTAAATCGGGAAATTCTGCTATGTATTTTCTAACTGACGTAGCAAACGGCACAGACTTTCGCGACATGTTTGTGTGAAGTTATTATAAACACTAACCGTGAATCGTATTGTATTTGATGTGAATGATCTCATTCACTGCGCACCAATTGCCCGTTCTACCGTACCGCCTATGATATTGCCACTTTCGTCGCCGCTCTACTTATAACTGCATTTAACAAGAAGAGACTAATTTTGGCGTTCTAACAAAAATGTGGTAAATAGCAAGTTACGGAGATTATGTAGGATGATGAGAAAGAGAAAGATCATTATATTAATGTCGATGGCAGTGCTGTTAAAAAGAATCAAGACATGAAGACGCACCATCGGCAATATCATTTACATTGGAGTATTGGAGTAGCAAAAGCCAAAAAATTTGACTACCGTCAACGGAAGGTGAAGTAAAAGTAATAAGGCATGGTAAAAGCTTGATAAAATGAAAAATAAAGGTGACAGAATATGGGTTCGAAGAGGTAGAAAACTGGCAACTCATAAATCTGTCCAGGCATATAAAAGAAACTAAATGAAGTTAAATATTAACAGAAACAATTATGAGACCAACAGCCAAAATAATGATTCTAGAAGACATCAATCAGATCTTAGAATTCTTAAAGATAGTTAGTGAGGGACCAGAGTCAATGGAACGTTACGGTTGCGGTTGGGATTTTTGGAGATGCATGATTGCCAGGCGTTGCGTAGGGGGTAGCCATCATTACCCCAATAACCTTAACCGTGATGATGGCTACCCCCTACACAACGACTGGCAATCCTGCATCTCCAAACAACTCAACCGCAACCGTAACGCTCCATTGACCCATATATAGACCCATCCACCATCGACTTACACCAGTTTCAGTGCAACAAACAGTAGCAGTAGTTGAGCCCTGAAGATATCCCATACGAGTGGGTACGAAACGTCGGCAGTTATACCAGTGACACGGTTCCAGCCCGGAAGCCCAGAAGAAGATCAATAAACATTATTATGTTTATTAAATACTCCATTGTTGGTAAATTTTATTTTGTAAAAAATTGTGTACGAAAAATTATTATTATTGTTTCTTTCTCCCGACTACAACTTTTTTCTTAATCTCGGACATACTCGTAAAATGTATTGCTAATGATTCTTTTAAATGGGATATATTTATTGTTTTAAAATGAACGAGCCTTTTCTTTGTAGACAACACATCCGTGCAGCGTTGACAATACAGTTTCTTAGCCTCAGTTCTATTTATATAGCTAGTCTGATAACAAAAAGGTACATCATTTTTTCTTTGTTGGTATTAATTTGTTACGCAAATATTTTACAAAGAATTGAAATTCCATCATAGTTTATATAGTTCTCTAGTGCAGTAAACTATCTGATAGCGATTAAATTTATTTAACAACTATAGTTGTTCACTTCCAGTGTTCATCAATCAAAGCGTGCTCGCGCGTTATTTCCTCAATTAGTAATAGTAATTGAATTATAAGAAAAAATAAACGACATAAAAGAACACCATACAAAACCTTATATCCATGAAATTAGAAAAAATAATTAAGTCCCAGCCAATAACTTTTGTCGTTTAAAGAAGCATAAGTTTGTGTATATTGAACATCAAGTTTTAGTTTTGATTACTAAATTCTACGTAAAAATATCTACTAGATGCCATGTTTTCTTGTATCTTCAATAAGACTTAAAATTATCTTCGCTTTTTTTCAAATATTTCAAAAGTTGGTAAAGAATGACAAATCTGAAAATGCTAATAAATACTCCTAGAATTTCTGAACACAATTAAACCGATGCTGCACCTTTAATACAAAGAAAGTTACCCAAATACGTAAATAGAATATGGGCACCCGGTTACTCACCTTATATAATAACATCATATTATTAGCCCAACAATCACCTTTGACCAATATCGCATAATTGGTGATGTAATCATTCATCTTACGGATTTGGTCACTAACTCTTGAAACCAAGTTTTCGCATCTCTCCAATATATCTTTGTCTTCGACCGGATCCAACTGGTCAAGGAAATCTTTCAACATATTCCTAACCATGTTCGCAAACATGTCTTCCATCCCGAAACCATATGGGCAGCGTTTGCAAAGTTTATCGTGCAAATCTTTTCGCTGGTCCTTCATAGCAAAGGATATAGCATGAAATTTGGCGAAGGAGCGTAGAATTAATTTCAAGTGATCACCATTCATGTACGTGAATCTATTGAACATAGTAAATCCTTTTTCCCTCAAGTTTTCCAAAGCGATAATCTCATTGCGATCGTTCACGTCACATCCATGGCAAACTGGTACATTTCTAAATCCATCTTCGAGGCCTTTATTCTTCCAAAACTCTGTATACGTTGGGTATATCGTTTCATAAAAGAATGATTCGATACCTCGTAAAAGTTTCGCAGTGATTATTTTATCTGATATATTTATAGAGCATTTCAAAAATAATTTAATTGTAGTTTCGCCATCTACTATATCTACAAAAATTGTATTCGTTGAATAACCATCACCTGGTTGCGATCCCCTCTTGTATTGTACCTGGCTTGTCGGCTTCAGTTTTTTTTTAACTATGATATCACTAACAAGTCGTTTTACTTCTTCACATACTTCGATATTTTCTTGCTGAGATGACATACTCACCGTCTTTTTATTTAAATCGAAATGGTACAATAACCAAACACTTGCTGTCTTTATACAATGCCGAGAGAATAATTACAATACATATCTGTGTTACATAAATATCACTTCCACTTGAACAAATTAGAATGACTCACTAAAATTTTTGGATATTTAATTTGCTTCGCTATTGTACACAATATAACCGGTCGCAGCTGGTGGGAGAAATGCGCAGAATGGGACGAAATTGATAGAGAATGAGTTAGCATATGCACGTCCGTATGTAACTTACTCATGTTGTGAACTTGTGATGTAGTATCACAATACTCTGATCGATATAGATAGACGTTCCCACTACAAACTTTTTAGATTATTAATGTTCACCCACAGTTTCAAGGCCAGGCCTTATATGAAGATGTTCGTTAGGCAATAGATTAATAATGATGTAATTCAAAATACGTGGAAATTATATTCCGACAGTTGATAAAAACATTCGGAACTATTTCTACCAGGTGTTTCTTTATAAGTTGTTTTATTATAGTATAGATTTAATATACAGGCTGTTTCAAAAATAATATACGTACTTCCAATGCATATATTTATTAAACTTTAAGACATACGAATATGAAACTTTATACACATATTTACGAACCTCTCAAGTTCAGATTACAGATGTTCAATATGTCCTCCATCAGCGACACGAACAATATCACATCGATACTCAAATTCCTCCCTTCTAGTTGGATATCAGCGACAACTCAAATCATTAAAAAACGAAAAGGTAAGTCTCTAATTAATTCTCGTTTGTTTCTTAAACATTTCTCCACAATCCACAATCCACATCAAACATCACTTACGAGGATGGTTCCATAAGTACCCGGCCTGACGTAGAGATGGCGGTAGTGGTTTGAAAAATATCACTGTATAGTACACAATCTATAAAGCATATGTTTCAAGTTTGAAGACCCCACGTTGTTTAGTATTTGTTTGGCAACCATCAATAGTGAACGTTTTCAGTGAATTTGTAGAAATAGAGAAAATTGGTCATCGTTATGTGATACAGTACTTTTATTTGAAAGGACTCAGCCCAACCGATATATAAGCTGACCTGGATTCTACTCTGGGCGAGTCTGCTCCTTCGTTTACAACAGTGAAATATTGTGTAGCAGAGTTTAAACGAGGCCGTACGAGCTGCCAAGACGAGCATCGCAGTAGTCGACTAAATGAGATGACCACTCCGGAAATGGTGAAGAAAATCCACAAAGCGATACTAATAATTGTCGACTGAAAGAGCGCGAGCTAGCAGACATACTAGGCATTTCAAAAAGTGCGGTACATCACATATTATCTGAAATTTTGGACATAAGAAAGCTGTGTGTAAGATGGGTGCCGCGTTTGCTTACACTCGAGCAAAAATAATGTCATTAAGATGCTTCAATTGAGTGTTTAGCTAAGTTTCACAGCAACAAAGCAAAATTTTTACGCCGTTTCATAACCATGGATGAAACATGGCAAAGAAGGCGAAGATCGTTTCATCTGCAGGCAAAGTCATGGAATCGGTTTTTTGGGATGCGCACGGAATAATTTTCATTGACTATCTTGAAAAAGGAAAAACTATCAACGGCGAGTATTATACGAACTTATTAAAACGTTTGAGCGAAGAAATCAAGCAGAAACGACCGCGTTTGGCTAATAAGAAAGTGTTGTTTCATCAAGACAATGCACCAGTGTATAGAGCTGAAGGGAGATTATGTTAAAAAATAAATATATTTATTTCCACAATTCTTGTGTTTTGTTTGTTGGGTCGGGTACTTCTGAGACAACCCTTGTATGCCGATGCATAAATACATTAAAATGCAAAAGAAGTTATTTGAGAGCGGCTCTTACTAAAATTTGTCATTAGTCATTAGACAAGGGCAAAATGATCAATAGATTAATCTGGTACGTAGACTTCCGCGGTCGTGGTCCATGCTATCTGCTTCTGGGTTTTCGAGCTGGAACCGCGTCACTTGTATATCTGCCGACGTTTCGTACCCATTTGTATGGGATATCTTCAGGGCTGAACTACTGCACTGAAACTGCACAGTTTCAGTAAAGTAGTTATAGTAGTAATATAAATACCTACAGCCGCTAGATGTCAGTTGTCTTCCGTTTTTCTTGATAACCGTCATATATTTAAAATGGCTACTCCGCAGCAGAAATCATTTTGTGTTCTCGAGTTTGCGAAGTGCAATTCCGTGATTACAGTGCAAAGGAGTTTCAGGTTGAGCTACCAAATTGATCCTCCGAATGGGTGGAACATTCGCAAATGGTATCGACAGTTTATAGATACAGGATGTGTATGTAAAGGAAAGAGTCCTGGCCGCCCTCGTGTTTCTGAAGACAATGTTGCACGAATTCAAACTGCTTTCCAATGTAATTCTTCAAAATTAACTCGTCGTGCCAGTCGGGAGTTACAACTGACCACAACAACAATTTGGCGTGTTTTGAGACGTCGGTTGGTTATGAAGCCGTACAAGTTACAGTTTTTACAAGCTCTGCGTCCTGATGACAAACGGAAACGTGCTGCATTTTGTAACGAGATTCATGATGTTATTGACAATAATAACACTTTCGCACAACGCATCGTGTTCAGTGATGAAGCGACTTTCCATGTTAGTAATCTGGAATTTGGGGTCTACAGAACCCACATGCAGCCATTGAACATGTACGAGATTCGCCTAAAATCAATGTGTTTTGTGCGATATCACGATCATCTATTTACGGTCCATTCTTCTTTGATGAGAATACTGTTAAAGGTCAGCAGTATCTCGCTATGTTACAAAACTGTTTGTTTCCAAAGCTGCACGAAGACAACTTTATTTTTCAACAACACGGGGCACCCCTTCACTGGAGTCGCCAAGTGCCTGAATTTCTGAATGAAATTCTACCGAACCGTTGAATTGGTTGTCAAAGAGCTGGCGACTTAGCATTTCTCAGCTGGGCTCTACGGTCACCGGATTTAACACCCTGTGACTTCTTCCCGTGGGGTTTCGTTAAAGACAACGTTTATGTACCACCACTCTCACAGAACCTGGAAGAGTTGAAGAACCGGATCCGTACTGCCGTAACATCAGTGACGAAGGACATGCTTGCCCGAGCATGGGAGGAATTTGAGTATCGATGTGATATTGTTCGTGTCGCTGATGGAGGACATATTGACTACATGTAATCTGAACTTGAGGGGTTCGTAAATATGTGTGTAAAGTTTCGTATTCGTATGTCTTAAAGTTTAATAAATACATGCATTCGAAATACGTATATTCTTTTTGAAACCCTTAGTATATTTAAATGTAGATATTCTGAAAATTTGTTATTGATTTTAATATTAAGCGAGATAGATTGGGATATACGAATTGTTAGACGTACTAATGTCTTCCCTCCATTTCAATCTTGCTGTTTCCTCATAATATATAATATAAAACAACAACCGAAAGCGAATATACAAGAACCTTAAAATAGGTATTAACCTATTTTAAGGTTCTTTGCTTTGTCCTCTGTGATGTTATTACCACTGAATTTACCATATATTTGAACCCAAGTAAACTCAGCTTAAATCCATCCAGTAACGTATTCGCTATGGAGTTGCTTTTATACAGGTTGAACTAAATTAAAAATATACAAATACATGATTTTTATTTTGACTGATTGTATACAATATGGGATTAGAGAATGAATTCAAAGAAGAATTCAATAATAACACATCTCATGTTCAAAGTGTAAGTAAAAGTTTATTTACATTTAATTCTTTCAGAAGTTAAACATTATAGAAATAGGGGTATTTTAGGTTTGTGGCATTTTTTCCAATGTTAGTTGAAACACCAATAAAAATTTCCGTCACCAATTTAATATTTTAATTAAACGTTTTTAAAATTGCTATGTACAACAATAAAAATATTTTTATAGTTTCTTCTATTAACTAAAATAGGATGTTCGATAATTAAAGGGCTTGTATGTCAATCATGTGCCGAGCAATATATTTCGCGCGTGTTAAAAATTCTTCTTCATTATCTGTCATATTAGCAAACATATTTTCTATTTCATCTTGATTCATATTCTTTTCAAAACTGGGAATATTTTCTGGTTTGCAAAGCATTGCCTTGATCATCATTAAGCAGAACCCAAATGTGTAGACTCCATAATCCACCCATTCCTTTTCAAAAACAGAACGGGGGTACAGAACGTCCGGATCGCTCCCTAATTCTTTTATGCTTTTGCTCAACTCTTCATAATATATTTCCAAGTAATACTTGTAATTATCTACGGTTACTTTTGATGCTACTGAATAAAATACGCCTCCAATATCGTGCACAGGTGAAGCACGCCTTACGCATTGCCAATCGATTAGCATCACATCTATTGGCCGCTCTCTGTCGCCATTCTTAAAAGAAAATAGCTATTTTTGTTAGTTTCGCCACGATAAAATATATGCTTACCTCATATAATAGCATCATATTATTGACCCAGCAATCCCCTTTTGTGAATATCGAATAATCAGTTAAATAATTGTCCATGTTTACCATATGTTCGTAAATTTTCGAAGTTATGTTATCGCACCTATTCAGAATGTCTTTGTCTTTAACGACATGCAGTTTGCTGATTAAATTCTTAGCTACGTTGCAGACCATTTTCGCAAAAACTGTTTCTATACCATAATAATTGGGGCAACGTTCGCAAAACTTATCGTGTAAATCTCTTTGCTGATCTTTCATAGCAAAAGATATGGCATGAAATTTCGCGAAGGATTGAAAAATTAATTTCAGATGTTGATCATTCATAAGCGTGTATCTATCGAACATAGTGAACCCTTTCTTCTTCAAATTTTCCAATGCAACAATTTCGGCGCCTTCGGTCTCGTTGCAACCATAACATGCTGGTACATTTCGAAAACCATCTTTGATACCCTTGGTCGTCCAGAATGTCGTATAAGTTGGATATATAGTTTTATAGAAGTACATTTCATTAACGTGTATTATGTGTGTGACAAGTTCTTTATTTCCAACATTTACAGCACATTTTAAAAATAAATTTAAGGCATTTTCACCATCAGAAATATCTACTGCGATAGCGTTTGTGGCATAACCGTCACCAACTTGCGACCCAGGATAATATTTCACCTCACATGTACTTTTTAGATTATTTTTCGCTCTGATGCTATTAACAAGTTTCTTAGCTTCTTCACTGACAGCACTATTTTCTCGAGATGCCATTATCGACGAGAGCAGTTTCCTGGGACGTATTAATAGAACGACTGAATGTTTACTACGTAAATAATAGCGAGGAATAAGTGTGACCTTGACGAAAATATCGTTTAAACTGATTAAATTAATACTTAGAAACGTTTTTATCAGTAACATTTTTTTTTAGGATACAGTTATTAATACAAGATAGTAAGTACTGTTTAATTATTAAAATAAAATTAAGCATTCCGTTTAATAGTAATAGATATTTGTATAACGCGAAATATACAATTATGAGATTTGAGCCAGGCAAAATCAAAATCAAAAAAGTACACATTACCCATGTGCAAAAATGAGGTTTCATTATTATTATATTATTAGTGTTTTAAAATAATGATTTAAAATTGCAATTATTTTAAAAGGCAGTCTTATAAATATATGGATGTCCGAATAGAAATTGACTGTTTTGAATTACCCGACATTTTGTACACAATCGACATTGGGGTTAAGCGTTTGAAGTAAGCACATTTTGGACATATTTATACCAAAGTAAACATGGAACGTTATCAGAAGAAGTGACAACCGTGAAAACTTATGGAAATCATGTTGCGCCTGTAATAGTGCATGTAAAATTTCAACATAATCGTGTGCCAATAGTCATCACCGCAACGTTTTTTCGGATTTTTAAAGTCCGTCGTTCGAGGTTCAAAAAAGTTTTCCGATCATATCTCGAGAACCCGGCGTCCTAGCCGGTTCCGGTTTGGACCAGTCGCGGAGAGGCCCCCGGTTCGCGTGATAGCATGCCGATCTGAAATGGAAGGTCAAAAATCGTATTCATTCGTGTGTTTTTGGACGATTTCGTGTTTTTTACGAATATCTCGGGACTGAAAGGGACATTTTTTTAATCAGTAGATCAAAATACATAAAATAGGACCATCGAATTGGCGAAAATCGACATTTTATTTTTTTCATTTTCGCCGATTCGAGTATTCCGCGAATGTCTCGAGAATCGAAAGAGTTAGTGCATTTTTGTTACGGTTTTCGCAACCAGCGAGTCCGAATACATAAAGTAGAGCCATCAAAACGTCGAAAATCCACACTTTGATTTTTCCGTTTTTTAAATTTCATCACTCGAGGTTCAAAAAAATCGCAAAAATCGTCAAACGGCCATAGCTTCCACATTTTTCTTCCGATCGAAACAAACTTCCTACCAAATGAAAGTACTCTTCGAGAGGATTAAAACGAATACAGGCTCGTCGCGATACGACGAACGACTTGGCCGTAGAGGCAGCTTGAATTTTGCCAAAAAAACGTTTTTTTTCCCGAACAACTCCGGTTTTCCAACCATAACTCCGGTAGGTAACATCGCAGCGAGTTACGCTTGGCATGAGTCGATTCAGGGCGTCAATACGCATCTGGCCATGTAGGATAAACGGCCGGAAGCCTTCCGGTTCGGGATTAAGGGTGTCGGTTGAAAATTAAAGATAAAAAATGGTCGCGATTTTTGTAACTTCGCCTTCCTTCGTGTGTTTTGGAGGATTTCGATTGAATGATAGAGTAGCCACCAGCTGACCCTTTATTTCACAAAATTATTGTAAATGGTTAAGCTCATTTTTATCTCGATGATACCGCTAATACACAAAACTGCCAGATTTAAGGAGCTAAATTTTGTATACTCACATGGTCCATGAGATTTTATAAAAAGAATAGAGAATAGTAATAAGACTTGCGAGTAATTAGTTAGGCCTTTTAAACTTAGATTTCTGTTACTTCCAGTTATACCGAAAATAAGTATCTACAATTATTTTAAGTTAAAAGTATGTAATCTGAAGCTAAGTTGCAAAATTTCAATTCGCAATCTTACAACTTTCCTATATTCTTCCTATATTATGGATTGCACATATTAGCAAAATATACAATACTTTTCTTAGTGAAGTCAATATTAAACAAACTATAAAGAATGCTATTAATAATAATAAATCGATCAGATCCGTACTTGGCAGCTACAACATTCATCCTGCTATTTTGTAACATAAAAATGAAAAAATTCACAAACTACATGCCCACATTAATGAAACTCAATACGATGATTCAGGAACGTTAGACACTGAAATGAAAAAATATGTATTAGTCAAAATACGGGAATCAATAAGTACGCTTTAAAAGCTTTGCGCTTCAGCTACTTTCCGTAAGGTGGCGCTGTTGGAAATAATTTTATCCTATTTTCTCAGACTTGTTTAGCCCAAACAGCATCCCAGCGTGGATGCGTTTCACTCAAAGACGAGCATTGTGAGGAACGGCTTGTCACTGCAGTCATTCCAGAAAACTTCGACACTGTATACAACATGATAAAGACAGACAACCACTGCACATACTGAGATATTCGGGCATCATTAGGCATAGGTATGACCCAAATCAGAAACCCTGGATGATCATCTTACCGTCAAAGCTTTGCCCTTGATGAATATCACACAACAAAATGCTTAAAAAATTCAACCGAGGTCGAGCAAAATCAGTGTATGACATCGTTATAGGTGACCAAAGTTGGATTTATTGTTATGAGCCAGAAAGCAAGCGCCAATCTTTTCAATGAGTTTTCAAAGACGGGTAGAAACCCACGAAAAGGTGGTACAGACGAAACTCTAGCAAGAAAATGGTAGCTTCTTTTTTCGGACACGTCGGTCACCTTGCTACTATTCCGTTAGAGGATCGTCGCGCAGTCATTTCTGAATGGTATATAATCATTTGCTTGCCAACCGTGCTCCAAAAAGTGCGCGAGGAACGACCAAGAGGATGAATCATTCTGCATCAAGATGATGAACCCCATAACCAATCACAAGCATCAGAGTTTTTAGCCGCTTCAGCTTCATGAATGGAATTGATGACTTATCTGACTTATAGTCCCAACTTGGCACCTCGTGACTTGATGCCCTTTTTATTCTCATACATAAAAGATAAAATCCGTGAATAGAAATTGAATACCCCGGGAGCGACTGTAGAAGCCTACGAAAACTTTATATCTGAGGTGACTGAAGAATAATGTGCCTAATTTTTGAGAACTGGTCCCACCGAATACAAAAGTGCACAGATTATAAAGGTGAATATTTTGAAAAACCATAATAAAAATTGGTTAAAAAAATTAACTTTTTCTGTATCATCCGCAAAATTTTTAAAGCAACCTGTGTATTTATAGTAGAGAAATAAACACATTTCCAAGAAACGACATAAGAAATTTTTAAAGATTCATTATTGCCCAACATATTAAGTTCGAATACTGGCTTATGAGTGCTTGCTACAATGTCAGCAAAAACACAAATTCCCCTCCTTCAAAAGTTGGATAACAAATACAATGGCTGATATTATTTTTAACATTGAATAAAAATACTGGAAAATCCCAAGTCTTCAAGGTGAAAAAACCACAAATTTTTATTTCGACACAACATTATTATGAAGTTAGCTCAGTCTTTCTCTCTCTTTCTCTCTCTTTAGGGATTGCTATTCATTAGTTCCGCTAACTTTCGCTTTCAATAAATTTAGATTTAGTTAACACAATGCTTTTTATATTTTAAAATTTAAAGAACGGTGGATTTTACTAAATTATTTTTAAAGGTTTTTATTTATGTATCTATGCGACTCAATATAATATCAATGTAAAACCGCATGTTTATTTTTAAATACATAATGTAAAATGACTTTGCGAAAAATATCGTTTAAACTGAAGGCATTATATTCAAATATCGAGACTTTTTTATCAGTAGTAATATATATGAATATTAGACTATTATATTATCAAATTTAATATAGAAATATTTCATTTAATTATGTATATTGCGCAATTAAAATTAAAAAATACATCGTTGCTCATATGAAGGCATTCCTTTAATTATTTGTGTTTTGACATCTTAAGATATATCTCTAAAAACAGTAGACGACCATCCTCTATCGACATTTCTCTGACTGATTTTCGTATTTTTTTTATGTTAGAGAGTCATACATAATTATATGTTATATGTGTTATAATGGGTGGACCATTTAAAAGTTTAAATTTAAAAATGCAATAAAACAAAAACGGTTTGAAATTTTGCCAAATTTATTTTTTTGTTGTGAAGTACAATTGTTCCGGTTAGAGATGGAATATTATTTCGTTCATATGGCTGCCGCGGCTGGCCTCACAGTACCCAATTCCATCAGACCAATTTTCAAGCACTTTTTCGAGTGTATGGTACGTATCTCGGCAATGGCATTGGCCTTCAAATACTCAATTATCTCTGGTTTGTCGGCAAAACACTTGTCTTTAACGGCGACCCACAGAAAATAGTCAAACAGTGTCAAATCGCAGCTTCGTGGCGGCCAATTGACATCACCATTTCGGCTAATTAAACGGCCATCATACGTTTGATGCAATAAATCGATTGTGCCATTTGATGTGTGGCAAGTTGCACCGTCCTATTGAAACCAAACATCGTTCACATCAATATCATGAAGAGCGGGCACAAAAAATCGGTTATCATGGTGCGATAGGTGCCTCCATTAACCGCAATGGTTGCGCCGTCCTCATTTTCAAAGAAATATGGGCCAATGATGCCTCCGCTCCACAAGTCGCACCAAACAGTCACTCGTAATGGGTGCATTGGCTTCTGTAAGACCACGTGCGGGTTTTCTGGCAATTTTGCTTGTTAATGTACCCAGCAAGATGAAAATGAGCTTCATCCGAAAAGATGATTTTTTTGGCAAAATCGACATCATCGTGCAGTTTCTCGTTGGCCCATCTAGCGAAGCGAAAACAAAGCGGATGGTCATGCGGCTTCAACTCTTGAACCAATTAAACTTTGTAAGGCGTCATACCGAGACCTTTTCGCAAAATTCGACGTAAACTGGTGCGCGAAATGTTTAATTCTTGAGAACGATGACGAGTTGATGTTGATGGATTCTCACGCACACTCTCAGCTACAGCTTCGATATTTTCGGGAGCACGCTCACGTCTTGGCGCATCAACAATGAAACCAGTATCAGGAACTTTAGCAGTAAACTTGCGTATGCCGGGCACTGTTGGTCCTTCTCTGCGACCAAATTTTGTACGACATTTTCGTGCAATTTCCGACCAATTGTCTTTGTTTTGGAAATAAATTTCCAATAACTTCCAACGTTGCTCAAGCGTAAATCGATTCGTTTCGTTCAGTGAAGATAATATACTGAATTTTGTGGCAGAATAAAATGACATAAGTATTGCCAGATTCGTAATAACCGGTGGTTCAAATTTAAACCGATAGATGGCCTACCCGTTATATCTCATAAATTATTTACTTAGGTCTGAGTTCGAAAGCTGCGGCATTGTTCGCCTTTAAAAATTGTCACGGATGAAATGAAAAAGTAAAAGTGTACGACCAAATTTTCTGCTTGTTTGGAAAAATTCGTAAGTGAAACTGTTTTCATGGTTTAGACAACTTTAAGAAAATCGCCAATTTGCTTATTTTCGATACCATAGAGAGTTTGAAGATGATCGGAAAAGTTACGAGTTGATAGTTGTGTGCTAGGTGCTCCAATGAATTTGTTAACTGAAGAAACAATTAACATTTGAGGTAGCAGTTATTCACATATGTCCACGTTTACCTACCTCGAAATTTTCTAACATTTTTCTGGATTAAAATATCAGCTGTCTCTTGTACATTACATATATATCGATAACGTTCGCGGTGTCTATTACTGTGCCCGAATTTTTGGACAGCAAAAATGTCCACCACAACGTTCGAATATCCCTGATATGGCCCTATTTTAATTTTACCTATACCATCAACTTCAATAACTGTTATTGGAGGCGATTTTGAAGAAGCTCTCACAGAATGATTATCGTTATATCTTTGAACAATAGCAACACCTTTAAGATAAGGTTGCACTGTAAGACAACTATATAGAACGTGATAAAGGTGTCATTGATTAATAGATATAGTTATAACAGCGCCATCCCTAATCACTGTATTTTGGTAGATTGTCTCTTGTTTCATTTTTAATATACAAAACCGCACCATAGACTTTTTTGATACATAGTGCAATCGGTTTTCTGAATAATTCTTAAACTATTCTAAAAGTTCATCCTACGAACTTCTGATATCATAGAAAACAATTTTTTAATAAAATAATTACATATGCATTTCATTAAAAATAAATATTTGGTATAAAAATATATTAAATAGATATTTCTTAATATTTTGTGAATAATTCTTAAACTATCCTAAGAATCTCTAATATCACAATGAACAAATTTTTATTAATAAAATAATCGTATATTTCTTTCATCACAAAATCTGTATTTAGTATATTTTCAATATATTTATTCGCATGAATAGAACGCTGCTAATGGAAGTAACATATTCAATGCCTTGCTTGTAACGGAAGGGTAATCCCTTCTTAATTCTCGAGATATCCAAAACGAAATTGCATCCGTTTAAATGAATCTGATCTTTAAAGATATACTGGATTGGATATCGATTCTCTTTCATTGTTATTTCGATGGCGGTTTAACGTTCCCCGGCCTAACCAAAAGGAGACGTTATCCATTGGATTTTAGCTTATAGAAGTAGATGAAAAGTATTTTATTATTCTGTCGGCAAAGTTTTTCAACTTCAAGCTGGTGAAAATCAGCCAAAATGATATTTTCGTTACGGACTTGCATGCTAGAATTTAGAAGATTAAACTTCTGAAGAATCTCAATAAGATAGACCAATTGTGTATTCACATTATACTGCTTAATTTTTCTAAGAATTCGAAATTATCCGTTTTGAAAAATGAGTTCATTTCGTCATGAACTTCCAGAACCTTGTTTAAAATTTTTATCTCTTAAGAGCCAACAAATTTCAGAATGCAACAATAAACTTTTGCAATCCGAGCCTATTTCCTGGCAGAGTTTTTCGAATATACGAGACCTAATTACAAGACATATTTTTATATAATTAATCACGGGAGATAACATTTCAGTATTTCGTCTAACAAGTTGTCGTCTTCAGTGCTTTTCATAAGCGTTTCCTCGTGTAAGTGAACAGTGAGTCGAAATAATTAACGAATATTCTTTTCTGCCTAACTGATAAAAGCTCTGACGCAACTGGTCATAATTGCTTTTCCATCTGTTACATAGTAAGAAACAATATTCATATTTCAATTGTTTTAATCGGAAATAGGTATTGACCAAAGAAAATATGTTCGTGCCTGTTGTTAACGTAACAAATTGTTTGAAAAATAGATAGTGTTCAAGTATTTCAGTTTCATCCATAAAACGAGCAAAAGTCATGAGTTAAGCTTTACCACTTGCATCGGTTGAGTAGATAAGTTGTCAAATGATACAGTGAACCGAAAAACTAGTGATATGTGTCTGCAGATATTGAACTCATGATAACAAAGAATAAAGGATTTTATGAAATTCGATCTATAATTAAGTAAATCTAATTATAGATCGAATTTCATAAAATCCTTTATTCTTTGTTATAATGAGTCCAATATCTGCAGTCATATAACTAGTTCTTCGGTTCACTGTATCATTTGACAACTTATCTACTCAATTTGTTCCGCGGCTTCGAAACTAAACAAATGCACCAGTAATCGATACTTAACAGTCGTTTTCTAATTCTTGTGTATTTTAATTCACAGTTTTTACTTAATTTATTTTATTACACCGCTTATAATTTTTTATATTTTTTCTTTTACCTACTGTATAATCTTGTTATTTTTGCTAATAATCTTTCCTTCGTCTTGACACACGTCCTGGACTATTGATGCATCGTCATAAATCAAATTAAATTTATTATTAACTTTCTGTTGCTACACAAGGGCTAGTCCCGAACTCAATCATTTCCATATTCATAATAATTATTATTATTATATCTTAATTCATTGACCACCGCCACGCGCGATGATTAATAAGATTAATTATAGCCAAATATAGTATTGATATAACCTTCTATTTTTAATCACAGATAATTATGAATACACTCATCGTTCCCTTAGTATCAATCATAAGCCTATTACTTTGACCATTTTGAGTCAAGTGTGTAATAGTGATTCTACGGTTTCAAATTTATATAAATTGACATAAAAGGCTATGAGAATAAAAACAAAATCATCGAATATTTCAATGAAATATTTTTCCATTTTTGGTCGACGATCAACAACCGCTACATCTAATTCGCTTTTTCATATGCAATTTTTTCTACAGGATACTGTATACTTGTTCAGTTGGAATGCTAACAATTCGGCGGTCTTGCATAAGTAGTAGTGTCAATTAGACGGCCAGACCGCGTTTTATGTTTTATGCACATTTAGTTATGTGTAAAAAAGTTTTCAACAAGGCGAAATGTTCCATAAACTTCCCTAAGCTCCAATTTGATCTAGACAGCCGTCTACTTTAAACAAAATGTTTTATGATTATTTATTAATTTTTAATAATTATATATATAATAAACTACTGCAATGCTCACTTTGATAACTGCAGAAAGAAAACACGTAGTTTATGTACGAAATTTGAATTAATTTAGTTTGGATAATGGCACTCATAGTAGAGGAGGTAGATTTTACTATCGTCCAGTAGCGCGCTCAATACGAGTTCGGCTGGAGTTGGGTGAGATGATTTTGTTTATAGTTATATCGTGGAATTGCGCATTAGTACAGTCGAACTGCTTCTAGAGTGTATATCGTTGGTTCAATCAATAAAGACGAAAAGAGTAATACATCAAATTATTAAATATATACAAATATTTCACTTAATACACCGTTCTACAAAAAGCGATGCTTGCAATATGAACTTAATGCGTTACGAAGAATGGGATTGCAATGAGTGAGACATAAAAAATTTCAAAAATAATATATCGTTTTGTTTAAGTAACGTTTCCGCTCATCTGTGTATGGTTGGTTGAACCGTGTTAGTGAACTAATAAATACACAATTGCCATATTTGAACCCTTCTGTCCACCGCCAAACTTACCACCTCTCCTCATCCGTATTAATGCTTTCATTTGCGTCATCCATCAGAAATCCATCTAACATATCAAATCACTCTAGTATTCGTAAATAAATACTGCCTGTATGTATAAACTTCTCATTCTTTACGTTCTTTGTAAACTGAAATAACCGACATTATGTTAATACGAGGATAGTTTGACAAGTAGTGAGAATAGAAAAGAAAAACGAACTTTTTAAATACATAATAATTTTTATTTTTCAATATATTCTCCTAAAAGAGCAATACATTTATTCCAACGGTGCTCCAATGCCCTTACGCCATCTCTAAAATGCGATTCCGGAAGGCTTGCAAAATACTCATTTACGAAGATGATAAACTCGTCGTTAGACGAAAATTTCTTTCCACCTAGTGCCGTTTTAAATTTTGGAAAAAGGTGGAAGTCAGAAGGGGCTATATCCGGCGAATAAGGCGCATGCGGTACTAATTGAATTGGAAATGCAACTCGTAGATTTTGGACATCGCGACTGTGCTGGTATGCGAGGGAGCTTTGTCTTGGCGAAATAGAATCATTTTCTTTGCCATTCCTGGCCGTTTAGCACGAATCTCAACATTTAATTTTTGTAGAAGTTCTGCATAATGTTGTGCGTTTAAAAAATTGATGCCCTTTGATCACCATTGTTTGCCGATAAAGTGGTTTTCGCTTTCTTTGTAGGTGCAGAACCACGTTCTAACTATTGTTTCGACTGTTGTTTAGTTTCGGGTGTACTGTAGTGTATCCAAGTTTCATCGCAAGTAACAAATCGCCTACAAAAATCAACCGGATTCCGCTTATAAAGGTCCAAACACTCATTAGAAATGCGCAAACGAATAAACTTTTGATCAATCGTAAGCATTCGCGGCACCCATCTTCAGGTTCGAGTCTGATGCTCTGCTGCCCGGGAAAGATTTTCCCTTTCCCGTTTAGGCGAATACCGTCAGACAATGTCGTAAGTCACACCACGAACGCGATCGCAATAGTAACTCATGATCTGCCAAGGCCCCCTGTAATTGGCGTTATGCTGTTGGGAAATGTGATGTGTGTGGTATGGATTGCGACTATTATTATTAAATTATTACAATTTCATTAAGTGTTTTACATTTTTTGGACGCCAAATTTTAAAACAATTATAATGGAGTAGTAATAATTTCAGAAACATATATGTTAACTTTCATCTTCATTTTCGTCGTAAATATTCTTGCAAAATGTTTAATGGTTAATATTAAAATTAAAAAAAATTATTTTATTAACTATTGAAATAATTAATTACTAATCCCATATTTCGGAGATCCTTCCCAAATTTATACACAATTGAACCTTAATAAACCACTGAAATCGCTAAAAACATTACCGACAATCAACTCGTAAATTATTTACGGTGTTTTCGACAATTTTTTTATAAATTTTCATTCGTTTTACATTAAATTTAATACGTATAGAATATTTAGTAGAAAATTGACAAAACTTTAAATAAATTGACAAATATTGTGTATTGTCAACCATCACGAAAATTTCAAAATTTGAAATTGACATTTATTTGTTTAAAAAAAATCATAAAAGACCAAATTGGACTAAAATAACATAGCGAACTTATGTTATAAGACACTTATCGCGCTCGCCCTTTAAGGGCCTCCTTACTTCGTTTCTCGGGACTTAAATCGGACCCGTGCGATAGAACTTATCGCATAATACATGTTCTTTAATGTACTATTATTTTACATTGCTACGTGCTGATTGCACGATATTTAGCAACCGAACGATGCCAGCCAGCTATCGCGGAGGTCGTGGTTCGCAGTTCAAAATTGACAAAACTTTATGGCAGATGTAATAAATTGACAAATATTGTGTAAATTGTCAACATTTGTACTCAACAATTCACTAATTAATTTCAAAATTTGAAAATTTGTTATATATATAAAAAAATCACAAAAGGAGGAAATAAAAGACCAATATATATATATATATATATATATATATATAGTTTACACTAGACTACAATAACATAACGAACTTATAAGACACTTATCGCGCTCGCCCTTTAGGGCCCTCCTCACTTCGTTTCTCGGGCCTTAAACCGGACCCGTGCGATAAAACTTATCGCATGATACATGTTCTTTAATATACTATTATTTTACGTGTCATATCGACCTTTCTTTGGGGACCTATTTATCGGTTATCTTTTGTCGAAATTGTTCTAAATGAAAAATAAACCGTAACAACATGACATATCGACTGACCTATTTATCGGTTATCTTTTATCGAGATTAACTGATGGAAACTCAAGTATACATCTTTTAACAACAGTGTATTAAAATTAGATAAATTTTGTTATTTTAGATAATTTGTTGCATTTCTCAATCAGTCGATGTATACCTAGATTAATAGTATACATATGTGACAAAAGAAGCGTAAACATGACAGATCAATTTATGTAAGAACGTGCGATTGTGTTACCAGTATTTTTTAATCGGAGTAGGTTAAATTAAAATTTTTAAGATGACAATTATATCTACGCTAACAGGGAGATTAGTGATGTGTTCCTTCCCTAATCATATTGAAATTACTTGCAAAATGCCATTCGTTTATTTATTGTACATATTTAAAGCTTATGAACCTAGTAATATGGATTCCATGCAAATACAGCATACATATTACATTTCAAAACGAACCAGAGTGGAAAACAAGCGTTGGTATTGTAAAACACAAATCCTAAAATTTTATTCGTTGGAGACACCACGTTTAGACCATAATTATTACAGACTAAACCTCAGTCAAAACAAAGAACTAGGTTGTGAATATCTTTACTATAAGAAATAACGCTAAAAATTCAGGCATATTCGAAAAATAATGTAACATATAGTGTTTCCGAGCGTATGAAATCGGTGAATTTAGAAACACTGAAATCCACGCACGCCAATCATAAACAGCGAACAAATTAAGTTCACAGTTTCTTGGTGAATGTATAGACATACATATATATATATTTTAATGTTTTGGACGAACGTGTTACACGGAAGTTAACTTGAGACAACAAAGCAGGCGAGTCAAACCTGTTTGTTATCCTTTTTTTTAAAGTTGCAACTGATAGTTTTTTTCTAGTCAATAAGTAAAACCCAAACCGCTTTAATAGTAGAGAATAAGCCAAGCCACAAGAAGGATCAATGCTATCAATCTTAAACGACAAAAGCTTCAGGAGATCTCTCTAAATCAGTAATTTAAATAGTAATGGGTCTTTTATTAAGCTCTTCCTATTTTTAAATTTAAATACAACAAAGTGTGTATGAGATATCATCGAAATTTTTTGTTCATTTGAAAGGCCTATCGATGCCATTATGTATGGAATATAACATCGCGCAAATGCCCGCCGCGGCTTCGCTGGGTAGTGCGCATTCGAAATGTCCAATTTTCCATGACTCTGGCATGTAAATCAGGCTGAATTTGACCGATGGCATGGGGTATGTTGGCTTTGAGGGACGCTGTGGTTTGTGGCTTATTCGCGTAGACCTGCGACTTAAAAAAACCCACAAGAGAAAGTCTATCGGGGCCAATCGCATGATCTCGGTGGCCAGTTCACATCACCTCCACGTGAGATGACAATGCCCTCAAATCGCTCGTGCAGAATGTCCAACGTGGCATGAGCTGTGTGGCACGTAGCGCAGTCCTGTTGAAACCACATGTCGTTGATGTTCATATCATCCAATTCAGGCCAAAAGAAGTTGGTAATCATCGACCTATAGCGCTCGCCGTTGACGGTGATTGCCTGGTCAACGTCGTCCTTAAAGAAATATGCACCGATGGCGCCACCAACCCAAAACCCACACAAAACAGTGACTTTTCGGGATTTTGATGAAAATTAGGGTAAGCGTCTAACTGCTCCAGGGCCCATTCAGCGGACACACGTAGTTGTCTACGGTCGTTTACCTTCAGCTCCTGGGTCAGTTGAAATTTATACGGGTGCAGACCAAGTTACGACGCAAAATTCCCTAAGTTGTGGTCTGCGAAGGGCCGAGTTCTTATAAGCGACGCAAAATCGACTGCCTCGGATTCTCCTGCACACTCTTATGGACAGCAGCGATGTTTTCGGCAGATCTTGTGTTTCGTTATCGTACGGGTGTTGGTTTATTGTTTACTGAACCAGTGGACTCAAATTTATCAAGCGAATAGTCCTCTTGGTAGGACGATGGCGACCGTAAAATGGGCGAAGCGCGCGGAACGTTGCCCGAACAAAACACCCATTTTAATCAAACAACTTTATCATTTGCACGTGTTATTGAACGTTATATTCATCCATGGTGATTTGGCAAAACAGAATGAATAAATAACAGCCAATTCGACAGATGTAGCTTCAACAAGATGGCCGCTATTAACTGTCAAAGTTCGGAATTCCCCATTGGAAGACCCGTATAAGATACTATATTACGACGCCGTATTCCAACATACTAGAAACTAGTGCATAGAAAAGAGCTTTAAGCGAAGCTATGTTGTTGAAATCGTTACAAGTCTGAATAATAAACCGTATGGCAGGAAATACAGAATTGAATAGGCTTTTATAAAAAAACGAAAGGAAAGATCTCTTACATGTGCTTTACACTCGATTTCGAGATTATTCTATTAGTAACTCCAATTATTTGTTTTTGTTTTCTCAGTGAAGGATACAAAGCAACATTTCTCTATATGTAGAATCAATTTGTTTAACAAACATCTGTTGCTAATCACGTCTAGATTCGTCTGTAGAATTTTTTTTAATAATAAGCATAGACCAGTACGGATCAGTTGATGAAACTAATCAAATTATTAATGAAGTTATTAAACAACAACTGATCTATAGCGGAACCTGCTAACCATCTTTCGAATTTAATTTGCGAAGATACATTTTGTTTATTTGTTGTCTTCATGGAAAAACTAATGAAGGTGAATTTATCATAATTATGGTCCAGAATAATATTTTTTGTATTGTTTTTATTTTACATGAGCCAGGAAGACAATATCTGATCTCAGAAAAGAATTATAAAAGTTCGATAAATATCAAGTAAACTTGTTTACTTTAAATATATTATTCAGAAATATATAAACATGTATTTTATAGTCATAATCACAGCATTTTATTTTTTAAATAACTATTACAAACAAGATCAAATAAAATTAAAACAAAATCATTCTTATACAGTGAATTATGTAATAACAAGTTGGTCCAGTAAATATAAGATACAATATTTAAATACAAAAATATAAAATACTTGTGATTAAAGAATTCCGATATCTATCATATGCTGAACAAGACGTTTCGAGCGTATCATGTATTCCGTTTCGTCGTAGGAAATTCTAGAAAACAAACTGACGACATCATCTTGATCAGTAGCGTCTTCCAAACTGGGAGCACTGCCCTCTTTCATAAGCATTATTTTAATCATACCTAAAGCTATTCCCAACGCATGCAAACCATAATCTATCCACTCCTTCTCGAAGACACACTGTGGATACAGAATATCTGGATCGCTACCTAACTCCTTTATACTCTTACTAAGCTCTTCATAATATATTTGCATGTAATGTTTGTGATTATCCAAGGCTTCCGTTGATGCGACTGAATAAAATAGTCCTTGGAAATCATGGAGAGGTGAGCCCCGCACCATGCATTGCCAGTCAAGCAGCATCACATCTATAGGGTGTTCTCTGTCATTATTCTACAAAATATATACAAAGTTTATCAAATATGTATTATTATGTTTAAAGTCTTTAATAAAATTATACAATACAGAAAAATGTCTTACCATCGAAATATGAGTAAAAATTGATAAAAACTTCATAATTATCCGATAAAAATTGTAATTTTGAAAAACTTTAGACATTTAAGTGTGAAACAAATACTAAAAACTATTTACCTCGTATAATATCATCATATTATTAAGCCAGCAATCACCCTTCGTTAATATAGCATAATCAGTAAAACGTCCCTCAATATCTTTACCTTGGTCATAAAGTTTAGGCACCAAGTCAACGCACTTATCGAGTATATCTTTGTCTCCCACGGCATCTAATTTATCAAGAAATTCTTTAGCGCCTTTCGAAAACGTTTTTGCCAAAAAGTCGCCTTGTACCAAAATATTCGGGCAGCGTTTGCAAAAGTCATCGTGTAATTCTTTTTGTTGATCTTTTACTGCGAAAGATATTGCATGGAATTTAGCAAATGATTGTAAAGTTAATTCTAGATGCTTATTGTTCATAAACGTAAACCTGTCGAACATAGTAAATCCTTTCTTCCTCAGATTTTCTAAAGCAAGAACTTCAGAACCTAGAATCTCTATGAAGCCATAACAAATTGGAACGCTTCGAAAACCGTCTTTGACACCTTTATTTTTCCAAAACGCTGTATAAGTTGGTAATATAGTTTTATAGAAGTATATTTCACAAATGTATACTGATTGCGCAGAAGGAATTTTCCCTTCCAGATTCAAAGCGCATTTTAGAAATAAATTTAATGAAGCTTCATCATCCTTAATGTCTACTGCGTATGTTTTCGTCGAGTAACCATCGCCGGCTTGGGATCCTGGGTAAAATTTTAATTCACATGTTTTTTTAATATTATTTCTTGCTATAATATCATAAACAAGTTGCTTAATTTCTTCACTAACTTCGACACTATTCTTCTTGGAATGACATGCTTGCTTTAAAAACGCTGCATTGAAACTAATCAAGGTATCGACTGTTTTTTATCTTTATGTAGATAGAATACTTAAGTAATCTCGGAGAAAATATTATTCATACTAAATATATGAAACTAAAACTCATTGTCTTTATAAATCAATATTTCTATTATAACGATCTCGAAATGATATATATGTACGTATGCATTTACTTTTTGAGATGAAATGCTTATTTTGGACACTTCAGTAAGGCTAATTAATGCAAAACAAAAAACAAAAACAAAAAAAAGATATATAGCTATTATCTATTATGTAACCTCAGAAAAAATATTGTTCATCATAAGTGTTATAAAAGTAATACTTGTTGTGGCTTTATAAGTCAAAATTAGATACTCAGGAATATATATATATATATATATTCCTGACTATATATATTCAAATATTTTAATTCTTCGGACGTGCTACACAGAAGTTGAGACAACAAAGCTGACGAGTCAATCTTCTTTGTTATCAGTTTCTTTCAAAAGTGCAGCTGATAGTTTGTCTTTTTCTAGTCAGTAAGTCAAAGTCAAGTCGCCCTAATAGTAGAGGATAGCCCTAGACAGGAGCAGGATACATTCCATCGATTTTAAACGACGAAAACTTCAGAAACTTGCGTTGAAGTTATTCTGTTTCATTAATTTAAATATTATACATATATGGGATACCATATTACAATACCGTATTGCGACTTACTAATTACTAGAGCATAGAAAAGAGTTTTAAGAGAAGCTATATTGTTGAAATCCTTAAAAGTTCGAATTGTAGATTATTGGGCGTTTCATCAAAAACGAAACATATGTTTTACAGTCAATGTCAAAGTTATTCAACTGGTTAATCTGGTACGTAGACTTCCGCGGTCGTAGTCCATGTAATCTGCTTCAGGGCTTCCGGGCTGGAACCGCGTCCCTTGTACATATATCTGCCACAAGTATACAAGTGACGCGGTTTCAGCCAGGAAACCCAGAAGCAGATTATTCAACTGGTAACTGGAATTATTTCTTGTTGTTTTCTTAGTGAAGGTTACAAAGCATCATTTCTCTATATTTTGAATCAATTCATTTAATGAGCACCAATTGCTAGTTGTGTCTAGATTCGTCTGAATGACATTCATATCTTGCCTATCATCAACGCTCTGGAAATTTTTTTTAATAACAAGCATATGCCCGTACAGGTCAGCCGATGAAACTAATTAATTAATTAAAACTATTAAACAACAACAGTCCAAGATTTGATTCCGACATGATTCCTTATGCTGAAATATACGCGCTCGATGTGTAGCCATTGTAGTAGACATAGTTTGTGTTTATTCTGAAAGTAGATGTGCAGGTATACCAATAAGGATTTAGTAAAACCAAACGTATTAGTTTTTTCTAAGGATACAATGATTGATTGTATCAAAAGCATAAGAGAAATCGGATGTTATGATAGAAACGGCTAATATTCTAGAGATAACAGTTTTGCTTGAGTAAGATATTATTTTAGGTGAGCTATAGCTGGATCGGCTAACCATCAATGTCGCACCTGAAGACTACGCCAAGAACCCGCTCGAAACAAATTCCGTACACGATCTGTACCGTCGAGAGCCAAAACGCATACTGCAAGTGTGCGTTTTGGCTTTTGACGGTACATGATCATAACAACTTAGTTGTCGAAATGTGTATTCAGAATACTAAAATTAATATGGAAAGTGGTTATATATCAACTTTAAGTGATTAATAAAAGTGAATTTATCATAGTTCTGTAAATTATGATCCACAATAACAATATTTAAACAATTGGTTAATTATTTATTTATGTAATAATAATAAATACAATTCATATTAAAAAAATGATGTGTTCTATACAAGTAAGAGTTTTTTTTAGTCTGTGTAATTATTCAATAATTCACATGGAAGTAGCTTTAATGTACATGATGATTTATTGAAATAGAGTTCGTTAGACGTATTGTAAATATAGCTTTATTTATTTCTGAAAATTTTACAAGTACATGGACTCATATTCTATTCGAAGAAAATATTTTCGCCATATTTGCGTTTCCTATTTACTTTTTATTGCATATTTGAATGCTACAAGTTATTCTGGGACGACTTTCTTAAGTTTTCACCAGACCTAAATTCATTCTTTGTACAAATATTTGGTTTCACATAATCATTTTTATTATTATATTTGTTTTGGCTATTTTGAAACAGGAAATTATGTTTCTAGCACAAGCAGAAAACACCATAATCTTTACTCTAATATTTTTATTTTTGACATATCTTATACAAGATATTCATAAAGCAGTTTCGAGTAGGTGAAATTTTAAAGCACCAAAATTTCTGTTTTCAAACAAATTGCCCAATTTTTTTCGTATTCGGATACATAATGTATCTCATGTTTATAAATATTTAAAAAGACAAGAAGTAAAAATTATAAGATAATGAAAGACAATTCATTTAGTTTCCTGAGCATTTTTTTATTTTACGTGAGCTATGAAGCTGAACATCTGACCTGAGAAAAGAGCTATATAAGTTTACATTTAATCGTTAAAATACATATAAATTATAATAGCATGTACATATGCCAGCATGTGCTCTATTGTTATAGTCACAGCAATATATTTTTGTAATAACTTACAAAAAAGATAACACGAAATTAAAACAGAAACCATACCTATATAGTGAATTATGTAATAAAATGTTGATTAAAAAATATAAAGTACTTGTAGTTAAAGGATTCCGATATCTATCATATGCCTAACGATACGTTTCAAGCGTATCATGTATTCCGTTTCGTCGAAGGAAATGTTAGAAAATAAATTGACAACATCATTATGATCGGTAGCGTTTTCCAAATTGGGAGCACTGCCCTCTTTTATAAGCATTATCCTTATCATCCCTAAGGATATCCCCAACGCATGCAATCCGCAAGCGATCCACTCCTTCTCGAAAATAGACTGTGGATACAGTATATCTGGATCGCTACCTAACTCCTTTATACCCTTATTAAGCTCTTCATAATATATTTGCATGTAATGTTTGTAATTATCCAAGGTTTCTTCTGATGCGACTGAATAAAATAATCCTTGGAAATCTTGGAGAGGCGAGGCACGCGCCATGCATTGCCAGTCAAGCAGCATCACATCTATAGGACGTTCTCTATCATTATTCTACAAAATATATACAAAGTTTATCAAATGTGTTTTATTATGTTTAAAGTCTTCAACAAAATTATGCAATACACGAAAATGTCCTACTATCGAAATATGAGTAAAATTTGGTCAAACTTTTATAATTGTCTTATAAACATTACAAAGAGTAATTTAGAAATTTATTAGACATTTAAGAGTAAAACAAATACTATAGAAATTTTACCTCGTATAATATCATCATATTATTAAGCCAACAATCACCTTTCGTTAATATAGCATAGTCAGTTAAACGTTCCTCCATAGTTTTACTTTGATCATAAAGTTTAAACACCAAGTTATCACACTTATCGAGTATGTCTTTGTCTGTCACGGCATCCAATTTATCAAGAAAATCTTTAGCGAAGCGAGAACACATTTTCGAAAAAATTTCGTTTTGTTGAAAAAAATTTGGGCAGCGTTTGCAAAAGTCATCGTGTAAGTCTTTTTGTTGATCTTTCAATGCAAAAGATATTGCATGGAATTTAGCAAATGATCGCAAAGTTAATTCTAGATGCTTATTGTTCATAAACGTAAACCTGTCGAACATAGTAAATCCTTTTTTCCTCAGATTTTCTAAAACAACGACTTCGAAACCTAGAGTGTCACTAGAGCCATAATAAATTGGAGCGTTTCGAAAACCTTCTTTGACACCTTTATTCTTCAAAAACGCTATATAAGTTGGCAATATAATTTTATAAAAATATATTTCACAAAGGTATATTTGATGTGCAGAAGAAATTCCACCTTCTAATTTCAAAGCGCATTTTAGAAATAAATTTAATGAAGCTCCATCATCCTCAATGTCCACTGCGTATGTTTTCGTCGAGTAGCCATCGCCCGCTTGGGATCCTGGGTAAAATTTTATTTCACATGTTTTTTTAATATTATTTCTTGCTATGATGTCATAAACAAGTTGCTTAATTTCTTCACTAACTTCGACACTATCTTCTTGGGATGACATGCTTGCTTTAAATATACTTCAATGAAACTAATGAAAATATCGACTGTTTTTTATCTTTATACAGTTAGAATAATTAGGCAATCTCGGAGAAATTATTGTTCACATTAAGCAGATTAAATTAATGCTCAATATCTTTATCTCAATCAATATTTTTGTATATAAAGATTTTGTAATGAATTGTACGTATGCACTTACTTCTTGAGATGACTTGCTTATTTTTAATGCTGTAGTTAGGCAAATTAATGCAAAAGTTAAATGTTTTACCTTTATGTGATGTATAGCTATTTTCCATTATGTAACCTCGGAGGAAATACCGTTCATCATAAATATTACGAAAGTAATACTTGTGGTTTTATCAGTCAAAATTCCTACAGATAACGCTATTATAACTAAATAACGAATTTGCTTGCAATATGTTACTTGTACATATACAAAGGGTACTAGGAGAGTTTTGCAATACTGCTTTGTTTATTTAATTTTTTCAAAGTAATTTCCTCTACACTCAATACACCTCTCCATCTTCCGAAACCAATCTTTAGACCAGTTCTGCCAAGTTTCATTAGGGAGTAAAGCACACTCGTTGCCCCAAACTCTCAGAAGGTCTTCATCACTTGAAAATCGCCTCCCTTTTAGCTTCATTTTTACATGTGGGAATAGTGTAAAGTCGCAGGGAGCAGGATCTGGACTGTAGGGAGGGTGCTCGAGAAGTTTCAATCCTGTTGTGGTCAAATATTCGACGCAGGTTTTGGCTCGGTGAGCTGGAGCATTATCGTGATGGAGGAACCAGGTGTCCATTCTTGACTTTGGCCGCAGGTTCTTCATAGATCCAATGACTTTAGGCAGGCACTGTTCAGTATACCACTTAGCTGTGTGCCCCAAACGATGCGTTCCACAATTCCAATTGAAAAATACAGCTATCAATTTCTTCTTTACAAATCGGGATTTTCTGACAACTGCAGGTGTGTTCTCATCATCAAAGATCCAAACTTTGTTCTGAGCTTTGGTCGGCACGTCGTAATAGTACAGCCAAGTCTCGCCACCTGTCACCCGTTGGAATTCCCTATACCACCTGAATATCGTTGTGAGATGTAGACAAACATCACCTAGTGCAAGAGTAATTTCTTCGAAGCACTGGTCTATGTTTAAACCACGCACGAAATTATAACGCAAAACTGCCCTTATCTCATTTCATGGCCACGATGCCATCGCAAACACTTTACACTCTCACTGCTAATGAATAACTGAGCCCATCGGCATGGCGCGGCGGCTGCTATGCACGTATGAACATGTCTCAACATGCAGCAACAAGCAGCTTCCTACGATTCATTGTTGCGTCATATTGCAAAACTTTCCTAGTACCCTTTATATTTTAGTCACCTATTAGCAATACAACGGAGACATTAAAAAAAATTTAATATGACACAATGAGTCGTACATTGCGTCATATTGCAAAACTTTCCAAGTACCATTTGCATATGATAGTAGTATGTATTTTAAACTGAGACTTATATAAAGAACCAGACAATATGCAACAACATTCAAATGTAGAGAAAATATCGTGAGAAATTTAAATTACACGGTATGCACTTATGTCTATGTAAAGTAATTAGAATCTTAGAAAAACATTATATATATATATATATATATATATATATATATATATATATATAGAGAGAGAGAGAGAGAGAGAGAGATGTACAATATATTACAGAAAAGTTTAATTGGATTTTATCTTAATCTTGCTTCGAAAAAAACAGTCTCAATAAAGTGTAGAACAGTTATCAAAACAGTTTCTTCCTTTGCGAATAATTCTTAAATTTGTAAAGTTGTATACAATCAATCCCTTGAAATTCTGAAAATGTACGTATTACAATTTAAGTTAAGTTAAAATATCAATTTATACCAACACATTTAGCAATTACATGACAGCCTTAATCTCGTAGAATCTGCCGGAAACCTATTTATCGGTAATCTTTTATCAAGATTAACTGATAAAAACTCAAGCATACATCTTTTGCAGAAAAACAGTATAAAACACATAAATAGATAAAATTTGTAATTTCAGTATTTTTAAATCAATTTATGCGATAACGGGCGAATGTGTCATCAACAACAGTCATATCTACGTTAACAAGGGGATTAGTGTTGTGTTCTTTCTCTAATGATATTGGAATTACATGCAAAATACCTTTCGCTTATTTATTGTACATATTCAAAGCTTATGACCATAGTAATATGGATTCAGAACGAATACAGCATATTCCGTTTTAAAACGAACAATAATGGAAAAGCGTATGAGTGTAGATAAGCTAGTGAAGGCTCTGGTATTGTGGAACACGAATCCTAACACTTTTATAATTGAAAAATAATGTATATTGTTTCTGAATGTACGAAATTACTGAATTTAGAAATTCTGAAATCCATCAATTAAAAACATACCATTCGTAAGCAATGAACAAATTAAGTTGGCGATCAACATAGTCCCTTCGTGAAAGTATGGTATATACATACATATGTATGTATAACACTGGGACACTGCCGATAAACGTGGTACACAGAAGCTAACTTGGGGCAACAAAGTAGGCGAGTCAATCTTGTTCGTTATCAATTCTTTTAAAAAGTTGCTACTGATAGTCTGTCTTTTTGTATTCAATAAGTCAAACCCAAGTCGCTGCAGTAGTAGAGGATAACGCAAGCCACGAACAGGATAAATTCCAAATCAATCTTAAACGACAAAAACTTTCAGAAATTTCGGTTGAGTTCCCTCTACTCTATTAATTTAAATATTATATATGCGATACCATCTTACAACACTGTACTTCAAGTAGTATTTACTAGTGCATAGAAAAGTGCTTCGAGCGAAGCTAACTTGATAAAATTTTTATTATACGCTTTTAGGATGCGAAACTGAAAAATTCTAATTTTAACCGCACCGTAAAAGGGCATAATGATATGTAATTAGCAATTACAGTGGGATTTCATTTAATAATTATTTCCATTATGCAACTTATGGCACTTTAGAAGGACTCGAATTCACTATCTCTGTGGTGATGTCACATTCCTGGAGAGAATGAGATTGCAGGTACGAACCCCGCACGGAGAACAGGAATTTTTTAAAAAATTTCTGCATTACCTATACGATTTAAGAAGTGGTTCGAAATTAATCTTTCAGTTCAGCATCGTAAAAGCGCATAATTATTTGTAATTAATAACCTACCATGGGTTTTCATTTAATAACTGTTTCCATAATGTAATTTATGTCACATTAGAAGGACTCGAGTTCATCGTCTCCGTGGTATAATGGTGATGGCACATTCCCGAGAAAATGAGATCACGGATTTGAGTCCCGCTTAGGGAATACAAATTTTTCCAAAAACTTCTGTATAATAAATACTATGTAAAAAACGGTTAAAATTAAAATAGTTTGGATTTATTCTGAAAGTAGATGTACAAGTACGCCAATAAAGATTTAAAAATGCAAACTAACTAGTTTTCATTCTAAAGATACAATTTATTGCATCAAAGACGCGAGAGAAATCGGATATTGTTATAGAAACTGCTAATGTAAAGACTCAAAAAAGGGAGAAAACTTCAGGTATTCTATTGTATCTAGCGATGAGAGGTGGTGTTTTCAATATGATCCAGAAACCAAGCGTCAAAGCTCTGAATGGAAGCATCCAAGCGAAGAAAGACCGAAAAAAAAGCCGTTCGGAGAAGTCAAAAGTGAAGACAAATTTGGTTTGTTTTCATGATTCGAAAGGCATAGTGCACAAAGAGTTTGTACGAACTAGTCAAACAGTCAATGCTGTACATTATCTTGGTGTTATGAAGCGTCTGTTGGCGCGTATTCGCGTATGGCGTCCTCAATATCGTGAAAATCCTAGCTGGCGTTTGTTACATGATAATGTACCATCTCATCCGTTCGACATTTATCATTGATTTTCTGTCTACAAATGACATTTTAACCATCAACCATTCACCATATTCATCGAATTTGGCCTCCTGTGATTTCTATTTATTCTCCAAACTACATTTGCCGATGAAAGGACCGCGTTATGCCGACATCGAAGCCATTAAAACGGCGTCGACAGCGATCTTGAACGACCCTAAAGACGAACTTAAAAAATCATTAGACATATTAATTGACCGTACAACACGTTGTACTGAAGCCGAAGGCGACTACATTGAATAAAATAATTTTACCAAAATAGCAAGCTTTTGTTTTTATTTTCTACGACAGACTGTGTACCGTGTACTGTGTCCTGTGTTGTGTGCCAAGGTTCACACAAATAACGGTCTCATGAAGTAATGATATTTTAATAGGTCCTTTTTTTATAATTGTTATGTCAAGAGGATTGTTTTAAAATGATTTAGATTTTAACAAACTTATAATTTAGGCATAACAAGTCAAAGTGAATGAGTTATAAATACAAATCTTTATCTAATTTGATAAAAAAAGATTAACAAACAATATTCACTAGTAGAGACATTAAATTAATAATTGTTCAGTATTCCTGAGTAGCAAACGTAATTCTTTGTATATATATTATAATACTATTATATTATTTACTAAAATAATAATTATGATTTTATATGTTTAAGTAAATAAAGGCAGCTAAAACGTGAAAACTAGTATGTATTTATTTACGTTCTTCACACATATGGAAGATTTTAGAAGTTAATTAAAGAGTTTTTGGTAGAAATGAAGAGAGATTATAAATCAATATGATCAAAACTCATTAGTAAATTAAATTAATATGAATTGTACAAAAATGAAAACTAAGTACTGTTTTCTTATTTGTACAACTCATTTACATGGACTCATATTCTATTCAAAGAAAGTATTTTTGCCATAGCTGCGCTTCTGGTTAAAAAATGGAACGATTTACTTTTTATTACATATTTGAATTCTACAAATTATTCTGGGATGATTTGTATAAATATTTGGTTTTACATAATCATTATTATTATTTGCTTTGGCTATTTTTAAACTGGAAATGATGATATTTGCAGCATAAGAAGAACACTCCTTAATCTTTACTGTAACGTTTTTACTTTTGACATATCTTGTGCAAGGTCTTCAATAAATAGTTTCGAGTAGATATAATTTTAAAGCACCTTAACTTCTGCTTGCAAATACACTCCATTTTTTTTCCGTATTTGATTATAAGAAATATTATTGTTATTATAAATATTTAAGAAGAAAATTAGTAAAACTTATAAGATTATGAAGGATAATTAATTTTGTTTCCTAAACATTTTTTAAAATTTTACGTGAGCTAGGAAAGCGAACACCTGACTGAGATAAGATTTACATAAGTTTGATAAATATAAAGTAAACTTGTTTATTATATACATATACATATATAACTTAGATTAACGAATAAATACGTAAGAAATAATGTTTTAATATAAAAATATAAAATACTTGTAATTAAAGGATTCCGATATTTATCATATGCCGAACAAGACGTTTCGAGCGTACCATGTATTCCGTTTCGTCGAAGGGAATGTTAGAAAACATGTTGATTACATCATTCTGATCGGTAACGTTTTCCAAACTAGGAGCACAGCCCTGTTCCAAAAGCATTATTTTTATTATCCCTAAGGAGATTCCCAACGCATGCAAACCGTAATCTATCCACTCCTTCTCGAAAACAGACTGTGGATATAGAATATCTGGATCGCTACCTAACTCCTTTATACTCTTACTAAGCTCTTCATAATAGATTTGCATGTAACGTTTGTGATTATCCAAGGTTTCTCCTGAAGCAACTGAATAAAATAATCCTTGGATGTCATGGACAGGTGAGGCACGCACCATGATTTGCCAATCAACTAGCATCACATCTAAAGGATGTTCTCTGTCATTATTCTACAAAATATATACAAACTTTATAAAATGTTAAATTTAAAATCTCCAACAAAATAACGCAATATACAAAAGCGCCTTAATTGTAGAGTAAAGAAAAATTTGGAAATATGTTAGACATTTAAGTGTAAAATGAAAAGTGAAAATTTACCTCGTATAATATCATCATATTATTAACCCAGCAATCACCTTTTGTTAATATAGCATAATCAGTTAAACGTTCGTCCATAGTTTTAGCTTGGTCATAAAGTTTAGACACCAAGTTATGGCACTTATCGAGTATATCTTTGTCTTCCGCGGCATCTAATTTATCAAGAAAATCTTTAGCGAAACCAGAAAACGCTTTCGGTATATATTCGTCTTGTACCAAAACATTCGGGCAGCGTTTACAAAAGTCATCGTGTAAGTCTTTTTGTTGATGTTTCAATGCGAAGGATATTGCATGGAATTTAGCAAATGATCGCAAAGTTAATTCTAAATGCTTACTGTTCATAAACGTAAATTTGTCGAACATAGTAAATCCTTTCTTCCTCAGGTTTTCTAAAACAACAATTTCAGAACCTGGAGTCTCGCTGAAGCCGTAACAAATTGGAACGTTTCGAAAACCGTCTTTGACACCTTTATTTTTCCAAAACGCCGTATAAGTTGGTAATATAGTATTATAAAAGTATATTTCACAAATGTATACTGAATGTGCAGAAGGAATTTTACCTTCCAGATTGAAAGCGCACTTTAGAAATAAATTTAATGAAGCTCCATCATCCTTAATATCTATCGCGTATGTTTTCGTCGAGTAACCATCACCCACTTGCGATCCTGGGTAAAATTTTATTTCACATGTTTTTTTTATATTATTTCTTTCTATGATATCATAAACAAGTTGTTTAATTTCTTCATTAACTTCGACACTATCTTCTTGCGATGACATGCTTGCTTTGAAAACGCTTCGATGGAACTAATGAAAATATCGACTGTTTTTTATCTTTACGCAAATGGAATAATATATATATATATATATAGCTATTATCTATTATGTAATCTCGGAGAAAATATCATTCATCATAATTATATAAAAGTAACACTTGTTGTGGTTCGATCAGCCAAAATTCCTGTAGATAACGCTTTTACATAAACATAAAACGGTTTTGTTAGTTATGTATTACTTGTACATATGTATATGAGTGTGTATTTTAGACTAGAAAAACCACAATATGCAATAATATTCAAATCTAGAGAAAATATTGTGAGAAATTTAATTCACACGTTATGCATTTATGTATCTCACTATCTAAAATATTTAGAATCTTAGAAAAGTGTTACATCTATGTATATATGTATATAGAGGGAGGGTGTACCGGAGAGTCATTACCGGTTTTTCTATCAGATGTCGTTAGACTTAAGTATGCAATGTTATGCTTTGACACATTTGTCATTTTATTCTACTGACATCAAGCTTCAAAGCCATAAATGTTATATTTTGCGAAAGTAACACTGTCAGGGACTTATAACTTTTTTGAAAATGTCGAGTTTCGTGCCTGAAAAAGTATATTTGCGGCACGCATTACTTTTCTTATTTAATCAAAAGAAAAGACCGCCGAAAGTCATCGTTTGCTGGTAGAAACTTATGGTGAGCATGTCCCAAGCATAAAAGTACGTGAGGCATGGTTTCGACATTTCAAAAGCGTTGATTTCGATGTACAAGACAAAGAACGTTCTAGTAGGCCGAAAAAGTTCGAAAATGCGAAACTACAGGAGTTATTGAATGAAGATCCAATCTATACTAAAAAACAATTGGCAGAAGCGTTAAATGTGGCCCAAGAAACGATTAGCGACCGATTACGAGCAATAGGAAAAATCCAAAAAAATGGAAAATCGAATAATCGTCTGTGAAATGCTGCTTCAAAGGCATCATAGGAAGTCATTTCTGTATAAAATAGTAAGGGGCCATGAAAAATAGATAATCATAAACGCAAAAAGTCATGGTTGTCACCTGGCGAAACTGACTAACCGACTCCAAGGCCAAATCGTTTTCGTCGTAAAACAATGCTCTATTTTTGGTGAGATCAGAGTGGCGTGGTGTATTACGAACTGTTGAAACCTAATGAAACAGTTAATACTGATAGCTATCGACAATAAATTATTAATTTGTATCATGCATTGCGAGAAAAACGTCCAGAATGGGCCCGATGACGCGGTAAAGTTATTTTACATCACGATAACGTGCCGTCGCATACAGCAAAACCCGTCACGGACGCATCGAAAGCACTTGGATGGGATATAATATCGCACCCGCCGTCCTCTCCAGACCTTGCCCCGTCCGACTCTCACCCTTTCGCATTAATGGGATACACGTTTGCAGAGCAGCACTTCGCCTTTTTTCCTCAAAGGACAAAACAAATTGCCTGAAAGATGGACGAGATGTGTAGAATCAAATGGCCAATACTTTGAATAAATAAATTTTTTCATTTTTTTGAAAATTATGTAGTTTTTTTACGTAAAAACCGGTACACCTGGTACTTAAAATCATAGTCATTTTCTTTGTGTTGAACATAATGAACACACAGTATTCACGTCTCTAATTTTGTTACTAGCCACTCCCATTTTGAAATATTGTTTTTTAAAATTTTGTATTCATATAATAACAGATAATGCGCAACATAAGTTTGCGATATATCTTTCTTTACAATAGAATTAAATAAATACGTTACATACGCATTATAAAATTTCAGGTCAATTACCTGCATTTTCGTTAATACCGAGAATCGATGAATACGGAATGAAAGGACATACATTAATGCGATAAGAATGTAACCTTGCTTCGAGAAGCTAGTATAAATTGGTAACGTCTGAAAGTAAGACCGGACCTTGACGAACATAGAATAGCAACTACATATGAATAAATAAATTCAATTGCGCAAATGTTTAACAATGAATCTACCTTTTGGAAATTTGTTATTCGGCGAAAGTCACAACAAACTCGTGTCAAACAGATTTTTGAAATGAAACATCTACGGAAAGTTGTTGAACAGTTGTTTTATACAGTTTTGAGAAGTTAAAGCATATACACAAGAAACAGAAAATTTATAAAAATCCATTAACAATATTAAAGAAGAATGATGACTTCCTACTATGGTACTAAACGTGTTTCATAAAAAAAACTAAAAACAATATCAACATATAATAAACTATAAAAAGTCGTATTTTCGACATAAAATTTTTAGTAAGGATTAGTAAAAGCGTAGGCAAAAAGAATATGGATGAAACTAATATCTCTTGCATACCGTTGTAAGATCCAGTTATCTCGTATTTAACTATCCTGCGATTAATTAAAAAATTAGCAGAAATGTAATAGATTTCGGATACCAACGTTAGAGGAAATTTTCGACGATTATTTGGGCATTAAGAAGTTAGCGCCAGTAGATAGTCTATTTCAGAGACAACGGACCTTTTTGAAAATGAAAACAAAAGATCACCATTTTGGTAAAATTCATTTATTTTATTCAAAGTAATCACCTTCGGCTTAAATATAACATTTTGCACGGTTAATTAACATGTCGAATGAAGTTTTAAGTTCATCTTTAGAGATGTCCTTCAACATTACTCTCGATGCCTTTTTAACAGCTTCGACGTCGACAGAACGCTGTCCTTTCATCGGCAAAGGCAGTTTAGAGGAAGATAGAAATTACGGCGGGCCGAATGCGGTGAATAGTTGACGGTTAAAATGCCCTTTGTTGTTAGAAAATCAATAATAAGTGTCGAGTGACATGTAACAAACGCCAGCTTCCATTTTTAGGATATTGAGGGCGCACACGACGAGTACGCGCCAAAAGACGCGTCATAACATAAAGATAATATACAGCATTGACTCATTAGTTGGTACAAACTCTTCGTGCACTCTGCCTTTCAAATCATAAAAACAAATCAACATTGTCTTCACTTTTGACTTCTTCAAACAGCTCTTTTCGGTCCTGCTTCTCTTTTGAGTCTTTAATCAAGTCTCTACAACGTTGAATTCAGTTAGCTTGTGTGGTAAAAACCCTGCATAAATCTTTCTGGCCCAAATGCTGTGTCAAAATGCGATGAATTGAATCTTTGGAAATATTTAAGTCCATTCCCACGTATCGCAATGAGGATTTCGGCTATCTCACATGATAATGCACCATCTCACCGTTCGAAGCTTGTCACTGATTTTTTAACTACAAATAGCATTTTAACCATTCACCGGATTTGGCCTTCTGTGATTTCTATCTATCACTAAACTTGCCGATGAAAGGATAACGTTATGCCGACATCGAAGCCATTAAGAAGGCATCGACAGAGATCTTGAAAAACATCTCTAAAGATGAATTTAAAAATTCATTCGACATGTTAGTTGACCGCGCAAAACGTCACGTATGAACATGTCTCAACATACAGCAACAAGCAGATTCCTACTATTCATTGTTGCGTCATATTGCATAACTTTCCTAATACCCTTTATATGTATCTTCGTCTCAAGTGGCATCCAAGTATTTGAGATAATCTTTATTTACATATATTAGAAATCATTTTAGTAAACACGTATTTTAAGTTTTGTAAATCAAGGACTTCCGGACATTTCGTATCGTTAAAGCCATAACACACTGGTACACGAATAAACTCATCTTTAATGCCTTTCCTCTTCCAAAACTCTGAATACATTGGATTATAGTTAATATTATAAAAGTACACTTCATTAGCGAATATAATATGCGTATTATGAATCTTATGTTTAAAGCGCAATGTATAAATAAGCTTATTTAATTTGAATCGTCTGCTCTGGTGGTTGTCGTCAAGAACACATCATCCGCTTGCGATTGGATAATAATTCGCACATGACATTCTTTTCAAGTTATGTTTTGTTGTGATATCGCGAACAAGTAGTTTAGTTTCTTTAATAACACCGACATAGTTTTCTTAAAAGGACATATTGTATACGGTATCAATGTGTTCTGGAGTGACTGCAGTCGCGGACCGTTTCTTACGATGCTCGTCTTTGTGTGAAACACGTACCACCGTTCAAGAATCACCAAGGATGGTGCTTCATCGTCAAACAATCGCATGATTTTTGTGAACACTGGTCGAGTAAGAGTGTCTTTAAAATCATAGAAAGTCATAGCTTGAAAATTTTCGCGCATAAATTCATACTTCATTTATAATAAAAGGAAACATGTTCAGATTGTGTCTCTATGTTGGTAAATTTTGAACTAAATAGTATGGTTTTTTACATGAAATTTTTTAGTTTGTATTCAAACCGGTCTGTCAAGGCATTATAATTTCAGTTTGCCTGTTCATAAAACATCTACAAATAGGTGCCAGCAATACATTTTCAAAGGAATTAATCTTAGATAATCGATTAAGCACACTACAGAAAATGTAAACTATATAAATTACATCATAATTTCCATAGAACATCTCTGTACAATTTCCATTAAAAACATAACAATTCCACTGGAACACTTTCCTCAGTTGGATCCGTTTAAATGGGTTTCTTTTACAACTTACAACATAACACTCGTTAAGAATATAATCCATTTTAACTATTTGTAGTAAATAATTGAGAAGATTGGATCTCCATCTCTATTTGAAACGGTCAATAGATACTCACTTGACTGTTTATAGTGTTTGTAGTTTCGACTGCGAGCGTTTAATCCTTATAATTTACGTTTTTGTTACTTACTTGCATGCTACTGTCTTTCTAGTATTTGTTTTCTCATTTTTATTGGGGGTTGCGAAAATCTTTAACACTGTTGCTGGTTAAGCACTTTATTATAAACCTATATTTTATGTGTTAAATACATAAGTAGTAAATTTCTTTTAAATCGATCCATTTATTCCTAAATATTTGTACATATGTATATGTTAAAATTATGCTTCGATGCAATAAAACTAAATTTATTTTGTAGTTCTACAGAAAAAAGATCGCAACACATGCAGTTGCATAAGTATGTATAATTTGTAGTCTGAATTCAGGCGCAGAATCTGACGACTCAAAATTCGCCGAACACCGCTTAATTCGTTTTATATTATATTTTAAAAGCCAATTAAAGTATTTAAATAAAACCTGTAAAGTAAGTTTTAAAACACGATGATGCCACACAAACCTTAAAAGAAATGTAATAAACGATATATTATTTTAACATTAAATTATATTCCATTTAATAGTGCCCTTCTCTGTGAAACCTGAAAATTAGTAAGTTCACTTTTAACAAAATCTAAACAATGTATACAGATTGATATTAAATAAAAAGAATTGCTAAAACTCTGAGAGTGCGTTTAATATATTTACTAGTAATATAAAACAACATAAAAATATCGTCAATAATATATAGAATTGATAAATTCTGAGGTTTAAAGATTATTATAAAATAACAAATTAACACAAGCACAGTAGAAACAAATTAGATACTTGTGACGATTATGGTTACAATAATGCAATAAACAGCAAACAAAAGTAATATCTTAAAACAACGAAAATAAAGTAAATAAGTACAAAATATTAACGTACGCCAACTATCGTAAAGCTTCTTAACTAACGTACACAAAAGTAGTAATTATTCCATAAACGATATCAAGCCCTGGTAATGCAAAGCTTTGACGTTATTTATTGTTATTATATATGACAGTATATCTAATGAAGCTAGAGTAATTACTATCTTTTAGTAAAATTAATACACGTTCGCTATATTTTTTATCAAATTAACGAACGTCAATGTCGGAAGAGAAATTAAAATCAAGAATGTTTCGCTTGTAACTATATTCATGGGCTAAATTGAAATACAATTTTAATATGAAGGTTATCATTTTGAAAACGATATCAACCTCTGGTAATGCAATGTTTTGATGCTATTTATTGTTATTATATATGGCAGTACATTTAATGAAACTAAAGTAATTACTATCTTTTACTGAAATTAATACACGTTAGCTATAATATATTTTTTATCAAATGGATGTCAAACTAACGAACGTCAATGTCAGAAAAGAAATTAAAATGAAAAATGTTTCGTTTGTAACTATATTCATGGGTTAAATTGAAATAGTTTTAATATGAAGGTTATCATTTGGAATCTCATGGTATTAAACATAAAAATAAGATCATAAAAATAAGACAAATTTATTGAAATACTTACACAGAAATACATTACCTTTATTCTTATCAATATTCCAAAATACCAATACGTTTATCTTTGCCAAATCTAACTTATTTTATATACTAAAAAATAAATATAATTACGTTTTATAAAAATTTTTATTGTTGCAAAATTATCCTTGAATTTTATACAAAACTAACTAATAAAGTAAATTGGTAAACGAAAACACTAATTCACAAAAAATTACCGCGTATGCTTTGTTTTCTTATCATAACCAGTGTTCAAATATATAATGTGTTCTTCCGGTACTGTATCAAAAACATAAGTCCGCACAAGCATAAATAAACTGGAACCGAATACGATTTGATTGAAGATCCCCACCAACGAGACAATCATCATAATTCCGGGCATTATCCATGGCATAATTCCGGCTAGTGCAAAAGCAGGAACCAATAAAAACTGTAACATATTTCCCATCTTCATTTTTCGTCCGGTCACTGCAAATTTTTCAACATTTCTAAATGTGATGCCGATAGTATCGTTGCCCAACGAATACAAATTCATCTTTAAAGGTTCGACAATAGGTAACGTAACATTGATGCATTCGAAGACGTCTGTTTTTTCGAAACAAGTTTTATTTGCTTTTACCGTGAGCGTGGTCGCGAGTAGCGAAGTCGACAAGAGAAATGGGATTGTCCATCCGCACATGTTTACTACGTATCTTTTAATGAAGTTACATAGATAAGTTTCTGGAAAGCAAAAATACAGTTGAGGCCCGCCTTTAACCCACATAATCGCGATGTTTTATGGCATGTACGTTTTTTTTTAATTTAAAATGAAAATATTAATTCAACTTTTTATGTATAATTTTGATCGATTATTTAAATAAAAATACAATTCCTAAATATACAACATTCATAAAATATATATGTATGTTTTTTCATTAATGAAAATACGAAACACAATTTTATTTGCATATTTATTACGGCAAACAAGAACAAAATAAATTTTATTAGAGACTGATTAACTGAAGTAATCAAAAAAGGTAAAAACCCTTTCTATATCGATGTTCGTATTCCGTATAAGTATTTCGATGACTATGTTGTCATAATCAGCAGAAATGAAGACCAAACACATATTGTGTGTTTGGTGGTGTAAAATAGTATTTTGTGTATAAGCTTTACCGTAGACTCGAATGCTTTACTATGATTACTTTCTGCTGATGATGACAACTTAGTAAATACATAGAATACGAACATAATATTAAATAAGTTCGAAATTATGGAAAAGATCATTTATCATTCATTTAATTTTAAATAGAAATCTGCTTCTTCTCCATCTTTATTTACTTTGAAATTTTTCTGTAGGTTCTGAATTTAATCCATTAAATTAATAAATTTTTACTGATAAATACGCAATATTACTTTTAATTCCAATAGTTGAGTTGATCAATTCTATAATTTCTGCAACTGCTTGTCATTTACCAAGTTGTTCAATAAGTTTTGCCGTTCGATAAGAGATGGTGCAATTAGATTCATCGTTTTATTTTCCTAAAAATTATGCTACTTTTTTATGAACACGTGTGAAGTTTTCTTATTTTATATTTTCTCATTCGTACATTTAGTTAGTTCGAAGTTGACGTGTCACAATATTTCTTTATAATAATAAAATTGAATATCGTGCAGTGATAAAATTCTAATTTTTGGAATGTGTAGCATCAAAACCAATTCATAAACGATTGTTAAAAGTGTACACGGACTCTTCACCTTCAACTAGAACAAATTGGTTGCTGAATTTAAACGTGGTCGTACATATCTTGAAGACGACTTACACGAAGGCCATCCAAAAAGTGCATGAACACCGGAAATCGTAGCAAAAATACAGGATGTAGTTTTGGAAGATCGTCGATTAACCGAGAGAGATTTAGTAGAAGTCCTAGGTGTCTCATTAGGTAGTGTGAGCAATATTTCGACTGAAGTTCTGGGTTTTAGAAAGCTGTGTGCAAAATGAGTACCGTAAAACACATTCGATTGCGACTTTCTCAGCAATATTTGAATCGTTTTAGAAAGAATAAAAACGATTTTATGCGTCGTTTCATCACTATGGATGGGACTAGGGTCTACCACCACTATCCTCAATCAAAATAAGAGGTCAAGGAGTGGTGTGAATCCGGTACTTCTGCTCCGAAGTGAGTTAGGATCCAGAAATCGGCCAAGATTCTTAAAAATTGATGCTAATACCCATCAGTTTTTAGGAATGCAAAAGGAATTTTATTCATGGATTATCTCCAAACTGGTGAAACAATAAACTCAGATTATTATTGCAATCTTTTGGACCAGCTGGATGTGAAAATTTGTGAGAAAATACATTTACAGGAGAAAAAAATCATTTTTCATTAAGACAACGTACCCTCTCACACAGCTCAAAAATCTATGGCATAATCAGTGAATTAAAATACGAATTGTTGCAATATCCACCCTATTCGTCAAATTTAGCTCACTCTGACCTCTGGCTGTTTCCACATCTCAAAAAAATCATGCGTGGAAAACGCTTTTCATCGAACGAAGAGGTAATAGCAGCCGTGAATGGGATGAAATCCATAAATTAGATCACTACAACAAGTGTATTAAAATTCAGGGAGATTACATTGAATAATAAAATGTATTTCAAACCATAAAATCGTGTTTTTCTTATCGAACGAGAAAATTTATTAAACAACCTGGTATGCATCTTCCAAGCAAGATTTGTTCGCCAAAGAACTGTATGAGGCACTTTCGGGAGCAAACATTCCCTTAAAGAAATTACATAATACTATTCTTAAAATATTTTTGAGAGAGTATACGCAAAACACATCCCATATGAATAACAGTAATACTATATTGATGTTATAGCTGAAATAGAAAACGTATTAACGAAATGTTCAGATTTTATAAATATTGGGTCTGGGAAAAAGTTCGTGGCGTTTTTCCCGATAGATGGCATTGGTTGCCGATAACTAAAGAACAACAAGTCACAGCGACACCACCGATGGCTCATTTTTTAGATGACCTTCCGAACGTTAGTTTGAGCGTAGAAACATTGTAATCGGTGCAGTGGTTGGAAAGTTATTCGCACTTGAAAATGGAGAAGAATAATGAGAAATTTCGCTATATTCTGCAATATTATTATGATAAGGGGAAGAACGCTGCGCAGGCTTGTGATAAAATTTGTGCTGTGTACGGTGAAGGTACTTTATCGAAATCTGTTGCGCGGAAATGGTTCGCTCGCTTTCGTTCTGGAAATTTCAATGTGAAAGATGAGTCACGCTCCGGTCGTCCAATCACTGAAAAATCTGATGAAATTCTTGAAAAAGTCCAACAAGATAAGCATATCAGCAGTGTCGATATTGGCATGGAGCTAGGCATTGACCACAAAACTGTTTTGAACCATTTACACAAAGCTGGTTACAAAAAAAAGCTTGACGTATGGGTTCCTCATGAGTTGAGCGTGAAAAACATGATGGACCGAATTAACATCTGCGATGCGCTGCTGCAACGGAATGAAATCGAGCCGTTTCTGAAACGTTTAATAACCGGAGATGAAAAATGGATTACGTACGATAATCGGAAGCGTAAAAGATCGTGGATAAAGGATGGTGAGCCGTCACAAGCGTTCGCTAAGCCAACATTGACGCCAAAAAAAGTGATGCTGTGTGTATGGTGGGACTGGAGGGGAATCGTCCACTACGAGCTACTTCCAACTGGTCAGACGATTGATTCTCAACTCTACTGTGCACAACTAGAGAGATTACGCCAGGCGATTGAAAGAAAACGGCCCGAATTGATTAATAGGAAAGGTGTTGTCTTCCATCATGACAACGCCCGACCACACACTTCTTTGATGACCCGTCAAAAATTGAGAGAGTTTGGTTGGGAAGTTTTGATGCACCCACCTTACAGTCCGGATATAGCACCCTCTGACTATCATCTGTTTCGATCTCTGCAGAACTCTCTCAATGGAATTAAGTTGGTTTCAAAAGAAGCCTGTGAAAACTACTTGATTCAGTTTTTCGACCAGAAACCACAGAAGTTTTTCACCGATGGGATCATGGATCTACCAAAAAAATGGCGAAACATTGTCGATAATAATGGAGCATATTCGGTTTAAATGAATTCGTCCACGCGCCATGCGGGGACCAGTTGAATTTTACTGAAAAAACGCCACGAACTTTTTCCCAGACCCAATATTATATTAATGTTATTGCTAAAGTAGATAGTGTGTTAACAAAAGATTCAGATTTTACTAGATTAAAACAAATTTCTAAAGTAATCAGGAAGTGATCGTAAATATAAATGAAATGAATGAAATACAATTCATTACAGTGACCGTAACTTGACCTCTTCCCAAAGCAAGAGGGAATTAAGTCTTTAGGAGAGGTCAAAACACCGAGACACCGATAAAATCTAATTATAATATAGAATCATATACCTTGGCGAAATCTATATACAAAACATCTACCTGTTGTCTTTTGTCCAAAGATGTACTAAAGTATTGTGTTATTACTAACAAATTCGATATTATTAAACTTCCTGTCATAAAACTCTGCAGTTACGAAGAAATTTGAGGTCTCATAGAGTTGTTAAGCTTATTATAAAGGTGTTTGAGTACGTAGAGTAGGGTAGTAAAATGTTAATTGGCCTGTGGTTCTAAACGTCGTTCTTATCTTTTTTCAGTATTACATAGTGTATCTTCCAGTGATAAAGTTTCTGGTTTGTCATAATGTTTATACTATGATTAGGTGTCAATTTTTTAAATTTAATATATATTATAATAACCGATTAAAAAATCTAGTGATAAAATGCTTTGGGACCTCATGTTAAAAATAATAATATAACAATATAACATTATAAGAAAATAATAATAAGAGAATATTAGTGAACAATTAAAGACATCTAAATGTTTTGGAATCTTAATTTGGTACGTAGACTTCCGCGGTCGTGGTCCATGCTATTTGCTTGTGGGTTTCCGGGCTGGAACCGCGTCAATTGTACATCTGCCGACGTTTCGCACCCATTTGTATGGCACATCTTCAGGGCTGAACTACTGCACTGAAACTGTTTCAGTTTCAGTGCAGTAGTTCAGCCCTGGTGGTCCCATAAGTACCCGGCTTGACCTAGAGATGGCGGTAATTATTTGAAAAATATCACTGTATTAGAAAGTACACTATCTATAAAGCACATGTTTCGGGTTGGAAGACGCCACGTTGTTTAGTATTTGTTTGGCAGCCATCAATACTGAACGTTTTTAATGAATTTGTAGAAATGTAGAAAATTGGTCATCGTTACATGATTCAATACTTTTATTTACAATGCCTCAGTCCAAACGATATAAAAGCTGAAGTAAATTCTACTCCGTGGGTATCTGCTCTTTCCTTTACAACAGTGAAATATTGGATAGCAGACTTTAAACGAGGCCGTACGAGCTGCCAAGGCGAGCATTGCAGTGGTCGACCAAATGAGGTGACTACTGCAGAGATGGTGAGGAAAATCCACAAAGCGGTACTAGATGATCGTCGACTGAAAGTGCGCGAGCTAGCAGACATAGTAGGCATTTCCAAAAGTGCGGTACATCGCATATTACCTGAACATTTGGACATGAGAAAGCTGTGTGCAGACATAAATATATTTCTTTCCAAAACTTTTGTGTTTTTCTTCACACCCGTCAAAACAATGTATGCGGCAAAGTTTGGGAAGAAATAATCCCATTTGGCTAAGAAGAAAGTGTCGTTTCATCAAGACAATGCACCAGCTCACAAACCAGTTATTGCAACGGCCAAAATTAATGAATTAAAGTTTGAATTGCTAGCTCATGCACCCTATTCGTCAGATTTAGCCCCCTCAAATTATTTTCTGTTCCCAAACTTGCAAAATGGCTGAGTGGTCAAAGATTTTCCAACAATGAGGAAGTGATATCGGCAGTTAATGGCTATTTTTAGGAGCAAGACAGTTCTTATTATAAAAAGGGTATCGAATTTATTGAACATCGCTGTGTATAGTGCTGATAGGAGATTATGTTGAAAAATAAATATATTTCTTTCCAAAACTTTTGTGTTTTCTTTTGTGATAATTAAAAATAATTTATAACTTGGACAGGAAATACAAACACTTTTTCAGCGTCTTTTGTGATAATTAAAAATAATTTAAACTTCAATAAATAATAATCAAATTTAATTACTTGATTTAATGTATTCAAGGCATTTAATAACTAGGACACAAAAGTATTTCATCTCTATTTCTAAGATAGATATCGCAGCATAATTCTTTTAAAATCCTTCAACCGTAAATAATTTCATAAACTAATTCCATACAAGCTATGAAATTGAGAGCGTGTCAATTAAATTAGTTATAAATGTAGACTTTTATCATAATCGTTCGATTGCAAACAACTAGTCGTAGAAAATAATTGTGATAGCAACTAAATAATTAGATTGATAATGAATTATTTACTTCTGCTCCGATTCCCTCGGATATTTGGATTATTCTCTTTTGTATATGTAGATATCATACCTGGTAATATAAGGTGTTCAAAATAGATGCCTTGTAATTTTTAATCAACCTTTAAGTAATAAAATATTATAAATATATCGATACTCTGTCATGATCAATAAGGTTGATATATAACCCCTTTTCCACAATTAACTTTTGTAAATTCTGTATACGCATTTCGACAACCAAGTTGTCATCATCAGCAGATAATTTCAAAGTGTCGCACCTGGTAAAACACGGCGAAAAAATTGTACGAAAAACAAACTCCGTACGCGATCCACACCGTTCAAAACCAAGATGTGCACTGTGTCTGTTTCACAAGATTTTTAAAAATTACTTTTACTTAAACTAACATGCACTACATTGAAAAAGGTTATTATGGTCAAGCAAGTGTCTGTGTGATTTATGTGTGTTTTATGATATTGTTCCTCCTGTCTTTCAGTAGAGAGAAAAGAGGAGTTGCGTATACAGAATTTACAAAAGTTAATCTTTGAAATTATCTGCTGATGATGACAACTTGGTTGTCGAAATGCGTATACAGAATTTACAAAAGTTAATTGTGGAAAAGGGGTTATATATCAACCTTATTGATCAAGTCAATCAACCACAGGCTCCATCAAATTCAAGATACTCTGTCAGTTAAACTCTCTAGAAATAAGGCAAAAGCTGTTATAATATTTTATAAAATTAACTGCAATTCTTTATAATTAAAATTACTAACAAGGAAGTAGACGTATGAACTTAGTATTGATCCATCTGAGAGATAACGAACAACAATAATAAATTGGTAGAAACTAGTTGGCCTGCTGATACAATCACATTTAACACAACACAATAACCTGTACTCGTATAAGAAAAGAAATATAAAGGAAGTATCAAATTTCAGACCAATTTTAACTTCTCCAAGTATATTAAAAATTTTTGAAAAATTCGAAATTAAAAAGTAAAAGTTAAAATCGTTTCATTTTTGGAAAAATATCATTATTTAGTTTGGTTTAATTTGATTTCTGACACAACCACACAACAACGAATTTGTACATTTTATATTATCTTATTTTGTGTCGCTCCTGTTTGGGATATTAACAAAGTTTCAATTATAGCGATCGCAATATGTGACTACAAAAGATATGATTTTGACCATTTATCGTTATAATATATTAAAGCCTATTCCGGTAATAGAAAACAAATAGAACAAAGGAGAAACTTCTCGGAAACTATGTGACCGGTGTTTCACATGGCTCTGTACTGGGACACTTTTCATTTCTAATATATTTTAATAACATTTCTAAGAATGTATCTATTAATAAGTACCTTTCAAATGATGCTGCATTTTTGGTAAAGTCCATAAAGAGTGCAGATGTTCTGGTGAGAAGTTTTAAACGCACAGTTATGCCAGTGATTGTTTTACATTAAATAGATTATCACTTATTACTGATGAATCGAAAATATTCTCAAGAATTACTAACATGTTTAGTTGATTTAATAGAAAAACCTTAATAAAATCCACGGCTAGTATCGGGAGAACAAGAATAAATTGTGTATTAATAAATGCCCAGTTGTAAGTTACGCAAATATTAACAAACCGATCATCCATATATCAGTAATGTTTAGCCTGAACATTAATATTTAGACAAACCAGCACTAATGATTTAGGTGTATTATTCTATGTCTCGCAAACTATACTTTTTCCAAATCTGGATTGGGTATTTATATATGGTATCTTTGCTACATATACTAACAACTCGCTTCGAAAAGGTTTCTAAAGTATTTATTACGAATATATTGTTCCCCGTCCTGGAAATGATTACGATTCCATTTAACAACTACAAACCTTCATGGATCAGCATCAAAAAAGAAGTGCGACTAGTGTTGAGTTTCTAGAAATCAAATCTATTCACCCTATTTTTATCGATAGTAGATTTTTCGACATCGATGTACCCAAAAACAAATATTTTAATAGTAGCAACATTAATACATATCAGCAAACATCAATACTTGTTTTCCCAGTCTTTCCGACTTAAAGTTTTGAGGGATAGATTTTGATGAAATTGAATTGAATTTGGTGTTGGCTTTTTTTTTCGATCAGCTAATGATCTGCAATTTCTAAGACTGAAATGCAAAAGCTAGTAAAATAGAATTTTATCTTGTAAGTAATCATCTGAGCCGCAAAATTCATGAATTCGAGATATGTTCCCAAGAGTGTATCGAAATAAGAAACGAAACAAATGCAAAAGACAACTAATGTCGTTTGGATATATTGTCGTCAAAATACAAGCGAAGCAAATATAGAAATCGGTGATGGAGAGGAAATGGAAAAATAACAATAAGCACTTGGAACAGCGAAACGACCAAATTACTAACTAAGAAAAGTTTGTATTGGGGAAAAGCTAAAGCAATTACAATGTATGAATGGTGAGACCTTTAGAGTATCAGCTATATATTAATAATAATAATAATAATAATAATAATAATAATAATAATTTATTGATATATATGTACATATACACGTCATGGAACAATCATGGATAAATAAAAACACTATTAATGCGCTCACAATACGTTAAAGACCGCAAGACCTATACAAAACAATACACCAGAGTACCAATTAAAATATAAAGAAAATATAAAAATATAAAAAACACAAAAAGGCTAAAAATTTATGCTTCAAGTAATTTACCGAATAAAAAACGTTCTCCATCAGCACCTTTTTTATTAATATTTTTAGATTAATCCATGGTAGGTTCCTAAACCTATAAGGCAAAGCATTGTATACCTTCACGGCCACGTAATTCGAACCTAGCTGACTTTTCCCAATGCGATGATACGGTATCACCAAACCGCTCTGGTTTCGTGTTTCATATTTGTGAAAATCACCATTTTTGCAGAACCTATCCGGCGACTTGTGAACAAATTCCAGGCAAGCAAGTATGTACAAGGATGGGAGGGTCAGTATTTTGTGTTTTCTGAATAAGTTTACACAACTCGTAGTACTGGATACACCACTAAGGGCTCTGACTGCACTCTTTTGCATCCTGAAAACCGCCTCATCCCCACATCAATAGGCCATACAAAACCCTGCCCTGAAAATTTGCACAGTACACAGTCCTAGCCGCCTCGGGTGTAATGGTAACAGACAAAGTATTCTCTTAACTTCTTTGGTTAGCATACTACTATAATAGATTTTTATGTGTAAATTCTACTCTTTCCTGCATTTATGAATTTTCTTATGCAAATAACAGTAATTGTGGTAATTTCGAAAAATCTGTATTGAATGAATTTCACGCTTGCTCTACACAGGTCGAAGATTCAAATGTCGCGAAATTTTCATTTGAACAAATATCATATGATGATAGATGGTTTTCTGAATCGTATCATATTACCATATAAGTTTGATGAGTCTTTGGTGTATCGATAGTCCTGCATCAAAACGTTCCAATACAGAGCGACATTTAAAAGTTGAAAATTCTGCAGTGAATACCAAAATTCGACTGTCAACGATCAAACTTCGCATTATCACTTTTTTGGTTCCAAAGGGCATATTGTTTATTGGCGTTCTTGATGAATAATATACGATCAATGTTTACTACCACGAATTTTTGAAAAACGGCGTATTGATAAAATTGACGTGAAGTCAGTGCTAGATTTACTAGTTTTCTTTGTTTATTGACAAATTCTTAAAGATCCTCCATGTAGTCCAGTCCAGTTACCTTGCGACTGTTATATGTTTAGACTAGTAAAGACATTAAGAGAGCAGAAGTTTGAAAGGGTTATGCAGCTGAGAAAAAATTATGTGCAATTGGTTTCAAAAACTCGCACTGTTACTTTTTATAATATTGGTACTAAAAATCTTCCAGTTCACTAGTAAAAATGAATAGAATATAGTTGAGCATATGTAAAAACAAATTTAATTTAAAAAGTCTCCTCCATATTTGAGCTACTTTTGCGGGAAGGATTTACTTTAATTTTATTATTATTAAATATTTTGTCTCATAGTTACATAGCATCATTTTTCTTTCTTAATTTGTTCTCACACAAAATAAATTGTTTCTTATTATTCTATCTGTCATACTGTTGTATCTTTTTTTACTTTACTATTTTTAATGTATCAAAAGCCATTACAACGTCATTTTCACGTCACAGCCTAGTCACAGGGTATGTTACAGTATGTAAATTTTAGGCAAATCCTTTTCTCCAATAATAACACATAATATTCACTTTTTATAACAGTACTGTTTGCTAAGTAAATGTAAAAATTTAGTTCGATTTCCTTACATCGATACACGTAAAATAACGGTTATTCATGCATGTATGCGCTCTGAATATTTTCATTTCATTGACCTGTTTGCAATGCAATATTATTTACAATGATTTTAGAATACCTGTAATAACCACTGACATTTGTCTTTGTTGTATTTTCTTGTTGTGTCAGAACCAGATTTCTTTTTTTTTCTGTGAGTAGAAGTTGCGTTATTCTAGTTAATGAAGAATAACTGTACCTAAAAGTTTGAACAAAATTGTTAGAAACTGTTTCTTCTAAAACAATTCCGGTTGTAAAATATGTAGAACGAGTACACATATTGAAAGTGAAATAAAATGAAAACTTTTATTACTGAATTAATGTATTTGAATGGTTGCAACTAAAAATCTAGATGTCTGAACTCTTATTAATATTATATGTATACATATACTGTATTTATTACTGAATTATTAAAAGTACAAGTTAGAGGCGCCAAAATTCCTAAACCAATATTCTATAAACTCGATTTTGTATTAAAAAATCGGAAATTTTGGTTCTATACCTACAAACCCTAAATTCCAGCTGTGTTGCAGACGTATAGAACATGAAATATAACGTCTTAGCGGAGAACAAAGTATATTGCCGAGCAACTCTATGCAACGATCCTTTCTCGTAATAGGTATATTTTCAAGGAGACCTTAGAGTTTCACTCCACCCCTCTTTTGTTAACCAGAGCTTGTGTTCTAGCACCCTCTGCGGAGAAAAAGACGTTATACTTATGTTATCTACTATTTATCAATAATAACCAGAACAGATGTGTGACTGAATTTCATTGTTTTTGTTTCAAATTAGCACCCTCTTGCGGCGAAAAAGGCATTATAATCTACCAACTTTGAAATTATATATCACGCTACACATGACTAAAAGAAAAAAATCCGATTACATTTCTTATAGATATTGTTGATAAGTAGTAGATAACTTTTATTACTGCACTGATGTCACCGCAGAAAACACAGTATTTTCACCTGAAAAGTCAAGGCTATATGTTAAAATTTGTCCGAGGCAACATAAAATCATAAAATTCAGTGCATATTTAGTGTCTTCTGCGTTTCCAGTCTGATATCTCGTCAGTATCATTGCCGTTTTGATAAAAGGTTTGACAAGCTTTTTGTAAAAGATAATTGTCATCGCAATTGATAATTAGGATGCTTTATGATTTCTATGGATTCTCCGATTTTATGATTGTAGTAATAGAAATAGATGTATAGATTTTGATGGAATTGAATTGAATTTGGTGCTGGTTTTTAACCTGTATCTGATGTCGGACGAGCATATCCAATCAGCTAATGATCTGCAATTTCTAAGACTGAAATGGAAAAGCTAGTGAAATATAATTAAGGTTATACAGAAGTTAAAATGTCAAGAGTAGCCAGAGGACTTCAGGAAGACTTACAGACCACAATAGATTTAAAAGTGTCACAATGGAATAGTTTCTTTGATCTCCTTAAGTTATCTTAATCTTTCAACCTGTGCCCATCAAGTGCAGACTCGGTTACACTCGCACCTTAATAAAACACTTGTGTTGAACAACACGAGTGCACATAAGAACGGAATCCCGAAAATGCCAGGCTTTGGCAAGTAGTCTCTAACAAAGAAGGGTTCTTAGTGTAGTGCGGTTCAAAAATAGTTTTAATCTTACATTCTGGGAAGATTTTGCTGATACAGTTGGTAGTAACGTAAAGGTAAAGTATCCTATATGTCGATAATGGCTTTAAACAACTTTTAAACAGGCAGTATTATCAAGAAACCATTAAGAATCATAATTAATTTATAGCCAAAAATATTGTAAAACGATCTCGAAAGCCTACACTTGAATATTTTATATTATATATTAATAAAAGTAATTTGTTCTGTCAACAGAGATCAACAATTGGTTAAATGGGACAAAAAGTACATGATTACTACTATTTACAACTTTGTTAGATTACATCATTACTGCCTCTGATTCATATCTTCTATATACACAGAACAGTCAAAATTGCAAGGTTGCAATCAAATGTAATCAAACAATTGAGATTTGCAAACTATTCTCTCTCTGGTACAGTCAAAGCCGTCTACTATACTACTGTAGGCAAAAAATAGTAAGACTTTTTAATTTAAATTTCGCGCGAAAACCCATTCGTCGAAATATAAATAATAATTCGAATATACCTAATACTATTAGGTGCGCAACTAAGTTCTCGCTGTTTTTTTGATGAAAATGCAACTTCATTGTGAAAAAATGTTATCGCTAGCGACAAATTTTTCCCATCTTTTTGGCAGAGCTCGAATACCGTCACGGTAGAAGTGTTCGTCTTTTGAGGCTATCCACGAATCAAGTCATTTTGAGATGTCTTCATATGAGCGGAACTGCTGATTAGCCAGACCATGTGCTATCGAACGGAACAAGTAATAATCGGACGGCGCAATATCTGGGGAATATGGCGGGTGAGGTAGGACTTCCCATTTGAGCGTTTCTAAGTAGGTTTTAACGGGTTTGGCAACCTGAGGCCGAGCGTTGTCATGCTGTAGAATCACTTTTTCGTGTCTGCTCGTATTGTGGCCGCTTTTCGCGCAGTGCTCAGCTCAATCGCATCAATTGAGTTCGATACCGTTCTCCAGTGATGGTTTCGTTCAGTTTCAACAGCTCATAATAAATAACACCGCTCTGGTCCCACCAAACACACAGCAAAACCTTCGCAGCGTGAATATTCGGCAGAACCGACGACGTAGAAGCATGACCGGGCAGTCCCCATGATTTTGTTCTCTTTGGATTGCTGTAATGAATCCATTTTTCATCACCCGTAACGATGCGATGAAGTAAACCCTTCCTTTTTTGCCGCTGGAGCAGTTTTTCACAGGCGAAAAAACGACACTCAACGTGTCTTGGCTTCAAATCATAAGGAACCCAAGTTCCTTGTTTTTGAATCATTCACAACGCATGCAATCGCTGAGAAATGGCTTGACGGGTAACTCCTAATGCTGAAGCAAGCTCTTTTTGCGTTTGGCACGGATCCTCATCGAGCAATGCCTGTCTTCGAAAGTTTTTGGTCTTCCTTCACGCGAACGGTCGTCAACATCGAAATCACCGTTTTGAAGCGACGGAACCAATCACGGCACGTTGTTTCACTTAGAGCAGCATCTCCGTAAACTTTTTGCAGTTCTCGATGCGCTTCAGCCGCCGTTTTCTTCGAATTAAAGAAGAAAAGCAACACTTCCCGCAAATGGCGATTATTTAGCACAAAATCAGACATTTTCACACAACCAAAAGTATATTACGCAAAATCAAAATCACTAATGTGTTAAAGCGGTTTGTTTACCGTATGTCTAAGCTTCGTTCATGTCGTTTTGGTTATGTCACAATCGACCAGCACTTGCTGCTGGAGTCATCTCTTGAAAAACAGCGATAACTTAATTGCGCACCTAATAATATATTAATTCAACATAAATTAAAAAACCTGTCGACGTAGCAATTATCAGTAATGTGTCTTCTATACTATATAATAACTGAAAATAAATTAAATTAATTTTAATCATGCATTTTACAAAGAAGTTATAGCCTCCCCAATATAAGTAAAATTAGTGGTGAACTACTTAAAGCTTCTTCAAAGGAAACTTCCTATTGTTACACTTTTTCTTCAATACTGCTTATTTATCCTAAAAAAATCATTAATAATTCATTTCATTAAATCTCTTTCGAATTCCTATATACACCGACACTTGTAAAATCGTCTATTGTCTTCGGAACACTACAAAGCAAAGATTACAATCAAAATTTGCAACACTTTTACTAATAGGGTAACGTGAAACTTGTCCATCACTTATACTCAAGTGACATTATGATTGGCATTTATACGAAGCACGTAGTACTTCAATAAACGTGACCGTATCTCATTATAAAATTTTGCATTGTGGAACCTATGAACTAGTCTTCAGGTATAATATAGAAGCAATTAAGATTTTTTTCGACAGTATTTAGTTGACATTACTGTGGTAATTTCCGGTTTGTAAAAATGCTGGTGAAGTTTATTTTGTTCTTCTTTCTAGTGGTTGTCCTATCCCACGAAGTAAGGTGCGAAAGCAGTTCTTTAGGAAAAGGTTTATTTTCAAATGAACTTGTTGAGGAAGGTAAAGATATAAATATAAATATGTACTTTCTAAATATATAACAGAAATATTTTATTTTACATTTTATACTAAATTTTTTCCAAGTTGTTTGGTTTTCTTGATTTATCTTTTAGACGAGGTGCAACGTACGTAAAAACAGTGCGCATAACTTTAAGCTAAATGATAAGACTTTAGACTTATTTTGTTATTTAAATACATAAGTACGACATCAGTAATTATGGCAGAAACTGTGATATAATTTGCGTATTATATTTTTCATATGATTGAGAAACTATTGTCAACATTCCTTTAAATTCGAAGATACTCTCTTTACTTACTTTATTGTGAAGATTAAAAATTACTTAGCATAACCATATATTTTTACATACACAATAGCATCGAATTGTTTAAGCCAAATGTATGTTTCTAAATAAGTGCATTTAAATTGAGTTTTTCATGCCATACAATGCTATAGAATGAGTTTCTGTTCTTGTATAAATTTCTTCCATATTTTTCTTGTCATTAACCGATTTCTTAACGACTTTTTTCTCCCATTTCCTATTTTCATTACGACTTTCTTCTATTGTATTATTGTCCAGATTTTCCTTTTATTAATTTTAAAAAATTACATCCTCTCTATTTGTCTGATAGGTCATGTGTTTGCTATTCATTGGAAGCAGCCCACAATTGTCCTGTTTTAATATAATCTAATGTCGACTACATATGCAATGTTTTTTATCAGATAATTCTTTATTATGTGTTTTGTGTTGGTATTTTGATCTTTCCCGTGTTCATTTTTTCCTGAGCACGTCATACATAGAGTTGGTTAAAAATTGAATGGCTCCTTTATCAATTATTTTATGACCGTTTAGAGTCTATTTTCGTTTACTCCATTTAAAAGTTCAACTTGGAATATTGATCGTTCATATACACATATATATATATTGGAGTAAGTTAATTGCATACAAGCTACGAATCTGTTGGAGAATTGGATGCCGATGGACTAATTTATCGACTTATTAGGGTTGGTCAAATAAGTCGACAAAGCTCGACAAGCGTTTTAAAAAAGTTTGATTAGTATTGGCATTTTATTGAAAGGACGATTTTAATTTTGTTAATTAACCCTCAAGACTAACTGTGAGGTATGCAATCTGTAAACTTTGTATTACATAGTGGCTTAATCCTTTTCTTATTTCTTTTTTCTCTCCATCGTCTTTAGGGTTCTTACCAACCCTATTTTTAGTAGCTGATTATCGAACGGACTAAGTTAGTGTATGCACTATACTTAAGCACAGATCCCATCGAACTGTACTTAAGTATTTCACTATTACAGCTTGTATTTTAGTCTTTTGTTGTTTATCATAACTTGTGAGTCACCCCTCGCATTTTACTGGTGACTCGTATAGTGTTTTCTATATTATTATTTTTGAACCTCCTGTTTTACATATTTTTTTCAAATACGGAAACGTTTTTTTCTACTGTTATATCTAGTTTTCTGTTTTAATCTAGCATATATTCAGATTATTTTGTAATTCTTTTCATTTCATGTTGAAAGAACCACATTTGTATGCAGAAACTCTTTTATAAGCTTAAATTTCTTATTTTCAATTTCTTATTTATTACTGAATATTTTTAGATAAATTGAAATTTAGGTCTCTTATTTCAAAAATAAAAAAAATTAAAGAATGATGAGGTATCTATATTCTTGTACAATTAAATAAGTAAAGAAATATAAATTTTGTTCATGGAAGTTTTAAATTGATGATTTTAAGTGAAATAAGTTAGTAAGTTGGATGCCTTTGGTTTTTCCCTATCATTAGTCAAACTTATTTTGAACGAACAACATATTAAAAAAGGAAAATAATACGATAAATCGTAAAAACTACATTACGATTTTAACAAAAAGGTGGAAGGCTAAATTTAACATTATATTAAGGATAGTATAGAGATGTGCACTTTATTTGAAGATGATAAAAAAAGTAATGTTCGAATTGAACACAATTTGTCAAATAGTTAGTAGTTAAATAGTAAACGTTTTCGTAATAAAAATGTTAATTTGGCAAAATAAAATATTTACAATTTTAAGAAAATTGATAATTTCAAAATTTAATTAAGAAATTAAATTTCTAATAAGTCGATCAAGTGTAGTAGAAAAGTAGTTGTGGTATTTTGTAGACAGACCTCTATATGAAAATTATTAGATGGCCGCAATACCAGGTGTGCCGGAAAGTCATTACCTGTTTTTCTAACAGATGTCGCTATGCTTAAGTATTCAATGTTATGATTTGACACATATGTCATTTTATTCTACTGAAATCAAGCTTCAAAGACATACATATTATATTTTGTGAAAGTAACACCGTCATAGATTTATACCTCTTTGAAAATGTTGAGTTTCGAGCCTGAAAAAGTGCATTTGCAGTAAACATTACTTTTCTTATTTAATCAAAAGAAAAAAGCCACTGAAAGTTATCGTTTGCTGGTAGAAACTTACGGTGAGCACGCTCCAACTATGAAAACATATGAAAAACACGTAGTTTCGAGAATTCAAAAGTGGTGATTTCGATGCGCAAGGCAAAGAACGTTCGGTAGACCGAAAAAGTTAGAACATGCAAAACTATAGGAGTTATTGGATGAAGACTCAACCCAAACTCAAACACAATGGGCAGAAGCGTTAAATGTGGCCCAAGAAACGATTGGCGACCGATTACGCGCAATGGGAAAAATCCAAAAGATAGGAAAATACTGCTTCAAGGATATGATCGAGAGTCATTTCTGCATCGAATAGTGACGGGTAATGAAAATTGGATTTATTGCGAAAACCCTAAGCGCAAAAATAATGGTTATCACCTGGCGAAGCGGGCCCATCGACTCCAAAACCAAATCGTTTTTGTCGCAAGACAATATGTTTGGTGCAAATGGCGTGGTGTATTACGAACCGTTGAAACCTGGTGAAACGTTAATACTGATCGATACCGACAACAGCTTATCAATTTGAACTACGCATTAATAGAAAAACGTCGAGAATGGGACGGAAGACACGGTAAAGTGATTTTACAGCACGATAACGCGCCGTCTCGTACAGCAAAACCGGTAAAGGAAGCATTGAAAGCACTTGGATGGTACATAATATCTCACCCGCTGTACTCTCTAGACCTTGCCCCGTCCGACTATCACCTATTTGCATCAATGGGACACGCGTTTGCAGAGCAGCACGTCGCCAATTTTGAAGAAGTTAGAAAATGGCTCGATGAATAGTTTTGCTCAAAGGACGAACAGCTTTTTTGGGATGGCATCCATAAATTGCCAGAAAGATGGACAAGATGTGTATAATCAAATGGTCGATACTTTGAACAAATAAATTTTTCCATTTTCTTGAAAATTATGTAGTTTTTTTACGAAAAAACCGGTAATGACTTTCCGGTACACCTGGTAAATAGTTTCATATTATGCAGATATTATACAATAACAAGTAATTAGATAATTCTTGGACATCAATTAAAAGGATGTTTGATCTACTATAAAATTATAAAAAAAATAAATTACCATCTATGAAATATTTTTATTTTAACACTCGTGCTTATTTTCAGGGAGAACCTTTGCCCGTCACACTTTGAAAAGATTAACAATCTTATTACCGGCAGTGTTTTTCAAATTGGGTATAGCCTTTACATTACTTCTACTGGTTACTATAGTAGCCGTTAATAATGGATTCATCGGATTCTTACTATTAATAGTCGGAATGAGTACGGTCTTGGCAAGATTGCAAGAAGCCAGAAAACCTGCTTTGCCTGTTCCCTTAGCGTATCCACCACCATTACCAGTAATTCCACATTACAGTCGACTTGGACGACTGCACTATAATAATATTTGGGATAGAAGTGATGATATAGTTGAAGCACAAGAAAGTAGAACAACACAATCTCCACCAACAAGTTCCGCTTATCAAAACTATATAAGTTCTTTGACTGGTTCTTATGTATATACCAATGGCAATAATGGAAATGCATATAGTACAAGGTACCTATCGCCCTCATAATTTCCAAATGTATAAAAATTATTTATATTTATTTATTTAATTTTGTAATAAGAATCTAAAAATTTAAAATGGTTTTATTACAATATCCCAATAATCTATCCTTGCTTATTGTGAAATTAAAAAAAACATTGTTTCAATGATAAAAACTTTTTTCGTCAATACAATAGTTATAATGCCAACATCTTTTAAAAATTTTAATAACATTTATTTAAATATATATATTTCAAATAAACAATTATATCTTTTTAATATATCAATAAAGCACACAAATTTTAGAGCGTTTCCATTGACACCAAAAGAGTCGGATGAACGGGTGCCTTTTCCTGAAGTCACATAAGTATTTTTCTCGATGTGACATCAGTGATTTTTCTAGGTTTAGATTCATACGGCTGTTTGTTACGTTAATAATGATCAATATTTGATATTACACTGTATGACTCATAATGAAGAATCAAAAATACTTATCCAGTGAATTAATTATGACATAATTATTTTTCCTTTGATGTCCATACAAAAGATATAACTTTATCCCTACCGGACGATATATTTAAGATGAAACTTTGGAAAAGTCGATGCGTTACCAGGTACATAAAGAAAAAGGCCTTTGGACTTACATCCTTTTTGCATTAATTTGCTAGTTACTGATAGATTCTAACAATTTCTTTAAATTTCAAAATATGTTTCTGCTTTACAATATATGTATATATAATGGATGTCCCAAAATTAACGCAAGATTTGAATTTGTCGCCATTTGTGTAGTAAAGTTTTGGCAAGCCTAAAAAAACAATTCGACAGCTGGCAGTTTAGGGTTAGTAAAAATGGAGCGTTACACGTTAGAAAAACGTGTCTTCATTATTGAACAATATTTCCAAAATAATGAAAACTTGGCGGCCGCAGTTCGAAAATTTCATACAAAATATGGTGGGAATAGTGTTTTAACTTCGTCAACTGTGAAGAGATTAATTGAAAAATTCAGGGGGACTGGATCCGTTGGAGACGCCAAATACACTGGTCGTCTAAAAACAAGCCGTTCAAATGTCAATATCGGCGTCGTGGACAAGAATTGCAAATTTCAAGAACACTGCTACAGCGTATACTCACCAAAGATCTGTATCTCCATGCTTACAAAATTCAATTAACACAACAACTGAAACCTAATGACCATGCACAGCGAAGTTCGTTGAATGGATTATTGAACATCAACAAATGGTTGCTCATTTTTCGAGCAAAATCATCCTAAACGATTAAGCATATTTTCACTGAGAAGCCACGTGTGATTGTCGAAAAACAAATGCATCCACAACGTGTCACTGTTTGGTGTGGATTTTGGACTGGAGGCATAATTGGACCATACTTTTTTGAAAAGGAGGCTGGTCAAGCAGTGACTGCTACTGGTGCTCGATATCGCAACATGATAACATAGTTCTTTCTGCCGAAATTGGATCATATTGATGTGGTCAATATGTGGTTTCCACTAGACGGTGCCACATGCCATACAGCACTTGAAACAATTCAATTAGGTCGTGTACTCTCTCGTTTCGGTGATCAGAATTGGCCCCCTAGATCGTGTAATTTAACACCATTAGATTTTTTTATGGGGTTATTTGAAATCACAGGTCTATGACGAACAAGTATACTTATTATTTACCATAAATAAATGGATAAAAGTAATAATAAATGTTTTTTGTTATTTAGTGTATATATATATATATATATATATATATATATATGTATATATATATAATATTATATATACTTTATATAAACTTTTAAAACTAATAACTTAAAAACAAACATGAGCTATGTTATGTGTAAGAAGGTTAGGTCGGCACCGTAACTGGAGCAAAAGTAGCGGAAATTATTGGAAACAATTCCTGTTGGAAATATGAACAAACTGAATGAAGAAGAAAAAGCACTTTTTGATGTTTTAAGATAAATTATTCATTATGTTTTAGTTATAAAAAAATTTAAAATTATAAAAAATAAAACTTAATTGTAAAATGATGTGGTTTAATTGTTTGTTTGTTTAGTTGTTTATTTAATTGTGTATTTATAAGTTTGATGTTAATGTACTATACTGTTTAAAGGAGCGATTTGATTTTATTTCTGTAGCATAATCAATAGAGTACGGAAATTAAATTCAGTTTTTAATCTCAAATTTTATCATTATAAATTTTATTCATCGCTATGCAAATTAACGAAAGTTTTCACTAAATAAGAAAAATAAAGAGCATTATAATGAATCACAAGTAAAAGTTATTTGAGTGTTTAATAATTTGGTGCATTAAAAAACGAAACGATTTTTATTTTCTGTTAGAATATATGCATAAATCGCCAGCATATCTGCTGAGTTTCGCCGATACCCATACCCGAGATAGATCTCATTGTCTAACAAAAATACATACAATAGTGTATTATTAAAAAATATGTATAAATATGTTATAACAATAAGATACTAGAATTTTTATTTATTTTACACAACTTATAGTCAACTCAGTAAATTTGAAGACGTTAACATGTAAAAGTACCCATAATTCAATCATAATCCCGTCTATAACAAAATTCTAGTCCAATCAAATTCATAATAATTTTCCTAAGTTCTATTCTTCGTATTTATTCATTCAATATTCATTCAAAATAAATCGCCTGAGAGCAGAAAATCCAGACCTCGCTAAATAGATGCCGTTTAAACTTTTCTTTAAAAGATAATGCCTTCCTTTGGCTCCTCAATATGATGATTTTATAATATTACTTTTGACGCAGTAGTTATAGAAATAATTGTATAAAATTTAAGAACAGTCACAAGGAATTTTACGAATTTTAATGAATAAGTCTTTTAGACAATTTCTTTATAAAATTTATTGCGTTTTGCAATCCTATTTAATGAAAGATTCCTGAAAATGTAAGAGCTACTCATTTTTGAAACATGTTTACTGTACTCGAATAAATTCACGTTACTCGGGACAAAGACGATCGACTATATTACCTTTTTTATTTTGTGAGGAGTCAGTTCATTCTGAACATGCACGCTGACATACAAACAAGTGGCGAAAACGTACGATAATGTTAGTTGTAGAGCATGTAGTGATTGCTTCTTTATTAATAGTCCCTCTCCTCTGTAAAATAGTACAATATAATAGCAAATTAAATACGGTTGCTAGTAATAATGATTCGCACGTTTTCAATATTAGAATACACAAATATAATACATTTAGTGAAGGACCTGTAAATAAAAGTGATGAAGATATTGGTCGACATGATTTTAAAAGAGAAGGTAAAGGAAAATTAGAAATGAATTATTTTTATACAGTTTAAATTAGAGTAATACTTCTTACTAATCTCAGGTAACAGTATTTAAAAGCGATTTATATTAGTTTCCTGTAATAAAAATTGTCTATTTTTGAGTCTTTTCAAATTTATTTTTGTACATAATTTTTAAAAACGCGTATAAGTGGTGCATTTAAAAAACAAATTACAATTAATTATTTAAAGAGGTCTATTTATAGTGTAAAATTTAATATTAGGTTAAGTTATTTATTTATTTTATTATTCTTTTCTTTTTTAATGTGTTGGTTGCTTTATTATAATTATAAATTTTATTCCTTTGTGTTTGGGTTTTTGACCATTGAGGTAACTACACACTTAATTCATATTAATGACGTTTCGGGAGATTTTTTCTCCTTTTGCAAGTTCTTTATTTGTTTTTATTTTCCTTCTTTAACCTGTAATACATCGGTTTTATATATACATATTTATTTGATTAATTTTTTAAATATTTTTAAAATATATTAATATGTGTAAGTATATACATTTTTTTTTCTTGTTGAAAATTTATAATTTACAAAAGTAACTATTTTAAAGTAACAGAATTATAAGGTGTTTGTGTGTGTTTATACTTATATATGAAACTGACGGAACTGTAATGTACATTTGGTGTCAAATATGAAAAAAAGTGATGAACAAGAGAGAATAAATCCCCAAAATATCGTTAAAATAAACTAAATGTTTTATTATCCCAGTGGTCAAAAATCCATTATAAATTTATATTCATTAATTGAATAATTTAGCTGCAAGTTTTCTAAGAATAAATCCCCAAAATATCGTTAATGCGAACTAAACGTTTTATTATCCCAGTGGTCAAAAACCCAAACACAAAAGAGTCAAATTTATGGTAATTTTTAACACAAGAAAAGTAAAAAAAACTGCTCCTAACATCATTAATTGATTAATTTAGCTGCAAGTTTTCTATTTAACAATTTGATAACTGATATGAATACAAATATTTCAAATATTTTCATTCACACAAACACCTATCTCTTTGGTATATTTTTAATCAGTTTCAAAAATAAATAAAGTTTCCATATATTTTGGGACAGTCGAATGATAATTTATTGTTTTTCTATAAATCGTTTTTCTAAAAATATTGAAAATTGTTGAGTTCAATTATGATTAATAAGTTTCAAATTATGATGGCAATTATTAAAAATACTATTTTATTTAAACAATACAATTCTTTTTTTAAAAATTTACATATTTTCAGTTTTCGGAACATGTTTTAAGATGTAAGATGCCATTCTTGTAGCGCCCAACATCCAATATCTTAATAACAATTAAGGATAGCTTCATAATTCTTTCGCGTCTGTATTTGTAGCATTTTTTGGGTAAAATAATGATAAACATTTTTTCATTTCCAGTTCAACCGGAAATAAACACAAGTTCTTTTTTGCAAATGAACATATTTTCTTTAATTTCTATTTTAAGTTGGCGTGAGTGTCCGGCATATAAAAAGAAAGCGTTCACTTCGATTTCATCAATATAAATTTGATATACCCCAAATATAAACGTCAAATGGTAATTCTAATTATTTTAATAAACACAATTTTATGCTCATTTGAATTATGCACTTTTTATATGCCGGGCACTGTACTACATGCAAGTTTAACTTTTGAGTAAGAAAAATAGATTTTTAAAAATAAAAATCTGTATTTGACAAGAAGGTTTTATAATTTGTAACAATACAAGTTCATAACATGTACTTTTAATGTAATACGACTGCGAATCTTAATGCTTTACGCTGATCGTTAGTTTTATTAAAAGCTTATAGCTATTCGTGAAGGAACATGTTTTTTCATCATTACTTGTGGGAATTAACTATTGTATATAATTAGAGTCATAAAATTAAATTTTTAAAGTTGAACAATCTTCTGGGTAACCAGCGATAGGAACTAATGGGGAGCGAGCGCGCTCAGTCATTGCTTTTAGCTGTGAATTGTTAATTACGACGGGTGTAAATAAATGTCCAAACCGTTTCCCTACATTGGAATATACATTATATATATATATATATATATATATATATATATATACGAGGGTAGCCGTCTATGTCTCGGGAATAGCAAACAATTGCTTATTGCTTTTCAAAATATTCTCCTTGAAAATCAATGAACTTTTGCATTCGTTTAAACCAATTCGAAAAGCATTGCTGCCACTGTGAAGGCGGTATCTCCAAAATATTAGTTTTGAATGCAACTCTGAACTGCCTCTTCCGGCGTAGAAAACCGTTGATCACGAAGTTTATTCTTCACGTGTGGGAACAAAAATAATTCACAGGGTGCTAGATCAGGGCTTTACGGCGGATGGCTCATCAATTCAATGTTTTGCCCGGTCAAATGTTAAATTTTTTGAACCGACCTGCGAGAGCTCGCATTGTCATGGTGGAGAATGATCTGTCGTTTTCGGTTTGTTTTCCTTATTTCTTGAAAAACCTTTGGCAAACAAATAGTTGTGTACCATTCGGAATTGACCGTTCTACAACTCTCTTAGGCACGGATGCAACTTGCTAACTGGCGATGAAACGTGGTGTTTTCAAATATGATCCAGAGACTAAATGTCAAAGCTCTGAATGGAAGCATCCAAGCGAAAAAAGACCGAAAAAAAGCCGTTTGGAGAAATCAAAAGTGAAGACAATGTTGATTCGTTTTTATGATTCGAAAGGCATAGTGCACAAAGAGTTTGTACCAACTAGACAAACAGTCATTGGTGTATATTATCTTGGTGTTTTGAAGCATCGTTTGAGGCGTAATCGTCGTGTGCGCCCTCAATATCGTGAAAATGGTAGCTGGCATTTGTTACATGATTATGCACCATCTCATCGTTTGACGCTTATCAGTCTTTCTAACTACAAATGACATTTTAACTATCAACCATATTCACCGGATTTGGCACTCTGTGATTTCTATCTATTCTCCAAACTAACTTTGCCAATAAAAGACAACGTCGAAGTCATTAAAATGGCGTCGACAGCGATCTTGAAAGACATCTCTAAAGATGAACTTAAAAATGCATTTGACATGTTAATTGACCGTGCAAAACGTTGTATTGAAGGCGAGGGCGACTACTTTGAATAAAATAAATGAATTTGATCAAAATAATAAGCTTTTTTTTATTTGTTTTTTATTTTAAATAATTTCAGTTTTCTCTACAACAGACTATGTATAAACATAGCCGTGTAATGTACTCTATACGGTGTCTGTAATAAAGAGGTGGCTACTATGAACAAATTTTATAAGTTATAAGAGAATTGTTTACGTTTCTGTTAACACATACCGGGATGTGATTCGTCAAAATTATTTTCTTAAACGTTTGTTATTAAAAAATGTACATTTAAAATACATTGCTAATTTTTTGAAAAAATGTTTTCAATAGAAATAAAAAATAGAAATAAAGAGAGTTGTGTACACTTTCTGTTCAATCAGACATATTTTTACACAAAATATATTATATTATCAAAGTATAAAAGCATAACTATTTTCAATTGTTACGGAGATGATTGTTACATATTACAAGTGTGACTTTGTATTAGAAATTTTGAAAATATGACCATATGAACGACAGAACGAGAACGCGTCTATTCCACATGTTGGCAATAGAGTTGCCGGATCGTGTCTAGATAGACATCTGCAATCTCGACAATTTGCCAAATAGATGAATGCCAAAAGGAATCATTTAAATATTAATAACACCCTGTTTACTACATATGTATGTTTCAAGGAATTCACGTATCATCAGGTGAACTTGTGTTATTAACGAACGATTCCTTTGTAGTGTTTATCGTACATTTTCTATACAAAAAAATAATGAAAAAGCATTGCCTCCGTCTATCGTACAACATACGAATGTATTGAATGACAGAACGAGAACGCGGAATAATTCGTTAATAAAATTTAAAAGTGGGTGCCTCTAATTGGTTATTTAATAATAAGTCTGTGTCTAGATTGATTAATAGATTACTTTTATTCTGCATATGTAAAATTTTGAGTTAGGATCGGTCGAACTCGTTTAAATTCTAATCAAGGTTTTCGTATGTGAATCTAGTTTATTGTTATTAAAGAACCTTATATGTTCATTGACTCTAACATTGTAATAAGGGCCTGTTTTGTTTATATAGAATTTTTGTTAACTCCCACAGTTTAACTCATACATTTCGGATTTCTCACCTTTTTCTATTTTTCTTTATTATTTTTGATGATCTTACCTATATAACTATCTGTTTTAAAGGAAATGATAACTGACAATATGGTGAAGCAGAAAAATCTGAAAAAGACTGTAAATCCAATCTTCCCTGCACAAAATACAGAACAGAAGATATACTGCAATACATGGAGTTCTTCTAATATGCAATAAATTATATTATGGAAAAAAATGTATTGGTACACACCATCAGGTCTGCAATGCAAACTGTAAACTAAGAAAATATGGTATTTGACGACGTAGTACAACAGTTGAGTAGCGGTAGATAATTAGTTGCTTATAATTATGCGCTTTTACCATGCGAAACTGAAAAATTCTAATTTTTGCATTGTAAAACGCGTAATTATATGCAACACATAAGATCCTTTAATAACAACAAAATAGATTCACATTACGCAAAAATGGGATAGAATTTAAACATGATTCGAGAATTTTGCACATACAGAATAAAAGTATCCTATATAGAAATTAATAAATTCAAATCACGATCTATTATTAAATCACTTATTAGATGTGACCAACTACCCACTCTTAAACTTATTCATTGTGAGCATAGATCATCCCTACTAATTTTGTAATACATACTAGTAATTGGTAAAATACCTAACCTTTAAGCATCTGAGTGTTTAGTATTGTATATTTGACACGTCGTTTTTTATTAATTCGTTATTAATACATTTTAGAAATTGAATGGCGTGTTTTAGTTCAAGGCTTTTTTGTACATTCTGTTTAATAAAATCTCAACAAGTAACGATCAACTGTTTCACAACCATTTTTAAGTTTATGATTACGCTGCGAAATTGGAAATACAAAACGATAGACCGAATTCAGTAAAATTGCTTCGAAAAGTCCTTCCATTAGTTATAATGTAAGAAATTTTAAACATGCAAAATAGTTTATCTTCTTCTGGGCTTCCGGGCTTGAACCGCGTCACTAGTATAACTGCCGACGTAACGTACCCACTCGTATGGGACATCTTCAGGGCTCAACTACTGCTACTGTTTGTCACACTGAAACTGGTAGTTGAGCCCTGAAGATGTCCCATACGAGTGGGTACGAAACGTCGGCAGATACATACTAGTGACGCGGTTCCAGCCCGGAAGCCCAGAAGAAGATAGTATGGACCACGACCGCGAAAGTCTACGTGCCAGATGCAAAATAGTTAATAATAAAGCACCGATTTTTCATGATGATACCCCCTTGTTTTAGATCAATTAAAATGGTATGATAGTTTTCTTAGAGAAAAATGCCTATAATGCTCTATCTTATATTACTTACTTTTTTATTAAACAAAAACAATATAAGTTAGTAAATTAAATTCTGCATTTAATTTACTTTTTTTCAGATTCAAATCGAAACATCACAACTATTTCTGAAACCGCAAGATTTGGCGGCGGAGGTGGAGGTGGAGGTAAAGTAAAAACCCATAAATTATTCTACATAGTTTTTCTTTAATTTTTCTTTAAACTGTTTTAATACTAATTGCGTTAAGTGTTAGATGAACAGAAAAGTAACTTAACATAATCTACATTCTTTGAATTTTAATTATATATAGACATGTTCAAGGTTGCTAATCAAATAAATAACGCACATTTGTCTTATAATTTCGTCGTGACTTTTTTCTTACTACTTAGGAAATATAATATACCTTTCACCACTTTCTATCAAAGCAAGTTATACTTTTAAATATAGGGCAGGCAATATTACGTAAATTACTTGTTACAGATCGAGTATTGAAAACTAAATAGGCTATTTTTATATAGAGAAAGGTAACAAAAATATTTAAAAAAATTAATTGGGTATTCCATTAATTTTCTGCAGGTGATAATTACTCGTATTATTTAAAATTATTTTTCGATTTCGATGTACAGATATGTGTTATTTATTCTTTATTTGTATTAATTTTCATGGTTTAATATTAATGATAAAAAGTTTTTCAGAATAAATTATAAAAATATTTTAACTGAAGGAAGTAAAGGTATTACAAATTTTTCCAAAATATTATTTGCTGGTACACGGTGGTGTCCGAAATTGAAAATTTACAAAACAATTACAAAATTTATTGTAACATATGACAGCGATACATGTACTATGTATACGAGGCATATTTTATAAGAAAGTACAGTTTTGATAGTAAAAAAAATACAAAGCAATTTTTTAACAATTTTATTTTTACTTGAAGACCTGTGCCTTAATTTCTTTTTAACATAATTTTCAACTTTCTATTTTACGTCCTCCGCCTGATTTGTTAATAAAAGTTGCCAACATCAAAACAACAGTCCATGGAATGGACACATTTAGCATCTCTCAAGAAAGTTAAGTTGAAACAAGCAATTTCAACCCAAGAAATCATGAACACTGTATGATAGTTAATCACTAAGGTTGATATATAACCCCTTTCCACATTAACTTTTGTAATTCTGTATACGCATTTCGGCAACTAAGTTGTCATCATCAGCAGATAATCACAAAAGTTAATGTGGAAAGGGGTTATATATCAACCTTAGTGATTAAGTTAATCAACCACAGGCTCTATCAAATTCAACTACTGTATGATATGATGTTGCTTACGGATTTTTTATCTCAGATTGTCACAGTACGTGCCGACATACTGTGAGGTTTCAAATAAACTACTAAACTGCAATCCAAGACAAAACAAAAAGCCATACTGAGTAAAGGAATCGTTTAGCTTCACCACATTGCTCCTCCACACGGCTTATGGAATCAAAGATCTCATCGCGTCATATGGCTGAGAACAATTGGATTATCCTCCGTAGAGACCTAACTAGCATTCAGTAACTACCATTTGTTACTGCACGTAAAGAAGAACCTTAGCAGTCAGCGCTACGGATGGTAACGACGTCAAAATGACATTATAGCGGACGAAGGATACAGAAGCTGGTAGAATGATATGATAAGTGCCTTACTATAAGCCAAAAGTAAATTAAGGTCCGGGCTTTCGTGTAAAAATGAAATTGTTTAATAATTCCCTTGTCCTTTTTACTATTAAAACACGTCTCTACCATCTCGCCAAGTAATACTTTGAGAAGAATTTATGAACTTATTAACGGAATCTGAAGGATGAAAACGAATCACGAGTCAAACGAATTAATGGACAACATAAACATCGTACGGTTCATAATATCGCAACGAACGCATTTAAAGAAAATTGATTAAAAGATAGAAATGGTTAAAACCAAAAACTAAAAACCCAGAGAAAGGACGAGAAAGTTATGAAGGAATGGCGTGTCCTAATAGATCTCGCTTGTCCATTCCAGTAACTTCTATTAAAATTTGAGGAATTCGCGAATATTTTGATATAGATGGCGATATATTTGTCGAATAATGCGATAAGAAACTGTTATTTCCAAAATGCAGACTAAAACGTATAACTGATAAAATTGCCCAAAAGCCTAAATTTAAGGCTAAACCAAAAATAATAATTTTTATAACATCAAAAGAAAAATAAATGTTATTGAACGAACGATTACTGGTTTATATATTGTTGCCTCTGGTGACCTACGGATTATTGAATATTGCTGTCTTAATTATTTAGTGAACAAATGTACTTGATTTCGAATTTAGCAAATATTCTAAGCATTTTTAAAAGATCTAAAAACGTTTGATTAAATTTTTTAAATAGCTTATATTTTCAGATCTAGCTTACAGCAGTAAATAGATTGAAAGACTTAAATTGCATGTCTCAGTACTGCAGTGAAGAAGCTCTTCTTTACATTTGAATTTCGTACATGTATAACCACTGCCTTGTTCTTCGATAATTTTCCCGTAAGGTGTATTTTTAAATACTTGACAAAATTGAGGAAACGTTAGTAGATTTATGAATAAACTCTACATTTTATTTATATTTATTATATACATACATTCTAAAAATAAAATCAGAGTACATTCTAATGCTTCGTATGGCCTTCCCTGGTTGCTATTACAACTTGCAAATATCGCGAGATGCTTTTTACTAAGTTTTTGAGTAACTCTAATGATCTACAAAATGTTTTTTGTTTTTCTTGTTTATAGCTTGGACTTTTTGGTCCAAAAGTGTCCACGAATTCTCAATCGGATTTAAATCCGATGACTGAGGAGGCCATTCCAATAACACTTACTATTTTCTGCAAAAAAATGCTTAATTATATTGGCAGTATGTTTCCGGTCGTTATCTTCTTGGCGCAAAAATTCATTTTCTAAATCTATTTCGATCGCAGGTTCCATTAATTCGAATCATGCCACGAAAATCATTATCACAATCTCATATCATAATCGATCCACCACCGACTTTCATGGTTTTAATTTTTAATTGTATGTCTATCCTTATAGTCAGTGGACAGCTTTTTCCATACTTTTTTGATCGCTTTCATGCCAGAAAGTTGAAATTTGCTTTCATCACTCCATACAGCTTCTTTTCCAAACCGAAAATGGTTTATTTACAATTTTTTGTGGCAGAATTTAGTCTAGTTTTTTAACGACGCCTCAAAAATGGATTCAAGGATCCTTTAATTTCGCGACAAGACACTGCGGTATTTGTCGTACAATGAGTAGTTACTTCTTCGACCGCTACCATTCAAATTGTCTACGTCGCAATAAATTTCTGCTATACTCCGCATTTCACTGCAATTTCATATATACTCTTCTCGCCCGTTTTTCTATCTTCAGCAAAACTTAATGGAAATTTTGTTTCAAGTAGACATGATGTTTACTTTACTTACTATACCGCTACAATAAAACTAAAATCTGTAAATTTGTCTATGGATCAGTACCTGATGCGGATTAAAGTAATAAAATTTATATCCGGTATTTCCGGTACAATTGTCCTTAAATTCTGTTACCCCCAATATCAGCTTACTTTGTTCTAGTAAATAGTAGATATAATGGAAGTGTATTTTATTTACGACGTATTCATAAATATTATTTTAAATAACAGGTATATATATGTATGTATATATGGAATATGGAAAAAGAATGCATAAACCTTTCGAAAGAAAGTTTTTAATTTAATAATTGTTTTTTATTGAATGATGTCCACTCAATTTTGTCGCTGACTATGTTTGTATACATACATATGTCTGTATTTAATAATAATAATAATAGTACTAATAATAATATTAATAAAAACATCTAATAATTGCTCCAGACAAACAACCCATATACAGCAAATAAATTTAAAATAAGCGAAAAATAATTTCAAAAAATAGAATTCAGAAATAATAAATTATAATATCTAATATAGTCTTAACGTAATATAAATATGTTGTTAATATATATCAGGTGTACCGGAAAGTCATTACCGGTTTTTTCACAAAAAAACTACATAATTTTCAAGAAATGGAAAAATTTATTTATTCAAAGTATTGGCCATTTGATTCTACACATCTTGCCCATCTTTCAGACAATTTATGGATTCCATCCCAAAAAAAAGTGTTTTGTCTTTTGAGCAAAATCGTTCATCGAGCTATTTTCAAACTAAATTGGCGAAGTGCTGCTCTGCAAGTGCGTATTCCTTTGATGCGAAAAGGTGATAGCTGGACGGGGCAAGGTCTGGAAAGTACGGCGGGTGCGAGATTATGTCCCATCCAAGTGCTTTCGTCACCTGCTTGACCGGTTTTGCTGTATGAGACGGCGCGTTATCGTGCTGTAAAATCACTTTACCGCGTCTTCGGTCACATTCTGGACGTTTTTCTATCAGTGCATGATTCGAATTGATAGTCGGTAACTGTTTCACCAGGTTTTAACATAATACACCACGCCACGAGCATTGTTTTGCTACCAAAACGATTTCGCCTTGGAGTCTATGGGCGACTTCGCCAAGTGATAATCATTATCTTTTGCGCTTAAGGTTTTCGAAATAAATCCATTTCTCATCGCCCGCCACTATTCAATGCAGAAATAACTTCGTACTTTTGGAGCAGCATTTCAAAGACGATTTGTCAATTTTCTCTTTACCTGTCATTCAATTGATGTGGCATCCATTTTTCCATCTTTTAGATTTTTCCCATTGTTCGTAATCGGTCATTAATCGTTTCTTGGGCCACATTTAACGCTTCTACGAATTGTTTTTGAGTTTGGGTTGGGTCTTCTTCCAATAACTGTTGCAGTTTCGCATCTTCAATCTTTTTCAGTCTACCAGAACGTTCTTTGCCTTGCACATCGAAATCACCACTTTTGAATTGTCGAAACACACCGCACATGTTTTTATTGTTGGAGCATGCTCACTGTAAGTTTCTACCACCAAACGTTGTGTTTCAGCGGCTTTATTCTCTTGATTAAATAAGAAAAGTAATGTGTGCCGCAAATGCCGGTAATAACTTTCCAGAACACCTGGTAAGCAATAAAAAAATAAACAGAATCTGTGATAGATTTTTCATTAAATTGAATGCCATGCCCGTCCAGTAGTTGAAAATAAGAGCGGTTACGATCCAGATAAAAACCATCCAACTTAAATGATAAGAATTTCAGGAACGTGGATACGTTCAACCAGCATACCTCGGTGTTATAAATAGGGTACCAATGGCCTACCATATAATGTAATATTTTGTTGTAATGTGTGTATGTAAGATAAATAAAAGATACTTAAATAGTGAACTACTGTATTGTCAATGAGATGATTATGGTTAATACACGTTTCGTTTATTAAAAAGTCATTGTTAACATGCGAACCGTTTTATCAAAGAAGATGCACGTTTCGATCCGATACTAGGTAGTGAAAAATAACTCTGCTTCTATCTATCGACCAGAATTGAAACTACCCTACAGATAAACGAAAGATATAATTTCAAAACAATGTTCATTGGATTTTTGTTCATAATAAATTCTGCATATGGCCCTTAAACTCACTGACTTGAAACGTGCCAGTGAAACACATAGTTTCACTGGCACGTTTTCAAGTCAGTAATTAATTCGATTATAAGTAATTGCCAAATGCATAATATAAACATTTTTCATTTTTCACTTACAGTTAATTAAGTAATGAATATTCTTATTTTCTGCTACGCCATCGTTAATAAAAATTACAGAAACTAATTAAAAACTTCTGCGCTGGAGAGACTTGAACCTTTCTCTGCTGTTTTCTTAGACGGCTGCGTTACCAATTAGTCCTAATTGGTAAGACAGGCTAACGACAGCGTAACAGAAAATATTAATTTTCATTAATTTCTCATCGTAAAGGACTTAATTATATATTTATATATAATTAATAACATTAGTTAATTCCGTAATTTAATATTTTATGTATTCTATGCTATGCAAAATTAAGCAACATTAAGCAAATATATCTTATTATTATTTCAGGTGGTAAAGGAGGAAAGAAAGGAGGTGGGTTTCTTCAAAAAGTTCTGCCGTTTATGGTTATACCATTCATGATTTCTTCTAGCCTTATACCAATAGCACTTACTGCATTAAAGTTTATGGTAATAAAGAGTGCTTTTATTGGGAAAATGGCTATTATACTCTTATTAATAAACATGTTTCTTCGTTTTAATAATAAAGGCGGGGTGTATAGCCACAATGTGGATTTATCTCCTTTCCAAAAAGATATAGCTATGACTCACTATGGCTATAACGGAGACGAAGAATATGGAGCATATATTCATAATAGATGACAAAAACATACTTCTGTATGATTTAATATGTAATTTATTTATAAATAAATAATTTTTTATATTTAATCTAGAATTATTTATTGTCTTTATATATGTGTATAAAACAAATACGACATATTTTGGTCTATCTTAAAGAGTAGATTTTATTATATTTTAATGTATAATCTGTGAAGAAAAGTAATGCCTCACATGATCACGGTTAATTATCAATACAGCTAATATTAACTACTCGTAGTAATACTACTTTTTACGATCACTTGTTAAATTATAGATTGTTACAAGTTGTCGTGATTATATACAAGGAATGTCGAATAAAATAAAATAGAACTCCTCTGATGTATGGAAATTTTTGTGCCTCAACGAGAATACTGACAGACTTGTTTGTCTGACGAGAAATTCGATACCTTTTAAGGTATAATTAATGGATTTATATGACTCGTCTTGTGAATGAAAATAACATTCTAACGACTAGGATGCACTATCAATTTAATCTATAGCTAAAGATGATCTAATTTCTAGTTTTGTTGTTCGAAAAAGTCAGTATGCTTTGTCTAAGCCTTTGTCGTTAATTAACAACTATGCAATAGAAATGTAAAAGCAGCATAGTTTCCTGACAGTTGGAAACGTATTAGAATTTGTCCAGTTTACAATGAGGTGACACAGTCGTTTTATTATATACAGTCTGTCGCAGTGAAAACTGAACTTTTTTAAAATAAAAACAAAAGATTACTATTTTGGTAAAATTCATTTATTAAGTAGTCGTATTCGGCTTCCATACAACGTTCTGCACAGTCAATTAACATATCGAATGAATTTTTATATTCATCTTTAGAGATGTCCTTCCAGATCGCTGTCAAAGGGGTGGTCGACAGCGATCTTCAAAGACATCTCCAAAGATAATGAGATTAATGGCTTCGGCGTCGGCATAATGCTGTCCTTTCATCGACAAATGTAGTTTGGAGAATAGACAGAAAACACAGTAGACCAAATACGATGAATGGTTGATGGTCAAAATGCCATTTGCATTTAGAGAATCAGTGATAGGCGTCAAGCGATGAGATGGTGCATTATCATCTAACAAACGTCAGCTACCATTTATACCATATTGAGGCCGTACACGAAGAACACGCGTCAAAAGACGCTCCATAACACCAAGATAATATACAGCATTGACTATTTGACTAGGTCGTATAAACTTTTTGTGTACTATGCCTTTCGAATCATAAAAATAAACCAACATCGTCTTCACCTTTGACTTTTTTTCGGCCTTTCTTCGCTTGGATGCTTCCATTCAGAGCTTTGACGCTTTGTCTCTGGATCATATTAAAAACACCACGTCTCATCATCAGTTACAATGGAATGCCTGAAGTTCGGGTCTTTAATCCAGTCTGTACAACGTTGATTTGAGTCAGCTTGTGTGATACAAATCTTGCACAAATCTTTCTCAGTACCAAATGTCCCACGTATCGCAATGAGGATTTCGGCTCATTTCTGATAAATTTACGCACAAGTTCAATGTTACTTTCCGTAACCACAGATTGTTTCCACCAGAATACTCGTTGTCATTTATGTACATACGACCGTCTTTAAATTGTTTATATCACTTATACGCATTCGAACATGATAAACACGCATCACCATATACTTGTTTCATCAAACTAAACGTTTCAGTAAACGATTTGCCGAGTTTGAAACAGAACTTTATATTTGCTCTTTGTTCAAAATTCATTTTGCGACCAATGCCAAATATACACTGTTACTTTATGCGCAATTTCTCTGCTTCTAATGATACGAATGTCATGATATTTTGACATAAATTGGTGAAAAATTTACCTTACTGACGCATATCTTTTTTAATAGAGGGTGCCACAAAAAATTACTATTTTAAAAATTTCGGTTTTCTCTGCGACAAACTGTGTATATCGAATATTATTGAAATATAAGAATATATGTACATTTGGCCTAATTATTATTATCCCAAAATCAATCTAAAATACATAGCATTATGTAAGCTTTGGTATATAATTAATTATGATGTAAATATACATAATAACTCTAACCTAAAAAATTTTTTAGACTAGAATATATAGGTATTGTTATATTGTATTTCATACATAAACATCTAGTTAATCTAGTTCGTATAAAATTTATTTAATTAATATGTTGTACCATCTACAGAAGTGGTAAAAGACGATAGTATTCCTAATCACTCCTGCTTTTATTAAACTTCGTACTTGGATATTTACCTATTACGTATATCGTGTGTACATGCTTTTACTGGAAATTCTTTTTTTACATAAAATTGTTCTACATCTACCATAGTCAACGTGAATGTAAATTGAAATTACGATCAGTTACGCTTGGCTGAGTTTTCTGAAATCTAATTAAGAGAACGGGAAAATATTCAATTATATATAAATAGGCAGGTTTCCAAGTACGTTGAAAAAGCAAACATATTAGTAAAAAAATCCAAGTACAGCGTGTTTCAAAAAGAATATACGTATTACGAAGTATTATTTTGTCCAAACTATCGATCGTTGCGTCTCGGCTAGCTTAGATAGTTTATCTAATAGCTGCTAGATGTCAGTTGTCTTCTGTTTTTCTTGGTAACCGTCATATGTTTAAAATGGCTACTTAGCAGCAGAAATCATTTTGTGTCCTCGAGTTTGTGAATTGCAATTCCGTAATTACAGTGCAAAGACGTTTCAGGTTGAGCTACCAAATTGATCCTCCGAATGGGTGGAACATTCGCAGATGGTATCGACAGTTTGTAGATACAGGATGTGTATGTAAAGGAAAGAGTTATGGTCACCCTCGTGTTTCTGAAGAAAATGTTGCACGAATTCAAACTGCTTTCCAACGTAATCCTTCAAAATGAACTCGTCATGCCAGTCGGGAGTTATAACTGCCTACAACAACAAGCTCTGCGTCCTAATGCCAAACGGAAACGTGTGGCATTTTATAACGAGATTCATGATGCTATTGACAATGATAACACTTTCGCACAACGCATCGCGTTCGGTGATGAAGCGACTTTCCATGTTAGTAGTCTGGTTAACAAACACAATGTTCGAATTTGGGGTCTACAGAAACCACATGCAGCCATTGAACATGTACGAGATTCGCCTGAAATCGATGTGTTTTGTGCAATATCCCGATCATCTGTTTACGGCCCATTCTTCTTTGATGGAAACACGATTAACGGTTAGCAGTATCTCGCTATGTTTCAAAACTGGTTGTTTTCGAGGGTGCACAAAGACAACTTCATTTTTCAACAAGACGGAGCACCCCCTCACTGGACTCGCCGAGTGTGTGAATATCTGAATGAAACTCTACCGAACCGTTGGATTGGTCGTCAAGGAGCTGGCGACTTAACATGTCTCAGTTGGGTTCGACAGTCACCAGATTTGATACCCTGTGACTTCTTCCTGTGAGGTTTCGTTAAAGACAGCGTTCATGTACCACGACCCCGACAGAACCTGGAAGAGTTGAAGAACCGGATCAGTACTGCCACAACATCAGTGACGAAGAACATGCTTGCCCGAGTATGGGAGTGTTGATGTGATATTGTTCGTGTCGCTGATTTAGGACATATTGAGCATCTGTAATCTGAACTTGAGAGGTTCATAAATATGTGTGTAAAGTTTCATATTCGTATGTCTTAAAGTTAAATAATATAAATATATATATATATATAATATATAAATAAATATATACATTCGAAGTACGTATGTTCTTTTTGAAACGCCCTGTATTTTACCGCAAAATCTTTCAGAAATACAAAGAACCTTGTTAATCTGAGATTAACAAGGTTACATTTTAAAATGTAATTTGATATTCTTGGGACAAAACAACAATTAAGGAAATGTTAACGGAACAAAACCGCATTTATTTGTCTATACGTTAAATTACAAATTTCTTCATTGAGCATAGATATTGCATTGTTTTTCAACCAAATGTATTTATAGAAAAGTGTTATATAGTATTAAATTGCGGAGATTGGTTTATTATGCGTAGTGTACGCACCACATACTGCTTTATGTAATTATACGTGTTTGCAAATATAAAGCCCTCGTTAAAACTCGTTGATGTTCCCAATAAGTTTATCTTTAACCTAAAACTACTTTTAAAGTTCAGACTGATGCTGATGTGATCCAATTCCGTTACCGTATAAAAGAAAAAGGAACAAAAGACATCGAATTATTTTACGGTATACATTCAAAAACATTGCATCCCACCACCAAATTTATGTGATATCAACACGTTGTACGTATGTATGTATGCACAGTTTCTGGAAAAAATTATATCTGATCGCCGCTAAATGTCAATTTCTGCTTTTTCTCGTCCGATTAATAGTGTCTGCACATTCGCAAGCAGGAATGTAGAGATATTTCTTAGACCACAGTATCGATGTCGAACCGTGATCAGTGGGAGACATTACTTGTTCCATAAACTATACATATATGGACATAAATGTATTGCAAGGGAAACGATCGACGTAACTAACATAAATCATTAATATTTGCATTTACTCATAACTCTGTAATATAATATAGTAGATTCCAATTCTTCAAGTTTCAAATATCAACTATAAATCGTTTTTATCGTATTAAGGTTGATCGTATATACATTGCACTTCCGAAGAGCTCTGATTAATGAAATTTGTAAATTATATTCCACTTTCTATGGGTTTTTTTGGTTATGTTTTGCATATGCACTTATCAAACTATTTAACATTTCCTGTAGCATAAAACAAGCAATAAAAAGAGTAATCAATCGAAAAGATTGAACATATATATTATAAAACACGCAATTAGAAAAAGAATATCAGATATTTTTTTCTATCCGAGAGATGGAAGTATAGTTTTCTCATTTCTTCATTTATTGTTATTTGGTTCAGCAACAACAAGATGCACATGCAATCGACTAAGCGGAGGTTACCTGACGAACTATCAATGAACGAAAATGTATACTAGTCAGTGATTTAATGTCTGCAATTTTTCATTCATGTTAGATGTTCTATTCATTGTGATTTAAAACGAGATAGTATTTTTAACTGTACTTTCGCTTATTGGAAAGTTTCCTTTTCTGTCCGAGATGAAAGTATAATTTTCTCATTTCTTCGTTAACCGTTATTCACCACCGACTAAGTAATCTGCGATACGGCTTGTATCGACAAACAAAGACTACCTAACGAGTTCACAATAGACGAAACGCGTAGTTGTCATTGCATTGTCGATTGAAATTTTTCATTAATTACGATTTCGGATACTACTAAATTAACTTTGGACCACTAAAACTTTAAAAGTCTACGACATAAATGTTGAACGAAAGAGAGAACAATATTAAAACAGAAGTGAACAGCCAATAAAATCTAGAGTAAAAAATTACTATGGAACAAAAAGTTGAAATAATCTGATAGAATTAATATGTAATCCAAAATCTATTCATGTTTAAATCACAAAACAAACGAAAGATAAATATGGAAAAAGGGTTACCCCCGATAGGATTTGTCGGATTATTAGTACTTTATCAGGTTAAGAACTTTGGTAAATAAGGATTCGAAATCAAACTATCTAGTAGATCCTGAGGATCTACCATCAGAACATTCAATATTTGTAAAATGCTTGGAATATTGACAAAGAAAGTCATTATTAATAAAAATATTAGAGAAATATTTAGTTAATAGGGGAGACCGTTTATGTTACTAAATATGGGGCGTAGAAGAGTGTTGAATTTATGAGTTTTGAGAAGATTGTTCAATTTGGTAGCCTTGAAGCCGCTGGGTGATAAGTTCTTTGAGAACCTGCAGAAATTGAAAAATTTTTTAATGGAAGTTATAATATTCCATTTGTGAAGTAAAATGCTTAGAAAGTTTATAAGAATCGTGCTAAAGAAGGGTCTGTATTTTATGATTATAGTCATCAACAAAGTAGTGGTGGCTTTATCAGCTTTGAGTACGATGATGGTGCGGTCGAATTTCGAAGATTTAAGGACTAGAGTCTGGATCATTGGGAGATTAGATTTCGGAGATTTTGTTGATGTGAATATTTTTAAGGATTCGAAGCAGATAGGATCGGAGATAGTCCGAGAGGTTCTGACAAGAACGAACTCTATACCAGTAATGATGTCTTCTGTAGGAATATAATTAGGAGTAAGCGCTTAATTGTATAGAAGTTATATTTCATCACGTGATAGCTCGAGACCACACATAAGTTTGATGCTGTTGCACACTCGGACATTCGCTTGTTTCATTCTTTTCAAAAGTCCTTGCGTGGTATAACCTTCGCCTCACATGAAGCTGCGAATAAGCACTTTGTAAAGCTTTTCAACATAAAGATCCCTCTATGAAACGAACAATATATAACTGATTAATCTTTTTTTTTCTATTAATAAACGAGCTCTGCTATACCTACATATACAGTACATTTAATGGAAACAGAGTTTATAATTTAACTCTTCATGTATATACTTATGTTCCGTTTTGGCGATCAAAAATGATTATGAATGACGAACTAAATATAAAAGGAAAGTAAAACATTAACTACATAACAATGTAGGTAAATAGAACAAAATGCATATTACATAGTATTATTAAAATTAAATGGAATGTAGAACAATATTTTACACTTATTAAAAATGGTATATAGGAAAGAAAAGCATTCGTATATGCAAATTTTTCGAGTCACGAAAATTTTAAAAGGAATATAATTAATTAATAATAACATGTATCTATTAAGTAACGATATTAATAACATCCTATTTTTGCAAATAAGGTATGTATATATGAGAAAGTTGTATACAAACCTACATTTTTTCTGTGCACGTAAAACAATAATTGAAAACATTTTATCATAAACAGACCGTGTAGAATCTAAACTAGCAACGATTTTTTACTTTTTCACTTTTCTAAATGAGCTCTGAAAACAATACACATATACATATAATATATTTTTTAAATTAACGCGCAATTTATAATGTTCGAAAATTTTATGTAATTTTGAATTTCGTATTATATAAAACACTAGACAATTTAGAAATCAATATTGGGAAAAAAGTTTTAATAGTGCAGTAGCAGGGGCCATAGAAGAACAAACCACATAGCAAATAAACAGAATAACATTGATATGTAATATCTTAGAAAAATTGCAATAAAAAGAGAGTGTTTCTGGCTTATTATGCTGATCTCAGTTTCGAATTTGGGATCTTGCTCGGGGAGATTTTGCGTGTTTTCCATTTAAGGTGAATACCTAGATCATGGCCTGTCGATGCCTCCTGGAATTAGCGTTATTTATGGGTGTTAAGTTTGTTTGATGTGAACACATGACTGTTGTTGTTATTATTATTATTAGGATATAAATTTTTCTCGCACTTCCTCAAAGGCGACAAGCTTTTTACCCAATTCATTTATCTATAAGTTTGAGATCGAATTGTACAGGGCTGATATTATACGGTTTTATTATCTATCACAAAATTACTAGTATTTAATAGTTATAATACTTCGTGAACCCATTTCAAGGTAGTTATCGTAGTTATATTTATTATGTAAATTTTCATTTTTTTATCAACAATCATGTCTAGTCTGTTACTCGCAATTTGTGTCTCTCTGTGTATTGTCCTAGGACAATACAATTCTTCAGCGAAATCCTACTTCGCGAATATTATAACTTTCGTAAAAACGTCTTCTATTCCTCTCGATTCTCAAAAAGCCTTATTACCCAGCAACTGTGAACCCCTCAAACTCAACGGCCTCCTCAAAATTCACAAATCTAACACTCTTTTGTGTCCCACAGTTAGTACTATAAACTTATAAACTCTTTATATATCTCTCCAATATTCTTAAACCATACACCGGCAACAGCGATTCCTTTATCAAGCACTCCAAACAATGTTTCCAAAGACCTGACGGTAGAATCTCAAGATCTACAAGTTAGTTTTGACGTCGAATCCTTATTTACCAAAGTTCCTATATCGCCATCCAAATTACACGTCGAATCCTATCCGCTGACAACCAACCTGATGATTTGATCGATCTTGTAAAAACTGCAACTTCTATCTATTTCCAGCTCCATGGCAGTTACTACAAACAGGTATCGACCCAACCATGGAGCTCCTCTCTCTCCTGTTGCCAACGATATTTTTATAGAGGCAAAAAATGCTATACTCCTGCAACCTAAAATCAAAATGTTGGTTAAAATACGACAGCAGAATTATCGAAAACGTGCTTTCATCCCGTTAGCTAAAACACAGAAAGTATAGGCAACAACAGCGGTTATACACTTCCACGCCAGATTAATACAAGCATGTAACAAAAAAGTATATATACATATATATATATATATATATATATATATATATTTATTTATATATTGTATTATTTATAAATAATATTATATAGTTAAACATACGAAAGGAAAATGTGCTAGACTGTGTATCATCCTGGCTAATCTGAATTAAATGCTGGATTTTGATGGCATGTCATTTTTTGTCTGCTACTTTGACAGATATAACCTATGACTCATCCAATTAGAAAATATGGAAGGCTGGACAGAAGAATATAGTAGAATATAGTAGTTAAGTAACTCATTGAACATTAATGGAAAGCAAAAAAATGGGAAACAAAAAGAGCATGAAATCCTAAACGATACAATATGCTAATTTGTTTCCTTTTGTTAATAAATAATAATTTTAACAAATTAAAGATGAACAAAGAAAAATTTCCATAAATCGTCGTCACTTTACACACAATGTATGTAAAGTCAACCTAGGCATGATAGAAACAACTAGTAATCGTGTGTTACCTAATGACGAACAAGATAAGATAGATTAAATATTTGAAACATCATATATGTTTCCACAGTTAATTGAGCAAATCTAGTTCGCTGTGAGGAATACATGTTTTTATATGAAAAGAACGAACGTTCAACATCTAGTGGTATAATATTTGCATAATTAAAAGTAATGTTAATACTTAACGAATCTGTGCACTCACTATCACTATAAATTTGTTTTAAAGCATTAAAATCTATATCTTTTTTTAGCACATTATCTACTCCGGCTACAATACTAATATTTTTGAATTAACTTATAGCATGCGACTGGATTTGTACGGTGTCCAGTACTTGCATTTTTATATTTCTAAGACATCGCAATACCTTTATTTAATTTTAAAACGTTTCCTGCAATATGGGAAACTTCGCACGTATGCCCTGTTTTTAAAAAAGATGGTTCATCCTGTTAACAACTACGAACCAATATTAGTTATTTACTTTGCGAAAATTTTTTTAAAACATTATGTGGTACTTTATTAGAAACACATTTCCCAGCCCAGAATGCTTCACCACGCAGTGTTCAGTAATTATTAATTTGAAATTAAGTTCTAGATAACCGGAACTACCGGTAACTGTTATATATATATATATATATATATATATATATATATATATACATATATATAATCATTCAGAACACAAACAAATCTCCACTTTTAATTTCGCTATCAAGTGACGTATACTACACTACCCAAAACAATTAGAGGATATTTGAAAAAATAATAATAATAAAATAAATAATATAAGACAGGCAAATATTTTTATATTGCAACTATTATATAACGCTTTTAAACAAGAAACAGAATGCATTGACAGGTTTCAACTTCTACAGCGATTCGGTGCAGCGCCTGTTCGAACCGCTACTGCTTGAGGGTACAACAGAGTGTTTGCGAGCGATCTCGACTACAGTTAGATTTCACCATTTTCTGTATCATAGCTAATTTTTTAACTATAATTACGGGTAGTAATGGAAAGGCAACACGATTTGACTCATGCACAGGCTTGGAGAGCCATAGGTCAATTGAAAGGTGGACGGAGACAGCTAGCTCTTGCCGAAGTTTATGTAGTTAGCCAAAGTATGATTTCGCGTTTGCGGAATCGGTTAGAAACTGAAGATGTTCAGAGAAGACGAAGACAAGGACACTTAGCACTACAACACCAAGAGATGGTCGATACCTAACAGTATTTGCACATAGAAATCGCACTCATAACGCAACGCAGCTTAGAAGCGAGCTTGTTGCTACTACGGGAGGCGTAGTATCGATTCATCATAGCGTTGGCATGTATGCTGGAAGACCCTTGTATACGTTTCACTAACTACTCTTCATTAAAGGTCGAGAAGAATATGGGCTGAGCAGCATATAAATTGGAATAACGCTGACTGGGCACAAATATTGTTTTGTGACGAGTCCGGATTCGCTTTAAATCCAGATAATAAGCATATTTTACTTTGCCGTGAACCTGGAGTATCTAATCAGTCATAATTTCTTCGAGAAAGGCCGCAATATGAAGGTGTGAGAATGATGTTATGGGCTGGGATAAGCGCCAGAGACCATACAGACCTACCTTTGTGTGATACAGAATGGCAACCTGACTGCTTAGAGATACCTGGATGAAATTTCGAAACGCATTGTTCTTCCGTACGCTGGTGGTATACACATCGAGACCACCATATCGTGAAAACATCGTGAACAACTGGATTGAACAATTGGGAATCAATAGGGTAGACTGGCCAGCAAATTCTCCTGATAGTAATCCTATCGAACATGTAGGAGGACGTGTTGCAGCTAGAAGTATGCACTGCGTACAATTCAGGAACTTAGAAATGCTCTGATAGAGAAATGGAATAATATTCCACAAGAATTTCTTGATATCCCGATTCAATCAATGCCGATGAGATGTCAAACCTTTATTGCCGTTTGTGGAGATCATACACATTAATAAAAGATTTTTCGTCATCAATAAAACTTTTTCTAAAGTCTCATAATTGTGTATTCATTTAATGATATTTATTCACTCTAGTGCCTTAGTAGCTTAACAATGCGCACGAACAAGTTCAAATGTGTCGATGCGTTTGGTTTCTTATTTTAAAACGTTGTAGTTAAATATAAAAATATTTGCGAGGTGCTACATTCTTTATTTATTTATTCTATTACCATTTTTCCAAATATCCCTTAATTGTTTTGAGCAGTGTAGTTTGTAAAACATAGAAACATTTATTTTAGTAGGAGGTAGATGGCCAAGTTATCTCTAACTTCGTTTGGATTTTAAATAAAGATTTTGCTGTTTACAGCATATTTTAACGTATATTTCAAATTCTTGTCTCGAAATATTGCATTGTCTCAACAACAACCACACCTCATTTCTCAACGTTCACCAATAATCTGCTAACATTATAGAAATTCGTTTGCACTAGTACCGTTTTTCTATTCCACAAAATGTCTTAGTGGAAACGCTTGCCGTGCTCATCGCTAAGTCGCTCTTATTTTGCGGATAAAAGTCAGAGTGAGAATGTAGAATATGATACATTCAATCACGCATCAAGTCAGTTAATTCAAACTGAGTAATGAAATGTGTAATGTCACATAACCACAGGTATTCACTCAACAATATACTTACTTGTGATTTCCCTCGCTACAAATGGGCAGGCTCTGTCAGGGAGGCATTATCCAGCTCTATTGGTGACTCATTCATTATGTAGTCCCGACCTAGCATCCAACAATTTTCTTCTTAGTCTCATAACAGTAACATCTACATATTCTTGTCCTGAACTGACGAACCTTCAGTTTTAATGCAACAACTTCCAGAGCAAGAGCAACCTTGAAGATGTCCCTTACAAAAGTGGAGAGAGATCAATGACTACAGAAACAATGTCTTTAAAATTTATTTTTTCTGCATTTTAGACAATGAAGTAAAGTTCTCCAGATAAATATTATATTTTACGGCATTAGACTTAACTTTAAATGAACATTATTTGAACAAAACCCGTACATTAAAAGATAATATTATAAAATATTCAAATTAAAATTTTTGGAACAAATTTTTTTTATTCATTTATATTTTCTAATTAGTAATTAGTTTATAATAAGAAATTATGTAAATACAAAATTAATAAAATCATAAATTTAAATTATTTTATATTTTATTTATATTATTATATTTATATATTATACTATTTAGTAAAACGATTCTAATATAAACGTGTTAAATTGAAAAGAGCCATTTTTCCGACAAACCCGGATGTAATTTGTATTTTAGTAAAACTGACCCCTTATGACACCTTTCAGGTAAATAGTGTTATTGAAGGGAAAATTAATATTTTGCAAATAAAAGGCAATCTCCATTGTCGTAAATGTGCTTCTAAGAAATGGTACCAGGTAAATGCTAGGGTTTCAATATCTTATATTAATCAAACAATTGAATTTATGCCTAAACTACTTCCGGTATTAGAAGTATTTACTTCTTGATACCTAGAGAAGTTGGTATTGAGTGTTTATTATGAATTTATGAGACATAATTGTTAAATAAAATACTTATCTGCAATATGTATTTTATTAGGAAATATTTGAAACGTCCTTGTATTATCCTAGCGATTAGATTCAATAATATTTTTAGTTAAAACTACAAGGGGAAGTAGAAAAAACTATAAACAAATAGTTATACGTTGCCTAGAAGTTTCACTAGCGACATTTTTCTACTTATGCGTCAAATTTGACTTCAATTCGTTCACTATTTTGTGCATTACAAAACGTTTCGTAACAAAAATGGGTGATACTATGTTATGATATTCAATCGAATTCTACCAAAACTATCCACGATTGAATAATTGCAACGTATGGAGGCGAAAGTCAGTTATATTTTAAAGTGAAGTATTGGTCAAAACAGCTTCGGTGCACCGTCGTTTATTATGAAGCAGGAGTTATTCTTGTTGAGTACATGGCAAAGAAGGCTACTGTAACTAGTAACACATAGTAACACATTAACAAAACTACCTACAGTTATTGATTAAAAACTTCCAGACTTGCATTAGAAAGCGGTCTTTCTTCATGACAATTCGCGAATTCACAAGACAGCCGAAGTCAACTCATCCTTTGCGAGTATGAAGTTCTTCGAATTGGACTTGAAACTTGAAAAAGCGCGGGAATACTTTCCCGAAGAAAAAAATGTATGGTCACATCGGATGACTTGGAGAACGTCATTAAACTATGTTGAGTTATGTCTGTAAGGAAGCACACCATCTTGTTTCCAATTAAAATAATCTGAAGAATCTCGAGGAAAGAGCCAGATACGAAATTCTAACATCCAAATGCGGCTATTATGAGTTTCATTTATTCTACTAAATTTTAAGTCGAAATGTAAATCTATAACTAAACATAGTACGACCAGAATTTTGATTACGAACAAATAAAACTGTCAACTTTGCTTCTTGATTTTAGATTTCGAATCAACATTGTACATCTCGTCTCAGAGATATTGCAAGAAATTTAAACCCTGTCTGAATGTTCTTTAATGTATATCCGGTATTTCAAACTGGTTTCTCTTGAAATAATTTGTAGATAGATTAATACAAATAAAAATAATAAAGTAGAGTACTCCAGCTTAGATCTAGTATATGAAATAAAGGACTTTAATAATGTATACTTGAATACCAACATGTTTACGATGTAAGATCTCTGTGGATAGAAAACACGAGGGAATAATCAAAACAGGTTTCTAGGTTCTAAATAAACTGTTATGTTTTATTTTCCTCATTACTAGGTAATTTTGATGGAGCCTATGGTAGATTAACTTAATCACTGAAGGTTGATATGTAACCTCTTTCCACATTAATTTTTGTATTTTGTATACATATTTCGACAAGCAAGTTGTCATCATCAGCAGATAATTAAACAGTAAACGGCAAAATACCTGTGTGTGTTTTGGCTTTCAGCGGTACGGTCCGTGTGCGGAATTTGTTTTCGTACAGGTATTTTGCCGTAGTTTTCCAGGTGCGACACTGTTTAATTATCTGCTGATGATGACAACTTACTTGTCGAAATACGTATAAAGAATACGAAAATTAATGTGGAAAGGAGTTATATATCCACTTTCAGTGATTAAATGAAAAAAATATTGTACATTATTCAAAATGTCATAAAATAATACAATTCACATTAAAGAAGCTTTTGTTGTTCAAGAAATAGTTCCTAAGATGTCTTTCTTAATATGTACATATTTATAGTGTCATAATCAACAACAAAAATTGCTTACTCTGACGACTTAGTTGTCAAAATACAAGTCTAGGACAAAAACTACATTGTGATAAAGAAATTATTTTTAATTAACTATAGCAGATTTTACCACAATCTCCAATTTTTAATTTTGTATATATTGCTGTTCTATATATTTCATCCACAGGCGTATTTTAAACATTGTAAAGAAATGAACGTATTTTATTGAAATACTAGGACTATCCCTTTTTAATTTAAAAACTTATACGACAATAAAGATGCTCGACATTATCAACGGGTGTAGAAGGCGGTATATGTACTTAGCAAATGTACTGACATGTTCTGTCGACTTTGTAAATAAATTGTAGTATAAAATATACACATAATTTTATATCAGGACAAACTCAATTTGCAATTTATACCTACTCATTGTCTGCTACTTTACTATAACTGTTAGAAAAGAAGGCTGTTTAAATTACAACTGGCTGTTAATTACGGATCAAAATTAAATATAATAGATTTAACAATTCTATTAAACTGAATTTCTAAAAATATTATTTAATTTGCTTATGATATAAATTTACTGAGAACCTGTTACCACCCAGGGTTTAGAAAACATTTTTACATAACTAATTTACCTGCTGCAATTTTTGCATTCGGATGTCTTCAAAGTACATAAGGTAAAATTGCACCCAATAAATAGTGGTTTACAATGGCAACTTCTAGACCTACTATTACTCTAATGACGCTTTTATTTATTACAATGCAGCAAAAGGGCCCTTATTTATTCCATTCACGAAAATAATACTATAAATAGAGAAAGGGCTTCATTCATTCTCAAATAGTCTTCACTCTTGCTAACAACATGATTAAAACAGGTGAACTGTTATTTTTTATTTTTATTCGTGCCATTTTGTGTAGTGATTTTCCTTCTGGTCCCCTAATGAAATCTTTACGGGTATAATTGTTTTTATAAGACTTAATGAAAATAGATAATTACTAGATGATTTTCTTTCGCCATAGAAAGAAGTAAATTATGGATTAGTGAGCAGTATAGAGTCTGCAAGGCAAATGGCAAAACTGCATTGCAAGAATGTTTTCAAATGGAATAAATGGAACTGTCCCGAATCAGCATTCGCCAGGTCAGTCTTTTTAGCTTGATATAAATTCATTACCCTCCTCTTTTAATGAAAGTTTGACAAATAGTGTTCGGGGGATTTTTAAATGAGCTTATTTGGCTATTTTGCATAGTTTAGTTTTTCTTAAAATTTACCTAAAATGTATAATTATTTCTAACATTTTTATCGTCAAATTCAGACCTACATTTTAGTTGAGATTATGCATTGTAAATTGCGTAATGAAATTCTCCATGTTTTTATATTTAATAGTTTTATCATACTATTAAATATAGTTGTCAGAATATATGATTCTTCAGCTTTTTCAAGATCATAAAAATTAAATTTAAGTGCATATAGTTATAAAACAACTCATACAAGCTGCAGGGTTTTCCTACCAATTACCTACATAGATACTCGAACTTCATTTTTAATATAATAATTGCCTGAAAAACTTCGCACATAATAAAACTTCAAAGTATTTTACAATTAATTATAATTAAGGCGTTAAAGCGGTTCCCCAAATTATCATATTATTATTACATGCGAAGCTTTTTTCAGGCATATATTGAAAATGAAGTTCGAGTTCTGCATACACATTCAAGTTGTCAGGCAGTGTACTTACAACTCAAGGTATATCTATTGTATATTAATAAAATAAATTCAGTGTAAAGTTACCAACATTATTTTATTTAATATACAAGAGAAATACAATGTTCTTTCAACCAAAGGAAATAAAATAAAATTCCATCAAACCAGACGGAACAAACAAATAATTTATTATTAACAAGTTAGCTACTTAATGCTATATATAAGACATTATAAAGAGTTTTCCAATAGGGACTTGACAACTTTTAATTCAATTTGTGAACGCACCCTTTCACTAATCATCGAACTGCCACTGTCAATTTATTCAGTAAACTTAAAATTTTCATCATGGTAAAGTACACGAACGAACAGCGTCTGCAAATTATAAAAATTTACTAGAGAAATTCCTAGTCAGTGACCGCTACTTTAAGAGTGTTAACTTCGATTTTCGGTCGTAATTCTCGCCCTAGTAGACAGGCAGTAACAAGTTTAGTGCAAAAATTTGAGTCTACATATTCGTTGTGTGATGTTGCCGTGCCAGTGAGACAACGGGTTGGTCGAAGTGTCGAAAATATCGCTGCCGTTGAAACGTTCGTAGCAAATGATCCAAATCAGTCGATTCCACGGCGTTCTCAAGAGTTGGGCATCGCCCAGACCACTTTATGGCGAATTTTGCGTAAGGATATTGGTTTACACCCATACAAGGTGAAGCTGACTCAAGAATTGAAGCCGATGGACCATTTGATGCGACGTACGTTCTCCGATTGGGCTCTGAAAAAGATGCGCCAAGATGATCAATTTCATCGCAAAATCATTTTCAGTGACGAAGCTCATTCTTGGCTCAATGGGTTCTTCAATAAGCAAAATATGCGTTATTGGTCAGGTGAAAATCCACATGTGCTTCATGAAACACCACTTCATCCATAAAAAATAACTGTTTGGTGCGGTTTGCATGCCGGCGGCGTCATAGGGCCATATTTTCTCGTCGGCGATAATGATCGTCATGTTACTGTGAATGGTAATCGTTATCGCGCCATGATTACCGATTATTTTTGGCCCGAATTGGAAGATATGGACTTGGACAACATGTGGTTTCAGCAGGACGGTGCCACAAACCACACAGTACACGTTACAATCGATTTATTGAAGAGTAAGTTTGATGAGCTTGTTATCTCAAGAAATGGACCAGTCGATTGGCCGCCTCGTTCGTGTGATTTAACGCCTCTAGACTTTTTTCTTTGGGGCTACGTCAGTCATTGGTCTATGCCAACAAGCCGACAACGTTGGAAGAGCTCAGAGCCAACATCGAACGCGAAATAGCAGCCGCTTCGGCCGAATTGTGTGGCCGAGTCATCGAAAATTGGGTCCAACGAATCGACCGCTGCAAACGTGCCCGCGGTGGCCATATGAACGAAGTCGAGTTCCATTCCTAAATGTTTTGATTGTACTTCAACCCGATAATAAAGTTTTTGAAATATCTCAAATGGTCTGCATTTTATTTTGAAAAAAAGTTGTCAAGTCCTTATTGGAAAACCCTTTACATGTATGTTCTTCATAAAGGAATTGATTTCATAAAAAAACTGGATTTCAGCACTTGACTAACATAACTAATCTCTAACATATAGTAAAGTTAAGTTATCGTCAAGAATTTCTATCGATGTCCTTTACTAAAAAAAAAAACTTTACTAAAAAAAAATTTACTGTGTAAAAAGTAAGTTTGCAATAAAAATATCTTGTTCGAGTTAATGTTGTTCATTTAAGTTTTGCTAACATCCTTTCATTCACTGAACGTGAAATTCAGCTTGATATGGAGCAAACTTTTTGGTCTAGGAATTGTATGACGTTGCAATATTTTGGTGGAAACTAGAGTTTTGATATCTACTGGTAAAAGTTTAGATTAAACTGTCAACGACCGCCTACATTGTAAACGTAAAAAATATATAAATCAAGTACTTTTGTCTACATGAATACAAATAAAGGTTCAGTAAGCCTACATGTCATCAAACTGATTTTTACAAAATATAATTTGTCATAAACTTATCCGCAAATTTTTATTAACCAACAAACTGAATAATTAATACTTACTATTATTCAAGACTTTTTTTACCATTCACTTAAAAGATTAATAGAGAATAAGTAATTAATTATTCAATTTAAAGTTACATTGTACCAGGTTGGGTAAGTAAGTTTTGTCATTCGATAAGAACAGCACGATTTTATGGTTTGGAATACATTTTATTATTCAATATGACCTCTCCAAACTTCAGTACACATATTCCAGTGATCTTCTAATTTATGGAATCCATCCCTGAAGTGAGAATCCGGAAAACTGTCATTTCCACGGCTGCTATTACCTTTCTTTTGCTGCGCATGAATTTTTTGAGGTGCAACAACAACCAGAAGTTAAAGCTAAATCTGGTGAATAGAGTGGCTTTTGCAAGAATTTGTACTTTAATTCACTAATTTTTGCAATGGTGAATGAATGGTTTTTCTTCAGTAAACCAGTAAACCGACTTTCTTTGTTTTATCAATTTGAAGGTAATCTAAGAACAAAATTTCTTTTCCATTCCAAAATACTAATATTACCACCTTCTTGGTCGATTTTTGGACCCTAATTCGCTTCAGAACCGAAGTACCGGGTTTACATCACTCCTAGTCCCTTGTTTTGATTGAAGATCATGGTGATAGATCCAAGTCTCATCCATAGTGATAAAACAACGCACAAAATCGTCTTTATTCTTTTTAAAACGCCTTAAATTTTTCTGAGAAAGTCGCGTTCGAATGTGTTTTTGTTCCAGTGTTAACGAATGCGGTAGCTATTTTGCATAAAGCTTTCTGAAACCCAAAACTTTAGCTAAAATATTGCTCACACTGCCTAATGAGATGCCTAGGGCTTCTACAATATCTCTCTCTGTTAATCGACCATCTTCCAAACCCATATTATGTATTTTTGCTACGGTATCTGGTGTTGATGCACTTTTTCTACGACCCTCACGCGGATCATCTTACAAGACTTGTAAAACCACGGCTAAATGCATATTTCTGTTCTAACTGAAGATGCTACACCTTCCAGAAATAAAAATTTTGCCAGTGCCATGATATTCTAGTCTTTTCGTTGTAAAAAAATACTATAGCACTTCAACTTTGAATACCTGTAAATATACGATTGAGAAAATATGAAATGAGAAAAATTCACATGTGTTCATAAAAAAGTAGAACAATTTTTAGAAAAATAAAGCGACGAACCTAATAGTGCCATCTCTTGTCAAACGACAAAACTTATTGAACAACCTGGTACTCTTTCATTTTCACTTTTCCTTTATTATCAACTATTGGTTTTTCCAAAGTCTGGACAAAAAAAATCATTGTACTATTTCAGGGTATTTACAAAGAAAATGTAAAATAACTTAAAGTTTATATATTTTAGATGAACGATTTAGTTTCAGACCTGTGAAGCCATTAGATAAACCTAAAACACTAGAATCCTTGGGTGAATGTTTACAAAATGACCGTGTCACCAATTCTATATTTTCTGAAGACAGATGGAAAATAATATGTAATATTCTTTAGCCCAAATTTTACTCCGAGATCATTACTATTATAATTTCGAGGCATTCTAGTAATTTGAAAACTCACTGCATTAATAATTTGTCACTAGATATGCAAAACTTTCATACACATATTACATAACTAAACGATTTTATCTTAATCGTAACACCTATAAAACCTTTAATAACAACCACCTGAGTAACAAGGCAGGCAGCTACTTAAAAATTTTTAATCAGTATAAATATAGTGAACAACGGTAGCAGAAATATTGAAATTTATTGCTTCATTTCGTTGCGAGTAACGTTATGATCTTTTTTTAGTCAAAATCAACTCATCACCAGAGAATTCGCTTACGTTCAAGCTATCACATCTGCAAGTTTAGTATATTCTATAACACAAAATTGCTCGAGAGGTGAAATAGAAAATTGCGGTTGCGATATGCAATATAAAGGACGTTACAGCGACAATATTCCAGGAAGAGAAGTAGAAATGCACGTACTAGAAGATCTTGGTAAATATATTCAAGTCGACCGATCTTGGGGCGGCTGTTCTGATAATGTAGCAGTAGGTGACAAAATTACGACAAGATTATTGCAGAAGAACGAAGAATGGGATGTTCAGGCTTTTGTTGAATTACGAAACACACAACTTGGTCGAAAGGTATTTTAAAGATACAGTCACAAAAGTACACGAAAGTTTAATATCATCAACTCCGGTTGTGATAAAACAGATTTACTTCCATTAACATTATTACTATAAAAGAAATTGCTAAATATTCTAACATCGAATATCACAAAAGTTTTTAAACACTTCATTTTTATAAGATATTTCTCTATTGCACTAGCCCATAAATTTAGAAATAATTCGTTAAATGCTCTTCATAGTATCACGTATTGGCGAAAAATAAGCATTCACATAAGCACTCACAAAGATGAGTTGGAAAAGTACGTAAGTCTGGTAATGTGCGCGAGTTAACAACACTACAAAGAAAGAAAACCTTAGCCAAATAGCCAAATTTATTAAAAAAGCGTGTTCTACAGATTGAAAAAATATTCAAAATATGCTGAACTGTTGAAATTGTATCGAGAAAAGACTTTAAAGGGGTGCGATCAGAGAACTACAAAGGGTACTAGGAAAGTTTTGCAATACAGCTTTTTTTATTAAAATTTTTAAAAGTAATTTCCTCTACACTCAATACACCCCCCCATCCTCAGATACCAGTTCTACCAAGTTTCACTAGGGAGTAAAGCACACTCGTTGTCCCAAGCCCGCAGAAGGTCCTCATCACTGGAAAACCGCCTCTCTTTTAGCTTCATTTTCACATGCGGGAATAGTGCAAAGTCGCAGGGAGTAAGATCCGGACTGTCGGGAGGATGCTCGAGAAGTTTCAATCCTGTCGTGGTCAAATATTCCTTGCAGGCTCTGGCGCGGTGAGCTGGAGCATTATCGTGATGGACGAACCAGGCGTCCATTCTTGACTTTGGCCTCAGGTTCTTTATAGATCTAGTGCTACTATGCACGTATGAACATGTCTCAACATGCAGCAACAAGCAGCTTACTACGATTCATTGTTGCGTCATATTGCAAAACTTTCCCAGTACCCTTTGTATTACATGTGCAATGAATTAAAATTCATGGATAAGTACACTGAGTGTAGCCGTACAGATGGAATTTGATACTGAGTAGAAAGTAAATTAAGAAAACATACGAGAATTTGAAGAAAAGCCGTATATAATGGAAGGGTTTTACGTTAAAAGCTTTCATTAACTACGTTAACCAACTTACCATATACTCTATGCTTTACAATAGATGACTATTAACAACGCTTAATGAAAGAATATTTAGCAAATTCTCTTGTAGTTGCAAATAATAACAGTTTTCATATTGTTAAGAGAAATTTAGCTTTTTAACGTTGTTAAATGAAACTAAATATTCTTTCTCGTAGACGGATGTTAACATTTGGTGATATTTAACATTCACTTTTGTGACTAACTGTACAATTATTTAGGACACACCGGCTGAATGCATTTTGTTTTGCTGTTGATTAAATTAAATGATTGCTTTTTATTATTTACAATTTTTATTACAAACGAAAAGGTGTTTCATATTTAATAAGTAGGCGGATAAGACGGTCTCGAATTTTAAGATAAAAATTAAATTTTTTAACGTTCTGATGTAAATTTTTTGCACGTTTTTAATTTTAGTATAATATGTTTAATAACAGTAACATTTTTATAATAAATTATTGAATGCTGATAATATAAATTTCCAAAATATTTCAATTAATGCGTTATCTGATTACATATTCTTTCCCAATTGAAAAACGATTTTCTTTAATTAAAAATCTATCAGAATAGAAAAGTATAAATAATTTTGTAAAAAAAGAAATTTTGAAAGTAAATTTGACAAGCAACAAATACATCAATCAAGATAAATTAACAATTAATCAACTGTGTAGACGAGAAATAATGACGATGATAATAAGATAACGTTATATTTGATGGGAATGCTTATTTAAATAAAAATTTACATCGACTTTAAAATGCTAAGTCGTTTTAAATTCCATTAACTATAATAGGTGTTTAATATCAAATGTTTTCCTAAAATTATATCTTAAAAAAGAAATTATTCATCCACTTAAAATATAAATATAATTCAAATTTGTTGAGTGTATACAATGTGCTCACGAAGACCAATTTGAAGTGGACGCGGGATTTGGATTTATACCCTTTAGTCTCATATTAAACAGTTTCAATAACATTTTTTCGATAAAAATATTGAGTTGCAATACTTTATAAAACTATAATAAGGTGTTATCGAACATTTTAGAAACGAGTACTCTATTCATAAGGGAAAATCTACAGATCGTCAAATGTCTTAACTGTGAATTCTTGAAATAACATTCGTGATACAAAGGAGGAAAGTCAAAAAAATCATCAAATTTAGCTGCAAAACATATTATAGATCTTTTCATTGGAACTGTTCACAACCTACTGAAAAGGAACCCCACATATGATCATATAAAGTTACAGTGATTCAATATCAGTTCATTCAATCATTATTTAACTGAAAATAATGTCTTAGATTTAACATTTTTTAATAATGAAGCATGGTTTCCATTATATAACTGTGAATATTCAAAAATTCACACGAAATATTGGAAACCCTATTACATCCACTTAGGGTCGGTGTTTGAGTTGGCATGTCTAAAAGAAGAATAACAATCAATGCAGATATGTAATAATCGTTTATTAATATTCCAATAAAAAAATACATATTGAACTACTACATACAAAGGACATACAAATTTGATAGATATATCATAGGATTGCCTACAGATGCCAGGTTAAAATAATCTCTGGATTTATTTCTATGAACAATCCGACTACTGAACCTAACCTAAATGGCCCATTAGTACTATACACAAGCACATTACAAGATATTACCAAAAAGCAAATGTCGAATTGTCTTATGAAATAAATGTCAAGGATTTCTGTTGTTGTTTCAAGTTGATGGGAATACATTATCATATGAATATTCCAAACAAAACAGAGCCTCTGCACATGCTGTTATAGAATCATTAAGTTTGGCCATAGTAAACAGAATTTTTTTAAATCCCTAAGAATCCATACTCCTGAAAACCTACAAATCGCAATTATCTAATAAACAAACAAAATTTCATAAAGAATGTTAAATGTTTGATAATATAAAGAAGAGACTAAATCTATGTTTTGAAAACTATGGACATTAGGCCGACAATTTTATATATATATATATATATATATATATATATATATATATATATATATATATATATATATATTTAAATTAAATTTTTTTTATCATTTATTAAATTGTTTGTCTAAACGTTACGCAACTGAAAAATACTTGATTTTAATAATTCAAATTGTTAAAGATCGTGTATATTTAGTTGCATATATTTCAGTAGATTTCAAAACCAGTTTCAAACAATAATTACACAGTTAATAGATATAAAACAATAATTACACAGTTAATAGATATAAAACACTAACTTATTTAAAAAATTTATTTTACAGGTAGTTAAAGAATCTATGAAAAAACGATGTAAGTGTCATGGAGTTTCAGGAAGTTGTGTAGTTCAAACCTGCTGGATGCAATTAGCACCATTTTCGGAAATTGCAGAAAATATTAAAACTCTTTACAACACTGCACAGTGTATAAACGCCGAAAAATTTACTGGCAACACTTTCAGAGAAAGTAATATTCCCAAACATTCTAAAGGCTTACTTTATATTAGTGAATCTCCAAATTATTGCTTAGTAAATCTAACAACAGGTTAATAAGATGAGCTATGATTTAAATGACATTAATTAATTTTGTTTCCTTTTACTAGGTTGGGTTGGAACCGTTGGAAGGAAATGTTCTAGATCGATAGAGGAACACGTTAATAAAGAAGCAAAAATAAGTTGTAGAAATCTTTGTCGATCCTGTGGTCACCGTGTCCGAAAAATGAAAAGAGAAATAAAAACAAAATGTAATTGTAAATTTAATTGGTGCTGTGAAGTAAACTGTCATACGTGTACAGATGAAGTGGAAGAATATTTTTGTGAATAACTGCTTCAAGTATCAAATTAACGTACTGAAAGTTATTATATAATAAAAATGCGTAAATGGAAATATTATGTATTTAAAATTTTTTTGTGGTAACATTTTAGAATTTAATTTTAATTTTGTTGTGATAAAATCTGGTAAACCCAGTTTATAATATAAGTATATTTTAAATAAATAAATAAGTTTTCCTATATAAATGCTGTATGTAATATAGAATATAAGTCCTAATTATATATTGAAATATATAAAATTATAAATCAAAATAATGTGATATCTGTAAATCATACAAAATCATATACCATAGTATCTGTCATAGATGTGATTTCAGTTCCCATTTCTTAGAGATATGGTGTAAATTTTCTAACCTCTTTTTCCGTATTCTAATTTTTGTAGCATTACGTAGTTTCAATGATATGTATAGATTTAATCAAGTTCTAATAAAAAACAACAAACACAATCTATAAGCTTGAGAAGTTTCAAAATTAGGTTCGTTCTGAATATGTTATTTTTAATATATCCCTATATTTTAATTTTATAGTTCACTTACTATGATTTATCGCATGAAATTTATAGGTTGGTATTTTTGGAAGTGCGGCTAATTTAAAAAAATAATCTTTATATCTGTGTTGATAACGATTCGCTTTTTAGGTCACATTAAACCATTGTTTCACCGCTTTGAAGCTGTTAATTGTTGCAGGCTTAACGAAAGTTGCTATGTAAACAGTAAGTTTATTATATGCTTTTAATTTGAAAAACGAAGCCAAATTAAAATTCTCTTTTTTTTTTAGATGTTTTTGTAAGAAAATATTCTTTGTACATTAAATATAATAATTATCAATTACTAGAACCTAGGACATCATATGATTATTTACAATGTAAGTACATACTTCATTTTTATGTATCTTACACAAAATTTAAGATAAATATTAAATAAAAGAAATAGTATATGCAACCCAACATTCTTAGGCCTGACAGAGTATTTGTAGGTTAACAAAAACGAGTATAAATCAATATTTTAGTGTATGCCATAAATATTGTATATTATAAAATCCTATTTATTAAGAACAAAAAGAAAAAGATAAAATTTGAAATAATAAGACCTTTTTATTTATTAGTATTATTAGTAATGCTGGTAAAACTGCAAATATAATGTGTAGAATATTGTATACTATTGAGGAAGGATGAACCTTTTTAATTTTAGTATTTTATAAATAGTTAATATTAAAACGAGATACTATGATACAAATGGAATGAAATTTATTTTGTTTTCAAAACTGTAGTTTTGTGATATAAATTCTAATTCGTAATAACTAACCATTTTCCAAGTAAATAATATTCTTAAGTAAATATAATTTTAAAAAAAGGCCCAGAATAGTTAAATTTAACTTTTCTGCGTTTAATCGAATTAAATAACATTACTGCTAAATCAAGAAGACAAAAAATAATGTTATACAAAACAAAAATGTACTGTTAATAGACTTTTTGATAAACCAATGATACATTTCCATAAAAGCAAAAAACAGAGCTATTAAAATATTACATTATATAGTAAAAAATAATAAACTGATAAATAAAAGACTGTTCGTTAATTTGTTTTCATTTTCTGAAATGTCTATTGAAACATACAATATTACTGACTTTTGTTTTAGTAGATGAATTTCTTTTTCCTTAACATATTTGTTTAAAACAAGATTATACATTGTTTCTTTGGATTTATGTATCAAGTTGTTCAATAAGTTTTATCGTTGGATAACAGATGGCGCTGTCAGGCTCGTCGCTTTATTTTTCTAAAAATTGTGCTGTTGACATGTCGCAGTACTTTTGTACAATGGAAAAAATTGAATATCGTGCAATGATAAACTTCTTATTTTTGTAAGATGTAACACCGAGACAAATTCATGAATGATTGTTAAAAGTGTATAAAGACTCTCCACCTTCAATTTCAACAGTAGAAAAATGGGTTGCTGAATTTAAACGTGGTCGTACAAGTTTTGAAAACGATCCATCTGAAGGACGTCGAAAGAATGCATCGACACTAGAAATCGTAGCAAAATACAGGATATCGTTTTGGAAAATCGTGGATTAACAGAGATTTAGTAGAAGCCATAGGCATCTCATTAGGCAGTGTGAGTAATATTTTGGCTGAAGTTTGGGGATTCAGAAAGCTGTATGCAAAATGGGTGCCGCATTCGTTAACAATAGAATAAAAAAACATTCGAATACGACTTTCTCTCTCTCTCTCTCTGTGTCTCTCTGTCTCGGCAACATTTGAAGTACTTTAAAAAGAATAAAAACAATTTTGTGCGTCGTTTCATCACTATGAATGAGACTTGGGCCTACCACCATGATTCTCAATCAAAACAAGAGGCTAAGGAGTGGTGTGAAACCGGTACTTCGGCTTCGAAACAAATTAGGGTCCAGAAATTAGCTAAGAAGGTATTAATATTAATTTTTTGGGATTCAAAAGGAATTTTTTTCGTGAATTACCTTCAAATTAGTAAAACAATAAAATTCGATTATTATTGTAATCTTTTGGACCAGCTGGATATAAAAATTCGTGAGAAAATACCTGGTTTACAGAAGGAGAAAATCATTTTTCTGTTTCCACATCTCAAAAATTCATGCGTGGAAACGATTTTCATCGAACGAAGAGGTAATAGCAGCTGTGGAAGCGTATTTTGATAGTCTTCCGGATTCTCACTTCAGGGATGAAATCCATAAATTAGATCACTGGAACAAGTGTACTGAAGTTCAGTAAGGTTGTATTGAATAATAAAATGTATTTAAAACCTTAAAATCGTGCTTTTCTTATCGAATGACAAAACTTATTGAACAATCTAGTACATCTATGATAAATTGTAAGTAAACAGCGCATATGCATTGCTTATATAATATTGTTATAATAATAATGATATAATATTAAATTAATTGAAGTTGTCATTACATAACAGTGCTGTTAATAATTGCAGATGTTTCTAAAATATTCATTTTAATTTGACGGTGCTGCGCATTGCAAGCTTTAGTACTGCTCGTACTACTATTTAAGATGTCTGCAATCACCCTCTTAGAACTGATAAGAGTTCTGAAGCGATCAGAATCCTCAAAAAAAGAATCAAAATGAATATGTAGTTGTTTCATGGACTTGATGCTCAAAGAAACTACAGATCAGCAGTTATTCTTTATATTTATTTTGATATCGCTTATAAACAGTGTGTGGTATTGAAATAAGCAAAAGGATGATTAAAAAATATTTAAATTCATGCAAATTGGACTCTTTAGCAAATAAGTAAAAAATTGTTCCACCGATTAACCTTGTTCGTATCTCCAATCATTTGATCGTCCGAGGAAAATACGAAACCTAATATTTTTAAGAATTGTTACTTGTCGATAGATGTTTTTTAGGAAACTACCTGCCGATTTTTTCAATTTGGTTTGAAATGAATGCAATTTAAAACACCAGAAGGCTAAACCAAAGATACATATCACCTCTGAGTATTTAAAGAAAGTTGAATTTGCAGACCGTGGCTAGTTTTCAGCCCCAATAAATTTTCGCGATCAACTCTTGTGTTCTCGCTGTCCAGGAAATTAGATGTTCTTCAAGTGTTATGAGTAGCCCTTCTAGAAGAATATAAAATGGTTTCTCAAAACTAATTCAATAAATTTGTAGATATATGAATAATGTAAGTCAATTTTTTTAATTTAAATCTGTTTACGTAATTTTTTCTACATTTTTCATTGACAATTTGTTTACAAAGTAATGTCAATCTCTAATTAGACAGGCAAATGTTTAATTACTTTTTAGTTTTTTTGCGTTGTTCGGAAAGTGATTTCGTTTTTTCTCGCTAGAGTTAGTTGTCTTTTTAATCAGCTAACTTCATACTAAAGCTTATTGTCATTATATATTTTACCAGCTCGCATATCAAGGTTTATTTGTAAAGAAAAAGTTTCTAATTGTGCGACTTTTTTGTCGTGATTTTGAAAATGGAATATGAAAAAAAATATCTTAAATGCCCTGTTCCTAAGTAATTGTTTTGCGTACCTGTGAGCTCTTACACCTCCGAAATATATGTTCAGTCTCCTTTTTGTTTTGATATTTGTTTTTGCAATTCTATAGAAATTGATCTTGTGAAAATCATAGACGAAGGAGTTTATTTGTTTTTTCATTAGCCCTATAACCTTCCTTCCCCAAGATCCAGGCTGTTGCCATGTGTTTATGACTATTAAAAACCCATACAGGTTTAGAGTTCACTTGTACTGAATCTAGTGCCTTTAGTATTGCTCAACTATCGGAGAAAATGGTGTAAACTTATCTCACCCTGTCTATATTTCTTCTTATTATATATTAATGCGGCAACGTCCCCTAGCAATACTGCACGAACTTTACTTATGGTCATCATCTTTTTTTGAAGTCTTAAATGTCGGTTGCGGCTGCGGCTGCCTCTTCTGTCTTAGATTATATATTTTGCCTGTACAGAGGAACTTTTTTCATTCTTACTTATTCAGTATTAGTTCTCATTAAAGTTGAAATTCTGGTCATGGCGTCAACCAGCTTTTCCATAGGGGAATCTGCCTTTAATTCTATCAACTTACTTCTTCTTTAGTCTGCATTCCTTCCTATTGGTCAGCTTATGGTCATCGTCTTTTTTTGAAGTCTTAAATGTCGGTTGCGGCTGCGGCTGCCTCTTCTGTCTTAGATTATATATTTTGCCTGTACAGATGAACTTTTCTCATTCTTACTTATTCAGTATTAGTTCTCATTAAAGTTGAAATTCTGGTCATGGCGTCACCCAGTTTTTCCATAGGGGAATCCGCCTTTAATTCTATCAACTTACTTCTTCTTTACTCTGCCTTCCTTCCTATCAATAATCAGCCTTTTTACAATTTTTTATTTTCACTATCTTACTTATTTATTTCGTCTCAATTTCGGTTCACTTCTTGGTCAAGTTTCTACTGGCTTCCAGTCAGTTAGGATTCTCCTTGGCGTGCTTTTTCCTTTTCTGAATACATAGTCATCATCCAATTTTCTGTAACTCACTTGCTTTCATGTTTTGAAATTTGATTTATTTCCTCACAAATATCTTAAATTACATGATCCTTGAACATAATCTAGAGTTTAATGTCAATCGTAATAGCTTTACCAAAGAGATTCCTTCCTTTTCTAGAAAGAAATTAATTTGACAAATATACGTACAATCAGCTCTTATGAGCAATTTGCAATGATTTGGCCGTTTCTTCATAAATTACAAACATAATCTAACTTTGTGGAAATCTATATTTTCTGGATGACAACCAACTTTAATATATTTAATTTATTAGCGAATAGATAATAACATTTTTTATAAATAATACAATAATTTTTTTACCCATTTCTATTGTTTTTGTATAGCTTATTTTAGATTATTTTAAAGTACCAATGCCGCTCATGTAACTTTTAAATTTAATTAAATATCTTGACTTTAAAGTTGTTATTCCTGTCTGAAGTATGCATTTTTCTCCTTTCGCAACTTGATTAGTTTCTAAAGCACTTATTATTTTCTATGTAGAAAATCAGTGAAAATATTAATCTTTGCTTAGTATTTTTTATTGCCATAATAAAATAATACATACAAAAAGTAATGCTCCTCAATATATTCAATATTGATTAGATAGCAAATAAGTTGTCGCTCTATATGAGTACTGCAATAAATTTTATTGTGTTTTATTGGTACTGCTTAAGATTTAATAGTATGTACACATATTCCCTTGATATTGTACTTCAATTAATACCCAACAAATTAATTATATAAAAATGTCATAAGATATTAGGTCTGGTTTCGTAATAAATTTAAAGTTCCTTTAAATTTTAACTTCCAAACACTTTAAAGCTATATTTTTGCCACTTTAGCGCCTAAAAATTGACTTTAACTTAAGCTTAACCTATAGTTTCTGACATTGCCATTCAATTTGTATCTGATTTCTTTATTAAAAGACAGTTTATATTTCTGTTGTACGTAATGAATATTACGTCTACAAGATCATGTTTGTCCGAAAGTGAATTCGAAATGGTAGTAAGAGGAAGGAAAGTACACAGGAGAAGAGAAGATTGTTTAAATAAATATAGTTACAACGAATTTTTTGATATATTCAGATTAACAAAACCAATTGTTCTGTATCTACAGCAAACATAACCTATTATAGTTACTTGTCAAAAGTAACATTCCCTAAAAAAAAATTTGTTTATTTTTTAAAAATTGTAGAACAAACTATACTAATACTATATATTATAAAGGCTGTTTCAAATTTCGCGTTTTTTTTAAAGAATAAATAAAACACATAATTTGCATTCACTTTCAAAAATTTTTTATTGGTAATTGAAGTATCAGTTATGACATTTACATATATGTGAAAAATAATATCTGCCAAATGGCTTCCTCTTACAACTCCGCAGACGTCCACTCTTTTGTTAAAATTTTTAATGACATTTTGACATAATTGAGGCTCTATCTCACCAATGACACGAATAATTTCATCTTTCAAAGCAGGAATTGATTGTGGATTGTTTTTATAAACCTGACTTTTCACATAACCCCAAAGAAAATAGTCTAACGGTGTCAAATCACATGATCTTGGTGGCCAGCTAACATTACCGTTTCTTGAGATTACACGTCCAGGAAATTTTTCTCTCAATAAATCAATTGATTCGTGGGCAAAGTGAGGTGTAGCGCCATCCTGTTGAAACCACATATCCTCTAGATCAATATTCATTAATTCAGGTCACAAAAATTCGGTTATCATCCGACGATATCGATCAGCATTGACAGTTACAGCTTCACCAGCAGCATTTGCAAAGAAGTAAGGTCCAATTATACTACTAGACCACAATGCACACCAAACAGTCTCGTTTAGGATGCATAGGCTTCTCATGAATAATTCGTGGATTTTCCTCACCCTAGATACGGCAAGTTTGTTTATTAACATAGCCATCAAGTTCAGTGCCTCATTGGAAAACATTATTTTTTGTGAAAAATCAGCCGGCTGCTTATTGATGAAATTGACAAACTAACGGCGTTTTAAATGACCTAATGGCTTCAGTTCCTGTGTTATTTGAACATTATATGCCTTTAGAGCTAAATCCTACTATAAAATACGCCATGTTGTTGATCCACTACGTCCAAGTTGTTGTGAACGTCGTCTGATGGATATTTCAGGATCTTCAGCAACACTTTCACGAACCAAACCAATATTTTCTTGCGAAGGACCACTACGACTATATTTTTTACTTTTTTGATCTTCCACGGAACCGGTCTCTTGAAATTTTTTAATAATTCGACTAATACTGCTTTCAGATGGACGATTATGTAAACCATAAAATTCGCGTAATTTTCTAAAAACTCTTTTCACAGAACGCTGATTTTCATAAAATAATTCAACAATTTGAACGCATTGTTGTACCGTGCACGTAGCCATTTTTAAAAATGTCATACATCACACTTTTTAAATGCCCGCATACCCAGACAAATTCAATGTGCCATCTATATTTTATTTATTCTTAACAAAAACCGCGCAATTTGAAACAGCCTTTATAAACGATAACCAATTATTAGATCTGTGAGAAAGTTCTGTCACATTTTAAATGAGACAAATGTATATTTAGAATGTATTTATTAAAAAAATACTACTGATTTGATATTAAAATACTTATTGGATGCTACTTTAATGTCATAATAACCATGCCTTTTCGAGTTGTTGTTTGGGCTGTTTACATTATTTGTGGAATTTAAGTATTTCGACGTTTCAGCAGTTACGCTACTATCGTCTTCAGTAGAGCCCAAACAACAACTCGAATTACAATCCATCAAGAATTACACGTCACGGATCCACGTCTTAAGATCCCCAATAGCTTAACGCCAATTATTCCCAGACCCAGATCCAGTAATTTACCATCACTCTGTCGACGTTATCAGCACAAGTTTTTTAATAGTAAAATTTTTGCAATCATCGAGAAAGTAAGAAACCGAAGAAGCAGTTTATGAAGAGTAGAATAGTAGGTGTACGTTGCTCTCTTTAATTTCTGCGTCCAAATTTATTGTGTTTCCTGGTTACAAATGTTAATTAACAAGGCCTCGATTATCTCGCTAAATACACAGTATTGACTTCTGTTATAGACCCAGCTTCATAATTGTTGGGACTGATTTAATCTGGCTATACATACACTTTTTATCTTATAGAATTAATGTTGTGAATCCATTTTCTATATTTTGTAATTGAACGATCCAAAAATGAGATCATCTTCATTCAATACCAGTATCAATGAACACATTTCAACCCGTCAGTACGTGCGTTACTCACCTGACATATTGAAAAACAAATTCTAAACTTGTGAATGTTTCGGGATTGTCGAATGTAGTAGAATGAGCATTTCTCCAAACGCCACTGATGTTGAAAATAGATTTTATTCCAATTTTCGTGGTGAGGTTATCAACTTTTAAAAGTCAACCGACACGAGATTCATCATATAGCAGAATTTAGCATTCTTTGTTTAAAAATTAAATGTGTTTCTAACATCCAATCCAAAGACATTTGAAACTTCTCAGTTTGCAAACACAACAGGCATTGACAACTACATTACGCATTTTGCAAAGGAAATAAACAAATCCGATAAAATTTTACAGCAGACTAAATAGCTTATATTTTTCAAAGTTACTCTATTCGGTTAGTTCGCTTTTTATTACGCAGGCTATTTATAAATTGTTTCGACATTTCATTTCTGTACTGCACAGTTTATTCTTCTGCCAATTTAAGACATTTTTGTCTATTTTTTTTATGAATTGCCTTAAAGGCTTAAGAAATTTAACTCATCTCTTTTAGAAAATACAATCACTTCAATTTTTAAAAAATAATTTCGATTACTTCATTATAAGCTTCGTTACTTCTTTATACAGGATGCGGCAGAAACAACACCCAAACATTAAACGCAAATAACATAGCAACCCTAAGGACGCTATTCAAAATTTACTTCACAATTTTAAAGAACTTAGTTCTTCGCCACTTACTTTACTACACGTACACATACACCATCATTTGATTTTGAAAACTATAGCATCCAAATACCGACCGTCACTTTTTATACAATACTGAAGAGATTATGCAGTGGCTTGTCTTTTTGCACGGATGTTCTCTGGTGTTCGAACACTTCGAGGCCTGCCAGGTGGCTTTGTTTTTAAATTACTGGCCCATAATAAAATGATTATCCTATTAGAGACTCCAGTATGTTGACCGAGTCTTATTTGTTTACGAAGAACGAGGGGGTACTCAAAAATAACCGGAATGGTAGCGCTGTGGGTGGAACTTGCCTAGCATATCAACTTGTTTTGCGTTCTGTGTAATCGGTTCTTTCGCCAAAAAAGGTTGTGCCTTGTTACGGTGCATTTTTTGTAAAAGCATTTTCATTTGCTCGTTGTTTTTTGTAATGTTGGACTTAAGTGAACAACGTGCGGCTGTGAAATTTTGCTTCCTTCTCCGAAAAATGCTGCTGAAACAGTTTTTATGTTGCAAACATCTTACAAGGACGACGCTGTGGGAAAAACTCAAATGTACGAATGGTTTTCTCGTTTCAAGAATGGTGAAATATCAATTGATGACAAAGCTTGTTCTGGATGTCCATCAACTTTCAGAACGAATGGAAGTGTCGACAAGTTCGACAAAATTCGTGCATTTGTGCTTGAAGATCGACGGCGAACTATTGAAACAATTGCGGAGTTTGTGGAATTATTTGGAATAACTTGGAGCTCAGCTTGGGAAAATTTGGGATGACAAAAATCGCCGCGAAGTTCAAGCTCTGCATTTTGGCTGATCATCAAAAATATGTTCTACTCGAACAGGGTTGAATGGAAACATGCCGTGTTGTGAAAGATCATCTCCAAAGTGATCCAGATTTTCTATCCATTTTTATCTATGGAAGGACATCGTTTTAACGACGTGGAAGACGTGAGGAAAAAAATGACGCAGCAGCTCGCAATCGGATAGAAAAACGAGTTCGAACAATGTTTCCAATAGAATCATCGATTAGACAAGTGTATAAAGTTAAATGGAGAGTATATTGAAGGTGCTAAGGTTGTTTTATAAAAGAAATACAGGTTGGTAAGCCAACGAAAGCCACGAAGTAAATACAGTATGTACAGTAAATAGCAAACATTGCTCTTTCAAACTATGAAATAAATTTTCGAATATCTTCTGCCGCTCTCTATACTATATGATATATACATAAAATTTATTAGCATCTTCTTTAAATCATATTTGATGTATACGCAGAATATGTATGGAATTTAGAAATATCACCTTTTTTAAAGTAATTCTGTTAAACTTTATCTGTACATGTTTGTCGTTTAAATTGTCATTTTAACTTATTTTTGCCACTAAATAATCTTGTTAGAAATCCATTCGGTAGTCAATTAAACAAGTGTTGGGGATAATCAGTAGTCAAATTCCAGATAATGCTACACATAAAGATAACGTACCGAATGTAAATTTTCGTAGTAGTGTTATTGCGCTGATTTCAAACAGCCATCAAATATCAAACGGTCAAGATGGGTGTTTTGGGTTGGATACTTTCTAACAAACTCTTAATTTGTTTTATCCTAGCTACAACAGGTTTGTGCGTTTCGACTATCATTTTGGGAGTGCAGAACAAAAACTTTCGCGACGAAATTGACGATTTAAAAAATCAACTTGCTCCCACAACGACGGATGCTGGTGATATTGACACGACAGTTACAACAGAAGCTCCAGAAGATATGTCCGACTATCGACTTCCTACAAATGTTGTACCATCACATTATGAGTTGTACCTTTATCCAGATTTAGACACCGGATTATTTGAGGGAAGAGTTGTAATAACAGTCAATATTGAGGAAGAAACTGAAACTATTAAAATTCATAATAACAGTTTAACAATCGTGTCTATCACAGTAGATTCTGTTAACTGTTTGTTTGACATGGATACCGATCACGAATTGATAATAATTACATCAGAAAATGGGGCATTCAGCGCGGGAGAAGCAAATATAGATATTAGCTATAATGGTGACATGAAAAACAGAATCGTAGGACTCTACAGAAGTAGCTACCAAAATGAGGATAAAGAAGACAGGTAAGTCTTTTCACTTACATTAATAAAAGTATATTTTGATATTTTTTCATTATTTCATTTTGTAATTACTTGCTATAAATTCAAAGAATTGAAAGAAATTTCCGAATAATAAAATTCTCGGTACTGAAACAAAACTAAAAAATCTTTTTACTTAGACATTTCAGGCAACAAATACCTGAAATAGGCATTCCTGTTGACTGTTTATTCTTAAAATACATTTTCTCAGCTCCCAGTTATAACATTCTTTGGCCTAGTTCAATAAATCCCATAAATTGAAAAAGTGTCTGGCATTTTTCTGTACTTACTGGCTTTTAAATTGCCATCCATTTGTAGATAACTATTTTAACACACTTTTTTGCTATTCCATAAAATGAATTTGTACATAAAGCCAGTGACATAATTACTATGGACCCTAAAATTTTGAGTTTTATGAAATCTGGAAAACGGAAAAACAAAGGCAATATATGAAAATACTCATTTATTATAAATTAATATTTTATTGGACCTCTGAGTGCTTTTATAAGGGCCTTGATGAGTTTAGACAAGTTCGAAGCTAATATTCATCATCTTTCTTCTGAGGTATTTTGCCACACATTTAAAATTGCTGCTTTCAAATCCTCTTTTGATTTGCATTTGTATTCACCTACCTTTTTCTTTATAATATTTAAAGTCAAGACTTTGAGGGAGCTATTATCAAATTTCAGTTGCAATTTCTTAAAATCATGCTCTTTGTTTAAAGTTGCAAAATGACATAGTTCATTATTCAGCTGTAACGAGATTTTTTCTTATTCTGAATAATTTTTCTATTTAATCACTGAAAGCTGATATGTGACCCCTTTCTACATTAATTTTCGTATTCTGTATAAGTATTTTGACAACTAAGTTGTCATCAGCAGATAATTAATTTGTTTCGTGCGAGTATTTTGCCGTAGTTTTCTAGTGCGACACTGTTTAATTATCTGCTGATGATGACAACTTAGTTGTCGAAATACGTATACAGAGTACGAAAATTAATGTGGAAAGGGGTTATATAACAACCTTCAGTGATTAAGTTAATCAACCACAGGCTTCATCAAAATTACAAATTTTTCTATTGAACTACTTGTTCTAGTGGTATAGGGTTAAGATTTCATTCTACCAACATAAACGAACATTTCTCCAACACCTACTGACGGCGTACACCCACAAATCCTAATACTATCTCCACCATATTTTACGGTAGGTATTACATAATCTCCTAAATTCTTCACCAGGTCACCAACATACATATAAAGTTCTAAGTGTGCTAAAAATCTAGTAAAATTATATCAATATTGTAAAAACCCTTCTAAATGTAATAATTTGCGAATATTAAAATTTAGTTTTCGACAAAAAAATACTTTAAGTAAACCTAACACTCATTTAAACATGTAAATGCAACTCGGAAATATATATTTCGCCAACAAAATGGAATTCGGTCAAAATCAGAATAAGAACGCTGGTCAAAAAAATAAGAAAATATAACGAAAGCTATGTCCTATTGGATTCACGTTTTCAAATAATCTTGAATGCGTACTATATGCGAAAAATACATACTTCCGAATAGTTCTATAGCACTAACTAAAACGCCTTTCTATTTGGAAACTACACACGGGATTTGAAGATAAAAACGTTAAATCTTTTAAATGTAAATATAATGAACTTATTAAAGCTCAGGCAACCCATACAGTTAACAAAAGTAGACGGAAGTTTCGTTTTTTACTTAAAATTCCTCAAGCAAGTAAAGCACATACACGTGCAATAAAATCTCGCAATTAGCATGGTTAAATGTTTGATAGATGAGAAGTCTACAAAATAAATATACAATTAGCATTAGCATGGTTAAATGTTTGATAGATGAGAAGTCTACAAAATAAATATACAAAATTCCACTCTCAAATGAGACTGTGGTGCGCCGGATAAATGATTGCGACCACTTTAAATACCAACTAATTCATCATCACATTCGTTCGTACAGATTTCCTCTACAAATAAACGAATCGACAGACGTGGCGGTACTTGCAATTTTACTAGTCTTTGTTAGATACCAACATAACAATTCTTTATCAAAAGATCTTTTATCAAGCTTATATAACTAGTGTTGCAATTTTACTTGTCTTTGTTAGATAACAACATAAAAATTCTTTATCAAAAGATCTTTTGTCAAGCTTATATAACTAATGTTGAAATTTTAAAAGTACTGGATTCTTTGATTAACGACAATAAGGTAGGTACTGTAAAAATGCATTGACATTTGCATAAGTTACGTTGAGGAAATTTTCTGGAACTGTCCGACCATTACAAGTTTCAAAAAATTGCACTAATAACTATTATATGATACATAGAGAATTGCACGCAATGAAAATATAACTTTCTAATCTTAATAATAATAATTCATGGCTTCACATTCCCTAACAGCTTAACGCTGAAAACGTTCGCAGACCATGAGATATTTTTACGTTCGCGCTTCCGAGTCGACTTAAATTCGTTGTCTGTTAGCATTCGCTTAAATGTGAAAGGGAAATTACAAAAAACGTAGATCATCGGACATGAACCCTATATCCCGGGCGTGATGAGCCAAAGACTTACCACTCAGCTATCAGCTGGCTTTAAATCTTCTTTGGTACAAGGAAGAAAGTGGATATATTAAAACAACAAAATAATAATTATATAAGAAAAGCTTACACGGTCATTTCTCAGACAGAGGTGAAAACACTTTAACCGCCATTCAACAATACATCTGTTAATCAAACTAACACCCATGTGGCATATAAATACAGTTAATTGCTAAATAATTATTAAATGTTAAGTGTTAATTAAATGTTAATCAAAAGTACTGCCGAAAAAGTTAGTCAGTCAGTTTGGCTTTATCGACAAGTTAATATTGTCAAGTTATATGCTTTTGATATCCTACTGAGTGTTACTATCCAAACGATAGATCATGTCATATATATATATATATATATATATATATATATATATATATATATAGTAGTAGTAAAGTAACAAAAAGTATTATACGTCCATCTCTTATATAAAAGTTACAGCACTTACATAACAACATAACTACGTAATTGCTTCCTTAGGGACTCAAATAGAAAAGTATTTCAAGTTACATTTTGTTACGTATATATCTTCTTTTTTATCCATGCATGTGTGCGAATATAAATGCGTAGGTAGTTATTCTCTTTCGGAATTCCATAAATCAACTATAGAATAAGCATTTGCTCCATTTCAAGAGAAGGAACAAATGCTCCCTTCTCTTGAAATTCTCATAATTTAGTCCAGTAAACATTTATAATTTTTTCATTAAAGTAAAATAATGCATCACTTTAGGTTCATTTAACTAATTATTAGTAAATTCAATTTATGAAGAAATGACCTACAATAGTTTGTTGTATTAAGAAATTGCTTTTTCTCAGTTCGAGTTTATTAATTTCGGTGTTAAAGTTTTAAAATACAATAAACACAGGCCACTGTACAAATGAGTACTAAATGTAAAATAGAAAGATTTTTAAGATATCGCCTCAAACAAGTTGTTTATTTAGGAAATTTCTCCGATCACCCTTCTTTTAATCTCTTTCATTCTTCTAAGAAGCACCAGATGAAGACCGTTATTTTATTATTACTGTAATGTCGAGAAATAACGGGTCTTTGAATAAGAGGTTTCATATTGATATGTAAAAAACGAGAATTTTTAAGCGAAATCATCGGATGTTTATTTAATTGTAAAGAGGAGGGTATGCCATTAATAATGGAAAACAATATCAGCCAAATGGCCGCCACGGCTACGCTTGTATGACTATATTCTTTTCATGAAATTTTCCATCACCAATTCGCACATTTGCGGCTGTATATCCTCCATAACTTTACGAATTTCATCTTTGAGATATTGAATCGATTGTGGGCCATTTGCATAGACCTTATCTTTCACGTAGCCCCAAAGAAAAAAGTCTAAAGATGTTAAATCACATGATCTCGGTGGCCAATTGTGATCGCCTCTTCGAGAAATTACACGGTCAGGAAACTTTTCACGCAAAAGAGCGATGGTATCGTTACTTGTGTGGCACGTAGCACCGTCTTGTTGAAAATAAACGTCGTCAACATCAATATCTTCCAATTCCAGCCATACAAAATCATTAATCGTCGTTCGATAGCGCAATCCATTCACCGTAACAGTTGCTCCAGTCTCATTTTCGGAAAAGTAAGGTCCAATGACCCCGCCAAACCAAAAATCGCACCAAACAGTCACACGTTGGGGATGGAGAGGCTTTTCAACAACAATTCTTGAGTTTTCCGAGCCCTAAATGCGACAATTCTGCTTGTGAACGTAACCTCCGAGACGAAAATGGGCCTCATCACTCAAAATGAAATTCCGGATCAGTTTGATGCATTTCAAGGACCCAATCAGCAAAGACACGACGTTGTTGATGGTCAGTAGGTGTGAGTTCTTGTGTTAACTGAACTTTAAAAGCCTTAAGACCTAAGTTTTTATGCAAAATACGATGTGATGTCGTTTGTGGAATGCCCAATTCCAAGAATCGACGAAAAATGGACAAGCCTGGGTTTTCCTCAACACTATAGGCTACAACAGCAACATTCTCAGTTGATCTTGAACGTGCATTAGTTCGATATCATCACTAAAAAATTGTCCTAACAGCTCAAATTTTTCAGTTTCACAATTGTTGGCCAAGAATGCTTCGCGAAATGCTTTAGTTTTGCGAATTGTGACCGCGAAATTTTCATAATTTTTGTAGTGAATTTTAATCATTTCAATTTTGTTGATATATCGTTCCATTTTTATTAATGGCGTTTTTCGCTATAAATAAAGGTTGAGTCATGACAACTGTTAAAATGACGGGCTATTGAAAATGAAATGTCTTATTGGAACACTTTTTAGTAGGGGTGCCTAATAATTGTGTCACCAGCTATATGTAAGATGCCTCTATAGTGGATAACAATTTCCCTATAGCTTACAAAATAAAATTAAACCATAATACCAAAACTTTATTATTATAATTTTTTATTAAATTAAATAAAATTGAGTTCTCTCGCTCACATTTTTTTCATGATACTCCGTTTTCAATTTCAATTACGTAGGGTCTGTGCTTTATTTTGTCCATAAAAACAAACTTATTAATCTAATATTATATATCGTGTAATAATTAAGGCAGTATTGTCAGTCTGATATGATCTAGTTCCATTTTGTATATAATGCATGTTTTATCAATATTTTATTATTTACATATGTATACAGTTAAGGGGAATTAATTTAAACTTTTATTGTGATAACTGAGATAATTTTGATTGTTCTATAATTTTTTTCATAATAGTAGCTACTAAAAATTATTTAATCGTATATAATCTTACAACATGGTATAATAACGATTTTATAATAAACATATCAAGTGGATAAAAATGTTTTATAATATCGTTTTAAACGAAAAAAAAAAGCTTTACGTTAATCTTTTAATTAACTACAACGTTTCACTCAAGTACATATATCATTGTATATATTTATGATACATGTAAACGATACATTCTAAAAATATACAATTTTTAGAGTTCCTCTGTATTTTTTTATCTATTAATTTACTTAGAATTAATACGAGGGTAGCCGTTTATATTTCGGGAATAGCAGACAACAAAATTTTTTGTTATCAAAAATAGTTTTATTGCTTTTCAAAATATTTTCCTTGAAAATCAATGCACGTTTGCGTTCGTTTAAACCAATCCGAAAAGCATTGCTGCCTCTGTGAAGGTGGTATCTAAAAAATATGAGTTTTGAATGCCTCAACTGCCTCTTCCGGCGTAGAAAACCGTTGAACACAAAGTTTATTCTTCACATGTGGGAACAAAAAAAATCACAGGGTGCTAAATCAGGGCTGTACGGCGGATGGCTCATCAATTCATGTTTTGCCCAGTCTAATATTCAATAGTTTTAACCGACCTATGACAGCTCGCAACTTTTGTTGGTTTTGGCCTCATCTTGGAATACCTTCACAATCGACTGCTGTCTACTATCGGGTTCATATGTAGAGATCCAAGATTCATCACCTGTGATGACTTTATAAAAGTTCTTTGAAGCACTGCCATTGTATTTTTTGTGCATTTCTTGGCACCAATCGACGCGCGTCCTTTTTTGAGCGGTCGTCAAATTACGTGGTACCCAAAGTGAACATAGCTTCTTAACAGCTGAATGTTCATGCAGGATCTTATGCACGCTGGTGTTACTAATACCTAGAGATGCCTCAATCTCACGGTATATCACGTGACGGTCTTGCATTATCAATTCAGACACTGCATCAATGCTTTCCGACACAACAATATTTGTGGGACGACATTCACGAAATTCATCGTCCAAAGAACACCGTTACTATCAACAATAGAAATAGCGACCGGATAATAAAACTGTCAAGGTAAATATATTGTCAAAATAACAAACTTCGCGATGCAATCATCAGGTCGGGGGCACTAATAGTTGTTAGTTGTCAGTTCCGCAAATATAAACGGCTATCCTCGTGTAAATATGCAAGCTATTAATTCGCTGCTGACGTTAGCAACAATAAGAGCGTTTGATTTTGTCAAAATCATATCCTCTTCCATTAATTATAGAAATTTCTGCCAGCATCTGACCACCATCTGTCAAACAGGCTATTTTTAAAAATAAAATGGTGAACTTTTAATTTTTTCAAGAGAAATAACCGAGCAGATACAAAATACAATAAATGAATTCTACAATCGCTTAGGATAACCATCATTGCGATTTTTGAAAATTTGTTAAATTTTTAAATTTTGTTTAACTATGACAAAGTATATAATAAATATATATATATATATATATATATATATATATATATATATATGTATACATATTGACATATTAAGAGAAAATGTGAAAGAAAGTGCAACTCAATTGGATCTCGAAGATTTTTATCAATTCCAACCAGATGATAATTTGGAACACATTGCTGTCTTCGTTAAAAAAGGTTGCTTTATAATAATTTGACTTTAATTGTTTTAACTGTTCGTATAAACTCTGCATTATCTTTTAACAACTTTCGTCATTAAATAAGCAAAGATAAACTTGAAAATATTAATTAATAATGGACAAGTAACGTTATTGCTAATATTTTCTCTATAGAATTTCGTATTCGTTACAATGATTTGAGTTTAAAATACGAAAAATGATTTGAGTGTAAAATACGAACTGGTTCCGAATATAGTTCGGACCGGTCCGAAATTCAAAATTATTTCATTTCAATCCGATCTGATCATGCCTATCTGAAAGAGATCCGAAATCCAATCCGAGATCGGATCGGGTCAAACCTCGGACTCGGATCTAAATGCGCATCTCTATATAAAGCTCATTTTATTCAACAAATGAGTTCTTCCATTTTAAAGGCAACTATACAAACTCTAAAGATGCTCAAACTTCAATCTATGGGTTATTACTTTTGTCGATTCAAATTTAATACTAATTACACACACACACACAGAGAGAGAGAGAGGAAGAGACACATATTATATGTTCGAACGAAGGTTCTCGCCGTCGTAAGTATGAATAATATTAGATTCTCGGGCTCTCTGCGATGATGGACAGAAGTTCTCGAAAGAATCGACGCCTCAACGTTTCGATGACATCTCAGTCATCCTCTTCAGGAGCTGTTTCATAGTGAAGCGTCAACCTGAAAATGAGAACTTCTGTCTAACATCGCGGAGAGCTCGAGAATCTAATATTACTCATATATATATATATATATATATATATATATATATATATATACATACATACATACATACATACATACATACATACATACATTCATACATATTTAAACGCTTCACGATAGGAAATTAATGAAAAGTAATAGTTCCATTACAGAAAATTAAAAATTTTCAGCCTTCAACCAGGACTCTAACATGTATCTACTGTTCTCTAGACGGTTGCTTTAACCAATTAAGCCATCAAACTCATCGAAGCGCGCTTAACTATATACTTATGCATAATTGTAAACATCAAACCTAACTGCTCGTTGTAACAACTACTCTGCTCCATTATTTATTTTTTTATTTTAATTTAAGGCATATTAAGAGACTCGAAACAACACTGTTAAGTGGCTTAATTGAGTAAAGCAACCATATAGAGAACAGTACATACAGGTTCGAGTCCCGATCCAATGCAGAACATTTTTAATTAATTTCCTGCAATTACTAACAATGGAATTGCAAAAAATGTTAATTTTCATTTACTAGTTATATATTTCATGTTTTATATTTTGTACTATTTTGTTATATTTTTTACAATTGATGAATGTATATTAACATGCTATTTCAATTGTATTTCGGACATTTTGTTTAATGCTTTTATAATACTAAAATAATAAATTGTTATTAGATTATTACATTGTTGTGAATATCAGCTACAATTTGCGTTTGTTTGTCTATTTATCTATCTATATTTTGCATAGACGATCTATTGAAAAAAAAAATTAAAAAAATAAAAATTAATAAAACATCAAATAACAGGTAGTGTAACAGCAGGAGTAGGATTTGGTTTGCAGAATATAAAAAGACGATAATATATAATTAAAAATGGTGATGAAAATTATTGTTATCTAGTTTCGAAGATATAATCTCGCGATTTCTAGCAAGTTTTCTCGTTAATTTTACATATTCCTTCCTCTTCGAATTTCTCGCCAACTGGCTCTGTTAACAATAGCAAACACGTGACGAGTTAAACGCCCTAGTCAGCGTAAACTTATGAGCGCTCCATCCGTTCGCGTTGCCGTTAAAACATGGACATTACACAATATACATATAATACGTCCCTACCTACCTACACAACAAATGTCTTTACGATCGCGTAAATCGCGTTAATACCGGCACCTGTTAGACAACGAGAAATGTCAGAGTTAAACGATGTCTTCACCGGGTAACGCGCGACCAAGCGGTCTCATTCAGGCGCCGCAGAAATCCACGAAGAAATATCGCAAATTGATAACGTTCTTACTGAGTTGTTGTTTGCTTTTGGCGGTATTTTCTGCTTGTTTACTTGGTGCTTTAGTCCTTGTCGGAAAACATTATATATATAATAATAACGGTACAGAGTTTATTAAACCTTCAAGATTTACAACGTCACCCAACCACAAAATATTCAGACTCCCTAGAGACGTTTATCCCATTCATTACGATATCACAATAAGACCAGACTTGGGACAGGGCACTTTTACTGGTCGTGTAAATATAACAATCAACATAACAAATATTAGAAACGATGTTTACATAAACAGCAAGGGATTGACAATACACGGTGTGAATTTGACACGTGCGAAGAGTGATAATCCGGGAAAAATTCAAATACATGAAAATAAAATCGACGAAGTTTTACAAATAATTCCAAAAAAGACTCTGAAGCCTGGAAATTACAACTTAATTATTAAGTATAGCGGAAGTATGGGTGGCAATAATACTCAACTGGTAGGATTATATCAAAGTACTTATGAAAATAGCAATGAAACCCTTAGGTAAGTCCATTAAATTGAAATATATAAATAATGAACGGGATAATTTACTTAAAATACATTCATTTTTGTTCCAAGAAAATATTCCTTCTTGAGGAAAAATATCAAGAGACAAACTTCTAAAGTAGTCATTTATTTTTAAAAAGTATATTTTAAAACGAAAGTCTGTCCATAATTTTGTAATAAAGTGTTAGTTTGTATTAATGTATTTTTGGTATTGACAAAAAACAAATAAAGGAATATCCTTTAACTAAAAATATGCAAATATAATCATAATATATAATAATAAATACAAACATTAAATTGCAAAAAATTTGTACATCATATACCCCTATAAACAAAATGTTATTAAATAAACATAGAAAACAACCAAAGCATAAATACTCTGACCTCAATTATATAATACTAATATCTTACAAATACATAAATGTGCTCTAAATGTTGTAATTTCTTCATTTTATTGTATTTAAGAAATCTATTGTACGTGATACTGAATATGTCAATGGTATTTAGTAAAGAGTACAATTTTCTAGATTTTTGATTAATTAGAACATTGTAACAAAAAACTGTGCGATGGAAAGGCAATGCTAATAAATCTCCACTACGAGATTCTAGTCTAGATGCACGTATCCCAAACAATGGAAAAAGAGTCTATCATTCTTTCTTCATCTTGGCTTCCGCGTTGGAGCTGCGTCCTCGGTACTTCTGCCCCCAAGGTTTCGTTTTCACTTGAGACATCCTCAGAGTTTAACTGCTGCTGCCACTTTCTTTCATTGAAACTGAGGACGTCTCGTGCAAGTTGAGAAGAAACGTTTTCAGCAGAAGTACCGGGTCCAACTCCTAAGCCAAGATTAAGAAAGTATGGACCATGAACGTGAAAGTCTGGTTAGGAGTGCACCGTGCAGGTAATTATTGAAAATTAAGAATTTGAATAAATTTCATAAAATTCGATATACAACGAGATCCAAAATTATTGTCGTATTAAATACTGGCTTTCATTAGCTTCATATCACAACTGCATTTCAATTTAACGAATGAATATAGGCACAACGGAATTTTGTTACTGCTGACGTTAATTCATTGATAATTTTCACTAAATTTTGTGTAACGAACTAGTATTAATTTAAATAAGCTAATAACCCAACAATTTTCAACCTCCTAACTTCTATAAAGCATTATAAGAGACAAGGTCGTACATTAAATATGCCCGAGTATCCATTAAATATGTACTGTATTTTGAAGTAGCAAATTTTTCAAATTATCTGAAACAAGTCATGATACTTTAAGATAAAATATATCAGCAAGAGTGCGTGCTCCTGATAAAAATTGTAGAAAGATATACTGGTATTTTTACATAAACTTTGCATTCCCGAAAGGTCACCACATGTCCTGAGATACCTGCATATGAAATGCTAAATTTTATACAAATCTAACCTTCATCAAGAAATCTAGCCTTCATCACCCTTATCCGTCCCCTTCACTTTTAACTTTGTAAACACATTGGAGTTTTTCATTTAGCGGAGTAGACGCGAATAACTATACGCTTCCTTCCCTCGGATAGTTTATTTTTGAATATAGATTTCAACACCTTCGAGTAGTTCGATGTATTTTCTTTTGATGAATATTATTAATTTTGAATAGTTGTTATTTATATATTCTATTTACATTGCGTGTAATTCATAACATTGAAAAGATCATTTAAAATGTTGAACCCTAGAGAATTCTTTATTTCTGTAAGAAAAACGTAATACACAGTCTCTCGCAGAGAAAACCGAACTTTCTTAAAATAAAAACAAAAGTTTACTATTTTGGTAAAATTCATTTATTTTATTCAAAGTAATCACCTTCGGCTTCAATACGTTTTCCACGGTCAATTAACATCTTGAATGAATTTCTAAGCTCATCTTTAGAGATGTCCTTCAAGATCGCTATCGACGCTTTCTTAATGTCTTTGACATCAGCATAACGCTATCCTTTCATCATCAAATGTAGATTGTAGAATAGATAGAAATCATAGGGGGCCAAATCCGGTGAATACGATGAATATGTGATGGTAAAAATGACATTTGTAGTTAGTGGTGCTTCATCGAATACGCGCCAAAAAAACGCTGCATAACATGAAGATAATATACAGCATTGACTGCTTGAATAGTTGGTAAAAACTCTTTGTGCACTATGCCTTTCGAATCATAGAAACAAATCAACATTGTCTTCACCGAATTGTAAAACTTGTAAGGAAAAGAATACTTTTCCTCAGAAATCTCACTTCTAAAATGAAAGAAATTCACTTTTCCTAATTTACAAATAGCTATTGTCATGCATCCAAGCAGGTTGTTTATTTAAAATAATAATTCTTTTAATCCTATGATGTCGATGAATATTATGATACAATGAAGTTTCTTTTAATATTGACTATAACCAGTAGGCAATCACTTATTGATGTAGTATTATGACAATTTCGTTTGTCTTTTGTATATTTAATGGATGTGAAAAATAGAAAAATATGGTTGCGTTAGTCATTTGAATTGAACAACTCTATGAAGTCTTTATAACAAGCATTTTTTCGCTGTAATTTCTATAGCTGCAATCGTGGATTCAACTAACAAAAACGCTTTGATAAGCAAAAAAGTGTTATCAACGCTACCATAAGCTACCATAAAAAAAGCTGACACAATTCATTCGGTTTTGACAGAGAATCTTTGAAGGTTCGGTTTCTTGCGGAGTATTGAAAAAAAACTACCATTAAAAAAATGTGCTATTATACGCAATATAATAGAGGAATATCGTCATGTTACTGCTCGTTCTAGTCAAACAATCCTACGCATTAGTGTAAAAATTATCAACACTACTTGGAGTTGCTGACTGGATATCGCTATAACTTCGCATTATCTCAAAAGATAGACCGTGCTAATGATATCTAGCAACTCTTTCACGCTTTGCTCGAAGTCCTTCTAAAGATTTGTGATAACCGAACAAATCATCGAACTGTCACTGTCAATTTATTCAGTAAACTTAACATTTTCATCATTTCATCATGGTAAAGTACACGAACGAACAACGTCTGCAAATTATAAAAATTTACTACAGAAATTCGGAGTCGGTGACCGCGACTTTAAGAGCGTTAACTCCGATTTTCGGTCGTAATTCTCGCCCTAGTAGACAGGCAGTAACAAGTTTAGTGCAAAAATTTGAGTCTACATATTCGCTGTGTGATGTTGCCGTGCCAGTGAGACAACGGGTTGGTCGAAGTGTCGAAAATGTCGCTGCCGTTGAAACGTCCGCAGCAAATGATCCAAATCAGTCAATTCCACGGCGTTCTCAAGAGTTGGGCATCGCCCAAACCACTTTATGGCGAATTTTGCGTAAGGATCTTGGTTTACACCCATACAAGATCAAGCTGACTCAAGAATTGAAGCTGATGGACCATTCGAAGCGACGTACGTTCTCCGATTGGGCTCTGGAAAAGATGCGCCAAGATGATCAATTTCATCGCAAAATCATTTTCAGTGACGAAGCTCATTTTTGGCTCAATGGGTTCGTCAATAGGCAAAATATGCGTTACTGGTCGGGTGAAAATCCACATGTGCTTCATGAAACACCACTTCATCCACAAAAAATAACTGTTTGGTACGGTTTGCATGCCGGCGACGTCATAGGGCCATATTTTTTCGTCGACGATAATGATCGTCACGTTACTGTGAATGGTAATCGTTATCGCGCCATCATTACCGATTATTTTTTGGCCTGAATTGGAAGATATGGACTTGGACAACAAGTGGTTTCAGCAGGACGGTGCCACAAGCCACACGTTACAATCGATTTATTGAAGAGTAAGTTTGATGAGCATGTTATCTCAAGAAATGGGCCAGTCGATTGGCCGCCTCGTTCGTGTGATTTAACGCCTCTAGACTTTTTTCTTTGGGGCTACGTCAAGTCATTGGTCTATGCCAACAAGCCGACAACGTTGGAAGAGCTCAGAGCCAACATTGAACGCGAAATAGCAGCCGTTTCGGCCGAATTGTGTGGCCGAGTCATCGAAAATTGGGTCCAACGAATCGACCGCTGCAAATGTGCCCGCGGTGGCCATATGAACGAAGTCGAGTTCCAGTCATAAATGTTTCGATTGTACTTCAACCCGATAATAAAGTTTTTGAAATATCTCAAATGGTCTGCATTTTATTTTGAAAAAAAGTTGTCAAGTCCTTATTGGAAAACCATTTATATACAATATATTTATGCAGTTTCGTCTACTAGAAGAAACATTTTTGTTTAATATATAGTCACGAGACGTTTTTTCTTTGTTAAACTAACATATCATTATGCCATATACCATTTACTTCTTTAATGAGGCGTTTACTGGACTGACAAATTAGCATGTGTCACGAACCTTTACGATTAGACTTTCATTTTCTTAGACAAATATATTATTTCTCCAAAATTAGTAAATATGTAAATTTTGTTTATTTTAATATACGTATCAGAAACGTAATGATTTGGACGTAAAATTATTTTCAAAGCTACCAACGTTAAAGCAATTAAAGCAGTACGAATATCAGTTAGTGATAATATTTGAAAAAAATATTTATATTCCACACGTACACACGTTTAATTTCGGAGTATATTACACGAAAATACCAAAAATTTATTTAGAATTCTACGGTAATTTTGAAATATGTAGTCAGTCACAAAAGTGTTCGTACACCCCGTGAATGTTGAATATAATCAAAAGTGAACATCTGGCTATGATGAAACATATTTGCTTCAAAAAATCTCTAGTAACAATATGAAAACTGTTATTATTTAAAACTACGAAACGATTGGCTCGAATGTCACAAAAATTTTCGTATACTTCATTTTTATAAGATATTTCTCTACTGTAAGCCATAAATTTAGAAAGAATTGGGTAAATTCTCTTCATAGTATGATAAATAAACATTTAACGCTCTTACAAAGATGAGTTGTAAAAGTAAACAAATGTCTGGTAATATGTTGCCAAATATCCAAATCTATCGAAAAAGCTTAATCTGCAGTGTAGATTGAAGAAAAAATATTCAGTATTATTGTAACAGTTCTCTGATCGCACTCATTTGGAATCTTTTTTTCAACAGTTCAAGATATAAATGTTGAAATGGTACTGAGAAATTGGTGTGCAAAGTATTCTGGAGAATATTCTTATTGAATACCGCATCTGTTGACCGAAGAACAGAAAGTAGCTAGGGTGAATTGATGTCAAAAAACTCTTAGATCTCTTCAACGCCGGAAGCTCTAAGCTTACTCATATGAGCCAGAAAATAAACGCCAGTCGTCTATTTGGGTATTCCAAGGTGAAGAAAAGCCGACGAAAATCCGTTCTCGAAGTGTCTTCAAACAGATAGTCGCGATATTTGTTTCGAAAGCAGGTCATGTAACAACAATTCCTCCTACAAGATCAAATTACTGTTACTCTCGATTGGTATACAACCAGTTGTTTGCCGCAAGTCATCGTTGAGCTTCGAAATACCAACCCCGAACGACAAATCATTCCCTACTAAGACAATGTTCGCACACAGCACGCAAGGCAATTGAATTTTTAACGCAACAAAACGTCGAATTGTTAGACCATCCTCTGTACAGTCCAGACCTAGGTCGCAACAATATCTTTACCTTTCCGAAAATCAAGAACGAATTGCATGGTCAAAGGTTCCAGTCGCCAGAAGGAGCAGTCGATGCCTTCAAAAACGTAATTTTGACTGTACCTTTTTATTCCAGTTTGACATGCAAAACTTAAAAGACAACCCACGTAGAAATAAGAATAAGGAGAATAGATGCAATAGAAGGTCAGGCTAAAATAATTTGTTGATGAAGACCCATTAAATCCTAAAGAGTTTTTTATATTTATATTTTTTATATTATTTTATTATTCTTTTTGGAGTCCACGATATAAATTTTACAAGCACGATGCTATCCAACTCTATCCAGATGAAGGTCAGTTCTTTTAAGAGCTGTAGCACTCCTCTGTACAGTCCGGACCTAGGTCGCAACAATATCTTTACCTTCCCGAAAATCAAGAAGGGACTGCGTGGTCGAAGGTTCCAGTCGTCAGAAGGAGTAGTCGATGCCTTCAAAAAACGCAATTTTGACTGTACCAACAAACAAGTGGAACAACTGCATCCAGAGTTGGTTCGAGCGCATGCAAAAATGCATTAATCTTCGTGGAGAATACTTTAAAAAGCAATGAAGCAATTGATATGCAAAACTTAAAAGACAACCCACGTAGAAATAAGAAAAAGGAGGATAGATGCAATAGAAGGCCAGGCTAAAATAACTTTTTGATGAAGACCCATTAAATCCTAAAGAGTTTTTTATATTATTTTATTGTACTTTTTGGAGTCGACAATATAAATTCTACAACCACGTTGCCATCCAGCTCTATCCAGATGAAGGTCACTTCTTTTAAGAACTGTAACAATTTGTGTGTGAAATATATAGTGATAAAATCCGCCACATATTTGTGTTGTATATAATACGTGCTTTCCTAAAATTAATTTAAATTTTAATCAAACTACAAATGCATATGATAGAAATTCATAAATATTTATGCGAAACATGTAATAAGCATTTTGCCTCGGCAACATGAGAAAAAACGAGTCCCGAATGTTTGTATAATGGTTGCCTTTCGCTTTAAATGATACGAAAAATTATATAAACGTGTTCTAACACTGATTACCCGTTACGTTTCTAATTTCATAAATTACATGGATTTAAATATTTTAAAAGTTTATAATTTAAATTACACAGGTACTGAAACAAAATAAATATAAAATATTACTCTTTTTAATTGTAAAAGAGAGAATATTTTTAACATAGACATCGATGTTCTAATATTAGCATACACATTTCTTGTGTACGTATATACATATATGTATATATATATATATATATATATATATATATATATATATATATATATATATATATATATATATATATATACAACCATGCTCAGATGTATTAGACAACCCAGGTAAAAACCCTTATTCTCGGTATTATCCAAGTCTGACGGAAATTAACCGTAAAAATAGTTAATTAAATAATTGGTATTTACAGAAATGCGTTTTTGAATACCCTAGTTAATCCCCTATTGAAAAGAATAGGTGGAAAGGGGAAATTGTGAGTTTTAGAAATTTAGTGTCATTCTAGCAGTGTGCGAGCAACGTGCGTTTGTGAGTTTGTGGTAGAGATCAATTAGATTATCCTATTTTTTCACGTTGTTATTTGTTGAAGAAAAATGCCTAAAACACGCGAGTTGTCGGTAGGGGAACGCGCCCATATAGTGCTACTGCATTCCCAGAAGTTATCAATAGCTGCAATTGCAAAAAAAAATGTTCGCGATGTGCAGCCCGTCCAACCATTAGTCGCTATCAGGAGAGTGGGTCGTTTGTTAACAGACCAAAAAGTGGCAGAAAACCCTGTACCTCGATTATAGAAGACAGAATTTTACAAAGACTGGCTCTCAGTGATAGGAAAAAATCGTCGAAACAGCTCGCCAGTAAGCTGAAACAGCGTTATCGCGTAACAATTTCTGCGCAAACAGTGAGAAGGCGTCTCCAGCGTGCTGGTTTACGAGGGTGTAAAGCGCGACGTAAAGCGCTTTTAACTAACGCTCATAAAAAGAAGCGGTATTTATGGGCCAAACAACATGAAAATTGGACAATCGAGAAGTGGTCGAAGATTCTTTGGTCTGATGAATCGAATATCGAGGTATGTAAGTACATCTTCATGACTAATATTCTTATCGTTGTATGCAATTCAGTCTACATGTAACATTAAACAAAATTAATCCTGTCTAAGTGCTAACTTTCTTCTTTTGCCTGGCAGCTTTGAGGACTACCTGGGACGCTATACGTTCGGCGTAGGCAAGGGGAAGCTTATGAACCACAATGTATCATTCCCACAGTAAAATTTGGAGGTGGTAGTATCATGGTTTGGGGTTGTATGTTTGCATACGGTGTTGGAGAAGTGTACCTGTGCGATGGACGGATGAATAGCCAACGCTATTTAGCCATGTTGGAGGAAGTATTAGAACCGTCTGGGCTAAAACTATTCGACCAGGATATTCCACAATACATTTTTCAGCAAGATAGTGCGCCCTGCCACAAATCGGGAGCTGTAATGCGTTGGTTCGAGGAAAACACAGTGGAGGTATTGGATTGGCCGCCACAAAGTCCCGATTTGTCGCCCATTGAAAATTTGTGGCGTATCTTAAAAACTAAGATCACGGAACATAAATGCCTGTCAAAAGCAGAATTATCAACAAAAATTCGAGGAAATATGGGCTGCAATACCACCGGCAGAGTGTTACAATTTAGTAGCAAGTATGCCTCGACGAGTGCGAGCTGTCATTAAGGCTAAGGGCGGAGCGACAAAATATTGATAAATTGTACTATATTACTAAATAACACTTTGTACATAATTTTCACAACAGTTTTATTTTCCTCACCTCTCTTTTGACTAAACTATATAAACTATATAAACTATATATGTATGTATGTACATAAATTTGTAAGGTGTCTAATACATTTGAGCATGGTAGTATATATATACATATATATATATATATATATATATATATATATATATATGTATATATATATATACATATATATATATATGTATATATATATATATATATATGTATGTATATACGTACGTTACATGAACATGGTGTGATAATACGGATGAGTAAAAGCATATCTTTTGTTTTATATATCTATTGTAGATAAAATTAAAAGTTAACGAACTAGTGAAAGTAACAGTTTTTGTAATTTTTATTACATTTCGTCGTGCATAAAAGATCGATTATACTTTCTCAGTAACGATGAAAACGTTTTCAATATACCAGGATGTAAGGGAAGTGAAATTCTAAATAAAAAAAATGAGTTGAGTATTAAGTTTTTTTATTATTTCTCAATACATTCCCCTTCAACTACAATGCAATTGGATCAATGATGTTTGTACTATTTTGTCTATTGTAATAATCTGTGTGGAGATATTTAAAATACTATTCCTTAGTAGCAATTACAATAGATGATTTATAGAAATTTCTTTCCAATAAGAAAAATATTGAGTTGGCAAATAAGTGGAAATTATTTGGGGTTAGATTTTGCGAATGGAGTGAGTGAGACAAAACCAACAACTTATTATGGGTTGTCTTTCACAAATTTCTTTCTTCAACATGTCTAAAGAAAAGCAATATGTTAACAGTGTGGCTCGTTGCTCCTTAAATGCTGGTTAATGAAGTTACCCAAAAAAATCGTAGGCACTATCTTACTCGCCGATGTAAATGCCTTGAGGGAGGACTACCATAATGTGTCCATTGTTGAGGTTACTTCATGGATTTAGAAAACTAATGATGAATCCAAATGCCACCAACCATAACAAATCTTCTACCATAATATGTCCATTGTTAAGATTACTACATGGATTTAGAAAACTAGTGGTAAGGCCAAATGCTACCAACCGTAACAAATCTTCACTTGGATCTTGTTAAATAATTTCGATTCGCGACATCCACCCTACTGACCGCTTTGACATACCCATTCCACATATAAAATGCGGTGTATGCTTTCAGTCTATATACTTAGTGTCAATTTTTCGATCGTTTAGACCATTATCATTAGTTTTATTGATCATCTTCGGAAGTGTTAGAGTTTTTGATAGCTTTAGTTGTACATCGTCTTTGATGCTTATATCATCACGTTTAAGCTACATAAATCATTCTCGTTTCGGTATAAATTATAAATAAATTTTAAAGACATTCTTAATGTAGAGAATTTTCTACAATTGTATTACGAAAGAGGAAAACATATTTCTGAGTTCAGATTTAGTAAATAAATATTAAAGATTGCTTATATTTTTATGACAAATTTTGGCTCCCACCAAGAAAATTGTCATTTTCAGTACAAAATTCAAATAAAAGGTAGAATTCGACGATTCTTTGCCGTTGTATGTTTTTTTCCATATTTTCAATCAATGAGCAAATAGAGGCCAGTCTCTATCACCTATGAATCACGTCGAGCATAGAACACACCCAATTTCGTCATGCAAGAATCTTTTTGATCGACACATGACGTAATATGATATGCTCTTTGTACTGTATTTATCAGAGCCGTAGATGCTGACTAAAATGTATAAAAAATGATTTTAAAATTTACTTCATTAAGAATATTAAACAACTGAATTATTTTGAAAGTAGTACGTCACATTTTTCATGTTAGACATTATTTATTTACACCAATTACCAGAACTTAATCTAAATTTTATTCCACAGAATTTATTCTTTTATTAGAAAGCACAACTATAAATATAGAAAAGCTTCGTTTAACATCAAAAACAGGGCGGCGCAAATTTGTTCTTTTATTAGAAAGCACATCTGTAAATATAGAAAAACTTCGTTTAACATCAAAACGGAGTGGCGCATACTAATAATATAATTTGAAATAACTATGTTTGTTATTGACTTTGCTATGTCCAGCATTTTTAATACAAAGAATTTTTGATACTGTCAAGTCCGAATTGCGAATAATTGAAACCGCATCAATAGTTTTACTCAGAGGAGTACTAAAATGACCTGAAATACTTTTAAGTTTGTTTAGATAATGATCTAAAGTGTTAAACTTCTTCATGGAATTAATTTTATTAATCTTAAAATTGTTCATTTAGGAAAACTAAATTTTGTGTTAAAATTGATCCTTGCAAAACAGCTTAATATCGAGTTTACTTTGTGCATCTTCATCTAAAGCCTCCAATCACACTTACAATTTTCTCCAGATCATCAGCATAAAATGCAAACATTTCTAACCCTTCCTGCTAAAATTTGAAACGGAGGTTAGGTCTTATACCTTTATAAAGGGTTTTCCAATAGGGACTTGACAACTTTTAATTCAATTTGTGAACGCACCCTTTCACTAATCATCGAACTGTCACTGTCAATCTATTCAGTAAACTTAACATTTTCATCATGGTAAAGTACACGAACGAACAACGTGTGCAAATTATAAAAATTTACTACAGAAATTCGGAGTCGGTAACCGCTACTTTAAGAGGGTTAACACCGATTTTTGTCCTAATTCTCGCCCTAGTAGACAGGCAGTAACAAGTTTAGTGGAAAAATTTTAGTCTACATATTCGTTGTGTGATGTTGCCGTGCCAGTAAGATAACGGGTTGGTCGAAGTGTCGAAAATATCGCTGCCGTTGAAACGTCCGTAGCAAATGATCCAAATCAGTCAATTCCACGGCGTTCTCAAAAGTTGGGCATCGCCCAGACCACTTTATGGCGAATTTTACGTAAGGATCTTGGTTTACACCCATACAAGATCAAGCTGACTCAAGAATTGAAGTCGATGGACCATTTGAAGCGACGTACGTTCTCCGATTGGGCTCTGGAAAATATGCGCCAAGATGATCAATTTCATCGCAAAATCATTTTCAGTGACGAAGCTCATTTCTGGCTCAATGGGTTCGTCAATAAGCAAAATACGCGTTATTGGTCGGGTGAAAATCCACATGTGCTTCATGAAACACCACTTCATCCACAAAAAATAACTGTTTGGTGCGGTTTGCATGCCGGCGGCGTTATAGGGCCATATTTTTTCGTCGACGATAATGATCGTCACGTTACTGTGAATGGTAATCGTTATCGCGCCATGATTACCGATTATTTTTGGCCCGAATTGGAAGATATGGACTTGGACAACATGTGGTTTCAGCAGGACGGTGCCACAAGAGTAAGTTTGATGAGCGTGTTATCTCAAGAAATGAACCAGTCAATTGGCCGCCTCGTTCGTGCGATTTAACACCTCTAGACTTTTTTCTTTGGGGCTACATCAAGTCATTGGTCTATGCCAACAAGCCGACAACGTTGGAAGAGCTCAGAGCCAACATTGAACGCGAAATAGCAGCCGTTTCGGCAGAATTGTGTGGCCGAGACATCGAAAATTGAGTCCAACGAATCGACCGCTGCAAACGTGCCCGTGGTGGTCATATGAACGAAGTCGAGTTCCATTCATAAATGTTTTGACTGTACTTCAACCCGATAATAAAGTTTTTGAAAAATCTCAATTGGTCTGCATTTTATTTTGAAACAAAGTTGTCAAGTCTTTATTGGAAAACCCTTTATAAGACAACTTTGCTTGGCACTTTTTAAGAAGACTTTCTTAGTACTACTAATTAATTGATGTACATCGGGCAATTCATCTTTAATAAATTTTGCAATTCTATGTAGTACATGTAACATGTTTGGGTATGTATCTTTTAAGAATTCGCCAGCGTTTCTTATATATGAAGCGGCATCACTCATGAATAGCAAGATTTTTGTAGTATTTTGTAGTATCTTCGACAGTTTTAACAAATATTTCTGCCATAGTTTTGGCATTAGCTCGTTGGAACTTCAGAATAGACCATATTAAGCGCAGTTACGGCCAATATTTAAAAGAAATAATTTTTAAAAAATAAATGTCAATAATGGTTCTTTTGTATGATAATAAAGAATTTCCGATAAAATTGAAGTTTTTATTTTTCTTTATTTTTGTAAGAAGTACTTCCAAATGCATCGCCCCCTATTATCTCATACATCTATTACTTTTACATATATTTTTTTGAACAGTTGATTAGTCAGGAATATGCCTATCTGTATACTCTACCAGAAACCAACAAAAAATTGGATTGGCAAGCTTCTTATATGGTATATGTACGTGCAGCTACAAAAGCTTCGCAAAAATCATTATGAAAATTGTTCGTCGATCTACATATGTACATGAATCGCGGTGAATTTGAAGTTTTAAATTCTTTTATTCATGCCCTTTTTGAATATTTTTGAATATTCCAAAATAATTAACAAATTAATAAATAGATTTTAAACAGATTTTGCAAAAAGATCTCTGTATCACAGACTATTGAAAAACAATCGTGTTCCTTAATCAAGTATCAGGTTGTTACAAATGTAATATCCGTTTTTTCCTTCAGTCTGAACTGAATCGCACCTGTGTGAAGACGTGTATGTTTTTGGTGAAAATTATTATCGTATTTGTAGAAAAGGGTATTTATTTTGAAGTGTGTACCTGTTCCATTTTTTGGAAAGATTAATACACCTGTCCTTGTCTCGCCTATGGAAATGCTGTCGGCAAGAAATATTCGGGCAATTTACCTCTTTCAATTTAAAAAGGGATTAAATGCAGCTGCAGCAACGCGAGAAGTTAATCAGACGTTCGGTGAAACCACGTGTAATGAACGCACATTACGGCGATGGTTTAAAAAATTCAGCGAGGGAAATTTTGATTTGGAAAATGAGCCTCGTAGATATGCGCGTAGCACCGTTAATGACGACGAGCTGCGTGTAGAAGTTGAAAGTAATCCGTCGACAACAGTGCGTAGCCTTGCAGAAACATTTCAAGTGTCCATTGCCATCATTAGTCGTCACCTTTCTTCGATTGGCATAGTGAAGAAACTCGATCGATGGGTGCCGCACCAATTAACGGAAGCCAATAAGCTCTGTCGACTAGAGGTGGCTACCTCTTTGGCTAATCGACACAAAGTTAAACGGTTTCTTCATCGAGTGGTAACGTGTGACGAAAAGTGGATACTTTATGATAATCGGAGACGGTCAGGACAATGGTTAGATCGAGGTGAAGCACCAAGACAGCATGCACGAGCATCACTTCACCCGCGAAAGATTTTGGTGACTGTATGGTGGACCAGTAAGGGTATTATTCACTATTCATTTTTACAACCTGGTGAAACCATCACGGCAGCGTCCTATTGTGCCGAACTGGAAACTATGCATGGAAAATTGAGCCGCTTGCAGCCCTCACTAGTCAATAGACATGGACCCATACTTCTTCATGATAATGCAAGACCTCATGTTGCACGACAGACAATCCAAAAACTTTCGGAATTTGGTTACGAAATTCTCCTTCACCCACCTTATTCACCTGACCTTTCGCCAACTGATTTTCATTTTTTCCGAAGTTTAGACAATCACTTAAAAAATAGGGACTTCCCTGACATGTAATAGCAGTGTTTGAGCAATATGTGAGCCGTCAAAACCTAGATTTCTTTTCAAAGGGAATTTTTCAGCTTCCAGGCCGTTGGCAAAAAACTATTGATGTAAATGGAAACTATTTTGCAGAATAAATATTTATGTTTTTTTAAATTTAGACTTTTTTTATTGCTTACAAAATCGGACATTTCATATGTAACAACCTGATAATTCAATCAATCGCGTTTTCTGGGAACTATCATGAGCCACAGTAAATAGAAAAATAATATTACAACAAATAAAACTAAAAATTAATTGTAAGAACATTTAATCCACAAGAAAGAAAAATTTATTTGTAGAAAACCTAAAATTAAAAAAACAAATAATTTGCCCTAGTAGTGCGAAAAAGAACAATTTTATATAATAAAAGAAAAACAGCAGTAAATTATAAACACGAAAAAAGAGTAGGGAAAAATAACTCTAAAAATGAATTGTAGCAATATCTAATCGAAAATAAAGCAAATATATGCCACAGCATAGAATGTAGAAAATACTAAAACTAATTAACCCTAAATTGAATAAAATATTTTAATGAAACTAATTAGTGACTTAATTAAACAAGAATAAAAGAAAAAATAACAAAAATGATGCGCAAACAATATCTCTGACTCTAAACTGTATCAACTGCCTAGCGAAAATTGGAACTGTAAATATATTTACCCCAACCCCTACGACTATGCTCACGCATCGTCGCATTGCGATAGTGACTGGCATAAATCTGCTCACTGTTTTCAGTTGATCTTATTAAAATGATTTTTATATCCTAATACTTTTTCTAAACCCTTTCAATACTTCTTAATGTCTTTTTGTTTTTCACTACTTTCCATTGATACAAGTTATAATAACAAGGTTTCAGTAATCAAGTACTTCCTTATATAACGCATAAATATTGTTATATAAATCAGCATATAACAAATAAAATTAAAAATGGTTTTTGTGGAATTTTTAGCTTTGATTAATTCTAAATATAATCTAATCTAAAGAAATAGTTTTGCAGCAAGATCACGCTGGACCGCAAATATCTTTAGATGTTAAAAAATGAGTACAACTAGATTAAAGAGTGTTTTCGTACTATATTTTCCAAAATAATGCCTTCAAATCTTTACCTTTTCCACTCTTAAGTAGTCATAAGAGAGTACTTCAGTCTAAACTAACAAAATTTTTTAAGACGATTCTAATCGTTGACTATTTTTTAAACGTAAATATATTGGATTGGCAACTAAGTACTTTCGGTTTTGTAGTATAAAATAAAACATTTTTTTTTAAACAAAGAATAGTTTTTAATCAATTATATATTTTCCATTTTGCTCAATGACCTTTTGCCATCTTTCTTTCAGCTGCATGATTCCGCGCTCATAAAATTTCTGGTCCTTATCAGCAAAAAAGTGAACCAGGTGCGAGTGAAGGTCATCGTCATTTGTGAAAGTTTTACCATTCAAAGAATTCTGCAAACTTCGAAATAAATGGTAATCAGATGGTGCTAGATCAGGGCTGTATGGGGGACGTGGCATCACTTCCCAGCCAAGCTCCAATAGTTTCCAACGAGTTGCCAAAGATGTGTGAGGCCTTGCATTATCTTGGTGGAAAAATACACCTTTCCGATTTGACAATTCTGGCCGTTTTTCTTTAGTTTCTTCATCCAGTTTTATTAATTTTTGACAGTAAACATCAGAATTGATCGTTTGGTTCCCTGGAAGCAGCTAAAAAACACACAACACCTTTGTAATCCCACCAAACTGACAGCATAATCTTTTTTGGATGCAATTCCGCTTTCGATGTGGTTTGAGCTGGTTTATCGTGTTTGCTCCATGATCGTTTTCGAACTATGTTACTGTACAGGACCCATTTTTCATCACCAGTGATGATTCTTTTTAAGAAAGGGTCCGTTTCATTTCGTCTAAGGTGCATATCGTAAATGTTTATTCTTTATGTTAAATGAATTTCTTTCAATTCGTGAGGTACCCAAATATCAAGTTTCTTAACTAGCCCAAGACATTTTAAATGTTTTTCAATTGTTGTGTGCGATACATGTAGCCTCTCCGCAACCTCTCGAACAGTTATATGACGATTCTCTTCAATTATGACTTTGATTTGGTCATCATCAACTTCAGTAGGCCGACCAGAACATTGCTCATCTTTGAGGGAAAAATCTCCAGAACGGAATTTTTTATACCAATTCTGACATGTACGCTCTGTTAAGCAATTAGTACCATAAACTTCACATATCTTTTTGTGAGCCGCAGTAGCTTTCTTTCCTTTACGGAAATAAAATAGTAAAATATGTCGAAAATGTTCGTTTCTGCACTCTATTTAAAATTAACCCGCAACTAATAGCTTTAATAAAAATCACGCACTACTTGCTTCTGAAGTTACGTCAATATGACTAGTATCACGCGACAAACGGTAAAGTACAGCACTAACATACGTTATACAAAAAATAAAGCAACGCTCTCTATCAGTAAAAACCGAAAGTACTTAGTTGCCAACCCAATATACTAAATATGCTTTTTTTAATAATACTCCAAAAGTTATCGACAAATCTAATAAAATACTATAATAATCTAATATTTTCATTTCTATATAGATATTCCTGTTCACAACATCGCTCATTACATTCTTTAATTCATGAATCATTTAAAATTGTTATTTAGAAATTTAAAAATAAATGCAAACCAATACAAAATCAGAAAAGTATTGCATTTCATAATTTCTCATTTAATATTTTCTCACACTTTGCGTAATTACTTCCACGGTCTCAGTTTAAATTATTGTTATTCTTAATGTTAAACCAACCAATGTAATCGCATTATCTATGTCCAATTCACAAATGTTCGTATTCCATTAGCAAAATGAACAAAGCGATAGGTTCGTTCATATTTGTAGATCATTTGCTTTAATACTAGGGGAAATATTTTTCGCCTTTTCTAAAGCGATGTTATTTTGAACACCATTATTGATTGCAACTTGAAGTGTATGTAGGTGTTTTGTGTGTTCATAAATATACATATACCGTTTCCCTTCTTCAGTATGCTTTTGCAAACAAATTATTTTGAGTAAATCAATTTAGCAATTGCATGATTATATTTATTCCGCTGCTAATTTCGTTAACAGAACAATGTATTTTACTTGTTTTTTCAAAATTTTAGTAATGAAATTAATCTGATAAATTTATAATAAATTGCGAACTCATATAATGCAAGCAAATTTCTTTTTTGTTTAATGATTGGCAGTGCAATTCTTTTATATTTAGTTGTGGAATTGGAACGGCTCCCTATGGCATTCTATCAATTCATTTAGTATGATGATTCGACCCATGATACTTTATGTAGCTTCTATCTATGCTTTTTTAGATGGTGTTTTTTTTTCAATATTTTCTTTCACTTCTGGCATTTTTTCCATATATCGACGTTTCTATTACCTGCGCTAATAGAGACAATGCACTCATTCAGTCATTGCGAAATCTATGAGTTCAACTACCATATTTACCAAACATTTAAAAAATTACTTGAAGAAGTAACACTATTGAGTCAAACAGAAAAGTATTTTGAATAAACGCAGTTTGGCAAAATTATAAATTGTCAGCGCAACATCTTCTTTGGTACAAAGGACAAAATAGACTTACTAAAACAACAAAATAATACATTGAATATATAAAGTAGTGAGAAAGAACTGTACATCAATTTCTCGGATAGAAATGAAAGCACTTATATCGCTTTAACCGCCACTGATAAGTACATTTGTAGATCTAGCAAACAGCGTGTGATTATAAACTGCTAATTGCCAAATAAAGCGTAGTTAATGAAAACTACCGCCTTGCAAAGCTAACAACGGGTTGTCTGGATTTATCGACAAATGAGGTCGCTCTTAATGTCCTGGTGAGCGTTACCTTCGAGATGATATATTACGTATGTATGTATATTCATGTACGATATACACTACGTCCACCTTTCTGATAGAAATATAAGGACTTATATCACTTTTTATATCGCGGAGTAGTGAAGGATACATATAGTATATGTATATCGCACACGTATACAAACATAAACGCGTAGTTGCTTTCTTTTTGAATTCTATAAATTAAACAAAAAATATTATTGAGTAAACTATTTATCTTTATTAAAAGAAAAAAATAATTTGACACTTGTAAAGTGTTTTCCCCATGCATTTTGTGTTTATTTAAGTAACTTTTGGTTAACTCAACTTATGAAAAAATTACAGTTAATAGTTTGTTAAATTAAGAAATTCTTTTTTCTCAGTATGATCCTTCCATCTCAGCATCAGTCTTCCAATCTCTTTAATAAACTTTAAAATTAGTTCCGAAAATGCTCACCGACGACCACAAAGCACAATGGTTGGTGATTTGTTAAAAATTCCGCCATATAATGAGATAAATAAGTGAGATGATGGTCATTCACGTAAAATTTAAAAACAAAAATCAATCATGAGACCCTATATTGCTTTCTTTGATATTTGAAGTACGATCCATTCTGGGAAGATTTCAACTTACGAAAAAATGATTCAATAGTTGTTGAATTAAGAAATTTCTTTTTCTCAATGTAGAAGTAATGATGCACAAAAATTAAAAGGTTTAGTTGATGTTATTTTAATCCTCTTTCGATTGTCCCCATTTTTTAAAATAACTTTATAGGCTGAGCTAGCGCTGTTAAATGTAAAGTAACAAACGTTTTACAGAACATGCATAGAATCAGGGAAAATGGGCAATTTTTTCGCCCTTCTAACCCAGAGAAGTGTCTACATATGGGAATGCAAATTGTGCTTGACATAAATTTCAAAGCAATTGAAGGTAATTTTGATACAACCTGTCGTTGATTCACTTGATCACTGAAGGTTGATATATAACCCCTTGCCACATTAATTTTCGTATTCTGTATATGTATTTCGACAACTAAGTTGTCATCATCAGCAGATAATTAAAAAGTGTCGCACCTGAAAAACTACGGCGAAAAATACCCGTACGAAAACCAGAATGTACACTGTGTACATTCTGGTTTTCAATGGTACGGATCGCGAACGGAGTTTGTTTTCGTACGGGTATTTTTCGCAGTAGTTTTCCAGGTGCGACACTGTTTAATTATTTGCAGATGATGACAACGTAGTTGTCGAAATACGTATACAGAATAAGAAAATTAATGTGGCAAGGGGTTATATATCAACCTTCTGTGATCAGGTAAAATTCAAAGCAATTGTTGAGTCCATCTATAAACACTTTTAAATTCAATTCGGTAAAATTATTTTATTATTAATTATGTTAAAATAACAAAATCAGGAAAAGTTAATTTTTATTTAAGTTAGTTATATATACAAGGAGATTAAAATAAAGTAAGCATCTTTAAAATAACATCTAAAGAACACGTCATATTAGTCTGGAAATTTATTGTGCGTTTCCAGTTGAAATTAAGTAATACAAATTTTTCCGCATAATTCTCCACACATAATTTATCATATCCGTTACATCAACATAATTCCTAATTACATTTTCTCTTCAAGGTTTCACACATACATACATAGATAATATTATTCTGTAACTTCCATTCAAATTAACAAAGACGTGAGTTGATTTTTTTAACAATTGTTATTTCTTAGCACAGCGTGCGTATCTAATGTTATGTTATTAAGAAAGTCAAAATGTGCTTAAAATATCGATATCTAAAGTAATTTATTATTTTTACACCAGTTCTTACATACAAGGTTATTCGAAAAGAATGAATCGATTTCGTAACCCAATATTTTATTAAGGAAAAGTAATACAAAATTACATGTGTTCTACTCATAACAAAATTTTACTTCACATCAATGTTGCCACCGTCTACAGCACAGACGTCATAATCTAGGGTTATTGAATAATAGGGAACATTGATCTTTTACATATCTCCATAAGGAAAAATGATATAACGGTGAAGTCTAGGAATCTTACGAGAAAGCAAATTAAACACTTAGAGCAAAATCTTCGATTACCTTCCGACTAATCAATCTCTAGGGAACTTTTTTATTTAAAAAAGCTCGTATCGTCAGATGACAATGGGGCGATGCTCCATCGTGTTGACTTCGCTCAAACGAGCACAGATTCTTTCCACGTCTTCCTCCGAAACTTGCTGTCAACTTGAACTCGAAACCACCGTTGTATATTCTTCGGAGAGGGCAACGTAATATCGAATCGTCTTCGAAAAGTATGCTGCATCGTAACATTTGTATTTGTTTTCGTGCATTAGAGAACGTAGGCAGTCTTTTGCTGTCGACTTGTCATTTCGAGTCTAAACAAATAGCAGCGTTGCTATAGGACCAACACATATCTACAGCGCGCTTGTAGTAAAAATTCGAAACTTAGAAACAACCTCTTTCAATTGATGAATGACTTGTTTTATGATAATACTGAAACGCCAAACATTACGTCTTTAAATCAGTTCATTCTTTTTGAATAACCTTGTATAATAAATGATGATAAAGAATCACTTTGGGAAAGACTCTGTATATGCAAGTAATTTTTAAATTTATACTGCGGGATGAAATGAAATTATGTATTTTCTTAAATTACTTATTACTCCCTTTATTTGAATGGTATTAGTCAAGTACTAAGAGCAATAATAAAGAAATAAAATAACACTAACTGCGTGACTTTTGATAATCAAATGAGTTCTCGAAATTAAAAAGGAAACAAATTAATTAATTAATAATCGAAATAGGTATTTACCTCGTCCATTTTAAAACTAATGTGATAGCTTTTCTATTACTAATTGTAATAGTTATTTTACTAGACGTTTGCATATTATAAGTTTATATAAATCTATTATTTTATAACACTTATTGCAACGGTAACGATTGTTATATAACCCGTCTCATTCAACTGTGTAATTATATATTTATTGGATTAATTCGCACTTTGGTTATATCGTGAGAAATTTTCTAGTTTATTGTTAGCTTCTTAGAATAAATTGGAAATTAAATTTATAAAATAATAAAATGTAAAACTTTGTGTATAGATTGTTCCGTTTTCTTGATGTATCATATGATGAAACGTAATATTTTTATTCTGAACATTTTAATATATTTTCCGGCTTTTCCCATTTACAGTCAATTTCTAAAGATATGTCCTTAACATATCTGTTGAAAACATTAGCAGCATCACTAAGTATTATACATACATACATTCCTTGCAATTCATCTTTGACATGTAATCGTTGGTGTCCTTCTTCCACAAATCCGGTCTTTTCTTCGTTACTCTTTCCCTCAGGTTGATGAGGATGTCTTTATAGTATTTCTGATTAACGGTTTGACTCTCAGGCACCCTGTCAGTCATGATAACACTCTTGTTATCGAAAAACACGATCAGGATTTCCTTCAATTTCGACTTGCTCATTCGTGTTTTTTTCTGTCCTGGGTGATCCGGCGTCCTTCCAGTGCATCGATTGACGCTTTGTTTCCGGGTCATACTGGAAAACGCAAGTTTCTTTACATGTGATGATTTTTGTGAGCAAGTCTAGTTCTTCTGTGAGTCGTTCCATGATGTCAGCAAATGTTCATCCGATTATCCTTTTGTTCCTGATTGAGGTTTTTGAACGATTTTGAACACACTTTTGTCATGTTTAATTCATCATGCAAAATATGTTTACTGTTTGTTTGTTAATGTTTTCTACATCGACAATCATCCGAATGCTTAGAAGTCGGTCTTTCCGCACAATTTCATTTATTTTCTCAACGTTCCCTTCAGTTCTTGCAGTAACAGGTTGACCAAGACGTTCATCATCTTCGATCTCTTCCCGACTTTCAGAAAACCGTTTGTGCCATTCAAAAACTCACGCACGCGACATACCATTATCACACCAAATACCTCCTTTAACATTTGTAAACATTCTGTCGGCGATTTTTTAATTTGGAATTTCAGGTTAATTCGCAGTTCGACTTTTAAGTCAACCATTATCACGGCACTACTAACTAACAGTGTCCTCTACAATTAAAGCTCGAAAGTAAACTAAAGCAGACAGAGAAACGAAACTACGGGTAGTTGCTTGGGAAGTATCAAGGTCAATATCATTCCAATTGCAGCCTCTCCCGATGCGGCTGCGCGATGAGAGGAGCGCACTCTCGTTATTTAATTGCCATACCTATACTATTTCATTACAATACTCGCAGTTCCTACTAAGTTTGATTCAATAAATTTTCACTAGTGTATACATACACTGCCGGCAATAAATTTAAAACCATTCGTAAAGTATGAAGAAAATAATGTATTGTTTCGACTTATTCAATAGGTTTATACCAAGTTTATTATTGTACGAATACATGAGCTCTGTTTTGTTTATGTGCAGACATTTCTTAAGAACTTGTTGCGCCATAAAATTTAAGTCCATCTTTTTTGTCACCGATTGCATTATTACCGTGCTAAATTAAAATTACAACATGTATTTATTCACATCACATATTATTGTAACATAAACAACCTGTTTAATCGATAGTATTTCGAATAAAGGTCAAAGTGGGAAGAAACGTTCGCGGAATTAGTATATGTATATTTACGGATTTTAGTAAATAAAAATTTTAAATTGTATATATTGTACTTTTATTTCAGTTTTACCAGTTATTCATATTATCTTAGACTATAGTGTACGTAGAAATATTATAAATATGTATACAATTCAAATAAGTAAATACATATAATTGCAAATACGTGTGTATGTATCCTTTTTTTTAAACGAGGTCAATTGCAAGCGTACTAAAGTCTTGCATAACATAATTGTATTTGTATTTATTAACTGCAGTTGTACATACAATTAAAATGTTTATTTTATATACAATTTTCTACACGATTCTGAAGATTGATTGTATATATTTCATAATATTGTCATAACAAATTTTATTTCCTAAACAATTACACCGGTGTACAAAGGAAAATGACACACACAGTTTTAGGTGGATTGATCTATTTTTGGAATACTGATTGCAAATCTAATCTTTTCTTTCCAGTAAGTAACGCTTCTCATATGAAGCGGTATCTCGTGCCCGAAAAAGAGGTATTTCCTAATCTCGATAATTTTATAATTATATATTTTTGGTAGAAAAGTGGCACAAGTATTGAACTACTATCCAGGATTGCCAATTAAACGCTTGTGAGCCGCGTGTAGACAGAAAGGCAGTCAAAACGAATTCATAGAGTTAAGAGACAATGCTTTGGAATTAGTTACGGCGTTAGCTTTTTGTTGGGTGATTTAAAAGAATAAAGAATTCAATTTCGGTTTGATTTCATTGTTTTATATTCCCCAAGGGACAGCAGTAATATAAATTGAAAATTTATTTCATACTGGCAAAAGAGAAATTAGTATAACTTTAAAAAAGTGTATTTAATTTCCGATGATTAAAAACGATTAAAATTTTTGAACTAGTGTTATTAGAAATTAAATTTCTTATACCTTTTTAGGCGTATATCTTTTATCCCCATTCAAGTCCCTCTTAATTGTAAATGTCCCTTTTTTCTAGGCCATGATCTTTACTTCTCCATATTATTCCTTCTTTTCCATTCTTTTTATATATTTCTTGATCAGATCTTTAGCTTTTCGACATATCTAAGACGTGTATCAATACTAAATTACTCTTCGTCATACCAGTATCTTATATATGTATTTGCATTTGTTGACTTTAAAGATTTTTTGTATATCTTAGTATATAAAATATTATTAGTATTGTTACAGCAAGTTGAGTTATGTCATACTAATACGAGGGCAGTCGTTTATATTTAGGGACTAACGAACAAAAAAAAAAATAGTTTTATTGCTTTTCAAAATATTCTCCTTGAAAATCAATGCACTTTTGCATTCGTTTAAACTAATCCGAAAAGCATTGCTGCCACTGTGAAGGCGGTATCTCCAAAATATGAGTTTTGAATGCCTCAACTGCCTCTTCCGGCGTAGAAAACCGTTGACCACTAAGTTCATTCACACGCGGGAACAAAAAGAAATAACAGGGTGCTAGATCAGAGCTGTACGATGGATGTCTCATCAACTCAATGGTTTGCCCGTTCAAATATTCATTTGTTTGAACAGACCTGTGAGAGCTCGCATTGTCATGGTGGAGAATGATCTGTCGTTTTCGGTTTGTTTTCCTTATTTCTTCAAAAACTTTTGGCAAACAAATAGTTGTGTACCATTCGGAATTGACCGTTCTACAACTCTCGAAAGGCACGGTTGCAACGTGGCCGGTTTTTCCGAAAAAACAGGCGAACATTTGTTTTGATGTGCTTCGAGCGCGAACAACTTTTGTTGGTTTTGGCTCATCTTGGAATACTCACCAGTCGACAGCTGTTTACTATCTGGCTCATACGTATAAATCCAAGATTCATCACCTGTGACGACTTTATAAATGCTCTTCGAATCACCGCAATTGTATTTTTTGTGCATTTCTTGGCACCATTAGACGCGAGTCCTTTTTGAGCAGTCGTCAAATTATGTGGTACTGAACGTGAACATAGCTTCTTAACGGCTAAATGTCCATGCAGGATCTTATGCACGCTGGTGTTACTTATACCTAGAGATGCCTCGATCCCATGGTATGTCACATGATTGTCTTGCATTAACAATTCAGACACTGCATTAATGTTTTCCGACACAACAACATTTGTGGGACAAGCTTCACGAAATTCATCGACCAGAAAACGCCGTCCAAGTTTGAATTCACTATACCAAGGATATACTGTAGTTTTCGATGGTGCTTCATCACCATATAAAGAATTCAGCTCGTCGAAGCATTCTTGTCGAGATAATCCACGTCGAAAGTTATGAAAAATAATTGCACGAAAATGTTCGCCAGTTAATTCCATTTTTTCGCTGGCATAAAGTTTTCAAGTTACTGTCAACAATAGAAACAGCGACCGCATAATAAAACTGTCTAGGTAAATATTGGGTCTGGGAAAAAGTTCGTGGCGTTTTTTCAGTAAAATTCAACTGGTCCCCGCATGGCGCGTGGACCAATTCATTTAAACCGAATATGCTCCATTATTATCGACAATGTTTCGCCATTTTTCTGGTAGATCCATGATCCCATCGGTGAAAAACTTCTGTGGTTTCTGGTCGAAAAACTGAATCAAGTAGTTTTCACAGGCTTCTTTTGAAACCAACTTAATTCCATTGAGAGAGTTCTGCAGAGATCGAAACAGATGATAGTCAGAGGGTGCTATATCCGGACTGTAAGGTGGGTGCATCAAAACTTCCCAACCAAACTCTCTCAATTTTTGACGGGTCATCAAAGAAGTGTGTGGTCGGGCGTTGTCATGATGGAAGACAACACCTTTCCTATTAATCAATTCGGGCCGTTTTCTTTCAATCGCCTGGCGTAATCTCTCTAGTTGTGCACAGTAGAGTTGAGAATCAATCGTCTGACCAGTTGGAAGTAGCTCGTAGTGGACGATTCCCCTCCAGTCCCACCATACACACAGCATCACTTTTTTTGGCGTCAATGTTGGCTTAGCGAACGCTTGTGACGGCTCACCATCCTTTATCCACGATCTTTTACGCTTCCGATTATCGTACGTAATCCATTTTTAATCTCCGGTTATTAAACGTTTCAGAAACGGCTCGATTTCATTCCGTTTCAGCAGCGCATCGCAGATGTTAATTCGGTCCATCATGTTTTTCACGCTCAACTCATGAGGAACCCATACGTCAAGCTTTTTTTTGTAACCAGCTTTGTGTAAATGGTTCAAAACAGTTTTGTGGTCAATGCCTAGCTCCATGCCAATATCGACACTGCTGATATGCTTATCTTGTTGGACTTTTTCAAGAATTTCATCAGATTTTTCAGTGATTGGACGACCGGAGCGTGACTCATCTTTCACATTGAAATTTCCAGAACGAAAGCGAGCGAACCATTTCCGCGCAACAGATTTCGATAAAGTACCTTCACCGTACACAGCACAAATTTTATCACAAGCCTGCGCAGCGTTCTTCCCCTTATCATAATAATATTGCAGAATATAGCGAAATTTCTCATTATTCTTCTCCATTTTCAAGTGCGAATAACTTTCCAACCACTGCACCGATTACAATGTTTCTACGCTCAAACTAACGTTCGGAAGGTCTTCTAAAAAACGAGCCCTCGGTGGTGTCGCTGTGACTTGTTGTTCTTTAGTTATCGGCAACCAATGCCATCTATCGGAAAAAACGCCACGAACTTTTTCCCAGACCCAATATATTGTCAAAAATGACAACCTTCACGATGCAGTCATCAGATAGGAGGCAATACTAATAGCGTTGCCAGTTCTCGAAATAAGAAAGTCTACCCTCGTATCTATAAATTGTGTTTAACCTTCGTTTACACATCGCTAATGCCTTTTATTAATGTTTTTCGTATATTCCATGCGACGTCTGGTCTAGTTTCCTTACCGACCTGTTATCGCTATACTAAATCTATACAATCTCTCTAGTTTTAATTAAAAGAAATTCAAAAAAATAGGACAGCTTTTCAAAATGATTCGAACAGATCAAATGTAAAGTAGATTACGTTAAGAAAACCGGGTTACCCTTTTTTCTGTACCTATTTAACATTGGTAATATTGTGTTAATGAGTAGCATAAACATTTGATGGTGTATAAGACAAATCTGGTACAAACTAATTTTAAAAGTATATACATTTTCTTTAGTTCGATAGTCAAACTAAATAAGCAGGTTTAAAAATATTTTTAATATGTATTTTAGAATTTCTTAATTTTTATTTTAAATCAAAATTTCAAAAGTTACCACTAATTATTACTGTTATAATTGCGTCTTTTTTCTATAAAATGGAATTTCTGGCGTAGCTAAAACATGAAGATGATTTTAAATTGACAATGAATATAATTATTACCTTGATATTTTTATCGTAAAATTAATTTTGTCAGATAATACTTACCACAGAAAATAAAATACGTAATTAATAATGGTCAAATGGTTTAATTGTTTTTTGATTACTGAAGATATGAACATTAATAATTTTAGCGTGAAAATATACACGCAAGAATAAATTGAGACCAACGTAATAAAAAACTTTAACAGAAATTACACTGTTGGAGTCTGCGTAAATATGTGATAAACGGTTAATATAGGTAAGGTAGGTTATCTAAGAAATAACAAATTTTAAACTTATAAATCTCAAAGCTTAGACTAAATCGGCTTTTACTATCTGAACATTTAATTTAACCACAAGAATAAGAGGCACGAGAAACAATGTTCAAAAGTTTTTTTCATTTATTGACTTGATAAAATTAGTAAACGAAAGAAGCATCCACATATTGTGCTATTTAATGATAAGAGTTCAGTGTCCCCCAACCCCTCACACTTTATATATGTAAATACTATAAGTAACATTAAATTTGAAATATATTGTAGTTTAGTCGATTTTTTAATCTGATGCTACGGGGTAATAAAACAATTGATATTCGTTTGCAAATTCAGTTTTCAAACATTGGTTTTCGTGTATTTTCAAAGCTATTAAGTGTTTTCTAAAATCCACTACTACATTGTGGTAAAACGGTTACTTTAATATTAACCTGATATTAGTTTATTATATCGGTTTTTTTCAATAAGGACATAACAGTTTTGTGTTTAAATAAAACACAGAGTCATTGAGATATTTGGCTAAAATTTATTCTAGATACAGTACACATGTTATATTTAACTATGAAATTCGATCTCGATGTAACCATCGCGAGCACGTTTGTAGCGATGTATTCTTTGGAACCAATTTTCCACCACTTTGTCACACATATCGGCCTGAACATTGACAATTTTTTGGCATAAACCAACGACTTAATGTAACTCCATAAAAAGAAATCCAACTACGTTAAATCGCATGAACAAAGTGATCACTCGACCGGACCATTTCTCGAGATTATCGAACTTCCCCTTCAGTAGATCAGTTGTTTGACTAGTTGTGTGTCATATGACACCATCTTGTTGGAACCACATATCACTGATGTCAAGTTCATCCAATTCTGGCCAAAATCCATTAACTGTAACATGGCGATCATTTTCATCCACGAAAAATATGATCCAATCACACCTCTGGCATGAAATCCACACCACGCGGCCACTTTTTGTGGTTGTAATGAAGTCTCTTGAAATACATGTGGATTTGTTGTTCTCCAATAACGCATATTTTGCTTGTTAACAAAGCTATTAAGCTAAAAATGAGCTTCGTCCCTGAAGATGGTTTTTCGATGAAACTCAAGCTTTTCTTTCTCCAAGCTTTAGCAGAGCCCAATCGGAGAAGTTTCGGCGCTGCGAATGATCAAGAGCCTTCAGTTCATGAACTAATTTGATCTTGTAAGGGTGTGCGCCAAGCTCTTTACGCAAAATTCGCACAATGTGGTTTGAGAGATTTTCAATTCCTGTGAACGGCATGGAATCAACTGATTTGGCTCATTATGAACCGAAGCACTTACGGCTGCGATATTTTCGGTACTTCGACCGGTGCGTTGTCTTACTGGCACAGGCACATCCAATAGTGAATATTTTGACCCTATTAGAAAACACTTTAGTTGTCTGGACAACTAAAATGTCATCTTAGCTAAATTCTCTACATAATATTAACTAGATGCATAAGTTCACAATGCTTTGATTTCAAAGATCAAAATGTCTTGAGAAAGTAAATGCTTCTGAGAAATGTAACCATCAGTGCCGAAGTTTAATGTAAATAACGCCATCGGCTTAAGACCGCAATTCAACAAAAAAGACCGTTACGCTAACATTATGAAAGCGTCTCTTTAAGGACTTGGTTAGGAGGTAATCCACATTCGCCCTATTTTCCTAATTTCCATCAGATTTCCACCTCCTTCACTTTCTATCAAATAATCTTCAAGAAATCTCCTTTAATAACCATGTCACGCTTCAAAAATTGCCTTCCAAACCACCGAATTTCTTCAGATGTGGAATCTAAAAATTAACAGATCGTTGGGACGCAATGGTTAATAATGAAGAAGACTATATTCTTAATGCGCTGCGTTTGTTAAAAAATTATTAAATTTTAATGTCAATAAAATCACTTCGAGCGTATGCATCAACCCGATATTCACGAAATAATATCACTGCTGATTATTTCCAATTTAGAAATTCATTCGTAAGCTACTCTATGCATTAGTGTTTTAATAAGAGCCGTCTTCTGCTTAGACGCGTTATGGGAATTGACATGCAGCAATCTGCCAGTATTACTTTCCTTCCTGTATACCTCATGTCGTAGTTTTCCTAACTGTGCGGGATACTATTATGTAATAGTATATATAATTAAATGTTTAAGTATGGTAGTCTTTCCTCTTCTTCTACTTCCTTCGTAAATTTTATACAGCCGTGTTGTCTGTTGATGTGATCTAAGAATTCATGAAGTTTTTTTCTTTCCCAAGTGACCAAATCACGAATGTATTGTCGACGTATTATACCCAGCACTTCCGTTTTCACTCACTGCTATCTACAATTTTTTCTTCAAAGACCTCCATAAATAAGTTGGCTATCACTGGTGGTATTAGGCTCCCCATTACTATGCTGGTTTCTTCTCATAGTATCGGCTATTCTGTAGAAAGTACGTAATTGTCAAGCATACCTTCACGAGATCTACAATGTCATTACATATATCTATTGGATCCATCGTCAAGGTCTACAAAGTTTTGTGAGTTTCTTACGTTCGATATTGTCTTTCCTGCATACGGTTTCTAGATATTTGACATTCATAGGTGGGGGATTCTATGCTACTTACGATAGGAAATAGTGATAATTTTTCTTTATACCATGGTATATCTTAGGTAGTCATATAATCATGGTAGGCAACTGCCTAGATTATATGAACTACCTAATGTACATTAGGAAGGAATACCACCACATAACACAACTATACTTTCTATTACGAACTATATTATGTGAATTATTTTTTTTATTACAATTTAGATCAGATAGAATTTTTGTTAAATCGCTGTTATTCTTCATTTTATTTTATTTTAAAGTAATAATAAATATCACAATTTTATTTAGATAATGGACATTTACATGAACATTATAATCGCCTTTCTTTAATATAGGAAATACTTTGAATTTACGGTAGACAACTACTGTTTCTCACACTTTTAGGTTTCCAACATCCAGATATGATGCTTCGTTAGTTTAGTTTTTAATTTTGCTTAGCGGTTATCTCCATTCTCTATAAATCAATAATACTTATCTAAATCGATCATCACTGATGTCTGCATCATATGTACTTATATATACATACACACATACGAGTACGTGCATTATTTATGAAGCCATTAAAATATCTTTTAATCGAATTTAAGCTATATTAATGCTGTAAAGAGCCAATAAATCACTAACACAACAACTAATTAATCACAATAACAATGACACACATCATCAAATATGGAGACATATATCCATACACATATAAATATGTTCAAGAGCAACAGTCTAAAACTGATACATCATAGAATATAAATCTTCTACTAATATTTATCAGAATAAATAAACCAGTCACTCAGTCATTATGACTTATATTATTTTAATTTAGTAGTACTAAAGTAGCTTTATACATGTACTGCCAGAAGATATGATTCTTCTGAATAAATTTCAATAGTATAATATTAGAGATGTTAGTTACCCCTTAAAATTAATATGAAAACAACATTATTGTCACCTAAGCCTCTTACACATACACGAGGGCAGTTGGAAAAGTAGTCTGGTTCACAATGAAACAAAAGATCTACGATTTTTTTGTCTATGTTTCTTAGAAAGTTTTAACTTTATTTTTCAACGTAATCCCGCTTGCCTTTAACGCAATTGTGCCACATGTCCTATAATGACTTTATTCCATTAGAAAAAAATATTGGTCTTCAAATTACGCACCAATGTCCTTTTTCAATTGACTGTCGTCTGTAAAATGGCGCTCTCTGAGATACTCTTCAAATTTCTAAATAAGAAAGACCCATTAAATCCGGGTGGATAACCCAGCTCAAAGAATTTACACTCGCGGAAGATGGGTTGAACTTTGGCTTTCTGGATTATCTTAAAATAAAAAATACACAATTTTACGAACCCAAAAATGGACATAATAAAAGAATTACAGAAATTTGAGAAAATTATTTTTATTATTACACGGTTCTGAACTGCATTGCAAAAGAACTGGAGGCAATAAATGTAATGTGAAATATTAAGTATATATGTATGTACATGCGTGTATATATACGATTACATGTATTCGTTATCTCAAAATTGCTGTTCCACATCAACTTTCCCTGAAAAGTTCATGTCAAGAAGAAACGCAAAGAATTAGATATTAAATACTTCAACACTCACTAACTGTTAAGTAAAAACTCGACCTCGCCAACACACAGTAAGAGCCTGCTTCATGAACGAATACTTAAGCCTGCTTGAACTTATGGTATACGATTATGGAACTGTTATAATAGAATATTTCCATTAACTTTTTAAGAAATATAGTCAATTCCGTATGGTAATCCAGAAATGTCAATATCCATAGTACTTTCCAAATTCAAATGGTTAATAAACTAAATTTGAGAATTTGTCAAGAAGTAAGAAAATAGGTTTCCACAGCATCGTAACAGCGAAGATACTAGAGAAATTAGATCAAATGAAACCAAATAACTACGATTCCTTTGGTAATTTTATTTTTTGTAACCATTTTTAACTTCAACGCCCTCGTACCACCTGCCCTGCAACAACTCTATTCCATCAAATAAAATTATTTCTGTTGATCTTTAAAATAAGCATCAATCTCTTTTTTCAATTGGTCGTCGTCTGCAAAATGACGTGCTTTCATGTGTTTATAATCCTAAAGAAAAAGATGGAATTGCGTCAATCGACTATCTTGAAAAATGAAAAACAATAACAAGGACCAAACTGAAGGTAGAAATTGCGGAAGTTTTGTTCCACCAAGAACTCACACTTCAGTGTCCGCCATGGTAACAAATTCACGTCTCGAACTTCGAATTGGTTGACTACCCACCGTATTTACCAGATCTAGTCCTCAGCGACTTTTTTTTGTTTCCTAGGGTCAAAGGTCGATCACAGGGCAGAGATTTTCATCGCATGAGGATGTCATCAGATTCATAAACACCAATTTTGTGGAACAAGATGCCCTGTCCTACAACGACTCTATTCCATCAAACAAAATTATATCTGTTGATCTTTAAAATAAGCATCGGTCTCTTTTTTCATTTGGTTATCGTCTGCAAAATGACGTGCTCTTAGGTGTCCCTAATCCTAAATAAAAGAATGGAATTATGTTAATCGACTATCTTGAAAAAGGAAAAACAATAACGGGAGCATATTACGCGTCATTATTTGACAAACTGAAGATTGAAATTGTGAAAGTTTTCTTCCAAAATAAACTCATACTTCAGTGACCGCCATGACAAAAATTCACGACTTGGGCTTCGAATTGGTTAACCACACACCGTATTCACCAGATCTGGACCCCAGCAACTTTTTTCTATTTCCCTCGGAGTAAAATGTGAAATTTTCAACGAATGAGGAAGTTATCAGATTCATAAACGCCTATTTTGTGGAATAAGATGCCAATTAACTACTTGGACGAATTTAAAAGATGGGAGCATCACTAGGAAAAGTGTATAGATAGAGTATATAAATTATGCTGAAATATTAAACAGTATTTAGCAAAAAATACTAGTTTCTGTGTTAGGCTGGAAAGTTTTCGGTCTAACCTCAAAAGCTAGAAGAGGAATGTATAAAAATGTTTGACTGTCACCCTGCAGTATTTAGATAAATAGAAACCTTAAGCTATTCTTAATAGCAGATTTTATTTAGTAAATAGAAAGTATTTTTGATCAATTTTTTCGTGCAAAACAGTTAGAAATTCTAACTCGTTCAATCCCTACTATATAGACTGCAAGGTGTGATAAATACTTTCAATCAAAATGAAATTTACGATTATCATATAATTGACTTCAATTTACTTTACATAAATTACATTAGTTAATACATTTTCGAATAAATAAATTCTAGTTTTAACTGAATTTGAATCGATAATACACAAGCAAATTGAAAAACAGAAGCAAAACCGAACAATGTCAATATCGAAGTGCTTACCCTCGACTTAATATCTAAAAATATCTGTGTAGTACCCTCCAAAAGATAATATTACACGTGTATGCAAAAATTTCTAAAGATAATCCATTTTATTAACAAAAGTTCAGATAAAAAGTAATTATAGTGAAAATAATAGAGTAAATAAAAACAATATGTGCTACAAGTGTCTGAGAACAAACATTGCATAAAAACAAATAGATGGAGATAATTGGCGAAAACATTCTCTTTTATACAATATATACACTCTCCACACGTTTACTCATTAATTGGCAAATATAGCAACGGTCTATCACAATAACAGACAGATAAAACAAGTTGAATATTAACAAAATTAGTGGTATCGTACCAAAAAGAAAAATTGCTAGGAACTCTATGCAAATATGTAAACTTGATCGTCTCTAGGGTGAAATAATTATAATAAAGTTATTTTAGATTTTTTATCGCTATCAGTTACTATACATGTTTAATTTCAAAACACTTGATAAGTTTTATCTATAACTTAACAATGGTCTTGCCGGAATTTACTCCATTGAGCCTATACCATTAAATATATTTCTTAGTCTATATATTTGCATCCCCGTGGTTAAAATCATATTTTATCTTGGGATAATGACTTAATATTTCGCAATATTTAATGCTGGTTCCCTTGACTTGTTTTTGTACAGTTCGCACATCTAAATCCCTGTGGATGATGTCACTGAGAACATAATAAGGAGCACTAGTAGTTACTCCGAGTAGTTTGTTCTTTGTGTTATCTTTGAAGAATTCCTATATCGAATTTGTTAACAGAACTCTATAAATATATTCCGTATATCCAAACGGGTTTAACGATTTATTTTCTAGTATTATGTAGTTTTGCCAGGTTGTTAAGGTACAATTCACTAAATTCCATGTATATTGAAAATAAACTTTTTCCAACTTGAGTACCTATCTTAGTACGAGGATAGTTTGACAAGTAGTGAGAATAACACATAGGTGGCACTCTAAGTGGTAAAACAAATGCACTGTAATTTAGGTTGCCTATTTATATGTTTACATTCAATATTTAGATAAATCGGTTGATTAGTTTATTTTTGACAGCTAATTGAAAAAGAAGCAACACGTCGTTTTGTTAAAATGGAAAAAGCAGAGTATCTTGCGGTGATTATATTAAAGTAATATGTTAATTTTATTTAACTAGATAGCGTAGGTGAGAAGTGACAGACAGTCAAGTAGTGACAGTTACGTTTTTTTACATGTACACAAATTTAGTTTATCAAATAAAATATTCTCAACAGGTTATGGGTTCAGTCGTGTACAAGTGTTAAAAAAAATAGTTTGTGTGTACAAAAGTTCAAGTTAGTCAAAAGTGAAGTTAGTAGGTTACAAAACTAAGGGCCAAACAGAGTTATCCATATCAAAGATGGATTTGGCTAAGCATATTAATCCACTGACTAGTGAAAAAGACTGGCCTCTGTGGAAAAGAAAGATAAGGGATCTGCTTGATTATCATGAAGGTGCGCTGGACGTAATAGATAAAAAGCTCATAAAGCCAAAAGAACTGAGGTTAGATGCCGACACAGAAGCCAAGAAAACACACAAAGCACAATGCGATCTGTATCGCAAGGCAAACAGTTATGCCAAGTCCATGATATCCGCATCAGTCTCAGAGGATGTGTATGCCAAAATTATGGACAAGCAAACAGCCCAAGAAGCATGGGAAGCGCTTCATCTAGAGTTTGAAGCCACAGCAAAAGACCAACTTTTCAAGCTTTGCAACGAATTCTTCGCCTTCAGCTGGACGGAGGGAGAAAGCATTTCCACTCATTTCACAAAGTTGAAGAATGTGTGGAATGAACTCAACCTGGGACTTGCAGCAAAGGAACTTCAAAAGTTGCCTGACCTTCTGCTAATATGTAAGGCTTTATTCATACTGCCCTCTAAGTACGAGAGCTTTAGAGCAAGTTGGATGCTGATTACTAAAGATACTGATAAAACCTTTGAAGAGCTAACGATGCAGCTGTACTTGTTCGAGAGAAGTAACAAAGTCCAGAGCTCATCATCTGATCAGCAAACTCAAGAAGCCTTAGTGGTGAATATCAATGGTGCAAAAGGTAAATCCAAAGTCAACGCTGCAGCCAAAAAGTTCAACCCCAAGAAACGAGATGGAAAATGTAACTATTGTGGCATTCCAGGACACTGGGTTCATGACTGCAGAAAGTGGATAGCAGCCGGCAGACCAAAGGCAAAGGAAGATCCCAAGAAAGAAGATTCCAAGAGAGAAGAAAACAAGGTAGCATTAGTACTACCAATTCTTGCATGCGACATTAGTTCCGAAGCTCAAGAAGGTAGCGCAACCTGGTGGATAGACAATGGTGCAAGTAAGCACTGTTCCAAATATCTCGACTACTACACAAGATTCACAAGGTTCAAAGAGCCTATTCTGATTAGCACAGCCGGTAAAGAGAAGTTAGTGTCCTTTGGTAAAGGGGACATCATGTTTGATTCAATAGTAGGAAGCAACCAAGTGAGTCTAACTTTGAAGAATGTGTGGTATGTACCAGACATCTGTAAGAATCTGATATCTCTTTTGACCATTCATGATCAACGTCCAGACAGCAAGTTTGAGTCTGGAGTCACAGAGTGTTTGTTGACGTTAAATGGTGTGGGAATACTAGCAGGTACCCGCAAGCCATTCGGAACTCTTTACAAAGCATCAGTCATTCCAGTTCGACCAGCAACAGAGTCAGTCAATGTTGTAATGGATCAAAGCGCGATGCTACAACTATATCATGAACGCTGGGGTCACCAAGACAAGAGACACGTCAAAGAAATAATGGCAGAGAAGCTTGGCATCACAGTCAATCTAGAAAGGGACCTATGCGAACCATGCATTTATGGAAAGTCGCATCGTCTACCTTTTGGCAAAGGTACGAAAGCCACAAGTCCAGGAGAGCTGATAACTGCAGACGTTGTTGGCCCCTTTACAGAGTCTTTTGGCAAAAAGAAGTATTACGTTGAGTTCAAAGACAAGTTTTCTAAGTTCCGTTTAGTATGCTTCCTCAGAGAGAAGTCACAAGTGAAAGAAGCCCTAGTCGCTGTAATTGCACACGCCAAAAATCAAGGTCATCTCATCAAAGAGATGCTGAGTGATGGTGGAGGAGAATTTGATAACGTCGAGGTTCGAAAAATACTGCAAGAAAATGGTATCATCCAGAGGCTGACGGCACCATATACCCCTCAACAAAATGGGTTGACAGAACGTGATAACCGCACAATAGTAGAGATGGCGAGAACTTTCAAGTACGCCTATACAGAAGCTAATTTTCCTCAAGCTCTCTGGGCAGAACTGGTCAGCACAGCAGTCTATATCCTGAATAGAACTGGAAAATCATCACTCAAAGGAAAGAGTCCTTATGAGATCTGGATGAACAGCAAGCCCAGGATCAAGCATCTTCGTATAGTAGGGTCAGAGTGTTTCGTTCATGTGCCCTGTCAGAAGAGGAAAAAACTCGACCAGAAAGCTGTAAAAGGTTACCTAGTGGGATATGATGGCGACGAAAGGTATCGCATCTACCTAAAAGAGAACAGCAAGATAATGACCTCACGAGATGTGCAGTTCCATGAAAAGCTCTACCAGTGCAAGAAGAAGGTCGAGCTTCCTATATTTAACCTCGATTCAAAAGAGACGACAGAAATGACAGAGTTACCCAATCAGTCATCCATTGAAGAAGATGAGACCCAGGAGAATACAGTCGAAAGCTGCGAAGAAAATCCAATGCAAGAGTCAAGGTTGCGAGATCGGTCAAAGTTACAAAAACCTGTACGTTTCGACGACTATGTAATGGCTACAGTAAACCTAGACGGTCAATTCGAACATCCACAGTCCTATGAAGAAGCCATGGCAAGAGAAGACTGTCAGGAATGGAAAAGAGCCATGGACCAAGAAATGACCTCTCTCTCGAAGAATGACACGTGGGTACTTACAAAGTTACCACCCGACAAGAAGGTATTACCTTGCATGTGGATATTCCGTCTGAAGATGAATGCGGATGGATCAATCGACAAGTACAAAGCTCGCCTCGTAGCCAAGGGGTGTGCTCAACGTCACGGAGTGGACTATAGTACTACGTTCAGCCCAGTTGCCAAGATGGGAACAATTCGTTCAGTGTTGGCAATAGCAGCAAGTGAGAAGCTTCATCTAGCTCAGTTTGATGTATCTACCGCATTTGTATACAGTAAGGTACAGGAAATGATCTACATCAAACAACCCGAAGAATATAGCGATGACACAGAGCAAGTCTGTAAACTAAAAAGAAGTCTCTACGGACTAAAGCAGGCACCAAGGTGTTGGTATAACAGATTTGGAACCTTTTTAAAGTCGTTGGGATTCAATCAAAGTACTGCAGATCCGTGCTTCTTCATGAGAATACGAAATGGAAGCACACCTCTTCTAGTCCTGTATGTAGACGATGGACTGGTTGGAGGAACAGACCTCCAAGAGCTAGAGTATTTCCTAAATGAACTGAGAGCAGAGTTCGAGATAGTCACGAAACAGTATTAAAGTAATATGTTAATTTTATTTAACTAGATAGCGTAGGTGAGAAGTGACAGACAGTCAAGTAGTGACAGTTACGTTTTTTTTACATGTACACAAATTTAGTTTATCAAATAAAATATTCTCAACAGATTAAATATTTCGTAATTAAGGGTATGAAAGCTACCGAAATAAAAGATGAGTTACGGAAAACATTAGGTGAATCTGCTCTATCATCCGCCACAATAAGTAGATGGGTAAATGAATTTAAACGTGGTAGAACAAGCTGTGTTGATGAAGCGCGATCTGGAGCACCCAAAATCGTGACACACATTTTAGCGAAAGAATTGGGCTTTTCCAAGCTTTCGGCAAGATGGGTGCCGCGATTGCTTACGACCAATGAGTGTTTGGACCTTTATAAGCGGAATTCGATTGATTTTTGTAGGCGATTTGTTACTTGCGATAAAACTTGAATACACTACAGTACACCTGAAACTAAACAACAGTCGAAACAATGGTTAGAACGTGGTTCAGCACCTCCAAAGAAAGCGAAAACCACTTTATCGGCAAACAAGGTGATGGCATCAATTTTTTGGGATTCAAATTATTTTGTATTTAAAAAATTCGTTTTTCTTTTCCATTCTCACTACTTGTCAAACTACCCTCGTATTTATAAAACACATAAAATTTATACAAAACGCAATTATTTACTTCAAACGCGGATAAAATAATAAACGCTGCAACAAATCGCATTGACACTACAACTACAATTAATTCATCATTGCATTGTTCGCATTTTGACCCGCTAAGGAATATTATAGAAAAATATTTTGTTAAATGACGTATTTAATTTAACAAATTTCCATTTACAAAATTGTTCTTACAATTTCCTAGGAGTTAAAATGAAATGTTGCAGTACAAGAATACATTTAAAAGGCAGCATTTTATTGAAGAGAAAGCGGTACTTTCTAACAATTAAAATGTGTACGAACTACTAAAATGTCTAAAAGAACGGTTCTTATTGTGTCAATCAAATGTTATATTATCATGACAGACACTCGATATTATTAATGGGCATTTTTTAAATGAACAACAATATAAGCTCATAATTTACTCCTATCATGAGTCTGTATTAAATATCTTAAGTTCTAGAATAATTTGTATGTTCAAAAAATTTTACTACCATAAGTACAGAATATCGATATTTTTAAAACCTTACAAAAATTTTAATCTGTCATGGATAAAATTACATGCAAAAAAATTATAAAAATTATTTAGAACTACTGCATATTAACATATACAGAGAAAGTTTATTCATATTAATTTGACTGTATATCAATTTTATTCACCCCTCACATAAGGCGGTGCTTACTTTGATTTTGTAGAATATCTCTGTTTTATATCTACAATTTTATAAAGTTTCATATTGACATAACTTGAATCCCTATTTGCTACTTATTTTTAATCACATTTATCTTTCGATTTACGTGTCTTAATAGAAAAAGTTTTTACGCAGTTTTGAATAAAGAAAGAAATAACGAATGCACAAGCGGTCATGTACGAATATACAATATATAATTTAGACGTCACATAACCTAACCCAGACAGCACATAATCTTACGATTCATCTGTTTTCCACTGCTTAATAAATTCCGCTACTTCACAGATTATAGAGAAAATCTTACTTTTAGCAATGAGGAAAACGAACTAAATTTCTCTATATGTATGTGTAAGCACAATGCATGCATTAAAATAGCATAATATATAGGGTGGTCCCATAGTACCAGGCCTGACTTAGAGATGGCGGAAGTTGTTTGAAAAATTTCACTCTATTAGAAAGTGCACAATCTATAAAGCATATGTTTCAAGTTTGAAGACGTCGCATTGTTTAGTATTTGCTTGGCAGCCATCAATAGTGAACGTTTTCAGTGAATTTGTAAAAATGGAGAAAATTGGTCATCGTTACGAGATACAATACTTTTATTTGAAAGGCCTCAGTCCAACCGATATAAAAGCTGAACTGGTTTTTACTCTGGGTGAGTCTGCTTCTTCGTTTACAACAGTGGACTATTGTATAGCAGAGTTTAAACGAGGCTGTATGAACTGCCAAGACGAGCATAGCAGTGCTTTTGGTGTTGACATAAAGGCATCATTTTTTGTCGCAAATAATAGTGTTGCCGAGGTAAACGATGATGGGCTAGTAAAGAAGCATAAATAATGACGTGCTAATTCTTATTGTTTTCGCTCGAAACATGCGGAAATCGAACACCCAAATTTTGAACTTCGCCCATGAAATGCAGACATTGTATTATAGCTAATTGATAAGAATTCATTATAATGACTTGAAGTTGATTAACGTGGATCTCACCTTAATTAAAGTGTTTAAACGATCTTCAGCAAATTTCTTCCTGAATCTTGAGAATCGTTTATGTCATGTCAAAATGGCCTTTTTTGTAATCGAGAAAACTATTTTCGACTGTATCTTCCTAATTGAGCTTTCTCCGTAAATAGCACAAACGATTCTAGCGGCTCCCGATGCTTTAATACCTCTGTTGAATTCGAACAAAGGCATATGTTGGAAATGCTCATTTTTTCTACTTAACATTCAATTTCAATTTTTTTCCCGGCAATCTCTTTCTAGAAACATAAAAGGCTGCGAACTTATACATCAGTACATCTAAGTAAACGTAACAATGAGAGGACATCTCTCATAGCAATAAATAAATGATTAATTCTAGTGACACCAAATAAGTATAATTAGCATTTGCTTCGGATATTAGTCTATGAATTTGAAAGGAATTAACAATATATGGTACTTAATAACAGCTAGAATTACTATTCCAATACACTTTCTATTTTACTTAGCTGTTACGAACTTGCATTCTAAAATATTTCCCATTAATTACGTGATATGGGAAAAAGGAGAATTATTTGGAGTAATTATCGCAATATTAGGAATTTGTATAAATACATGTTTTGATATTATTATTTACTGTAATTACTTCTGGTGTTAGGTAACTAAATGTATACATTACTACTTATATGTACAAATGTATTTACATAATTACAAAATTACGAAACATATGTACATGTCTATACTCATAATTGTATTAGTTTAGACTTATATAACTATATTTAAAATAAGAACTATAACTCTGATTACACAAGTATACACGGTTTTGGATCTAAGCAACCAAAAGCTGTTTCTAAGGTTATTTGGGGCGCTGAATCCGAATCTGCACTCCGTTTTTTGATATGGGTTCCAGTTTTCGAGATATTAAATAAACACATTTTTTACAATTTTTGACAATTAATCTCCATTTTATTCATTAAAAAGTGTTAAATTAGAAATGAAGAGCAGTCGAACTGAGTCGCTTGTACTGTTTGGGACCTGTTTCACGCATTAAAGTCCAACAGTAGTCGCTCATCATGCCCTCGCCCCAAAATCCTTGATATCGTTTTTCGATTTTTGCCAAAACTTGGTGTAGTCGCTCTCCTTGCTCGTCGCTTGTATCACCCAAGTTTTCAGGAAAAAATTCGAGATGGACATGCGGAAACTGTATTTTGAGAGACATTTGAGCTCCAATCTTGCAATAATTTTGCAACAAACTGTCGATTTTGTTCTTGAAATCCGGGGATTTGCGGTTACCGAGAAAGTTGTGAACAACATCTTGTAATGATACCCATGCTGCTGCTTCATTGGGCGTTAAACATTTTGTAAAGTTTCTGTCGGCCATTAATTTTCGAATATCAGGTCCGACAAATATTCCCTTTTTGATTTTGGCATGTTAAAATCGCTTCCACTGATCGTTGGTGATGAACTACAAGTTTCCATGGAATTTGCACTCGTACCTGGACAAATTGGCAAAGGATCATTGCTCGCAGGGGGAACTAGCTTAGACACTGATGATACTTCAGGATATTTATATTTTGCTAGTTTTTTTGCATTTAGACCGACGACATTCATCAAGCAAAAGTAACAATCATCTACATGATTTTTCGGCTCTTTCCATAACATTGGCAATGAAAATGAAAAACATACTTTTTTACCGTGTGACCACTTGTATAATATTGTGCCACACGCGTTACATAACAATTTCGGTACCCACGGCTGTAAGTGTTTGATACAGAGAAACCAAAATAATAAAAATTTTGAAAAACGAAACCCGGATTTGAAGATTTGTTCTCATCTGCTCTGATCCAAAAGTTGACCGGAATTTGTAAACTTGTGTTATTACCCTTAGAAAACATACTCCGCAATTCACAAACAGTAAAAATATAAAAGAATTTCTCACGTAATTGTATATAAAAAATCTAATATGAATTACTAAATTTCTTTAGAATCATAAACGTCTCGTTTATTAAGTTACTTCCTGTATAATATATATATATATACAGTTGTCAAAAAAATCTTTGCACAAAAAAGAAACATGTAAAATATCTTCATTCAAGTATTCCAACAACAAATACTTTACATATTTGTTTTTTTTGCACAAATTCTGTTACTGTACCTGTTTATGACTATAAGACGCCAATACTTTTTAAATAGACACACACATTACAACAGCAGCAACAAAAAAGGAAGTTTACTCAGTATAAAAAGTGTCAAAAATCTTTGCATATCGAATGAAGACACAAAAAAAAAACAAAAGTGCCGTTATTTTGCACGAATTTTGTGCATTTTGTTTTTTTTATAACTGGAATGGAATGTGAAAGGGGCAAAAAAGCGTTTAGTAATAAAGTGATTGTCTTTAATGCAACAAGTAACCATATATTTGAATATAAAAGATGCCAGAAAAACGAGTTTCAAAAAATGTTATACAAATGGTGTATTTCAATTACTATAAAGGCAAATCTGCCAGGGAAATCGCCGATATGTTCTCTCTCAAAATCAGAACTGTATACAATATCATATCCCGTGCTGAAAAAGAAGAAAGACTCAAGTTAAAAGGATCCACTGGTAGGCCAAAAAAGGTGACGCGGCGAATTGAGAGCAAAATAATTAAAACTATTTATAATAACTCGCTATTCAGTACTAGAGGATTAGCTTTTCAAGTGGAAAAAGATTTTGGGTTAAGTGTTTCCCATGAAACCATCCGAAACGTGTTACAAAAACACAAATATTCTTCACGAGTGGCTAGGCAAAAACCCCTGTTCTTAGCTCAAAATATCGAAACAAGATTAAGATTTGCCACCGAACACATATCACTTTTCTATAGAAATAGAAAACTTATAAACAAATTTAGAAAGGAAATTAAAGTATAATGCTTTAATATAGGATATCTGAAGAATCCAAATTGAATTTTGACAGTAAGAAGATGGAGTTTCTCATCGATGGCAGAATTTACAGATGTAACAGTACATTGCATACTACCATCGCTGCTGGATATATCAAGAATGTCTATTCTATTCCATCTTTTTGACACAGAAACGATCCTACTACTACTATTGTTAGATTGAATAAGATTTCGTTCCTTTCTTTTCCGAATCCATTAGGCTCTTCAAAATATACATGAATAGCAAATAAAAAAATTAATTTAAAACAGTAATATTAAAGTTACTTCTTGAAATGGAAAGCCAAAACCTGTATTATAGAACAATATCACGGTTACCATACGTAAAACACGAATATTTTACAGACTTTCGAGTGCTCTCATGAAACTTAAAAATAAAGAAAAAGTAATGGCGATTGCGTCGTTGGTGTTACAGTTAAATGAAGAAAAACTCTCACGTCGCATAGCACTAACCAACACAAATTTTTAAAATCCTTGGCATTAAAATGGAAACATAAAAGCAAAGAAATCTTAATTAATACTATACGTAGTTTTTGAAGAACATTTATAAATTGTTCAAAAATTTAGAAGTTTTCTTTAACATTAAATTGTTTTTTCTTAATATTGGAATCCAGAAGAAACAACTTACAAGTATTAATGAAATATTTCTCAACCTTACTGATCGACTTTAAAATTTTGCTAAAAACCTTAAATCAGAATGCATTTAATAAAAACGCTAGACTTTTATAATTAAACAGGACACGTAATCAAATTTAAATTGGAATTACATTGCACAGGTTAAAGTCGTAGATGGAATCTTTAATCAATATTTCCGACTGAGATACATTATTTCGTCTATAATTTACTTTGTATTCAGAGTATTTTTAGACATTCACATATGCATAAAGATCAATGGCGCCAGAATTAATGATATTTGATATATTGATAAAACAGTGGTCATCATGTGATAAGATGATCACAATAATTTCGCAAGATAGCAAGCAAGATATACATTTTAAATAAAAAATACATTCAGGGACTTAAAAAAATGTCTTCAATTTATTAAGCATTATTAAAATTGATAACTATGAATACCTAAATTTACCACAGATTAGTTAAAACATTATCATCAACCAATGCAGGAAATAAATAAGTTTTAAATACATAAACAATAATGTCTGAAAGTAAGAGAAGAATAAAAATTTGTAGATATATATCCCGATAGTTTTTTGAGTAGTCTGTGAAATCTCCAAGTTAAAGAATTTGTTATTGAAATCTGTAAAATATACATTGTTAACCCACAGAATATTCTTAAATTAATTACCGATGTTCTAATGTGAAACAAATTATAACTTCCTTATAATTACTAATAAATTATTACCTATCTTCTTAAACATCACATCTTCAAATACTTTAGAACATATGTGCCCGTGAGACATTGTCGTATTATTTCATGTCTGATATCTATCGTTAGAAATTATGAACACTACTTTAAAATGCACTACTTTTAAACGCGGCCCGCGAACGTATTTGCACATTAAAGTTTGGTCCACAATATGTCAAAGGTTGCCCACACCTGCTTTAGAACCTTCACGTATTCAATGGGTTCAATAATTATCGCCGTCCCATAGATTTTTCTTTCATCACATTTTTCACTTCGAGTTTCCTTCTTTAAAGTTCGTATATTGTTCTAATATTTCTCTCAATCTTTCATCATTTTACACATACACACTGGTAGTATATAAAGTAGTAAGAGAACTGTACATTCATTTCTCAGATGGAAGTGAAAGCACTTATCGCACTTTAACCACTATTCGACAGTACATCTATTAAACAAGCAAACAGCGACATATATACATATAAACACGGCTAATTGTCAAATAAAGTGTAGATAATCAAAACTACTGCCAAAAAGCCAGTCAGATAGTCTGGCTTTGTCAACAAGCAGAGATTGTCAACAAGTTTTATGCTCCTGGTCTTCTAATGAGTATTACTATCGAAACAATATATTATATATCTATATATCATTAATACAAAGGAATCACAAAAAATTATATGTTTATTTCTCAGATAGAAGTAAAAACACAAGAAAAATAGAATTATACTAATTCTAAAGCGTCATTTCTATAAACTTTTATGCCAAAATCTACAGAACATCTTCAACTTCAAAATTATTCTATGTTTTCTTAAATTTCTCAAATTCATGTTAATGAATTAAATGAATGCACTATATAATTCTTGATCTAATATGAAACATTATTTTTTCAGATACATGGCAACATCTAAATTTGAACCAACATATGCTAGACAAGCGTATCCATGCTTCGATGAGCCAAATATGAAGGCGACCTTTACAGTACATCTACGAAGACCCAAAGATGACGACTACATAGCATTGTCTAATATGCCTGAAGACGTACGTTTCCTTAATAATTAGTTCTTATTTTGGTTCATTTAGAATGACTCTAACACATGCACAAATTAAGACAATATTTGCATATATTTTTACGCATGTAATAAGAAACGAACCAGTTCAAAATCTATTCAAATCACTTTTACAAATATATATTAATTCTTTTAACAATTTGTAACTTCATACTTCACACATTGATGTTTTTCATACACATTGATAACTTCAACTGGTTTCGTGGTAGGCATTTGCTGAAACGCATCTAATAACAAAAAAAGAATAAAACGCGTTATGTTCCCCTGGATGTGTTTAGAGATGAAGATTTTTACTCTTGAAAATAAGCGAAAGCTCGAAACGATATTGTCTAGCTTAATAAATACATCCAGTGAGACATTACGAAGTGTTTATTTTAATTTTGAACTTTATTCGTATGTTAAGAAATTTTAGGAAATGTAGACATACGGCCTGTATAATAAGAAACAAACAACTATTTCTACAAAAGAAGAAGCTAGACTATTACAAAGTACACCTTATATGCTAATACAATCATATATAATATGGCGTCCAGCACTTCCTTACTTTTAAGAATAGCTTCACTGCGATTTTCCGTTCTTGTGACCAATATTTTCCACATAATTCGAAGGTAATGATGAGCGTCCATATCTTCCTTATATCGCCAGATAATTGAGAAATTTTACTTGCATGTGTCCCGCAAAGCTTCGGCTTCATAAGAACTCAAACATTTTCAATTGGATTAGCGTCTGAGAACTGCGCTGGCTAATATATTGATGTAACCTTCTACTCCTTACGCAATTTTCTTTGGGGTTTTGGATCGTTGTTTTCTTCTAGGATTCAATCTAGACCATTATTTTCAAACCACATTTTTACCAATCTTAGAAATACGAGGGTGGTCCCAGAAGTACTTCCATACCCATATAACCCAGATGACTTCAAATATAAAAAAACAATAGAAGTACACTCAGTGGATCACGATATGCTACCACGCGTCTTGGAGGAATTCTCATATCACTTTGATGTTGTCGATGTCGGAGATGGTAGCCTTTTTTAAAACTTGTTAGACTTGAGATAAAACTTAATTGTGAATAAAACATTTCCTTTGAATTTTACATTACTGTTCCTAAATAAAATGTTGTGCTATGAAATAGGTTCATTCTTTTAGAATAACCTGTATTCTCAATGTAGAATTCCAAGAATTATAACGTTAATAAAATAAAATCAGTAGACATCCTCATGTAAAACCGCAGAGTTTAGAGACAGAACGTAAGCAAATTTTTAAATATTGCATTCTTGATCCTATGCTGCTAAAAAACAAATAAAAAAAAAGTCGGGACATAAGGATCTGGGAGGAAAACGTTAGGTTTAGACATCAAAAAAACTTTAAAACCATTTAAGGAAAAGTGCGTAATTAAAACTACTAAACATCGTACTTCAATTATGGTACGGTCACTCTTCACTTTGTCAAAAAGAAAACAATTAGCCGTCAACAATATAAAAAACGAACAACAAAGAAGAATCAAGCAAGTGAAATGAAAACACTAAAAAATCGTAGGTTTAAGACTTACAAGATGCCAATTACAAAAATAAGCTATAAATTGTAACTGAAATAATAAAGGAAAATGCTCCGAAATAGTTCAGACATGCTATATGTAGAAACTAGGAGATTAATTAAAAAGGAAGACCAAAAGTGATGTAGAATGCTGAGATAGCCAGGCATTTGAAGAAGAAAGTACAGGATTGGAAAAAAGTAGAACTTGTAAAATTCAGAACCTAGCAGCTAAAAAATATAAAAGATTAATTAGTAAATAAATTCAATTCAACATTGGTCTTTGCTGATATAATGAATGAATCAATATTAAAAAAATATAGCACCTGTAACGCTTTAAAAGAAGGCATTCAAATGATTTAGAGATGATCTGAGAAATACTAAGATACTACAAAAGCTCGTATTATTGAAAAATTTTTATAAATGTTCTCTTAAAGTTAATCAACAGATCTCGATTTTTTTATGTAAATGTCATTGTTCTCCCTGGTTATAACACATTGCATCAATCGATGCCAAGATACTTTCGCACTTTGAAAATCCATTAATTCTCATTAACAATTAGGCGGTTAAATCTATTCATATAACTCAAGAAAAAAATAATGGTTTTGGTCTTTCAAAGTGATTTTGCTCCAGCAAAAATTCGTGCAAGAAACCGCAGCACGAATACAATAGCTAATTTATTCAGCATCACTAACCGTGTTGCACCAATAGTGTTAAATGTTACATTACACTCAGTTCCGTATAGTAAAAGACATTATAGATATTTATTTGAAGAGCATTTTAAATAAGTCTTCGATTAAAGGAAGAGTCATACACCATCAAAATAAGGCCTGTTCACATACCATCACAGCAGCGTAGGAAAATATTTAAATGAACAAAACATTAAATTAAATAATATCCAATATAGTCTTGACCTAGTACAGGATCTCTTATTTCCAGATGTTAAAAGACAAATTTCGATGAAGGATATCACTTCAACTGTCGATACTTTAAAAAAAAGATAAATATCTTCATAAATATGGAAGATTATTTTGAAAACTGTTTTCTCGAATGTGTGTTCTCTACATTTTCAGAAAATGTAATCAAATTCAGCATTTTAGAAACCCACAAGTAACTAGTCTATATTTACTAAAGTTGCATATTTTATTGTTTTAGGAATTTCTTCTATTTTACTACAAATTAATTTCTGTTAGTTTTATAAATCGCCTATGGAAAATGTCATTAATTACGAGTACTAAGAGAAATAACGAATTTTCTAAAGTTTTTTTACATTTAAGCCTGTTTAATTTAGTATCTATATCAACTATGGCTTTTTAATTTAACATATTTACTTTGTAACAACAGGAGACAACAGAAGAAGAGGATGGAGAGAACGTTATGGTGCACTTTCAGAAAAGTGTTCCTATGTCAACCTACCTCTCATGTTTCATAGTCAGTGACTTTGTGTATACTGAAGACACCATTGAAGCAGGAGATGGCGACATCCCTTTCAGAGTATATTCCACACGAGATCAAGTAGAGAAAACAGAATATGCCAGAACTGTTGGCAAAGGTGTTATTGAATACTTTATCAATTATTTCGGCATTTCTTTTCCTCTACCAAAGTTAGGTAAGTAAACCAATGAAATTATCTGATCAAAACAATGTAGCGTTTATGTATACACAGAATAATTCACTCATTTTAACGTATTTCCCTAGGATTCGGCAACCACCTCCTAGTAGATTACATGAAAATCGCTCTTTCTGTTATTAAAAATATATTATTTTTTTTATTATTTAATATAATAATTAAAAAGAAATGTATGCGACTTATTTATTAATTATGCATTGAAAATATAGTAATATATTCCAGTCCTAGAATAGGCTGCGGTAAAAAACGCACTTTCATCCATCCCATTGAATGACTCATTGATTCAATGACATTGTTTGATTTATAAAATTGAATCACAAACGGTGACTAAATTTTCACGTCTTGAATATATATTATTAGTTACTATTAAGAATATTTTAAAATTTACTGCATAATATAAAACACTAGGATATTTCCTATAATGCCTTAAAATCGGAATTTTGTGGCAATATATCCTCTACAAATAGTTTTACAACAAAATCATTTGTAACACAATATTTAATGCATTTTACCAAATTCTTACGGATTCTGTTGTTATGTTTTTACAGTACAATGCCTTCCATTTAAGGATCAAAGAGATTTTTCATTTCATATGTATTTAGAAAATAATATTCGAATGAAACTTAAAAAATGCATGAAAATAAATTGTATGCAATTAAACAAAAACTTTAAAATAAAAATATAAATGTTACTTTGATAAACAAATTAGGTACGCATTTGAATTATTACTTAAAGTATATAGGAATATGATTTGAAATGAAACTTGAAATGAAACGAATTAGTTGTGCGTCGAGTTTCCTATATTATTTGGAATATTATATATCAACACCTTCGTGCTTGGATGGACTATGCGGAAGTGTCCTCGTCTTTGTAATGATTCTCAAAATACTGATCCAATACTGCAAAAAGTTCCGACTGAAACTTCTTTCTAGCAAACAAAAGTTTGTATTTAGAAAATAAATGAAAGAAACTCACTTTGGCTAGATTTGAAACCTCAATTAAGTGAGAAACCATACTGTCGCGGTGTGTGAGACCTGTTTGATGGTCCATTCCAATCGTGTTTCAGAAATTCTATTCTTGTATTTGTCCGGTAGATCGACAATTAAGGATTTTTCCCTTTGAACGGTAGTGTACAAAAATAATCCAAGAAAATCAATTATTGCCTAACCACTGGCGGAAATGTACTATTTATGGAAACCATGTTCTTGCCAAGTCCGTACATTGACAGAGTACGTAGATCGTAGTTTCCTCTTCTACTTGTCGGAATCTACATATAGTTTCTTCTGTCAGGTTCATATTATTCACGTGTCTTGCTAGTAAACCCAATATAATTCAATATAATAACAGACTTTCTCGCCCTACTCAGTAACTCTGATGTAAACTTGAACGATTGTTCTGTAAAGAACTGTTTTGTCTGTCATCATTCCACCTTTTTCGAAATCTATTTTCAGTTCAATTTTCCATTATTATTTTTCTTTTTGTGTTGCAACACCATAAGATGTTTTTTATGAAAGCCATAGACGAAGTTCATCGAACGAATTCGTCCGCTTTTTCATTATACTGCAGCCTTCGTGCTCAGGACCCTAGACTAATGTCACGTCTTTTGCAACTATGTAAGTCCAATTCACCTGTCTAAACCTAATGTCTTTAGCTTTGTTCGACTGTCAGGGAAAATCATCAGCGTGCAATACCTGAGTTATTAACAGGTTCTCTTTGTTCGTTTTCAGTTGGTGAATTTCTACGCAATCCGACCAGCACACTGGATTATTTGAAGCCGTTTCATCTTCTATACATAATAGAAAGATATATACTGTCATGCATTAAAGTAATAAATATTTAATGTATTATCCATAAAGATTGCATCTATTTGTAAAACAAAAAAATTACTAAACAAAAAAATGTGTTCGAATTCAATAGTTTCCAGAATTCAAAAGATCATATTATTTAGAGGGGGCAAAAGTGCTTTCAAATAAAATGAAATTACTTTAACAAATATAAAACATACCGGCACTCGAATCAACTTTACCCAATTTGTTTAGTGTAAAATTCTCGTTTCTATTGATCTACGTCAATTCTAGATATGGCCGCCATTCCTGATTTTGTCTCCGGAGCGATGGAACATTGGGGTCTAGTAACATTCAGAGAAACTGCTTTACTCTATAGTACTGAAACAAGTTCATCAGCAAACAAGCAGAGAGTAGCAACCGTTGTTTCTCATGAATTGGCTCACAGTTGGTTTGGAAACTTAGGTAAGCTGCTGAAAGAATAAGTAATAAAACACTTAATATGGATTATTTAACATTTTAGTTACGATGGATTGGTGGGATGACTTGTGGCTTAACGAAGGATTCGCTAGTTATATAGAGTACAAAGGTGTAGCTCAGGTGGAGCCGGACTGGGGCATGGTAGTACAATAAATGTGTTAATAACTAAAGAGAAAATTTAACATTATTACTTTCAGTTGGATCAATTTCTCATAGATGACCTGCATCCAGTATTAATTTTGGATTCAACTCTAGGCTCACATCCAATTGTTCAAACAGTTCTTACGCCAGATCAAATTACTGAAATATTTGATACTATCTCCTACAATAAAGTAAGCTTAAAATATGTGCACCAAGTTAATTTTAATTTTCATTGCCATCTTTTTTCAATTTTTTAAAGGAAAAAATTGTCTTTCTATTTATCTTGATATAAAATATGTATGTATTGATTCTTTAACTTTCACATGATAAAGATTCCGACTAAAGTAATAGAATATTGATAATAATAATTCTCATCCAAGAACACTTAAGCTTTTTACCACCAATTAATTTTCAATAACCTAAAACCATTTGATATTCATGAAAGACCACAGGCCGAGACATTTGAGGCTAAAGTAGAAACCAAACTTGCATTACTATATCCTTAATTTAATAGTATGGTACTACCCTCTCTATAACTGAAATATATTTTGAAAAACTTTTATGAAAAAATAAGAAATTTTGTATATCATAATCAAAAAGATAAAAACCCTTACCACATTAATATTTGTATTCTGGATATCATTTCTACAATTAAATTGCCATTTCAGCACTTAATGTTTATTTAGTCATCGTGTAAAATGTTTAGTTGTAGAAATATGTATACATAGAACAAATATTAATATAGTAAGAGTTTTTTCTACCCTTTTAATTATTCACTTAATAGGCATCAGCAAAATTTATTTCGTATACCACAGACAAGAGATTTTTTTCTACTACTTTTCCAGGAATCCAAGATATCAGGTTGCTACAAATGTAATGTCCGTTTTTTTCCTTCAGTCTGAACTGAATCGCACCTGTATGAAGACGTGTATGTTTTTGGTGAAAATTATTATTGTATTTGTAGAAAAGGGTATTTATTTTGAAGTGTGTACCTGTTCCATTTCTTGGAAAGATTAATACACCTGTCCTTGTCTCGCCTATGGAAATGCTGTCGGCAAGAGATATTCGGGCAATTTACCTCTTTCAATTTAAAAAGGGATTAAATGCAGCTGCAGCAACGCGAGAAATTAATCAGACGTTCGGTGAAACCACGTGTAATGAACGCACATTACGGCGATGGTTTAAAAAATTCAGTGAGGGAAATTTTAATTTGGAAAATGAGCCTCGCGGATATGCGCGTAGCACCGTTAATGACGACGAGCTGCGTGTAGAAATTGAAAGTAATCCGTCGACAACAGTGCGTAGCTTTGCAGAAACATTTCAAGTGTCCATTGCCACCATTAGTCGTCACCTTTCTTCGATTGGCAAAGTGAAGAAACTCGATCGATGGGTGCCGCACCAATTAACGGAAGCCAATAAGCTCCGTCGATTAGAGGTGGCTACCTCTTTGGCTAATCGACAGAAAGTTGAACCGTTTCTTCATCGAGTGGTAACGTGTGACGAAAAGTGGATACTTTATGATAATCGGAGAAGGTCAGGATAATGGTTAGATCGAGGTGAAGCACCAAGACAGCATGCACGAGCATCACTTCACCCGCGAAAGATTATGGTGACTGTATGGTGGACCAGTAAGGGTATTATTCACTATTCATTTTTGCAACCTGGTGAAACCATCACGGCAGCGTCCTATTGTGCCGAACTGGAAACTATGCATGGAAAATTGAGCCGCTTGCAGCCCTCACTAGTCAATAGACATGGACCCATACTTCTTCATGATAATGCAAGACCTCATGTTGCACGACAGACAATCCAAAAACTTTCGGAATTTGGTTACGAAATTCTCCCTCACCCACGTTATTCACCTGACCTTTCGCCAACTGATTTTCATTTTTTCAGAAGTTTAGACAATCACTTAAAAAATAGGGACTTCCTGACCGGGAATCTGTAATAGCAGTGTTTGAGCAATATGTGAGCCGTCAAAACCTAGATTTCTTTTCAAAGGGAATTTTTCAGCTTCCAGGCTGCCACCCTAAATAATTTTTTTACATTCATCGAATTGGGTTGAATCTCAATATCTATTGGGTTGGCAACTAAGTACTTTCGGTTTTGTAGTATAAAATAAAACACTTTTTTTTTAAACAAAGAACAGTTTAATCAATTATATATTTTCCATTTTGCTCAATGACCTTTTGCCATCTTTCTTTCAGCTGCATGATTCCGCGCTCATAAAATTTCTGGTCCTTATCAGCAGAAAACTGAACCAGGTCCGAGTGAAGGTCATCGTCATTTGTGAAAGTTTTACCATTCAAAGAATTCTGCAAACTTCGAAATAAATGGTAATCAGATGGTGCTAGATCAGGGCTGTATGGGGGACGTGGCATCACTTCCCAGCCAAGCTCCAATAGTTTCCCACGAGTTGCCAAAGATGTGTGAGGCCTTGCATTATCTTGGTGAAAAACTACACCTTTCCGATTTGACAATTCTGGCCGTTTTTCTTTGATTGCTTCATCCAGTTTTATTAATTGTTGACAGTAAAAATCAGAATTGATCGTTTGGTTGCTTGGAAGCAGCTCAAAAAACACAACACCTTTGTAATCCCACCAAACTGACAGCATGATCTTTTTTGGATGCAATTCAGCTTTCGATGTGGTTTGAGCTGGTTTATCGTGTTTGCTCCATGATCGTTTTCGAACTATGTTACTGTACAGGACCCATTTTTTATCACCAGTGATGATTCTTTTTAAGAAAGGGTCGGTTTCATTTCGTCTAAGGTGCATATCGCAAAACTTGATTCTTTGTGTTAAATGAATTTCTTTCAATTCGTGAGGTACCCAAATATCAAGTTTCTTAACTAGCCCAAGACATTTTAAATGTTTTTCAATTGTTGTGTGCGATACATGTAGCCTCTCCGCAAACTCTCGAACAGTTATATGACGATCCTCTTCAATTATGACTTTGATTTGGTCATCATCAACTTCAATAGGCCGACCAGAACGTTGCTCATCTTTGAGGGAAAAATCTCCAGAACGGAATTTTTTACACCAATTCTGACACATGCGCTCTGTTAAGTAATTAGCACCATAAACTTCACATATCTTCTTGTGAGCCGCAGCAGCTTTCTTTCCTTTACGGAAATAAAGTAGTAAAATATGTGGAAAATGTTCTCCATTTAAAATTAACCCACAACTAATAGCTTTAATAAAACTAGTATCACGCAACAAACGGTAAAGTACAGCACTAACATACGTTATACAAAAAAATAAAGCAACGCTCGCTATCAGTAAAAATCGAAAGTACTTAGTTGCCAACCCAATATTTAATTATCAATCTGTTACTTTTATAGGGTGCATCTATACTTCGTATGTTAGAAGATGCCATAGGAGATGAAATATTTAGAACTGGCGTTACCAAATACTTAGAAGAACATAAATACGGAAACGCTGTGACTCAAAATCTATGGGATGCCTTACAAGAAACGACTGATCTAGTTCTTGATATTAGCGAATTCATGAACACGTGGACAATGCAAATGGGATATCCAGTTATCACTGTTACCAGTAATGGCAATAATTACGTATTAACACAAAGTAGGTACTTGACAAATCCAGATGCAGAAGATAAAACAGAAACCCCATACAAGTAAGTAATGCTTAACTACACTACTAGAGTTGAATTCATCTCCATTAGCACATTTTACAATGACATGTATTTCTATGTTTTTTGATAATTAGATTCTAGATTTTGTTATTATATTCATTATGAACACAATAATAAAATACTTCACAAAACTTCCAAAATATGGCTCTGTCACTTTTGCATGTACCAACAGTATGATAGTTCATCATATTACCATACTACAGGTTCCTGAGACTGAACTTAAGTACTTCTATTATATGTATGTTAGTTATATGGGATATTTTTAGGCTTTCATTTTTATCAGTTGAGGTTCTAAGGAAATGTCGACAGCAACAAGAACATCCAAAACAAATATTTTTGTCGCCAAATCAAGAAAATATTTTGAAATGCTGATTCAGTTTCATTTTTGTAAAGATACTTACTTTGTGCATGCACATTTCCCGTTATGTGCAAAAGGTATTAAATTGAGTTATGCAATTTCTGTTAATTTCTTTACGTCTGATGCCACTTTTTAATTTGTATCCATTGTGCTGTCTTAGGTCTTTCGATCTTGCTTTTTGCAGATTTTTTCATTTCATCCATCACTTTTGTTAACCTTTAATTTGATAATCAACACATGGACCTAAACCATCTAACGTGTACCTTTGCAAATTTATCTTGTGCCGCTTCCATCTGAAGTTATTTTTCATCTATTTTATTCTTTACTCAATTTTATCTTATTTCATTCTCAATCCTCCCAAAAAATCTCATATTCATAACTTTCTTAACTACTTTAACTTTCATATTTATTGGCACCCCTCTTTTTCCTAGTAGTCATTATATTATGTATCATTATATTCATTTATTTTTTGAGTAATTCGTTATTTAGAATGTTTAAAATGTATTATGATTTTATCGGTAAATTTAATGATTTGTTTGAGCTATCAACGACAATTTGGCGACTATTCTTTTTTTGCCCTTTGTTGCCACCTATAGATATATACTGCTTTTGGGACTTGCTTTGTGACTGAGAAAGATTTGTGCAAGGTTTGTACTACACAAGATAACTGAATTCAACATTGTACAGACTTGATTAAATACTCAAAAAGGACAAAAACTTCGGGTATTTTATTGTAACTGGCGATGAGACGTGGTGCTTCCAATATGATCCAGAGACCAAGCATCAAAGCTCTGAATGGAAACCTCCAAACGAAAAAAGATCGAAAAGAAGTCGTTTGGGAAATTAAAAGTGAAGATAATGATGATTTCTTTATATGATTCGAAAGGCATAGTGCACAAAGAGTTTGTACCAACTAGTCAAACAGTCATGTATATTATCTTGGTGCTATGAAGAGTCTTTTGGTGCGTATTCGTCATGTGCACCCTCAATATCGTGAAAATTGTAGCTGGCATTTGTTACATGATAATGCCCCATCTCATCGCTCGACGCTTACCACTGATTTTCAAACTACAAATAGCATTTTAACCATCAACCATTCACCGTATTTAGCCTCCTGTGATTTCTATCAATTCTCCAAACTACATTTGCCGATGAAAGGGCAGCGTTATACCGACGTCGAAGCCATTAAGAAGACGCCGACAGCGAAGGACATCTCTAAAGATGCGAATGCACAACGATAAAAATCGACCGAGTCAAGAAGACCATTAAAATATAATAAAAACAATATTGGACACAGATTGAATCTCTGGGGGACACCTGAATATGCACAAGAAAACGCATGACGAGAACTCATTGTATGTTACATACTCATAATTTATTTATCAATATATGATGATTTATTCGATCAAAAGTTTTTAATAAATGTACTTGCCCTTGGCAATTTAGAACGTTAACAATAAATTATGAGAAGTAGTTTAAATTGGTACAGTAATGCAGTGGATCTTTTCTACATAAAATCGTGCTAAAATGGTGATGTATAACATCTTACTGCAGTGTATATTCGTGAATAAATAACTATTTGAAACCCTTTAGCAAAGTTATCAAAGTTAGCAAAGTATTCTTGAAATGCATTAACAATTCTCTCTAGTTCATTATATACAATACTGTCACAGGGAGAGTGCCAGAAATCCTAAAAGTACAGCGTTTTCTTTGAATAAAAGTCTAAAAGTTCTTTGCATCAGAAGTAATGAAGTGCTCAACATTTTCTAGATCCACTTTACGTGCGCTTTTGATCTCTTCCTTAATCTGGGACCTAAGCTGTTAATATTTAGTTATGTCTGATAAGTTACCTGACTTTTTAAAACATTTAAGATAACGGGCCTTTGATTTAATATTCTTAACAATCCTGCTTTCAAATAGAGAGCATAAAACTTTGTAAAATTGACTGCATACAGAATTAACATCACCAAGCGATAGTAAAAAAGACCAATCTACGCGTGTTAGTGCATTATAAAATTTATGAAAATCTGTTTTCTTGAAGCCGAAACCATTGTTCATCGAATTTGAAGGAACATTAATAAGAAGTATATTATCAATACAAATAGTGATGGCAAGTGCATTATGATGTAAATCTTCTTTTCCAAAAGGAAATGAACCTCTCTGTACCTGTACCAATATTAGACCCAGCTGGCGACAATTGTTGTTAACCACATGGTGCGCAAAATTACAAAAATAAGTAAATTGCGCGAAAACCATCTTATAGTTATCATTAAGTTAAATTATTATAATATGTGATATTGAAATCTGCAAATATTTAAACGTTTTTGAATGTTGTAATGTATTGCTCAAATATGTCAAAGAAATCTTTAAATTCAACTAATGATGTCCGTATCCTGAATTAATGGAGCATGACAGTTCCGTAAAATATACTTGGAATGTGAATCATCATTTTTAAAATTTCGTACAATTTGTTGAACCAGTGATACATACTCTAGAAGCGCTCAAATAAACTAATACACAACTGCGCAATATAGCTATAAATAAAATTATTGCTCCCGAATTGCCAGTCGAAATTACATGAAACATCTACTACGTAGTCTTGACTACATTCAATAATTTTCGTTTTATTTTCATATGTGAAAAATAAATAGTTAGGAACACGTTTTACATACATCAGTAAATAAAGCGCTCGATGCTTTTAAAACAATGATAAATCGTCAAGCTTATAGACTAGAGAACGGATACCCTTTACACAGTACTCGTATCGGGAGCTCTATTGTGCACCGGCAACAAGGAGCGTCTCCACTAATCAATAAACTTGTCAAATCATCGTTTCACAGTAATGTTTGTATATATTTATATATGTTTCTTAAGCACTTCGCAATAACCGTTTATATTAAAGACTTTAAAGACTTGTAAGCAGCATCTTAATTGCCTTCGTTTGGAAAATTAAATTCTAAACAAAGCAAAATATTTAATAAATCGATATTATATGTTAGTATACGTATAAACTTTATATATATTTCAGTTACAAATGGACAATTCCTGTGACTTACATTACCAGTGAAAGTTCTACACCGATATACCTTTGGTTCAATTACACGGATGAAAACGGTAATTACAAATATCAAAGCAGAACGTAAATATTTAATTTAGAATAATAAAAATTTATTCTATTACAGTTATAATAGAAAAGCCAACTGATGCCCGATGGATAAAATTCAATTATGATCAAGTTGGTTACTACAGGGTTAATTATGAAGAAACCGACTGGAATAACCTAATCACCAATATAAAAGACCTTTCTATAAGCGACCTAGCTCATTTGATCGAAGAGACATTTCGTTTAGCAGAATCAAAACATATTTCCTATGATATTCCATTAAATTTATTTAAAAGTCTGACAGAGGAGACGAACTATGTTCCTTGGTCAGTTTTATCAACTGTAGTTCAAGAAATAGATGTTTATCTTGCTAATTCAGAAATATATACGGAGTTTAAGGTAAAACTTTACCACAATTGCGTTTCTTAAATTTTAACCGTAGGAAATTTTTGTTAAACTTCTTAAAATTTTATTACTATTTTTCAAAATACTTGCCATTGCAACACACTTCTACGTTTGAAGAAATCGTTCTTTGTTATTAAATCGGGTGTCTATAGTGAATGGGTTATCAATTCAATGTTTGCTCGTTTCAGTATTCCACAATTATACACCAAAATATACATGACTAACTGTAATACAACCGTCCAAACCCATCGTTGCAAAGCAATCACAGATATAAAGAAATTAAACACCGCTCTCTTGTAGGTGTTTGTTTTTCGTTGTTTGTTAGAACGATATAAGTCAAAAGAAATGGAAGTGACTTTACATCAATTAATACAGTTTATCTTCCACACTGGTGATAAATCACTGAATATCCAGAGAATACATACGATAGCTGTAATATGATATTGCTTTCTTTCATATTAATGCCCATAACATGAGTATCTTACTTTTGCCATATTGGATAAAATCGCGATGCTTGTCATTGATAATAATCTAACAATCTTAAACAGGCTATGCGAAACTATTGCTTCAAAGATTCATGATCAAAACATCTACTAAACCAGTTCTTGGCAGTTGTTTACGAATTATTAAACATATCCAGTCCATCGAAACATTCTTGTTAGCTTAATTGGAATTATAAATTTCATGGTCTTTGATTATCACTTCAAATAACTATAAATTCGAAATTATCTCTTCCTACCACTTTTAGCCTCTCCCACTTTTCCTATCTCGTTCTTTCTCTTTTACACTCTCGTTCTTTTTCCTCCCTGTTGTTCTCTATCCATTTTAGGAAATCCAGAAAAGTGTGATGTGTTAATCACGGAATACATTATGCATTGTTTGGTTTTAAATGTTGCACGAAATATGTGTTTTATTTTACTAGCAACACACTCATTGCATTTGTAACCGTTTTGCAGTTTTAAAGATGAGATTTTCAGGGCACCCTAAGAGTTGAAATTTTGAAAAACCTTTCACCAAAAACTAGGAATGAATTTACTATTGTCCTATGTGTTAAAAATCAGAAAATATTGCTACGAAACTTTGAACACTAAGAATGACAAGTGTATATCTCCTCGCTCTACTCCATCTAGTGCTGATATACCCCATTGCGAATCTACAAGATATCTTAAAGAACAGCGATTTAAAAAAATCGCCTCTAATATAACAGATAAAAGACAGCTCGTGTGTGTGGAAAAGTGTATCCCCAAATTTAGTCTCTGTCATAGAAGTATTAAGATTTTTTTCATTGCTTTTATCTCTTTTCAATATCTAGAACACTTATGTTTTATTATTCTAAAATTACAATATCCCAATTTTTAGAACTTCGTAATTGATGTCCTAAGTCACGCTTATGAAACTCTAGGTTGGACAGAAACTAGTGACGAACTGCATCTTACAAAGTAAGAAAGTACTACACGTTACTGCATGTATATAATAATTCAATTATTCTGTTTTTTTTTTCCAGACGAGCTCGTGTCACAGTACTCAATCTCGCTTGCATGATGGGGCATGAAGACTGCTTGACGCAGGCCAAAAATCTATTTACAGCATGGCTTAACGATGGGTCACCATTATCCCAAGATTTGCGTACTATAGTCTACAATTATGGTATGTCTATTGCAAATAATTTTTGACAGGGATCATATTAGTTTAATTTTAGGTGTGTCTAGGGGTACTGCGACCGAATGGGAACAACTCTATACTATATTCGAAAGTGAAACTGATGCAGCGGAAAAATTGAAATTAATGCATGGATTAACTTACGTCAAAGAAACATCCTTACTGTCAAGGTACATGTGATTGATTCAATTATTAATTCATAAAATAAAATGCTACACTTTTTAAATATATGTTCCAAAGTAACATAAACTACTTCGTCTAATTAAAATAGTCTAGGTAACTTTGTGGAGCCTATGGTTGATTAACTTAATCACTGAAAGTTGATATGTAAACCCTTTACACATTAATTTTTCGTATTCTGTATACGTATTTCGACAACTGTGCGTTTTGGCACAGCGACAGGGTGCACCACTGATTAATTATCTGCTGATGATGACTACTTAGTTGTCGAAATACGTATACAGAATACGAAAATTAAAGTGGAAAGAGATTATATATCAACCTTCAGTGATTCAAAAAGAAGTCGTTTTTTACTGGGTTCGTATACTTGTTATATAAGTTCAAATATTATACATTTGATTCGTTGCATTATTTTGGGAAATTGTCTTGACTCTAAGATTCGATTACAATGATTAAAAAAAGCTTGTCATATGCCACTTACTTTTTCAAAATTCTTTTCACCGTTTATTCACATCCATACAAGTCAATCCTCAACACTCTGCGTAAATAATGGAACGTTGATACAGAATGATTTAATAATAATTTACTAAGAAATGTCAACTTTATTCTGTTAAGAGAAGATCGAGTAAATATATGGTGCAGTGCGGAAGCAGATGATTATAAAAAAGACACAAATACTTAATTTTAAAAATTTAAATAATTTTTATATAAAACTGCATCAAATAGCATTTAAATAAAACAAAGGTAAAAAATCCCTTACTACGCCAATGTTCGTGCTCTGTATGTGTGCTTCGACAACTATGTTGTCATCATTAGCAGAGTATTAATCATAGTGTTGCATCTAGAACCGCGGTAAAGTTCACACAGAAAGATTCCACTCACTCCAAAACCAAACACACGCTACAGAGTTTGCGTTTGGTTACAGTGTTGTACCTGCACCCTCGAGAATGAATGCACCGAATTTTTCTGTGTACGCTTTATCACGGATCCAGGCGTGACTCTGTAATTTAATAAACTACTGATGGCGACAATACGTGTACAAACATTGATATGGTAAAGGACTTTTTCCCTTTTTGATAATTTCAATTAACAACAGTCCCAACAAAATTTATCTTCAAAAAGCTTTTCGTTTTCTAAATTGATTTTAAACAATCGCCCGTTATCGTAACGTAATCCATTATCGATTGAAATTGGATTGTGACAGTAATTTTAGACGGAGAGAGGGCGCCTGTGTATTTGAAGCTATTTCTGTTTTAATTAATATCAAAATTATCTGTATTTAGATTAATAGATGTCGCTGCAACTGATGGAGTCGTCCGTAGCCAAGATTACTTTACGTTATTACAATATATTGCGGCCAATCCTATTGGCACACCAATAGTCTGGGATTATGTCAGGTAACTTTACATTCATTTTAACACTCTACATTCTATAATTAATAACTTTTACAGAGAACATTGGCAAGATCTAGTCGACAGATTTACATTAAATGAGAGATACCTAGGAAGGTTAATTCCGTCAATTACAAAGAGATTTACCACTGTTACCAAACTTGAAGAGGTATATATAGAACTGGATAAGCTAATTCATTTCCTTTCTTTTTAATTGTCTTGGCCAACCTTAGTGTAATATTATAGGAGGGATTAAGGCAACATAAATGAAGAAATTACATATATGTTCGAACGTCGAGTTACGGATTATTAATTACCATAATTCGACTACGGTATTTTTTTACAGTCTCGCTTATTTCCTGATAAAAAGTAGGCAATCCCTAAGACACTCTACATACATATGAAATTTGAATTTTAAATCAAAACGAACTTAAAATGTTAAAATGTAATTGGACTGTACATCGGCGATTTGCCGCATAAATTAATGTTAAAAGGAATCATTCATTTATGCGGCAAATCGCCGAGGTATCAAGCGGCTGTCTATACACGTTCTGGGAACTTTGTTCTCGACTAGTAAAATAGACGCGTTCTCGCTTTGTCGTTCAATACATTCTTGTGTTGGACGTGAGAGAGAGGCAATGTTTATTCATAAATTTCTTGACCACTTCTTTTCTATCGAATATGTTTTCCTTTTCCCATAAATCCTGTCCAGTATCTTCCTTCTTCACATTTCAATACTCTTTTGGCAAGTTTGCATATATAAATTCTTTTTATTCTTTCTTTTGTTCCTTTCTCATTTCTACCAGTTTTATGACTTCTCGAATTTCCGATCTCGTTCAAATACAAATTCTCATTTCTTTTCTTGATAACGTTTATAAATTTATACATTTCCTTGTTTTTCATAACATATTTCCAAGTACTCTCTTCTCACTGCTTTATTAAATTTTTGTGTAAGCATTTCCAATTCAGGTTTTGTTGCACCAAAATAACAGCATTATTATTGTAGCAATACGTTGATGCCTTTCACAATGTCATTAACTTTTCAACTATTTTTGTATTATTATTGATGTTTTTTAGAATATTATTAACCTTTCTTCAGTTGTATGTTAACAACAAGAGCGTCTGACTTAACTATTAATGCTTAGAATTTATGAATAAAGTTTGTTTTCCTTTTACTTATTCTAAATGTTAACATGGGTATGTTATTATGCATACTATTTCTGAGTCTTCCATATTAATCTCTTTTTGCATGATGTATTTCCAGTTATGATTTATTTAATGATTATTAATAATTTTATAAATTTTTATTTAATCATGCTTGGTTTGATTCTATAGATGGAAGCTTTCTTTACCAAGTATCCAGATGCAGGAGCTGGTGCAGCGGCACGTGTACAGGCTCTTGAAACAGTCGGAAACAATATTCAGTGGGTTAGCCAGTACAAAATTACTGTAGAAGATTGGATAACAAATTACGCAAATAGTTAATATGATTGTAGTATTATTTGTAGTTGAAGTAATTTAATAAACAATGTATTTTATTTTTTCTTGGTATTTTATTAATACTTTTTCATCCGTTTGTGTGTAGTTTTATATATTATATTACTATGAACTTGCTATTTGATTATTCTCATAGAAAGTTTTCATACAACTAGTCAGTCTGTCGGGTAGCGCATAAACCGTTATATTGCGTATTTAATTATATTATTAAATCCATGCTAATTATGTAATGACTCAAATCTATTACGGTTACTATTAGTAGTATTATGAATCACATTGATGTCTGAAAGATGACGGACAATGTAACACAGAAACGAAAAAATCAGAGTGTTATTATGACAGAAATGTTAATGTAATAAGATGGTTGTAGACAAAAATATACAGATTATGTGAACAGATAGAAAAAACGGTTCCTCATTGAAGATTAAGCACATCGGTACTATTCGTATTCTAGAAAAACAATGAGCGTAGACTAGTGCATAAAGGAAATTTCGCGTCAACCTTCTACAAAGAATTATTCTTTTAGCTCGGTATTCGTATATATATATATATATATATATATATATATATATATATATATATATGTTTGGTGTACGTATTTTTGTCCATAAACTTGTACCTTTTTGCCCAGCTTTTGTGAGGAAACGAATACCGAGCTAAAAGAAGAATTCTTTGTAGAAGATCGACGCGAGATTTCCTTTATATACAGCCATGCTCAAATGTATTAGACACCTTACGAATTTATGTACATACATACATATATAGCTTATATAGTTTAGTCAAAAGAGAGGTGAGGAAAATAAAACTGTTGTGAAAATTATGTACAAAGTGTTATTTAGTAATATAGTACAATTTATCAATATTTTATCGCTTCGCCCTTGGCCTTAATGACAGCTCGCACTCGTCGAGGCATACTTGCTACTAAATTGTAACACTTTGCCGGTGGTATTGCAGCCCATATTTCGCGAATTTTTGTTGATAATTCTGCTTTTGACAGGCATTTATGTTCCGTGATCTTAGTTTTTAAGATACACCACAAATTTTCAATGGGCGACAAATCGGGACTTTGTAGCGGCCAATCCAATACCTCCACTGTGTTTTCCTCGAACCAACGCATTACAGCTCCCGATTTGTGTCAGGGCGCATTATCTTGCTGAAAAATGTATTGTGAAATATCCTGGTCGAATAGTTTTAGCACAGACGGTTCTAATATTTCCTCCAACATGGCCAAATAGCGTTGGCTATTCATCCGTCCATCGCACAGGTACACTTCTCCAACACCGTATCCAGAATCTTGTATATTTCAACAAGATAATGTGAACACAGTAACAATGGTAAACATTGATTCCCAGGAGAAATGTCGGTATTGTGGAATGACTACCATTCTCTTCTTATTTAAACATCACATACCTACTAGCTATTGTTTTTATTCATGTTTTAATATTTAATTCCTGAAAATTTCAATAATGATTGAATGACGCGTAAAATAAAGCACACAAAGTTTCACTTGAAAACAGAAGTTTGAAAATTTAACACTTCGAATGCGAGATACGAAAGAAATTGATGTGTGTCTATTTGTATGTCGCTATTTGTACAATCTTAATCTTGGAAACTCTTTTGCTTCATCCTTCTATGACAATGCGATACGATAGAAAGTGATCTGTTTCTTTATATATCGTTGGGTGTACATTTTTCATCTTTGAAATTTCTATACATTATAGCCTTGTTTGTTTCATCCTTTTAGGACAACCATGGTCCTCCTATTTCCTTTTCATTTCTAGTTGTTAGTTTCATAGTTTGAATCTACTTCTATTCTTATTGCTCTATTATCTCGTCATTTCTGTTAGTTTTTTTAACCGAAAATTTGCCATAGGTTCTCCCACACTTATGCATCTCACTAGAAATACGTTTGACTCTGGTTTCGTATTGTTATCATTTCACATGTTTTGCAATATTCTTGTTCAAGATATATGTATATTATTCTTTCGAGAACTTCTGTCCATACATCGTACATATTGCTGTGAATTTTCAAAAAAGGAATTTACTTTATTTAATAATAATAACAATTATTATTATTATTATAAATTGTAAATAATATTTGTATATATATGTAATATGTAATATATTGTAATTATAAAAGTTTGATTCGTTTCTTTAAATTTTGAATGACTCTGTAAATACTTATTTTTCTGTGTTTCTGAAAAAGAAGGAAAAAAGGAGAAAAAGAAAAGGAAACAAAAACTATCGACTCCGATCCAATAATGTTGTAATATATGTACATAGAAAAGGTTAGATTTAGAAATTAATAATTTTGTCGAGCACAGCTGTAGGATTTAATTATTGGTATTTCAATATTATACGTAATTGTATTAAATGGACCCGTTTTAGACTGTTTGGAAGGCATATTCACTTAATTTATCATGTTCTAATACGTCACTTATTAAAAAAAAGGTAAGGCGCACTTTTCAAACAATTAAAATATCATATTTTAGATTTATGTAGAATACATTTATTTATGTTTTTATTTCTCTTTGTAAAGAGGTTTGCTGCAATGTTTAAGTGATACGAATACATTTAAAACGGTGATATTTGCCAACATAAGCTTTATTTTTCTGTTTATAATTTTAATTATAATAAAAAGTTGTTAAAGGTTTTTCTTTACTTATGCGTCCTATTGGCGTATTCGAACTCACGCCGAAAATTGTTGTAAAATATAAAACAATAAGGCTCTTCTCTATCTCAGAGTTTGATGTGATCCACCCGACTCACCCTGTATTATGAAAAATAAGATTCATTTAGTTTTATAATATACGCTACATTCAGTTTACTTTAAACATCTGAAGAAGACATTGTCTGGTGAATTGTTGTGTACGTTAAAATCAAAATAGTGATAATTGTAACACTATATGAGTTTAGTCATGTCATTTCATCAGGAAAAGGCCACATTACTCCAATAGATGCACATATAAAGTTTATTATACTCAACTATGGATCTTTTTAAAATTTTAACACGCTTAGAAACCTTTAATTCACTGTAATACAATCACGATAAGGATACAAATCTTGAATATGGTAGTAATTTTGTCGAAACCAGAGAGGTCCAATAGAAATCGTTTAATGCATATTTAAAGTTTTTATGATTTATAGTGAATCATATTTCTCCTCAGAGAACAGTGTCCATATCTAGCGTCTTTACAGTTTGGAAGAACAAGATTTGTGTAAGTGTTCATTATAAAATTCTTTACGTAGCTGTGAAATCTTCTACTCCTTTGCAACAATTAAATATTTCAGATTTTGAATTGCTCACTCCAGCTTATTGGTAAGACCTTCATTATACATCACGATGATATTCATTTTACTTCCACAATAATCTTATGTACTATATTATTACCTTACAAGTTCTAAGACGCCAAAATTATTAACCCTTGGTAGTTTTATGTACATAAGTTGGTTAATTAAAAACTATTTAAGTATTGGAGATATAAATAAATGAGTTACAGGGTAGCTTTCGTTTTACAATAATAATAAAAAGAGCTAATAAATAATAATAGTTTCATTTATGATGATGCAACAAAGGCAGAAGGACGTGTGTCAAACGGAAAGAAAGATTACTAGCAGATATAAAACAAGATCGCCCTTAAAATTTTATTTACTAATTTGTAGAGAACGAATTTTTAAAACTTGAATATAATGGGTGTCCCAAAATTAACGCAAGACTTGAATTTGTCGCCATTTGTGCAGTAAAGTGTAGGCAACCCTAAAAAAAAAGACAATTCGACAACTGACAGTTTAGGGTTCGTAAAAATGGAGCGTTACATGATAGAAGAACGTGTCTTCATTATTGAACAATATTTCAAAAATAATGAAAGCCTGGCGGCCGCATTTCGAAAATTTCATATAAAATATGGTCGGAATAGTGTTTAAACTTCGCCAACTGTGAAGAGATTAATTGAAAAATTCAGAAAGACTGGATCCGTTCGAGACGCTAAACTCACTGGTCGTCCAAAAACAAGCCGTTCAAATGTCAATATCGAAGCAGTGCGTGAGAGTGTCGGTGACAATCCAGGAACCTCAATTCGGCGTCGTGGACAAGAATTACAAATTTCAAGAAGCTCTCTATAGCGTCTACTCACTAAATATCTGTGTCTCCATGCTTACAAAATTCAATTAACACAACAACTGAAGCCTAATAACGATGCACAGCGAAGAGAGTTCGTTGAATGGATTATTGAACATCAACAAATGGATGCTGACTTTTCGAGCAAAATCATCCTAAGCGATGAAGCACATTTTCACCTTGATGGCTTTGTTAAATGCCAAAATTGCCGCTTTTGGGGTTCTGAGAACTCATATGTGTGTCGAAAAACAAATGCATCCACAACGTGACACTGTTTGGTGTGGATTTTGGGCTGGAGGCAGAATTGGACCATATTGTTTTGAAAATGAGGCTGGTCAAGCAGTTACTGTTACTGGTGCTCGATATCGCGACATGATAATACAGTTCTTTCTGCCGAAATTGGATGATATTGATATGGCCAATATGTGCTTTCAACAAGACGGTGCCACATGCCATACAGCCCGTGAAACAATTCAATTACTGCATGAGACATTTCCAGGTCGTGTACTCTCTCGTTTCGGTGATCAGGATTGGCCCCCTAGATCGTGTGATTTAATACCATTAGATTTCTTTTTATGGGGTTATTTGAAATCACAGGTCTATGTCAACAAGCCCACAACTACATTAAAGAAGGAGATTTAACGAAATTCAGCCACATGTATGCATAATGGTCATGGAAAATTTCGACAAACGAGTGCGTATGTGCATGCAAAGCCGTGGAGGCCATTTGCCCGATGTGTTATTCCATAAATAACCCTATCCTATGTACTTTATAATTCAATAAAAAAATAACAATCAAAAGACTAAAAACTGTGTTTTCTATTTAATTCAAATCTTGCGTTAATTTTGGGACACCCCTTATTAATTACAATAATTAATAAGCGAAAGCAATAAGTAAAGGCAAAATATACGCGATTATAAATGCTGTAATAAACAGCTGTAGAGTAAAATATACAAGGATTAGAATAAAAGTAGGTATCAAATGATACACGGTGTATTTGCGTGTATGTGTACCTATCCTTGGTCAAGACGTTATATATGTAAATTTTGTGATGGCGAAATAATACGTGGAACACTAGATGTACGAGTTATACTGAAAACTTCACTTACAAAACAAGCATGTTTTACTATTAAAAGATGTCTCGCATGGATCGCTGGAGAGGAGAGTGCTTGCTCAAAAGGTCGGGCCTTTTAAAAAATCGGTGGGACTAAGGGCAAGTGCACTGGTCATATTTAAAATGAACCAATGAGAGAACAGAAGAGGCACAACAAAAATTAGAACTAATTAAGAAGCGCGATGTAGTGAATATAATTACCAGATATATATACATTTGGACAGAATATTCTATGTGAAAAAGGATTAAAGTTTTAATTTCTAATTGAACCAAATTAGATCAAATGGAAATAATATTGAATGTAAGCGGAATATTACCGAGAATATTCCAAGAATTGGTCTATATATTCGTTCTAGGATATAACGACCGTTGATTTATTACTAGAATACTCTGTACGTGATTAAAACCAAAGAATTTCTCATTCGATTATTCCTAACACAAACTTCAATAATTTTCATATCTAAGATCGAATTTTATTTAAATTAAATAAAATAATTTAAATACATGATGCAAAAAAATTATTATAAAACAAATGATGTACTACCATGTAAATATATTATTACTATCTATACAAATTATAAATTGTATTTTTAGAAGTTAATAGACACGGCGTTTTAGCAAAAATATTTTCTGGGTATTTGTCATGTAAAACCCTAATGACAAGAGGAAACTTCCAAAAACCTGGAAAAATACTTTTTTCAATTCAACCTTTTTTATCTACTAATCTCAATCACCTTTATGTGTGTATATAAACACACGTACGCCGCCCACATAAAGGTAAAGGTATTTATTAAAATTTTATCAGGTAAAATACTCTAAAACATTGATATCAAAAATTCCAGAAAAAAACAACTTTAATTAAAAACAAAATCTCTAAAAGCATTCAGACCTGCTTAAGGATTTGTGTTATTTACATAAGTTTTCATATATGTATCTTTTCTTAAACTTTGTTAAAAAAGAAAACTTTTTCGTTTCAAATTAATTATTTATTAAAACGTAAAAAGACATCGCATCAAAAGTGTTTAATAAAAAAACACCGTTGAAGTAACAACATAATTATCATGATCTATCATCTTGAGAAAATCCTAACTTGAAGTGTATTACTACAAACAAGTGGTAGTCAACACCTAACATAAACATTAAATACTACTTTCAACTAAATTAGAAAATCAATATGAAGAAATGAGCAGATTCATAACTTCGACCGTGTAGGTGGCGCTGATATACCAATCTCATTCCTTCTAACGGGGTTAAGGATTCGCCGCCACCGTCAAACAACCCCACCCTACAGGATTAAAGTCTCTAAATATTGATACCGGGTCCGCTTTTGTTAATTTTGTGAACTAATTTTTATTATGTTTTTGTGAACCGGTCGTGTCCAAAAGTGATTGTTTCTATATAGATTTTGCGAACTAAATGGCAGTGGTAATCCTGACGGATTGTGGATTATGTATCAGGTAAATTAACTGTTGAATCGCATTAGGTATAATGTGTGTCATTGGAATATTTAGTCCTTTTTTTTCTAAGCAAAATATTTTTTATATTATATTGTTCTTAGAAGGAGAGATGTACATATTTTGCTTGTGAGGTTATAGGTTTTTCAAAATATTGACTTTTTTACATTTGTAGTTTTATAATTTTGATTAAAATTATTATTTTCTAGATAATTGACGTGAACATTATTTTAAACATTTGCAATATTATTATTTGAAATTATATATGTACATACATTACATTAAACGTATTTCAAAAAAATAATGTAAAAAATAAACTATTACAAACTAAAATGTAATAAAAATAAAACTTATCTTTCGAATATAAAGTTTATAAACATAGTCTAGGACTAAAGATGAATAGTTTATTATAAATATTTTATTAATTTAAAATAAAACTTTGAATGACTGATAATTAAATCAAAACATACATTTTAAATTCTAAAACACGTCAATATTTATTGTTTATAGTTTGTCCTGAAGTAACGCGGAAAATTTCATTTAATAAATAATTAGTGAACACGAGACCTATTCTTATAGTAAATAAAAAAAATAAATCTGCAACCCTGAATAATTATGTTTCTACACGCTAACAAGAAAGCATGAGTAAAAAAAACATTGTTCAAAACAGACATTCTATACAATTGATAATCAAAAATAGTACCAATTAATATAACACAGACCTGAGCTTTTGAGTGTTACCTTTGTGATTAGTAGTAGTAATAAATTTGCAATTTCGAATGTCATCTGAATGGAAATATATCACGATATGTCAGAAATAGAGGCTTGGGGGGCCATAGGAAAATCGGAAATTGAAAAAATGCACCAAAGTGTTATCGAAATGTTTAGAGTGAGCCAAAGCGTAATTTCTAAACTTCGAAATCAATTCTTGAAAACTCGCAGTGCTCGATGAAGGCAAGGATGAGGGTGATCAACATCGATATTAAAGATGATTGATACCTGTTGCGATTGCACGTAGACGTCGCCCTCTTAATGTGGCCCAAATTCAAAATGAATTTACTGCTACCACTAGAAGGCAAACAATAAAAAATCGTTCGCGCACATTTGGCTTATATGTCTGAACACCTCTGGTTGGCATTCCTCTTACTACAATGTATAAAAGAATCTGTAGAATATGAGAAAATGGACCTATCGATTGGGGTCTTAACGAATGAGAGTATTATTCAGTTACGAATCTAGATGTACGTTGCAGGCAGATAATAGATGTAGCCTGCCTTGGTCTGAACACGGCACACGCATAACCCAAAATTAATACGGGAACGGCCAAATTTGAGGATTGTGACGTAATGGTATGAGTCGGGATAAGTATTACAAGACACACCGACATTTATTTCATAAAAAATGAAGCCAGAGATATCCGGATAAGTTTCTGCGTCTATTGTTCTTCTGTATGCAATAGCAGTGGGAAAAGATTTCGACTTTATAGACAATAATCGTCACTCCTTCGCGCAACCTCCTGAACAGCTGGATTTATGAGGATGATATTAGAGAATGGATTGGCTAGCCAGTTCTCTAGATGATAATCCAATTCAACACTTTTGGAATGTTGTGAGAAAAGGTATTGATGCACGAAATATGTCACCGAAAATGCTTCAGGCATTACGAATTGGTATCATGGAGCAATGTGCATATGATTTTTCAAGAAGTGTTCGTCATCATAATCTGGTCCATGCCATAAAGATGCCAAACGTTTTAATATGTTCGCGAAGACCATATACATTACTAATCTCTATTCTTTTATAAGAAGTAATGCTACAAAACTTCTGTAAAGTTAAATATTTCTGTATTGTCCCTATACATCTCTATTTTCTCTGTAAGAATTGTTACAATAAAACTTCTGTAAAATTAACAATTTATATAATTTTTTCGTCACTAAAAATACAACATTTTGTACCCTCCCAAGAAGATAACATTAAAACTTGTCCAAACAAGTTCAAATATAATGTGTTCAGGTAATTGTTCACAAATATACTGGAACCAAAAAAAGTTAAATCAACTTGTTTTTCGAATTTATTAATACTTTTTTGAAATATACGCCAATTGTTCAGGTTTGCATGCTTTTGGGCATTTTTGGAAAATAAAAAATGTTTAACACCTACCGCCTTTACAATTTGCTTTTATTAAAATAGATACTAAATGGATTCGAAGACAATCATAAATAAGAAATTTAAAAATGATCTTAAATGCAATTGATTTTATCTGTATCCTGATATCAACATGCTTAATAAAAAATAAGAAAATAAGGGGGAATCATTAAAATGACTTATTGTAATTTACTAGTTCTGCACATCATATCTTTTAACTAAACATTTCTTTTCAGAATTAGTGAAGAAATGAGAACTTATTATAGAAAATATTTTTTTCAATATCCCATCTTTACGTTCGATTGTTGTCTTTTCGTTAGAGTCATGCTAGTTTAGGCAATAAGGCACTCGACTGCTACTTTAAAAATTTTGATTTCGAACCTGGGATCACCTTGTGTTTCTTCAGCTCCTGTTTCGTTTTGGCTGTTGTGTGCCTCTACACTTTCTAATGCTGCTCCCTTACATTTTATTTCTATACATACATATATTTATCTCCTTAGGACCGTGTTAGTTTAGCTGATAGACCAATAGATTTCAAGTCCGAAGATGTTGAGTTTGAGTTCCAGACCATTTCAAATATTGCTGACGACGTCTCAACTATAGCTCCGCTTAGACTGTTCTAAAATCTATATCTGAAGGTTATTCAAATAAGAATTAATTTATGTGTTACATGCCACATTATCATCCTAACATTGGGGCTCTAGTCGTAACTAATCTGTATTGCTACAAGCCCATAAAGCTTTAAGATCTATATACATTTTATTATTATATATTGATCTTATTGTACATTTACTGCCGTTGGCTGCCTTTTATTGCCGTTTGCAACCATTTTTATCTTTTCGATTTGGTCTTCTCATGTATCTATTAATTTCTAAATTTTCTTTTTTGCATCTACGATTAGTACCATGCAGTCGACATATCACTATTTATTTTTATCTATTCTAATTCTTATATCTTATATCAGATAGTTTGTTCCTTCTTTTGTTTTTTACTTCCATTACTGTGTTTTGGCGCTATATCCACGTTGAACTTCTGACTTCTGGTCTCTGTACTTTTTCTATCACTCTCGTATTTAATACTACTAAACACATACACACTTTTCTTTCATCTGCTACATATATCAGATGCAGTTCTTGGATTTTTAAATCTTAGTAGAAATTTCTCTCCATCGGATATTTTCTTCTCGAGTAGCCTATCACCTCTAAATACGACTTATTCATCTTTAATTTTACTTTTCGTTATTTTCCTTCTATTATTCTAATTTAGATCTTGAAACCTACCGAAGAGATGCAAATTACTCTGTAACTGTCGCAGATCATTTAGTTTTCTTCCGTACGTAGTGGTATAAATAGGTTCTTCTCCCAATATATACGCATTTTTTGTTGCTTTCAGAATTAACTATTTATTTTCTATACCAACTGCTTAAGTTTCTGTAACTCTGTGGTTTATAAACGCCATAAGTTGTCCAATTTATTTCTCTTAAAAACTTTTTTATGAAGTTAAAAGTATTATGAACAGAACTGTAATGAACAATGTTCTAATTGAATGTTCAATAGGTTGCTATTGCTACGTAGAAATTTGTTACACACTCTTCTCGAAAAAAGTACTTTTTCAACTGGATAGAAGAGGCAGGCAATTTAAAATTTATATACTTCAAGCAAGTTCGTTGTTTTATTTGTCGATCGCAGTTTTATCTAGATCAACATTTGCTTCCTTTTCTATATAGCTAAATACATATTCGAAAATATTCATTTAGATGTATTTATATTTATGGACTAAGTATATGTTTCAATTTTACCTCTAATGCAAAAATAATATGATATATATTGGGTCTGGGAAAAAGTTCGTGGCGTTTTTTCAGTAAAATTCAACTGGTCCCCGCATGGCGCGTGGACGAATTCATTTAAACCGAATATGCTCCTTTATTATCGACAATGTTTCGCCATTTTTTTCGTAGATCCATGATCCCATCGATGAAAAACTTCTGTGGTTTCTGGTCGAAAAACTGAATCAAGTAGTTTCCACAGGCTTCTTTTGAAACCAACTTAATTCCATTGAGAGAGTTCTGCAGAGATCGAAACAGATGATAGTCAGAGGGTGCTATATCCGGACTGTAAGGTGGGTGCATCAAAACTTCCCAACCAAACTCTCTCAATTTTTGACGGGTCATCAAAGAAGTGTGTGGTCGGGCGTTGTCATGATGGAAGACAACACCTTTCCTATTAATCAATTCGGGCCGTTTTCTTTCAATCGCCTGGCGTAATCTCTCTAGTTGTGCACAGTAGAGTTGAGAATCAATCGTCTGACCAGTTGGAAGTAGCTCGTAGTGGACGATTCCCCTCCAGTCCCACCATACACACAGCATCACTTTTTTTGGCGTCAATGTTGGCTTAGCGAACGCTTGTGACGGCTCACCATCCTTTATCCACGATCTTTTACGCTTCCGATTATCGTACGTAATCCATTTTTCATCTCCGGTTATTAAACGTTTCAGAAACGGCTCGATTTCATTCCGTTTCAGCAGCGCATCGCAGATGTTAATTCGGTCCATCATGTTTTTCACGCTCAACTCATGAGGAACCCATACGTCAAGCTTTTTTTTGTAACCAGCTTTGTGTAAATGGTTCAAAACAGTTTTGTGGTCAATGCCTAGCTCCATGCCAATATCGACACTGCTGATATGCTTATCTTGTTGGACTTTTTCAAGAATTTCATCAGATTTTTCAGTGATTGGACGACCGGAGCGTGACTCATCTTTCACATTGAAATTTCCAGAACGAAAGCGAGCGAACCATTTCCGCGCAACAGATTTCGATAAAGTACCTTCACCGTACACAGCACAAATTTTATCACAAGTCTGCGCAGCGTTCTTCCCCTTATCATAATAATATTGCAGAATATAGCGAAATTTCTCATTATTCTTCTCCATTTTCAAGTGCGAATAACTTTCCAACCACTGCACCGATTACAATGTTTCTACGCTCAAACTAACGTTCGGAAGGTCATCTAAAAAACGAGCCCTCGGTGGTGTCGCTGTGACTTGTTGTTCTTTAGTTATCGGCAACCAATGCCATCTATCGGGAAAAACGCCACGAACTTTTTCCCAGACCCAATATAAAGATAAGGATAGGTTAATTCATTTACTAGTTCTTGATAGATTCTTAGCCCATTAGAAAAGCAAATAAATTGCAAATTCGAAATATTTTATTCAAAATAATCTCCTCTTAACTATTTGCTCTTTACATTGCTGAAGAATAAGTAATCAATATATTGATTAAATTTCCTCAAAAGAAGATTACCGGTGGTGATTTAATTCCTTGCCTTCTTTTATATGAAGCAAGATTCGGTTTAGCTAAACCTTTAAAATTAATAATAAATTTAGAAATTCCTACTGCAACCTTTCCGATGGTGCGGAGATATACTAGTCCAGCTTTCGAAAAAGGTGGCAATGCTTGTGTTAATAATTGTAGCAATTTTATCAAATTTTGTTATTTTCGAGAGTGTTATCCATTCTTGTCTGATCATATATCGATTTATCAGTGATTTTAGTATGCTTTTGATACAATAGACCATGAAATTTGACTGCCAAACTGTCAGCATTTGATTTGAGTTCTTCCTTTCTTCGGCTTTTGATGTCATATCCTGCAAACAGATCAAATTATGTTTATTACAATGACAATAAGGCATTCGAATATTCTCCGTCATCTGGGGTCCCATATTGATCTCATTTGGGACCGCTGTCCTCTCTATCAGGTCTTGGGATGATGCTTTTCAGTTACAAATAACCTTGATATAATTATACGGTTGTGCTCTGCACAGTTAATCTTTAAAAATGCTTTTTACACCAAGAAAGTTCATTTTATCGACTTCGCATATTACATTAACCATTGTAGTCTCACGAAAGTTGATTATGTGAAAGAGCTTGGCGTTTTATTCGATTCAAGCCTAAATTTTGCTCCACATATTAACATTATTAACATCATTCAACTGATGTGGCACCCATTTTCCCATATTTTGAATTTTTCCCATTGCTCGTAATCGGTCGTTAATCGTTTCTTGGGCCGCATCAACGCTTCTGCCAATTGTTTGAGTTTGGGTGGGGTCTTCATTCAATAACTCCTGTAGTTTCACATCATCGGTCTACCGGAACGTTATTCGTCTTGCACATCAAAATCACCACTTTTGAATTGTCGAAACTACGCCTGGCATGCTTTTATATTTGGAGCATGCTCACCGGGAGTTTCAACCAGCAAACGATGACTTTCAGCGACTTTTTTCTTTTGGCTAAACAAGAAAATTAACGCGTGCCGCAAATACGGTTTTTCAGGCACGAAACTCGATATTTTCAAAGAAGTATAAATCTATGGCAGTGTTATTTTCTCAAAAATATGCAAAAGACATGACTTTGAAGCTTGATGTCAGTAGAGTAAAATGACCAATGTGTTAAATCATACTTAAGCCATCTGTTAGAAAAGCCGGTAATGACACGTGGTACATCTGCTTATCTTGTAATTTCTTCCACGAACATGTTTAATGATATATTGATGCTCTAATTTTTCAATTTTCACAATTTCGGTCAACGTGCTTTCTTCAAAATATATTACACCACTACGCCTTGATATTTTAAAGTGAAATCTTTCTCAACGACATTCCAAACAAGTTACTGCTCTTTTCCATAATATCGCTTCATTTTGTTTATGAAAGGAAACCTGGGCTAACTAGATATTAATATGCCGTCGTATTGTTATTCTAACACAGTAATTAGCCATTTTACTTTATTACAATAAAATATATTGTTTATAATCAGTACCGTATTGTCCAAATGAAGATAACAATTGTCTAATTAATTTTTGTATTTAAAATAAGAACAATTTCTTTACCTAAAGTTGAATGCGCATATTCAATCGAAATAAATTAAATTATTTATTTCAGATCTATCTATAACTAAGATGTTGCTACACATCGACTGCGGCTAATAAAATGGTAAGTTAAGAGCTGAAGAAATCCTTAACCTTAAAACAACATATTTTCCCCTAGGAGAACATGACCGACAATTTCAGAGGTCCTCTGCTTATAGGTGAGTAAGAACCATGATGATTTCCAGAATAAACTTTAAATAAAACGCAGAACTTACGTATCGATCCTGTGGAGTTCTTTCTTGAACACATTAGTTCGGTTGTCTAGAAACTGGAGGTGTTATAATTAGATGTCCCGTAATAGATGTCGTATATATATAACACAAATGTCTCACACATCACGGGAGAAGTGTGAATGTTTTCAGAAAGAAAGCAAACTATCGAAATGCAGCATGACATTTAAAAACAGATCGTCTTTTTCACTACATCTGCATTAAAAGCTTTAAATTCGCTTCAGAATGTATTTTTAATTGGATTTAATTTCCAAATATCGGGAAAAAGCTTTGTTAAATTTGTAAATATATCGTGTTTACAAAACAAAACTTGCATAATTTACATGTGCGGTTATGATATTAAACACGGAACTTCTGAAAAAAGATTGAGTTTCAGGCATTTAGGCATTTTTAAAGAACGAACCCAATAATAAGTATACAACAATAAGTATACAACAAAGTATAACATACAACACATATATTATCTAATTAAAAACAAATATTCTTATTAAACAACAGGAATTGAATTGAAAATTATAATTAATAATAATATTATATACCAGGTTACTCAATAAGTTTTGTCGTTTGATAAAAGAAAACATGAATTCATGGTTTGAAATACATTTTATCATTCAGTAAAATCTCCATGAACTTCAATACACTTGTTCCAGCGATCTTCTAATTTATGGATCCCATCCCTGAAATGAGAATCCGGCACTGTCGAAATGCCCTTCCGTGGCTGCTATTACCTCTTCGTTCGATGAAAATTGTTTTCCACGCATGAATCTTTTGCGATGTGAGAACAGCCAGAAGTAAGAGGAAGTTAAATGTGGCGAATAGAGTGCATGTTTCATCAATTCGTACTTTAATTCTCTGATTTTTGCGATGGTTTTTTAAGCTATGTGCTATCGTTATCTTGATAAAAATGACTTTCTTCTTCTGTAAACCAAGTCTCTTCCCACGAATTTTTACTTCCAGCTGATTTAAAAGATTACAATAATAATCTGAGTTTATTGTTTTACCAGTTTGGAGGTAATCTACAAATTCATTTCGCATCCCAAAAAACTGATGTTAACACCTTCTTGAACAAATTTTTGGACCGTAACTCTCTAGGAAGTTAAAGTACCAGGTTCACACCACTCCTTAACCTTTTTTTGACTGAGAATTATGGTGGTAGACCTAAGTCTCATCCATAGTGATGAAATGACACAAAATCGTTTCTTTTTAAACGCTTCAAATGTTGCTGAGAAAGTCGCGTTCGAATGTGTTTTCGTCCCATTGTTAACGAATGCGGCATCCATTTTACACACAGCTTTCTGAAACCCAAAACGTCAAGCAAAACAACGTTTAACAATCGTTCATGAATTTGTTTTTGTGCTACACCTTCTAACAGTAAGAATTGTATCACTGCGCTATATTCAATTTTTTCTATTGTAAAAAAATACTGTAACAAGTCAACTTTTAACACTTGTAAATATACGAATGACAAAATATAAATAAATTATGAATCGCATATTACTATTCCGATTCAGATATCGTATATATCTCGATCTAACATAATGGAACTCTTTTAAATATTTCACCCTTTGAAAACAGATACTGACCGTGTTAATATTGCTTCTCTATCATTTCGAGTCATAAAAATTTTGACGTAACTCAAAAGTTAAGAAACGCTGCTCTAGGATATAAAATACGTCTATCTATTGGAATTGACAAGAAATTTGTTAAATGAAAATTTCTTAGCTTATGGGATAGCTAGAAGGTATAGAATAAAATTTATCAAATTAAAAAAATATATCAAAAATTGCGATTATTTAAGGCATATCATTTGATTTTTTTAATTTTAGAACTGTCGCTGTTTCATATTTTCATATTTCATTGAAATAATTTTCCTGCTGCTCTAGAATTTTAAGATGTTTAAGAACAAAATCTAGAAAATTCCTTAAAATCTTGAAATATGTTGTACATATATATATACGGCGTGTGGCAATTAAATAACGAGACGGGTGTGAGAAATGTGATTTATTGCAAATATACTTATATTTAACTTTGATATCCTTAAACATACTCTCTTTCCATGTCTATACACCCTTGTATACGTGTCTTCCATTGTTCAAAACAATGCTGTAACTCATCAGTTGCCAGCCTCTTCAACAGCTCTGCCGTTTTTGCTTTTACATCTTCAACAGACTAAAAATGTGTTCCCTTTAATGCATTTTGCACTTTTGTGAACGGGTATTTTCTGAACGTCCCCTTCAGTTCTTGCAATCACAGGTCGACCGGGACATTTATCATTTTGGACCTCTTCCCAACCATTATCAAGGCACTACAAAGTAACAATGTCCTCTACAATTAAAGCTCGAAAGTAAACAAAAACAGACAGAGTTACGAGACTACGGGTTGTTGCTCAAAGGTCAATAACATTCCAATTACAACCTTGCCCGATGTGGTTACGCGATGGAAGGAGCGCAGCCTCATTATTTAATTGCCATACCTTATATATATACACTCCGCGCAACATGAATAGGACCAACTGCATATATGACATTTGTAGTTGGTATAAACATGGTAGCGCGCTGGAATTGTTATTTTCGAAAATAAGAGGGTTGATAAAAAGATGTATGTAGGTACCAAATATAATTTTTGTAAAAGTCAGTGCAAATGTACGTTACTAATGACAATAAGTAGAGTAATTAAACGCCACTTGAATACGACCAATCTACAAAATAAAAGATTCGTTTGCAATAACAAAATACTTTATTGTTCAATAATGAGTACTTTTGCCATTATTTCTTATAACCTCAAATAGTCGGGATGGAATGGAATTATACAGGGTTCTCAAGTAGTCAACGGGAAGTTCCGCCCAACTTCGTTTCAGCGCCTGCTCTAGTTCGTCAGCGCAACTGAATTGGGTAGCATTGGAGTACAATTTACGCGACAACCATCCCCAAACATTTTCTATGATGTTCAGGTCGGGGGAAGAGCGATGGCCAATCGAGAACCTCCATGCCTTGTTCTTGAAACCAGCGCCGAACAATGCGCGCGGTGTGAATACTGGCATTATCCTGTTGGAAAATAAATGGCCCACCTGCCATAACGTTGGAAAATTTGTCTTTCACCTGTTGCAGCAGCTGGACGTACTTTTCCGAATTCTGTCTGCCCTTCACTATTACTAAATCAACAGGTCCGTTATAGGAAACAGCTCCCCATACCATGACTGAACCAACATCGGCTCGCTTTCGTGACTGAATCACTTCATCTTTACGTAAATCGTGGAAATAATAAGAAAACCCATCCGGGCCATCTAAATTAAACTTCTTCTCGTCACTGAAAATAACAGTTTGCCATTCTCTTGTCCACCCCATTTTTGCTTGAGCAAACTGAAGACGTGCAGTGCGCTGAAATTCCCTTAAAGGAGGCCGTCGTTTAATTTTCAAACGTTTTAAATGCCGACAGGTCTTCAGTAACTTCTGTACAGTTCTTACCGATGCATTCGTTCCAACATTATTCGCGATTTGTCTTGCCGTTAATGCCGAATTCGATGCTTCGCGTAATATGGCTCGACGTTCTCTCTTAGTTGTAACGGATGTTGTTCGCCCTTTAAAACGTTTTCCATAATTCTCGGGATCCCTAATAAAATTGTTCACAACCTGGTGTGATCGACTTATTTTCTTTGCAGTAGCCCTTGAGGAATACCCTTCTTGATGGAACGCTTTAATTTTTCCAATTTCTTCCATACTTAAGCACTTCTGTCGTCCCATAGTTGCACAATACCCTTAATTACAGATGTTTGTTTATCCGGATACACGTTGTAACTCGACACTCATCCGGTAGCTTACTATTAAATACTGGTCGTATCCAACCGGCGCGGTGCATTTTATATGTATGTGGTACTTACGTCACCCAATGCATAACGTTAGGCACTATTGCGCAATAATGCGTATTATTTGCCATATCATACCATTACAAACTTGCATTGTATTTTTAGTAAATGAATTGTTTTTCAAACCACCGAAAGCTTGCAACAAGTCGGGTGGTCCTATTCATGTTGCGCGGAGTGTATATGTATATATACAATATTGAAGAATATATATATTCCACAACATTGTATTAGATTTATTAGTTAAGAGTAGAATATTTAAATAAAAAATTCTTTCCAACAATGGTAATTACTTTTGATATTTTAATTGAAACTCTTTAAACTTATTCTATTGTATTTCATGGACATCTTTTTGTTAGACGTCCTAAATATAATAAAAATTTATTTAAGATTAATTTATTTAATTCCTAATCATTTCTTGTGCATGTAATAGAAATACTTTTACACTAACGAATAATAAAAATAGTATAAAGTCATTTAAAGTCTCTTGCGGTAGCTAAGACTTAAGAGTGCAGATGGATGGCCATAAATTATAATCGTGGTTAAAAATTTTTCGTTTCGTTTTGAAATCTTATTTCACAAAACCGGATGTAATTATTTAATCAGTAACATAATCTGGTTTTTCAACTACTCAGATATCCTTTTAATTAATCGTCAGATAATAAACAAAATGTTTAGTTTAGTTTAAGATAAATTCACGACTACTGAAATGAATATAGAGAAAGAACGTTTTAAACCAAGTGTGATTTTGCTTTTTATCCAATATTTCAGGTGTTTATTTTGAATTTCAGAATTGTTAGTTTTCAGTAGTTTAAGAACTTTATATGTATACAACTTTTGACACGATCTACATATATTATGGTCTCATTTGCTAAGTAGTAGTGATGAATCAGGCAAGTAAACAAAACAATGCATTTTCCAAGAATCTAAAATGATCCACTACAACGCAAGATTAAAAATATTGTTACATACACAAAGCAGATTCCATCATTTATTTTCATCGACTTATAAAAAAGAAAGAGAATCTATTTACGTAAGTTTTGAAACTAACGAAGAAGAACAAAAAGAAGAAGCAGTAGCACGTATACGCGCTAAAATTATGTGTATTTCACTTTCTGGAGTGCGTTGAAGAAAATAGGGCAAAACAAAATAATCTCCCACTACGCTCACGGCGTCCACATCTATGAATAATTATTTTAAGAATCAAGAATACGCCCATTTAAATTTAGTTCAACCGCACAAGCAAAGACAACGCGTCGAGATTATGCGTGTTCTAAATTCGCTTTAACTATTTTTCATCCCCGCTTTTTCAGGAAACGCTTGTCTTTGATCAAATCGTACGCTGAAGCGTCCTGTAGTGCCGTGTGCATTATATTCATACAATCGTAAGCGTGACTCTACATTTGGCCTATTAAACAATTTTGCTTTCTTTGGCGTATTTAAATACGTAATTATTTACCGATCAATTAAAACAATATTATTATAGGGTATAATTGCTATTTCTGCGAGTGTACAGTGTCAGTGATTATTGTGTTCGGATTTTCAGCACGTGCGAAGCTGAAACTTAGCGTTTTGGCGCGACATCTGCGCGGACATTTTGAAAAAAAATAAAGAATAAAATGTGAGCTTTGTTTGGATAAAGCACAATTCAAACACCTGTTTTCTGACATAAAATAAACTTAAATTAAATTGCTTGATTTTGTTTGTTTTAATGCATTTACTGTATTTATGATAAAAATGCTCGTAATTTTGTTAACGCCACTACACTAACAGTAGCAAGTTTGATTGATATCCTAAAAATACTAATTTATTATTTGATTTGCTTTATTATAATAGTTTTACGTACTAAAATATGTTTGATAATACCTTCTTTTTTTACTTTTGAGTGCAATGAACTTCTTGACAAACAGAAAGATGCTAGGCCGTTTGTGTTTTGCGCGCCATCTATTGCGTTTATAGATCAACCATTAATATTTTTATGAAGAATTCTTTACATATTTCTTTAATGCTTGGGCTATGACTCGCACTTAAGATAATCTGTGCTTAAGATATCCTAAAAATTAAGATCATATTGAAGCAATAAATTTGTTTTTGGTTATTTATAGCAAGGAAAATAATTTTGCTATACGAAATTTAAAAAATACCGAAGATATTTTTGATTTTACTTTCATGTTATCATTTCTAAATTATTTTCTTTTAATAGCACCTACTAGGATCGCCTCTTTTTATAATTGAATAATAATTTTTGGCAGATTCGACTTTCAAAAGTAGCTCTATATTCCTTTCTAGATGTAAGCAAAAGTATCGAGTGTTTATTTTCAAAAGTATCGAATGTTTATTTTCATATTGTTAATGTTTTGATCGTAATTACCATTAATTTTTCATTAATAATAATTCGCGAACTAGCCTGGAGAGATCGTAGAATTATAATATGATAGATGTGTTACGACTCGAACGATGCAGGACATCAGAGTTGTAAAGTGGTTAGTCAAAAAATTTTCTAACATTTCATTGAAGGTATGTCAGAGGTCAAGTAACCAAATCAATCAGAATACAATTTCAATTTGGAGCGTTATTGAACGTAATGAACTGCACTTATCGGATTGTGCTCATTGATGTCGAAATAGTATATTGAAATGGTTTGTAAAATTAACGAAAGGGGCAGAAGTAGCTATAGAATTAACGTATTTATTTACATTTACAATTATATATTTATTTAAACATTTACACGTACTTAATTTTAATTTAACTGACTAGACTACACTTTTCAGCAGTATCTATTTTGCACTTAAATACAAAAGTTTAAAAACGATAGTAACGAAGATATAGAAAGGTACAAATATAATACAATAACAGGTATAATATAAGTATACAGATTATTACAGTTTACCAGACAATTATTTTCAATGCCATAAAAACCAAAATTTTCTAAAGACAATATAGCTCAGTAAAGCCCTTATTTTCAATACAATTGGAACGAATTTCATTTCTTGCGTATACTAAATTGTTTATTTAAAAGTCTGAACCGTTAAGAAGAATGATTTATTATGTTAAGTATTTACTATGACACTTATATTACGATGGGTCGTTTCTATATTACCGGATTAGACACAAAAACACAAAAAGGAGCAGCAACAAAAATGTATCATTCAATGAAGTGCCTTTCCTTTTCAAAGCAGCTATCAATTACGTTTCAATAATTCGTTGTATAAACAATCTTTTAATTAGTTTTGTTTGTTAGAAAATAAGAAAACGTGAAAGAGCTCCAAATCTGGCCTAGAAATCGAGCATTCGATTTTTTTTTTAGAAGCCATAATCACTATCAACGAAATATTTTGTCTCAGCAATAGAGTCTATGATGGGATGCATTAAGCTTACGTAACACTCTTCTATTCCTATATTACGCTTCCTCATATAACCAACTATCAAAATTCCCTGACTATCCCAAAAATGGTTGCCAATATCTTTTATGCAGCAGAGACAAACTTCTCGAGAGAGTTGGTCTCATCGATACGTCTCCGTAGTGGCTCCTTGGATTCAAGGTCATAATAATGAACCTACATATCAGCCGTAGTAACTAGTTGGTTGATAATTCAATTTGGCTCGTTTCTACTGCGCTATAAATTGTTCATATAACTTTACCCGAACGCGCATAATAAAGACGAAACCATACGTAGAACCTATATTACTCTAAACTTCTAATTTCAATGTATTTAAAAACAGTAATTCCTTAAGCTTCTCTTAACTGCTAATTTCTCATTCTTCCGTAGCTCCATAAATTGTTAACACAGGTCTGTCCAGATGCGCATGTAAAAGGCGTAAAATCTACTTTGCACTAAACTCTACTATACGAAGCTACTCATGTAGAAGTTTAAAAAATGATGTCTAAATGACATCAAAATTGCTAATTTATTTCAATCTTACCAACATTTAATTTTTTTAAAATCTGAAATGACCACATCGAGAAAGCGACTTTAGCCCATCATTATCCATTGACTCTCGACCATGTTTAAACAGTTTTGATCGCAAATAGTTAGAAAACAGTAGTAAGACAGTCTTCCTGGCACACCACCAACATATCTTCATCACTAAAAACATAAATTGTAAATTGGCATATACATTACCAACATATTACATTACATATGTGTTAACATTGAAAAATTGTATTAAAATTAAAAACCGATTAATCCGGGAATATAAAAACAACCCCCTAGTATTCATAATATATTTTTTTGTATTTATGAACAGAAGTAAATTACATTAATTAGCAAATTCTAATTGCTGTTCATTGGTATTTTTCAAAGGGATTAGAATTTCTTGCAAGCATTTTTGATAAAATATAAATTTTTTGTAAGAAACATCTCCTTTCTCACAAATTTAAACAATGGAACACCTGAATTAGGTGAAATTACATTATTTTTGTTATCGAACATTTTAATATGCATAGACTTAAATAATGAAGCCCAATGAATGAAAGAGTAGTGAAAGTTTAAGCAACTCTTGTGAGAGAATAATTACTTGAATATTTCTATATTATAAAGATCCAGAGTTTCTTCCTAGTTTCTGAAGTGAAACGTCGACAACCTTAGACCAATTACGAGTACAAAATTAAAAAGAACAGAAAGTAATTTTAATTCCCGTGGTTGATTAACTTAATCACTTCTTTCCACATTCATTTTCATATTCTGTATATGTATTTCGACAACGTCGTCATCAGCAGGTAATTAAACAGTGTCGAACCTGGAAAACTACGACAAAAACCCGCACGAAACAAATTCCGTATACGATCGGTACCGTTGAAAGCCAAAACGAACATTGTGACTGTGCATTTTGACTTTCGTAGTTTTCCAAGTGCGAAACTGTTTAATTATCTGCTGATGATAATAACTTATTCGAAATACGTATACAGAATACGAAAATGAATGTGGAAATGTACCTTAGTCATTATGAACCGAAAGTACTGACAAGGACACAGTTTCTGCTTGAAAACCAAGAAAATACTATAGACAGTTACCAAGGAAGCGTACAGTACAGGATGGAAATATCTGGACTTGTCTTATATATATATATATATATATATATATATATATATATATATATATATATATAAGAAATTAATTCCCCTAGTCTTTATTTGAATGCAATCCTCCAACAGATGGATAGGTAGATACAGATCTTCAAAGGAGACGGCCCAATCTTCTCTTTCGAATTTTTTTCTTTAAGAATACTCAAACTTGCACTTGTATTAAAATCGATTTCTAATTATTAATGCAGATAAGAGAAAATATTTTAAAATGTTAAAAGTAATAGTATAAAACTGGATAATCAAATCAATAGTTTATTGACTGGACATTACAGAAATTAAAATTGCTTCAATAAATTGAAAACATATTTTAAATATTTAAGCCTTTATGTTATGTTAAGGATACTGTATTCCAAAAACAGAGAGACAAATTTCTGAACAGAGTCAAATGACAATTAATTCTCATTGGATGAGAGTAAGGCAAAATCACATAGTCATACACTATTTGAACTTTTTTAAACTAATAAACAAAATTACATGCTTTATAAACAAATATCATATTTACACATATGTATAAAAACAAAAATTTTAATGTGTGGACTATGTAACTATACTACTGATTCATACGCACAGTGTGCGTTTTGGCTTTCGGCGGTAGAAATCGTCTACGGAATTTGTTTCGTCCGGGTTTTTGCTGTAGTTTTCAGGTGCGACACTGTTTAATAATCTGCTGGTGATAACAACGCAGTTGTCTAAATACGTATACAGAATACGAAAATTAATATGAAAAAGGGTTACATATCAACCTTAAGTGATTAAAATATTGACTTATTTACGTTTCTATTCAAATTTACACGAATTTTATAGGTTGTAATTTGGTCTTGGGGTCTCTTCCGAAATTTGTCTCTCTCTTTTTGAAACCCAGTATAGTTCTCTTAGACACCTCCTGTATAATCTAGCCGGATACAGAATAATTCGTTTCCGGACCTTAAATATAGGTGATACATATACCAAGTAGTTACAGAAACCCGCCTGCTTTGCAAACCAAATGCACAATTGGAAAACGAAATTGAATAATTTAAAATATTTTCACTCACACATTTTTTTTATAATATTAAATACACTTAATATATGTACAAGGTATTTCCCAATAAATCAAACAACCTTATAATCTTCATTGTAATGGTAAAAATAGTTTAAAACTAGCAACGCACGGCTGGAAAGATCTTGTTGAGGCACTAAATCATTAAATTTAACGTAAGAAAAGCTATTATTTTTAGAGTTTTCGTTATTTATTTTAATTTTTCCTATATTACTAATGAAAAGATTGTTTCAACTGAAGTCTTCCCGATCTCTGTACCTATTTTAATACATCATCAAAAATTACATGAATTATTATTCGTATGGTCCATTCCTTGATTCGACCAATAAACGAAGATATCGAATCCGATGATTGTGAAGCTTTTTATTTTGATTAGAATCGTTAGTCCAATTTAAATAAAGATGTGTAGCCTTATATAAGTCATCCGATTTAAGAGCGATAGCATTTTTCGTTTGAAGACACAAGTCAGACACAAGCAGATGCTTCAAAAATATGAAGTTTCATTATCATATTGGAACAATAGATCCTGGCAAAATTTCCTCTTGGAATTGTTTATAGATGTCTTCCGTCGATATTAACACATTGACGTTCATTCAGAAACCATCGACGAAATTTTAAAAAAGTTAGTATCTTTACCTTCTGGAAATGATGGAAATACAATTGTTCATATAATACACTCTAAGTCGAATCATATCAAGCACCTATTTTATGCTCCTGTTTCATAAAGTATGCAATGAATTGCAATAAATACTTGGTATCCGATACCTATTGAGATAATGTTCTTTGCATAACTGCGCAGCATAATTCTCTGCGTTAAATCAACTGATTTTGCGAAAATTAAGAGATAGGAATTGACTGCTGCATATAAAAGGGAGCCTCTACAAGTTTGTCCTATTTATTAAGAGACATATATAAAGATGTATACATAGTATGAAAATAAGAACAAGTCAACCTTCTATAATTGCAAAAACATAAATAAATAAATAAGCAGTTGTCATGTAAATAACAAAATAAGAAAAGTTGCAAAGCAGCAGATTTATTAGAATAATAGACTATAGTCTATTTTTTAATTCAGAGGAGCGATTTAAAATTTTACTACAAAAAAGGAACGCTATGAACGCCTGGTTCGCAGACCAGAATTACTTATAAAAAATACATAATATATAATATCTCACCTATTCCTTAACATTTTTGCAAAAGTATGTACATAATTACAGTTGATTTATTTTCTTTGGCACTAATAACACAGGCCAACCAATAAATATTTTTTAAAAACTTTATCAAAGTTCAACCTGTTTCTTATGTAGTTTTTTCTACCACGTACCAATTTTTCGCAATCTTTATCTTCTGTTGGGTATGATAGCATTAAAATATATAGTTAAGATTTAAAGGTACGCAATTTATTATAGTAGAGTATAATCAAAAAATTTAACATTTTATTATTATAATGGTAGTGTAAGTTTGAATATGTACAGTTTTTTACTTATTAATCTAAAGTTTTGTATTTCCCCAACCTCTTCACGGTAAAAGTTCGAGTGTAGCTTTTCCTTTTGTATAATGCTTATGGAGTTGCTCGTAGAAGGGTCCAACAGTAATCTCCCATCATGTTGACATTCCAACGATCCTGATACCGTTTCTCCATCTCCTTTATATCTTAGTGGAAGCGTTCCCCTTGTTTATCAATTACAACTCCAAGATTGTCAGGGAAAAAATTTAAATGTGAGTGTAAAAATGCACCTGCAGATTAGAAAGTATATGCCTTCGTGATTTTCTTTATATTAGTCACGCAGATACTCAAAAGTGCACTTTGAGCATTTACTACCAATTAGGTATTATTATACGCTTATAATGCATAAGTAACGTAAAGTAAACGTGTGAGGAAACTTTACGTCCTATGATATTTTAAAGTTCATTTTCGGTTTCGGCACGCCAAAGGGGAGCCAAATTTATAAAAAAAGTTTTTTCATGATTGGCCTGTGTGATTATATATGAATTAATGAACTCACATTTGATTAACAATCATATTTTTTAAATTTCCCTCCAAAAATATGGCAGCAAAAATTTTCTACTGTAATTGAGTCTTTTCAATGTTAAAAAACAAACTGTAACTAAACACTGTTTCTACGATTTCTAATTCGAATATTTACATTTTCATAAAGTTTTAGAATTGATACATTGATACTGCTTGCTAAAATCTATAACGAATAAATAAATAATATGTCACTTGTAGTACTGTGCATATACTCTTTAAAACAGGAAGTTATTTTAATGTATACAAGCATGTATAAACTATTACAAGTAAAATAAATAGTCAGCATGATTTTTTAACAGAATTGCTAAAATGTATTAGAGAAATGAAATGTAATCATTTCAATTATCAAACTAGCAAATTTTATGTGAGTGCAGTACCACTGGTATTCAATACAACATAAATAAACCCTCATATGTACAACCTCCCCTTTTGTATAGAAATATCCCAGTTATAACGAATCGACTGTCGCAGACAGAGGCCATGTGTTCTCTTCGATCGGAGAACGGTTATAAACAAAGCAATGTATATGAGACGACTCAACGTTAACTGCGTTACAACACTACCAAGTCCATAACAAACTTTTCTTATCAAATGTTATTTATTTCCTAGCCGTAGCCTGGTTGTCACTTCCTGCGGGATAATCAGCGTTGTGCACTTGCAGTTGTTAATACAACAGACCCATGTTAAATATTGACGCCGGATGCGGTGTTATTTCTAACTTAATATTTGAAGTGACTTTAGTGAGATGTGAACTTATTTTGTGCATAAAGATTTTAGTGCTTAAAGAATTTTATTTTTCAATGGACATGTCGTAAATAAGAAGACATGCTTGTTATACTTTTGTGTTGTATGATGAAAATTGTGGAAATGTCCACGGGAAAACCTGTGGCTACTCCACGAAAACGACGACAAAAAGGGCAAAGAAAAGTCGTTCCGAGGACCAGACGAGGTAACGTATTGATTATATTTCATAAATAACAGTTTGGTTTGTACTAACAGCAAAAAAGTTTTTAATAGTTACGTTAACAAAAATTTCTCATTTTTTCATATATCAATCAGTGTCAGTTTTTATACACCATTTCAAATTTTTAATAGTTTTTAATCACTTAATATGTTAATTTCCTGTAAAACTAATTAATATTTATTAGGAAGTACTTAATTATACATAAATCTTTTATGGCCGTATTTATGAATCGTACTCAAGATACTGTGGATATTCAACCACGTGTGGACAAGACATTTGCATTAATTTGTAGAGACAAGCTCAAATTTGTCCGTTCTTTTCCTTTTATAGTATTTCAAACGTACAAAAGGTAAAGCATTTTATTTTCAATCAACATTGTTACCTAAAGATTTATTTAGAAGCAAATTCATATTAGTAGACGTATGACATCTACCATACTTTGAATTCTTTAAATGGTTTGACATTATATCTTGCTAAATGCTTTTAATAAGTAATGAAAAAGTAAAAAGCCCTTACCATATTAATACCTTGCATCCTAAATACATATTTTGATAGCTAAACTGTCATCTTCAGTAGAAAAAGTTGAATGTTGAATGTTTATGTGGACATCGAGTAGTGTGTTTCGAGGTTTTTCTTCTTTTTACCAGTCTATGTTTCAACACTATTGTTTTACAGAGCCCAACTGTCGAAATACGTATTTAGGATACAGATATTAATGTGGTAAGGGTTTTTCTTGCCTTTTTCACTTAGACACGTCTTCTTACATAGCTTTTAGTAATTAAACTCTACTGTGTTAAAATTTATTTATATTCTGTAATAAAATATTTTTGAGAAACAACGCCGGCTTATCAATAAATTGGTAGACAAGTTTAATTTTACTGTATTTATTTAACCCCTCTTGGAAACTGATTCGTAATTGTTTTTATATATTGATGTTAAGTTTTTCAAGATATTGATTTCAATTTGTCTGCCACTCGTAAAAGAATTTCAGTTTCCAGTTTCTGGGTATCATTTATCTGATTGCTCATTTAATTGCTTTATATATCACTTATAAGTAGCATTTGATTGTTTCAGTTAGTAAAAATATTGAGTCGTAATTTTTGAAGCAATTTTTTTTATGTATTTGTGTATAGGTCATATATTTTTAAAAAATGTCCATGAGAAAAGTAATTATAGTTACTTATTCTCACTGTTTTGTTGTAGAAGTTATTACACTGCATGCAAAGAAACACGGTATAACTTCACTTAGCTTTAACCTCGACCCTTTACTTCCCACCAAGTTAAATGTCTTCTTGAACCTGTTGGTTATGTCGAATTATCTATGACTTCGATGTTGCTATGAAGTCTTTCTTCGTGTTTTATAGACAATCTTTTGATTTCTTCATTATTGTGGAAATTTTTAGATCTCTATGTAAATTGTCATTAAAGATGTGCCCAAGATAACCCATCCACAATATTCCTCAAACTGTATTTTAAAACGTCTGTGTACTCTTAATCCTGTTTCTTTGCGGATCCCCATATGTCTTCACGGGATATAAAAATTTACTTACATAACAATGTTTTATGTATTAGTCAGCTGAACCTTCTTCTAGTGATATACAATTACTACCACAAAAAGTTGATGATCTAAGTCAAAATTTTTGCTATATATTTTTAGGTCGAGCCGTAACGATATCAAATTAGAAAAAGAGTTCTTGTATGGTTCATTAAAAAAAAGAACGCACAATGGGGTGCCATTTGGGGATAATTCAATTAGCGTACGAGTTTATTTACATTTTCGACCTGATAACAAGAAGCTTCAAACAACTATATTCTCTCTCTTGCCTTTGGGTAATATTCAAAAAAGCGTATATAATTACGTCATTCCGCAAAGTAGCGAAGAATTAGAGAACGAAAGGAGCGAACTTTCACAGTGCATTCTGCGTACTGTTTTCTATAGAATATTAATTTCGTTAGTAATTTCAATTTCAAGATTTAATATTTTAAAAGTTTCTGCGACATACCTCTTGACTTTTTTTAGTTAATGTCAGTTTAGAATGCTTAATGAAGATGATGATGGAGTTAGTAAATTTATATTAGTTATAGTCAAAATTATTCGACTAATTTGAAAGCCTAAGGCAATGTGGTGATTTGGTGTAAAATCTTTTATGTCAATCATCGTATCGATAGATCGATTGCAATATGAATAAACTGCAGTAAATGAAATTCAAGTAAAAAATTTTGATCTAAACAATTAAATCATTACATTTTCACTAAAACATTAGATAATTTAAATCAGGAATGTTTTCCGATCACGCGATCACTGTCGTATGAAATAAGATGTCGATAGGAAGTGACGATGTTAAATTGAATACTATATTTATTGGGTTGGTAACTAAGTACTTTCGGTTTTGTAGTATAAAATAAAACACATTTTTTTTAAACAAAGAATAGTTTTTAATCAATTATATATTTTCCATTTTGCTCAATGACCTTTTGCCATCTTTCTTTCAGCTGGCATGATTCCGCGCTCATAAAATTTCTGGTCCTTATCAGCAAAAAACTGAACCAGGTCCGAGTGAAGGTCATCGTCATTTTTGAAAGTTTTACCATTCAAAGAATTCTGCAAACTTCGAAATAAATGGTAATCAGATGGTGCTAGATCAGGGCTGTATGGGGGATGTGGCATCACTTCCCAGCCAAGCTCCAATAGTTTCCCACGAGTTGCCAAAGATGTGTGAGACCTTGCATTATCTTGGTGGAAAACTACACCTTTCCGATTTGACAATTCTGGCCGTTTTTCTTTGATTGCTTCATCCAGTTTTATTAATTTTTGACAGTAAACATCAGAATTGATCGTTTGGTTCCTTGGAAACAGCTCAAAAAACACAACACCTTGGTAATCTCACCAAACTGACAGCATGATCTTTTTTGGATGCAATTCAGCTTGTGATGTGGTTTGAGCTGGTTTATCGTGTTTGCTCCATGATCGTTTTCGAACTATGTTACTGTACAGGACCCATTTTTCATCACCAGTGATGATTCTTTTTAAGAAAGGGTCGGTTTCATATCGTCTAAGGTGCATATCGCAAAAGTTGATTCTTTGTGTTAAACGAATTTCTTTCAATTCGTGAGGTACCCAAATATCAAGCTTCTTAACTAGCCAAGACATTTTAAATGTTTTTCAATTGTTGTGTGCGATACATGTAGCCTCTCCGCAACCTCTCGAACAGTTATATGACAATCCTCTTCAATTATGACTTTGATTTGGTCATCATCAACTTCAGTAGGCCGACCAGAACGTTGCTCATCTTTGAGGGAAAAATCTCCAGAACGGAATTTTTTATACCAATTCTGACACGTGCGCTCTGTTAAGCAATTAGCACCATAAACTTCACATATCTTTTTGTGAGCCGTAGCAGCTTTCTTTCCTTTACGGAAATAAAATTGTAAAATATGTCGAAAATGTTCGTTTCTGCACTCCATTTAAAATTAACCCACAACTAATAGCTTTAATAAAAATCACGCACTACTTGCTTCTGAAGTTACGTCAATGTGACTAGTATCACGCGACAAACGGTAAAGTACAGCACTAACATACGTTATACAAAAATAAAGCAACGCTCTCTATCAGTAAAAACCGAAAGTACTTAGTTGCCAACCCAATATATTGCTGTTATATGCGATAATGTACTATATACCTAACTTGTAAACCTGTAAATAACAAATGTAAAAGCTGCCTACGTGCTGCCTAAGTGTAAACTTTCAAGGTTGATGAAATAAATATGATAAATTAGTTGTTTTAACAACAGCAAATAACGACGTTAAAATACAAGGAATATAACAATATCGGGATAGTAGGAATGACGAACTTCATAAGTCAAAAGTCAGAACACTATTTTATCTGTATTGTACATGACACATGTGTGCATAATACACATGCTCTGTAAACGTCTGTTTCTATTTTTTCACGTTTTTTTCACAAGACGTAGCGCGTAACTATTAGAAAAACGTTTGCGCTCTTTCTTTCTTCAACACATTTGACTACCGATGAATTAGTCAAATGCTGGTATATATTCGTATTCAGCAACTATTTTATTATCAATAAATATAATTTTTATAAAGTATTGTATATATATATATATATATATATATACATATACATATATATATACATATATATATATACATATATATATATATATACATATACATATACATATATATGTACATCCTACATGAACTCGGCAGATATATTTTCTTGTAAATCGTTAACTTTTATATGATAGTAACGGTACAATTCCAGTACTTCTACTATTTCTCTGTCAAACCATTTTGTATTTTAAATACTACTTCATTCATACCTTTCTCTGTCAAACGCACGAGCTGTGTCCAAAAATATTGGTGAACACACTTTTTTCTTCATACATATTCTCAATATAATCAGTAGTTATGTGTATTTGATCAATGATTGAGTGTCTCTGTATATATCTGAATTTGTGTTCTAAAATGACCTTTTTTGTTTTCATAATTGGTTTTGTTCTTTTTAGCAGAATTTTTTGAAACAGTTTTGCGATTTTTGATAGAAGTGATAGTTCGTAGGTAAAGGAGAAAACTTTACTTAGGTTAAGTACCACAATCACTTCAATCATTTTTCGTATATCTGAAATATTTCAATCGAAGTGATGTATTACAAAAATGCCAACCAATTGGAGCTTGCTGAGTGTTGAATATTCCAGCAAAACATACGCTTTTTCTAGCAAAAGAATGAATATTATATCCTAAAATAACCTCGGTCGCCGGGTTTAAACCGCAGTTTAATTCTCCCTATAAATGTGGAGATAATTAAAAGGCGATTTAAGAAAAAGAATCATAACTGAATGCGATTCCCTAAAGCGCGCCATAGTGGAAGAATAGGCTCAAATACCTAAAAAAGTAAAATATTTAATGCCACGCAGACTAAATTCTGTAATTAGTGCTAATGATAGTGTTACAGAGTACTAATTTATTGTATATAGACTTTTGTGAGATATCCTATCTATCTTATTTCTTTATTTATTAATAAAGTGCTTTAAATAGAATGTTAAGAAGAATCATTCACATGTTAGTAACACGCTGTCTACTACATATGTTTCAGAGATTCACTCATCGTCAGGTAGACATGTGTTATTAACGAACGATTCCTTCGTAGAGTTTATCATATCTTTTCGATACAGAAAAATAATGAATAATCATTGCCTCCTTCTCTCGTCCAACACAAAAATGTATTGAACGACATTATCTCGCTGGCTGATAACAAAAAAATTGGTAAAGAATTAAATATTAATAGTTTTACATTATAGCGATTTTAATGTAATCATTTCTATTTCTTTGAAATCGTATTTTAATGGTCAATTTGGAAATTATTCTGGCGTTTGTAGAATTTCTCAAGGAACTACTTAAATTACAAAAGATGTATTTTAAGTTAATTATTAAGCTTCTTCTTAAAACATTCTAAGAAATTTTTTCGAATAGTATTTTACCAGGGTACGGAGAGTGCTCGAATTAAACTCGCTTGCGAACGAATTCAATTCGAGCGAGTTATATTTTCTATATTAAAAAGAAGTATTCTTACGAGTTGAGTTTGTGCTCGCGAGTTAAATAATAAAACTCGCGAGCACGAATTTTAAAACGAACGAATTAAATAAAATTGTGCTCGCGAGGAGATTTTTTTCCTACCCTGCTCACGAGTTGAGTTTGTGCTCGCGAGTTAAATAATAAAACTCGCGAGCACAAATTTTAAAACGAACGAATTAAATAAAATTGTGCTCGCGAGCAGAATTTTTTCCTACTCTGCTCACGAGTTGAGTTTGTGCTCGCGAGTTAAATAATAAAACTCGTGAGCACAAATTTTAAAACGAACGAATTAAATAAAATTGTGCTCGCGAGCAGAATTCTTTCTTACCCTGTATTTTACATTAAAACTTGAACTATATTCAAACATTTTTCCGTCTCTGTATGTGCAATAGACCAAAAAATTAATGAGAATATTAATTAGGTGTATGTTTTCGTATATCTACTTCCAAACTCTTATTTCTCAAATATTTTATGCGTCAATTTCTTCCATATATATAACTGAATCAACAATCCATTTGATTATTGGATAGCCATTATGAAACTTCGAATAACGTAAAAAAGAAAAATAAAACAAATTCTAATTAATGAACCTAAAATGAAAATGCAATAACAATAATTTATATGGTGATTGCTATTTCTTCTCTTAGTTTCTGAACTAAGAAGACGTAATTTACTATTACACATTTACGACGTTTATATTGTACTATAATACCTTTACTACAAACGTCTGACATTCTTATTTGCCACAAAATGGGGGAGAGTGGAATTGATTTTACTTACGGGTCTGTATATGGTAGTGGCGCAATTGTAAATCAATACCAAAAGGCGTAGCTTGGATATGACGTCACGATTACGACAGACGTTTAGTTTTTCTTTTAAGTAGTGCTGGGCGAATCGAATCCAAAAACACTCGGTAAGGAAAATCGAGTTATAAATCGATTCTCCTGGAATGATCGAATCCGAATCCAGGATCGTTTCACAGCTCGGACTCGGAGAACCGATCCAAATCGGTTTTCATGCTGAATTCGAATCCAGAGATACATATATACTGCATTGAAACTATGATGACTTGAGGTGTATAGAGCGCATTGTATTCGGCAGAACTTATGTATTTACATAATATAACATACATACTTATGAATGAACTATTTGATTTTTGGTCAAAAAGGTGTTTTACGCATTAACAGATGTTTTAAAATTGATTTCTACGGATCGGAAGGTTTACAACTTATTGCGGATATCGAAAATATAAAACTAAAATGAATTGGTAGTAGATATACTAAATACTAATTTAGAATACGGATAATATTTAAACAAATATTTTTCTTTATGATCACCTATAATAGGGATATACGAGGGCCATTCAAATATAAATGAGAAATAACTTTTACTATCTACATAAAACAACGAGTGGTACCTAGTAAATAAAATTTTACGTTAAAATGAACAATAACCATACTTTATAGAAGTGGTACGCAGTTTTGTTTATTTCATTGCAATCATTGCCTTACAGTGCTTTCAAAAACATAAAGACAACCAATAAAAATATATATAAAATTTCCATTTATTCACTCGTAAAAAGAACACAAAAAAGCCCATTTACTAAAAATGAAATAAATGAATTCAAATATATCCATAGATACAATAAAGACAAATATGCAGTGTATACAAAAACTAATGTAACTTGCTAATATATCCATTTCTGATAGATATACAAAAAAGTTTTTAATAAGTTTTTTAAATATATTAAGTTATCTATGCAAGTCAATCCTGTAGATATTTGCAATTTTCTTTAATTATTAAATTAAAAATACAACCGTAAAGATCGCATGGAGCTGACTGCATTTGCTGCTGTGGCTTGAAAGTAAAATCTTAAAAAAATATTTATGGCAAGAAAATCGAGTAAGCACTTTTTCTATCATTCTCATTAGGTTTCGCAATTAATAAGAATTTCCATCGTCTTTAGTTATGTTACTTTTTGTACACACTGTATACAAAAATTATTCAAAAACAAAAGAAAATGATCTTAGATTCTAAAAACGAGATTCGTGTCAAGAACAGGCATCCAAATTCGTATTTAAGAAAATTATCTTATCTAAGTTTGTGGCTGATAAACAATTGCTGATAACAAGTTGCAGATTTGGCCTGCTTTTGAAAAAATCCTTTCTGCTGGAACCGACGTTGCTGGAATACATAAATATTTTTCTTGGAGTGCATTTAATTCTGGCAGTAATAACGCGTGGTCTCTCCAAAAATCACAAGGGTTTTTACATCTCTGTAAGTGTGGAAGGTCTAAATAGTTTTTAATTATGCTTTCAGAAGAAGTTGCAGCACGATATTGAGATTTTTCTAAAAGTTTGCTATCAAAATATTGCCAAATTGATGGGTGGCTCACACTGTGTTCTTCGGTATCGGTAACAGTTGCCATAGAAGTATTGCTTTCTATTACATCTTTTATCCATTGTTCAACTTTGGACGAATCGTCAAATGCCACATTTTTAAATCTGGGATCTAAAAAGGTTGTAATTGCAGCAAGTTTATTTTGTTCGAAGACTACTAATCTTCTTTCTATTGTGCTTAGCAGTTTGCTTTGAAGGAGTACACCAACTGACGTTGTTGGTAATTGTTGTGTTACCGTATATACCACGCTTTTAATTAAAGGAATTGCCATCGACAAAGTGGGGAAGCTTTCACCGGATAGTTGCTCCGTAACCTCTTTTAACGGATTTAGTAGTGGTGAAAAATCCATTAATACAGTCCATTCCATTTCATTTAGTGGGTCAGGTGCTCTGGGAAGATCAGTTACAACTTCTGCTAAAATAGTTTTTAATACTATTAACCGGGTTATCATTGTAACTGTGGAATTCTACAGTGTTGGTACGATGGAGTGGTACATTGCGTTGCGTCTGTAATAGTCGCAATTTATCTGATTCCAGTACACTATGCTTAAAATATGTTACTATGCTACGACACTTTTTAATTATCTCTACTAAATCGCTATTACTTGTTAACGATTCCTTTATAACTAAATTTAATGTATGTGCCACACACGATAAATGTACCTTTTTTAAATATTCATTCACTGCATTCTTAATGTTTGCACCATTATCTGTTACTATTGCCACTAATTTTTCACTGATGTCCCACTCGTTAAAAATTTCCGTTAGAACAATAGCCAGATTTCTTCCGGTATGCTGCTCCAAAATTTGTCTAGTATTTAACACCAAATAACGTGTAATGATGAAGAAAATGCGCTGTAACCGTTAAGTAGGATTTTGTGTCTTCAGATATCAATACATCGGTAGTAATTGCAATATGGTTTGATCCTGCAATTAATAGTTTAAACTTGTCGTAAGTTGCTCTATACATGTCGGGTAATATAGTACTACTTAAACATCCCCTACTTGGTAGGCTATATTTTGACTGCATTTTGCTGCAAAAACGTCCAAAACTTATGTTTTCTACCATGGAGAATGGCTGTTAAATCCTGGGGTCGTTGTTAATCTTGTATCCGTCGCTTCCGACGTTGAAGATGCATGAATATCATTAGCGTGTTTTCGTGTTAGATGCCTGCCTATATTGGTAGTATTGCTAAAATATTTGTATTTTTGTTGGCACAAACGGCAAGTAACATACTCGTCTTCTTGGACAAAGTGGTCCTAAACGGAAGAACTGGATGCTTGTTCTTGACATGAATCTCGTTTTTAGAATCTAAGATTATTTTCTTTTGTTTTTGAATAATACATTTTTGTATACAGTGTGTACAAAAAGTAACATAACTAAAGACAATCAAAATTCTTATTAATTGCAAAACATAATGAGAATGATAGAAAAAGTGCTTACTCGATTTTTTTGCCATAAATATTTTTTTAAGATTTTACTTTCAAGCCACTGTAGCAAATACAGTCAGTTTCATGTGATCTTCACGGTTGTATTTTCAATTTAATAAATTAACGAAAACTGGTAATATCTACAGGATTGACTTGTACAGATAACTTGATATATTTAGAAAACTTGTTAAAAACTTTTTTGTACATCTATCGGAAATCGATATATTTGAATTCATTTATTTCATTTTTAGAAAATGGGACTTTTTTGTGTTCTTTTTTTATTGGTTGTCTTTATGTTTTTGAAAGTACTGTAAGGCAATGATTGCAATGAAATAAACAAAACTGCGTACCACTTCTATAAAGTATGGTCATTGTTCATTTTAACGTAAAATTTTATTTACTAGGTACCACTCGTTGTTTTATGTAGATAGTAAAAGTTATTTCTCATTTATATTTGAATGGCCCTCGTATATCCCTATTATAGGTGATCATAAAGAAAAATATTTGTTTAAATATTATCCGTATTCTAAATTAGTATTTAGTATATCTACTACCAATTCATTTTAGTTTTATATTTTCGATATCCGCAATAAGTTGTAAACCTTCCGATCCGTAGAAATCAATTTTAAAACATCTGTTAATGCGTAAAACACCTTTTTGCCAAAAATCAAATAGTTCATTCATAAGTATGTATATTATGTAAATACATAAGTTCCGCCGAATACAATGCGCTCTATACACCTCAAGTCATCATAGTTTCAATGCAGTATATATGTATCTCTGGATTCGAATTCAGCGTGAAAACCGATTTGGATCGGTTCTCCGAGTCCGAGCTGTGAAACGATCCTGGATTCGGATTCGATCATTCCAGGAGAATCGATTTATAACTCGATTTTCCTTACCGAGTGTTTTTGGATTCGATTCGCCCAGCACTACTTTTAAGTAATGAAGAATTTCTAACACTGTACACAACAGATGATATAAAAATCAACTTTTTTTTTCTACTTCTTTGTCGCATATGTATGGATGTATGTATCTTTATACTATACAATGTTATATTAGGATTATTGCTTTAAAATTATGCAAGAACGCAAAATATGTATGTAAGTAGCAGAATATACAAACATGCTTTGTAAATTCTCATACAACATGATTTTGAGATATGTATACTAAAATGAACATTATTAAATTCAATGGACAGTACTGAAAGAAGTCCTACATTTATTATTCCTTTTACACCATCTATTCAGTATTCATTTGAGGAGCATTTTAGAATTAGAAAATATTTCAATCATTTTAAATGTTGGTTCAAATTTAAAATATGTAAGTACAGTTATTTTGTCGATCTTGAATTTCAATCATTATTCACCGAATAGTCATATAAATATATCTATAATGCACCTTTTTTTCATTCGAATATTAAGTAGGGAAGAATATTTAGTGTACATCAGGCATTCGGCAAAATATACATTTAATATGTACGTGATATATCGGGTTTTTCCATAAGGACATAACAATTTCGTATTTAAATAAAACGCAGAATAATTGAGATATTGAGCTGAGATTTATTCCAGATGCTGTACGCATGTTACATTTAACTATGGAATTCGATCTCGTTCATCTGATCACCACGAGTACGTATATGTACAACGATCAGTACTTTGGAGCCAATTTTCCACTACTCTTTCACACAAATCGGTGAGAACGTTGGAAATTTTGCGTTCGATATTGTCTGTGAACTCCGCTAAAGATTGCTGGCTTATTAGCAACATAAACAAATGCAGCAGCGTTAAATTGCATGAGGGAGGTGTCCACTTGACCAGACCATTTCTCAAGATTACACGGTTACCGAACTTCCCTTTCAATACATCAATTGTTTAACAAGCCGTGTGGCATGTGGCATCATCTTGTTGGAACCACATATCACTGATGTCAACTCCATCCGTTTCTGGACAAAAATAGTTTTCCAACATGCCACGATAGCGAACTTCATGACCGTAATATGGCGATCATTTTCATCGACGAAAAAATAAGGTCCAATCACACCTCCGGCAGGAAATCCACACCACACGGTCACTTTTTCTGGTTGTAATGAAGGTTTTTGAAGCACATGTGGGTTTGTTGCTATCCAATAACGCATATTTGCTTATTAACAAATTCATTAGCCAAAAATAAACTTCATCACTGAAGATAATGTTTCGATGAAATTCAGAAATTTCTTCAAGCGGAGAAGCGTCGGCGCTTCGAATAATCAAGAGGCTTCAGTTCTTGAGTTAATTTGATCTCTAAAGGGTATAAGCTAAGATCTTTACGCAAAATTCGCCAAAGTGTGGTTTGAGAGATTCTCGATTCTTATAAACTGCGTGGAATCGATTGATTTGGCTTATTAAGGACTAAAGTACTTACGGCTGCGATATTTTCAGTACTTCGACCGGTGCGTTGTCATACTGGCACAGGAACATCCAATAGTGAATACATATTTAGACTCAAGTGTATCCACTATAACACGCACAGTCTGGTGGGAAAATTATTACGACCGAAAATTGGAGCAAGCGCTCTTAAAGTTGCGACCACCGACTCAGAATTGCGTTGCTCGTTCGTGAGCTTCACCATGATAAAAATGTTAACCTTAACTGACGTTCTGACGTTTACAGATCATGAAAAACGTTCAAGGGTGCGCCCGTGTTGAAAGACAAAATTGTTATGCTCCTATTGGTAAACCTGATACAAACGTCGTGTATTGTAGTTTATTTATCGATATGTCAATATACTTTTGACAGTAATTTTAAGTTGTTAGGTTATGTAGTGTGACTATTGTGGTTTCTTGCTTTCGTTCATTAATTCTAATATAACTCTGAACGAATATATAAATATAATTTTTAATAAAGTAGTAATGCACCTAAAATTGCAAAAGAAATATTGTTTACATATTCATACAAAACAAGTTCATCTGTCATTAGGAATATAGAAAATATAGGCAAATACTCTAGATCACTGTCCCAAGCACCTAAAAAATGTGTTATTGATCGCCAAAATGTGCTACAAATAATTTAATTTATGTAGAAAAATATTATCCACATCATATCACCTATTAATACAGCTTCTTATATCTTACTAACCTGCTTATACAATAGTTATTTTGAATCAAAAATACCGATTTATTTCACACAAATAAAAATTAATGACATGAATCTCAAGATCGTCAAAATGACTTTATGTAAAACATTAAAAATCGAATAGTAATAAGGTCCCTAAAGCACTTTAGTCTTACTTGACTTATTGTGCATTTCCCAATATTACCTACTGAACTCAATCCAGTATTATAATCTTTTGTACTAACCTATACAGATACAGGATAAATCGATTATTATATATATGTTATTGGGTCTATTTCAGGTTATCCATAAATGTCTTGTTTCTTGTAATTCAGTGTCTCACATTCTTGCAAGATTATATTTGACCAACTTCATTTAACAATTATCACTTGTGGGATAATTGTTAAATGAACAAATGCGTGACCTGTGAGGTTGTCCTGTTATTATTCTAAGCTTCTATTCAATGAAAACCACTTTCTAACTTTCTCACCATGAAACCAAACTTTCATTAAAAAAAATCTCTTGTAATATTGTGAATATCATAAGAGACTTATTTCATTTTTAAAATAGGCTTTTTTTTATTGTCATACTTGTCAACTAAACATAAAATGAACGTCAAATAAATACACTCGGCAGATTTCTTTGAAACAAAAATGTATTCACCCCACAAACATTCATACCTTCAATCGCGTTCCAGCGGTGTAAATCCTAGGATAATAAACCGTTCTGTGAATTTAGCACGTCGACAGCCAACTGTTGATCCAGGAGATTTTGAACCACCTTTGAACCGTCTAACTTCTGAGCAACCATGCATCCCTTCAATAAACGTTGATCCCACCAGAAGACCATTGGCATTTGGTAGATTAGCAATACCAAAATTATGCAGAGAATTGCACAGTAAGGATATGAATGTAGTGTTGGCAGCAGTTACTTCCTTCGTCGATATTTTACATGATCCCGAAAAAGGTTACGAAGCAATTAAAATAAGAGTACCTGACAGAATGGTGGATTTGCTAATTCATGACAATCCTGCTATTCGAGAGAGAACAAGTATGGCTTTAAGAGTGCTAGCCGGTCTTGCGGATGGGAAACAGGCTATTGTGAATAATAAAAAAATGTTAACGAATTTATCTCTTCTATTAGACGACGTCGAAGACGCCGTTAGAATTAAAGCAGCAGCTTGTTTGGAGAGAGTTTCGGAATTCTGGGTCACCGCCGATGATCTTATAGACTTTGGATTTATTCCAGTGCTTTTAGACTGTGCATGCAAAGATCGTGAAGAAATCGCTACAATTCATTTAGAAACACTTCAATATCTAATGTATGGAGATGAAGGTATAGTGGAAGCACTGGAAAACGATGGCTTCTCTACGTTTTGTAATTTGATAGAAAATGAATCTGATTGTGTCAGAGCTACCAGTTTAAAGTGCCTGACAAGATTATTATCAGTACCGCCTGGAAAGCAAATGGCATATGAAACAAATTTGCTTCCCGAATTGGATAAATTACTCCACGATGAACGACCCGAAGTGTATGGAGCAGCAGTTTCTGCTATTATGTATGCTACAATAAAGTCAGCAGCGAAAGTCAAAGCAACGAAAATAAAACGATTGCCTCATAGATTAGTCAATCTTTGTTTTGATACAGAACATAATTTAACTCAACTGCACTGCATACAGGCATTGACCAATCTTTGTGAACATCCAGACATAAGAAAAGTTGTATCCGAGAATTATTATAGTAACTTAGAGAATTTGCCTACTGGAGGTGATGAAGTTATAAAGATTGCTAAAAACAATTTGATGAAAGTAGTAAATTGGGTGCCTCACAATGGTTGATTAATAATTTGATGTAATCTGAATAAAAATCCTGTTATTTATATAAAGATTAATGTAAATTTATTAATTCAAATCGTAGTATTTTTATGCTCAAGAATGAGGAATGAGGTTTAATTCTCGCTAAGAATCTAACGAAACACATTTTACAAGCTTGCTACTAGCAATATTTTAAAAAACGATTGAATGTCATAAACAATTGAAAAGAATATTTCTCTTTCTAAAGACTGTAAAGGAATATTTGTATAGATCATGTTGACTAAAGTAAATTCAATATCACTCTACAAAAATATAAACTTTATAAAATTTAATGTATTCATATTTAATAGTAACTAATAAACATTAATAAAATAATGCAATGCGTAAGTAAATTTATGTAATTAATTTTGGAGTAATTTATTATATCGGAGTATGTCTATACGTACAAATAATCAAACTCGATTGAACAAACACGTGGTTACAATATGAATACCATTTCAGTGAACAGTAAGTGCGCATACAAATTGACTTGGTCCAATGAATGCATAACAGGTTCAAATTGATTTTGTCATTAATTGGAGCATGCGCGTCCTAGATATGCCACGTATATTCCACAGCCAATCCCTCAACAATAATGTTAATAAAGTTGCCTATATTGTATTTATAATTTGCCGAGGGATAAATTTGAATAACTATGTGAATATTATATTTTTAAATTGGAATTATGGAGTATGGGTTATGTAGGATAGTTTACAGAGTTTACAAAAATTACAAATTAAAAAATAAAGACTTCTTTTAAGAGAATTATTGCAATAATTAGCGACTGCATTAGCAATTAAGTTTGACTTTATTTACAGTATCACCGTTAACAATCGAATGTTATTTTTTTCTATTTGTTGATCCATATTAGTACATTATTTCGCTGTAGATAGCAATAGATAATGCATACACATTGGTTTTTATTAATTGTAATTAGTATAATCTTCATTTATCATTATCTAAGTATATGAAGATTATTTGTCGAGAAATGATATTCAAAATGAAATAAATAAATTAGGGCATTAAGTTTTTTAATATTTTTCAGTTTTTCCTTTCAACTTCAATGCATTTGGACTGCCGAGCTATTATGCCGTTTTTGTAAAGAACTTTCTCAAAATCCTCAAAATATTGATTGGTGGATGTAATATGATCTTCATTCATTTTCCAACAGGAAAAAGTTTGAGATTGGTAGTAAGTGGAAGTTACTAGACTGAGGCAAAACCGAAATTTCAGCAAATAACCTAAGTGGTATGGGAAGACTCGTTGTCATAATGAAATAATACGGGTCCATTAACTGTTTCGCCCTTCGCAAGATATAATCTCCTTCAAATGCCAAAAAATTGTAGTCAATGAAAACTTCTTCCGTGTTTTGAGAAAGGACTACATAAAGTTCGCATAAGACAACATAATAATAAGAATAGATGTGTTTGCTATTATCGAGCGAAGTGATTTATTGACAAATAAAAAGAAAAATGGTAGATAAATAATTTTGTAACCTGCGTAGTCCCTTCGCACATGAAAAAACAATACAGCAGTTTTGTCGTGGAAAATACTCTAATGAAATATTGAAGCAAATGCTCTATTATAATCCTTGTGGCACTTGACCTCATTTCGAAATATTAAAAAAATAATTTATATTATTATTGAAGTAGTTATAATAAAGAATTTCTGTACTTTTAATATTTTTGGTTGGCATTTGGCTGGTATAATTACGCGATATTTGTTGATATGTGCATACAGTCCAGAATGCAAATATAACATTTTTCGATGAATAGTAAAGCAAAATAAGATGTTTAATGAAAAGTATTAATTGTAATACAAAATCATTGATATTTTGTAATTTCGACCTTTGCTGTTATCACTGCTCTTCTATCTTCCACCCAGGCTTTTATTGATACCTTGACTAAGCGATCGTTTTACCACACATCATGAACATTGACCTTCAATCTTGAATAGACGATCGATTTCAATACACTCCACACATTTTCAATAGAGTTTAAGTCTGAAGAATTTCTCGGTTATTGAAGCACTGGCAAATTCACCGTCTCCAAAAAGTTTGGTCACAGATTCTTGCCTTGTGGCAAGAGACACTATCATGCAAGAAAGTATAAGAACCTTTATTAAGGTCTTAAGGTATATTTCGTCTAATTAAAGGAGCAAAACATCCTCCAATTCGTGTCTGCATTGTCTTTGCTCCATTGTACATCTGCTGTAATAAGGGACCTGAGACCTTTCGACGTTATTCAGGACCAGATCATGATGGACGGTGGATGTTTTAGAGTTTTCACCGTGCAGGCTTCACTATATTTTTTAGAATTTCATCATCTCACAAATTGGGTCCTTTTTGTTATCGCCTCAATTTTGATTTTTTACTGAACACAATCTAAAGTTTAAGAATCACATTAGATTTTTAGCAGAAAAGTTTTTTGTATTAACAAGTAAATGCGTTTGCAATTAATTTACCTTTCCTTTCTTGAGTCCTTCATTGTATAGTTTTGCCCATCGATCTTTCGAGCTTTCTTCAGTGCAGCCGCTAGCTTCGGTTTTTTTTTTGAACATCTACATTTTAAGCCACCCTCGTACAAGCGCCTCGCCTGCGCAATCTTCGCGTCGATAATTTGTATTCTTCTTTCTTTCGAGATCATTTTTTTGATATTATTACTTGATCGTTTTTCGCTAATTTGACGACATGTCGATCAAGCCGAGTTATTGTTATTCTTTTTTTGCTACAAAACCTTATTTTATTTGACTAAAGCAGCAATACGTTACACTGTTCGCCGGGCAACTTCTTCTATTGGTGCAATTTGTCTTTGAGAGTATTTTTCTGTACGCAAAAACATGGAAAAGTTGTTTTAAATTTGACATATCTTTTGCTCGACCCATATCGCCTAATCGCATCAAAGATACGAACAAATAAACTTACTAATTTAAAGTAAACAAGACATACATGTCACAGGAAAACAAACTGAGTTGTCTGAACCTTTTGCTAAGACCATATTGTCTAATTGTATCACAAATAAAAACAAAGAAACTTACTAATTTAAAGTAAATGAAACCAGAACAGGGTCACACAGGAACATAAACTGAAATATTGTTAAGTGTTGGACATAGAATTGTTACAATGGCTATTCGCAATGCCCTTAAAAGAACCTGTTCCCAGTAGATAAGAGAATTAGTAAAAGGGAGGTACAGAGCCTTACCGGAAACCCCAATTTTTTTTTAGAAATAACTATACATAGAATATTCTAAATAAATATAGATAACCATATCTTTCGGCTTATTTGCTTGTTTTTGAATTACATTAGTTGAAATAAAGTTCCCTGCACTCGTATTCGCATCAATTTTAGATTAAGACTGAACAATCGCCCAAACAGATTCTTCATAGCCAACTTTTTATTCGAAATATAATATATGTAGCGCTTTTTCGGAAGTTTTCAAATAATATTTTACATGATTAACATAATTACTTCATTATTTCAAAAAAAGTTGATTATATACTCTGCGCATTGAAGCCAGTACATCAACCATTTTAAAGTAGTATTATTCATTTTAACAAAATATTTTATTTGAGCTCATTTCTATGAGGCGTGCACGGAGGTAAAAGGATTGCGTAACCTAACCTTATCGCGATATCTTATACTTTGTATTTAATAAAATGAACAGGTAAAACAAATAATAAGTAATGACATCAAGAAGCAAGATATTGAATAATGTAGCTAATTTCACTCTAGTCAAATAATTTCACAGATTTGACAACATTGTACGTTAGTAAATAGAAAAAGATAAATATTGTCTTGTAAGAGAGTGGCACTGTTTTTCAAGATGCAAACAGACTATATTTTTTGTTGGCTAGTTGAAGTATGTTATTGTCCTTTTTAATATATAACTTTCAGTTTGCTATATAAAAATTTATTATCTGTTGTAGTACACTTATTTCTGTTAACTCTTTCAGGGTTGGTGGTCAGTTATTTAACCACCTATTTAAGAGTTCTCAAAACCACTGTTTATGCCGTCTGATGCCAATTTGCTAAGTAATTCCTTTTTTTAAAGTCGTCGTTGATCGTTTAATTCGAAGCTTTTACTCCAGGGCATGCTGGGTAGATTAACAGATTTATTTGAAAATGTGGAAATGTGTTGTTTTTCAACGGGACTTTCCCGAATGTAATAAAAATGCTCAGAGTGTTTATTATTTAACGAATTCGGTGTTACTCTATGGTATAGTGTCCGTTTAATTATTTTATAACAAAAGTATTATAATATATTATATAATCTATGATAAATAAGGTAAGTAGCACGGTGGTTAGATTACTAACCACTGTGACTATAGTAGGTTTCATAAAATACATATTTATGTTGCATTATAAGGATGCCGCGTGTACTTAATGAACGTGATATAGAAGATATTTTGTTGGAAAGTATACCTTCTGATTGCAAAAGTGTGTGCAGTCTTGAATCAGATGAACGAGAAAATTATGAGATGCAAACGGACTCGATGGTGCTCGGCGACATACCTTCTGGGCTCCAGCTAAATCTTAAAGATGAATTTGACTCGAACGATGGCATTACCATTTCAAATTTGCCTGACACTACTGGTAGTGCTACTACGAGTGCTTCATTTACTCAAACTGTTATGAGAGAACCAAAATGGAAGAAAATTTTCAGAAGGGGGAACCGGACAAGTACACTGGAGGTAGGGGTGTACTAAACGATATAATAGAGTTAGAGGATGTCACACCTACGCCTATTGTTTAGATTTCGATATATATACTGGCAAGGATAGTGACAAAGGATAAACTGATCTCGGTGGTAAAGTTGTTCGAGAATTTTGCATGGATCTGAAATTGAAAAATCACAAAGTCTTTATTTATAATTATTTGAATAGCTATGCCTTGCAGGAGACTTGTACAAAGATAACATATTTGCTTGTGGTACGGTAAACTCAAATCGTAAATATTAACCTATACTAAAAGAAGACAATGATCTAAACAGGGGAGAACACGATTACAGAGTCAGTAACATAAATATCGCCTTTCTAAAGTGGAAAGGCAAAAGATCAGTTTTCATGCTTACGAACTACATAGATCCGAGAAAGACTGGTATTGTTACTAGCAGGGAACACAATGGAGCCAAAAATGAAATAGCTTGTCCTGAAGCTGTGATACAATACAACAATTCTATGAACTATGTGTACAAATTCGACCAGCTAAAAAGCACTGTTGCTATAGACCGAAAATCACGTAAATCAAAAATCGAATATTTTTTCACTTTTTAGACTGTGCTATCACAAACTCCTACATTGTGTACATGGAAGCAGCTCAGTAACAAAAATTTTAGAAGAAGTGTTTACTAAGGGATTCTGGCACCAACTCAGGTGAAGAACTCTGAATTATGTTCTAAATGCTCCCACAATAGCTATGCATCTTCTCCTGTACAAATAAAGCGGCACAAACCAACTGTACCAACAGAATTACGTCTAGAAGGCAACATGCATCAGCCAGAGCAAACCACTTCTCGAAAATGCGCAAAATGCAGCACTAAGAAAAGTCCGGTGCGTACTATATGGCAATGCGGCACCTGTAAAGTCCCTCTTTGTATACGAAAATATAAAACGTGTTTTTCAGATTTTCATAGAAAATAAACATTTCTTAATGATTTGTTATGCCAACATGGTGGTTAGTATGCTAACCACCCTAATTTGTAGAAGCCCAAACGGTTTTTTCTTTTTTTACATGTTTTTCATAATAAATAAACGTTAATTAACCTAAAAATGCAATTGTTTTTATTCTGAAGTTATGTATAAGAAAGCGTGGTTGAAAGAGTTAAGGCAAAAAAAGAGATATGCTAACAATTGTATTTTAGGTATAATGTCTAGTGTTTATGCAAAGCTTTTGAAATATTAAAATAATAAATAAACGACAAAAATGTATTATTATTACATATTTAACAATCCATCGTATAGTGTATAGTTCCATTGAATACGTGTAATAAATGTAAGAATGGCTAATGAGTAGTAACGAGTGAAATTAGTTACGGAAATAAGTTATCGTTTAAATACAAGGTTTATATTTTATGATTGAATTTTAAAAAGTTTAAGCAGATTACTGAAGTAGATTAAGTAGATTACATAATTTTGCCGTTACGCAACAAATATTTTAAAGGCTATTTAATAATTGCATAGAATAGATCCTTTAAATAGATACTTCCTCCATATTATATAGTCTAGGATACTTTAAAGTTTTTTTTTAAATATTATTTATAAAAAGTTATTAATAATCTGTTACAAGGAAGTAAAAGCTTGTAGTCGCTTGAGAATAGCTTTTTTATCGTCCAAACTACAGTTGCAAGATTAAAATATAGAACAAGGTAGGGCTTTTTTGTTCACAAAGTAATAACCTTGACCATTGAGTACTTTATTATTTACATAACCCTTATTAGGAATCTTGTAATGTTACTTAAACCTAACAATTGTAAAGATATTTATAGTTTCAATGTAAATACTATTAAGTGTGTTGGAGACTTGATAATCTTTTTCCTGACGAAGCTGATGGATCTAGCGATTGGTGATGGGATTTTTCCAGATTGTTTTAAAATTGTTATCATGGTTTCAATTCACAAGAAGGTTGATTCTTTCAATATTGGCAATGATCGGTCTATATTGTTACTGCCCATACTTCTTAAGAAAAAAAACTTTGAAGAAATAGAATATCAAATTACTTTAACTGGGTGACATTAGCACATAGAACGCTGTCTTGAATTTTGTGGAGACGACTGTTGCTTGTCCTTGTTTAGCAACATCATAACCCAACTCTCATCGACTACATCTGATCATCTGATTTAACGATGAATTCCTCTTCCACTTATTGTATCACATGTAGAGACATATCAGAAGTTTTCTAACCTTACAGTAAATTAGGGGAAAACATGCAAGCACCGTTACATAGCAATGGTGTAATTACGTCATGTATGCTTAAATTTTATGAGCGCATATTGGTACAGTTCTTTGCCTTTATCCAACCTAGGTCTTTCTAAATTTTTTGAATCATATTTTATAAAATCTAATGAACATAGATGGATGACTCACTCGAACAAAGTCAACAAATAAAGTAAGAATGAGATAGCGGACTGACTATTGTAGAACAATTAAAGAATTGTATGAAAATGAAGAAATGCATTCAGCACCGCGAGGGTCACCAGTGATCCTCAGTAAGATAAATGTATTACACATGACTACACATTTTAACTTATCTACTCTAAATAATATATCAACAGAATATGTAAGTCATAATAACAAATTCGTGCTGGCGTCGTGGGTAAGCCATGGAAAATTATTATAGCATTCAACGTGTTAAGTGACTTCTGAGGTCCATTGTTCTCAACATCACAAAGTTTTATGGTGCACAAAACCTTCTTTTTGTTGTATAGTTCTTTCAATAGAACTAAACAACATGGTTCGCGAAAATAATTGGATTTCATGTATCACCGATTTAGCATATTCTCGTAACTTCTTTGATAAAACGTCAACGAATGGCAAAACTATGGAGCTTTAAGGAAATCTTTTATGCACGGCATAGTTAAAAAATGAAATACAAGATAGGATATAAAACTTTGAAGAATCGTTGTTTCATAATATAAAACATAAAGAAAACAAAATGAAGGACATTTTTTATTACATCAGTATTCAGGCAGCATGGTTCTTAACAGTTGCATATTACTACTACTGCTTAGCGGACGAATTTATAATGTAATGTATTAATAAACTGCGTTATTTTCAGTTAAATTTGTTTAGTTTTCGTTCAATACATAAACGCAAAATTAAAAACGTTAACAATCATTACCCTTTAATGCATAGTATTTAATTATTCAAACGTATTCAGTCTAGCTTTAAACGATTGCATTTGCTTTATTAGTCATGCACACACTTATAATCGTAGAGCGTCATGTGATTATAAAAGTTACTCGCATACTGTATGTATTTACAGATATTACAAAACCTTAAATGCAACTTATCTTGATTTTGCATTATATTTAAATTAAATACGATAACAAAAAAATGTGTAGTTTCATAATTTCTAATTTTATTATTTGTAAATTCTAATAATATTACAATAAATAAGGATTAAATTTCTCAAGAAAGTAATAATTTTAATCTAATATGTAATATTTTTATTTATTATACATATTTTTAATAAAAAAGTTTCATCATAACTCTTAAGTGATACTATTTGAATGTAAAATGATTAAAGTTTTTTTAATTAAACGTCGTTAATTAATCGTGACTTGTCTTTTATTAGAGATTTGTTTTTAATATTTAGATGTAATCAACAATTACCGTAAGTGCACACAGATTTCTCGTCTTAACATAGTTTATGTTACTAAACGTTCAGCTTAGCGAATAAAATTTAGTCGCGATTGTTTTAGCGAAACTAGTTTGTTCAAAATTTATTTTAAATAATTTATGTTTCCATTTCTATGCGTATTTTTCAAGTTGAACTTTTCGAGATTTATTACTAAAAATAATCATTTCATAACACAATAGCGCGCCCTGTACGATTACGGCTAGCAAGATAATTTTATATAGATCAATGTCGAGTAAGTTAGTTCACTCGAGTTGCTTCTAGACTGTGTATCGCTGATTCAATCAACTTTAATTTAAAGATATTTTTTTAAATATCTCTGCGTCTCGCCGATTTCTCATGCCGTTCGCAACCCAGTTCTTCGAAAACTTTTAAGTTCATATTGCAAGTATTACATTTGATGAACCTGCCGCGATATATTAAATAAAGATACCGATGTTTACATTTAATAATTTCGCGTATGCCTTGTAACCTGCGTTTTCGTTTACATAACATTTTCGTTCATATGCGTGAGTTCACTCTCAAAGCGATTCGAGTGAACTAATACACAATTGCACGATATAATTGTAAGTATATAAAACGTAAATAATCATACCGCCCGACACTAGCAGAACTTGTATCAGGCGGGCTTCTGTATACAATTAAAACCGACTATCTCTATTACGTTTTAGGTTTACAGCATATTCCCAATTAGGTTGTCGCTTTGCAGGGTTACAGTACACATGTGTGACATAACTATAAGCTCTTAATATCATTAATCTTCGATCTTAAAATATTTCATAGTAGTTTTATTTAATTTGATGAAAACTCAAATAATATTACAACATCTTTCAAGTTGGCCATAATTAACTAATATTACAAATAATATAGAGTAGGTAATTTTGATGGAGCCTGTGGTTGATTAACTTGATCACTGATGGTTTTTATATAACCCCCTGCCACATTAATTTTCGCGTATTCTGTATACGTATTTCGACAACTAAATTGTCGTCATCAGCCGATAATTAAACAGTGTCGCACCTGGAAAACTACGGTAAAAATACCCGTACGAAAACAAATTGCGCACGCGATCCGTACCGTTGAAAGCCAAAACGTATACAGTGTACGTTTTAGCGTTCTTTGGACGATGAATATCGTGAAGGTCGTTCCACAAATGATTTTGTGTCGGAAAACTTTAATGCAGTGTCCGAATTGATAATGCAAGACATACCGTGATTCGAAGCATCTTTAAGTAACACCAGCGTGCATAAGATCTTGCATGAACATTTAGCCATTAAGATGTTGTTGGGTACCACATAATTTGACAACCGCACAAAAATGCAGAAAAAATACAATGGCAGTGCTTCAAAGAACATTTATAAAGTCGTCACAGGTAATGACTGTGTAGGTATTCTAAGATGACCCAAAACCAAAAAAAGTTGTTCGCGCTCGAAGCACATCAAAACAAATGGTCGCTTGCTTTTCGGAAAAACCGGTCACGTTGCAACCGTGCCTTTAGAGAGTTGTAGAACGATCAATTCCGATTGGTACACAACTATTTGTTTGCCAAAAGTTTTCGAAGAAATAAGGAAAACAAACCGCAAACGACAGATCATTCTCCACCATGACAATGCGAGCTCTCACAGGTCGGTTCAAACAATTGAATATTTGACCGGGTAAAACATTGAATTGATGATCCATCCGCCGTACAGCCTTGATCTAACAGCCTGTGATTTCTTTTTGTTCCCACACGTGAAGAATGAACTTCGTGGTCAACGGTTTTCTACGCCGGAAGAGGCACTTGAGGCATTCAAAACTCATATTTTGGAGATACCGCCTTCACAGTGGCAGAAATGCTTTACGAATTGGTTTAAACGAATATTTTGAGAATATTTTGAAAAGCAATAAAACTATTTTCGACAATAAAAAAATTTTTTGATTGCTATTCCCGAAATATAAACGGCTACCCTCGTATAGGTACATGTCATATTTTTGTTTATAATTACTACACATTATTACAGATTTAGTCTTTTTTATGGTTTTATTTATTAACCTGTAGTTGCCGATTACAGGCATTTAGCATTTTGTTTATTACTGGTTTCCTTATCTACTTTGGAAACGGAAAGTTTTGAGAGTATATATTTCTATACGAGACGAAAGCAATAGATTTAAGAACACTGTGATATAAAGCACAATAAAATTGTAGGTTATATTTACATACGTGTCAGTTTTGGTAACATACTCAACTATGTACTATTTCTATAGTTTGTTTTGTCGACCTCGAGTTTCACGTCAATATTCACCAAATCAAGTCATGCAAATATTCCTATTACATCTTTTTTCATTTAAATATTAAACAGGTTACTACAGTAGAGATAGATTTGTTTTGTGTGAATATATAAATATTTTTTTCTTTTGCCGTTTTAGGTGCATTTATTAAAAATACGTAACTTATACTTTACATAACCAGCTACAACATAATCTCTACAAAATACTGTTGCATAATGTTACATTCAGAGAGAATGGCTACAAGGTTATTTCTTCATTAAATGATTAATTATAGAATCTTAATGAATAGGTCATGTTTCTGATTGATGAACATCCTTTAATTTAATATAATGAAATATAATGTAATTTTTACATGTATTTAAGTTTTGATTTATACCAAATGAATATTAGATAATATCAACAATTAAAAAAATACTAAGAAACAAGGTAAATACTATATTAAATTGATACATTAAAATATTCATTCGTTACCTGTAGTTGAAATGTAATTAACTTCAATAATGCTTCTCTCTTAAATAAATATAGAATTTTCGTATAACTATAATTGTTAAAACAACCCAATTGAGATATATTTCAAAAACAGATTTAAATGGTGTTAAAGATTATTTATTTTGTCATTCTTGCCGAAAATAATATGACATTCAAAATAGGTTGTTATAATTGTGAATTTAGTGATTATTATTATTATTATTATTATTATTATTATAGATAAGATCTCAGAACATTTGTTAATATTAGGTCATACACTACTGGCCAATAATGAAGGATCACATACTATTGATAGAATCGCTCTGTTTTTATAACTCGGTTTCGGTAAGGATAATAGAAATAACAGATGTGAGTGCGTTTCTGGGAAGTTTACCAATAATATCCTGGTCATTATGTGCATTATATAATAATATTTGTTAGTGTAAAATATTATAATTTCCTTTAATCTTTTGATGACCTATAATCAGTATTAATGCTTTTCCTGAAAATATTTATTTTAAAGGTTTTTTTTTATATTACAAGATTATAATGTTCTAAGAAGCAATTTATAGGAATATGTGGTACCACAGAGAATGTTGCAATCTAAGAAATAGTATTCGTCTAGAATTTGTAAGTTGTAATACCTGTATTCGTGAGCAAACCTACAAAATACCAAATAGAAAGCTCAATTCCTTTCTTTTTGGCATTTTGTATGTTTGTTCACGAATACTCGTATTACAACAGAGAAAATTCGCAGTGCCATAACAACATTACACAAAGAAAAATTGTCACTACGGATAATAGCGTAAAAATTAAAATTAACATATCGTGCAGTACAAGGTACAGTGAAAAGCATGCAACCAAAAAATGTGTCGGAATGGATGACTACTGGATAAGAAGATTTGCGACTGGAACTGTTATCTAAACGGAATAGACGGTTAACAGCTCTAAAGCTTTGCGCAGAATTAAATAGAAAACGTGAAAATCCGGTTACTACCGTAAAAAGACATTTACCAAAGGCGAGACTAAAAGGGCGATTTGCTGTTCGTAAACCATTGCTACAGTCACAAAATCGTAAAAAACGATTACAGTAGGCCAAGGAGCCCCAACATTGGGATGTGGAAATGTGGAAATGGGTTCTGTTGATGGACGAATCCAACTACTAAGTGATTGGAAGTAATCGGCGCGTTTTTGTTCGCAGACGAGTTGGCGAAACGATGATACCAGAATATGTTGTGCCAACAATTAAACACGGTGGAGGTTCAGTTCTTGTTTGGAGATCATTTTCTTTTAATGCTGTTGGAGATTTGCATATAATTGATGGAATTTTAAGAAAAGAAGGATATTTGAAAATTTTAAAGGAACACGCAATCCCGCTCAGAATTAAATTTTTTATTTCCAACAAGATAATAACCCCAAACATACTGCTGTACTTTGTACGGACTATGTGAAACAAAAAGAAGAAGAAGAACTTCTTGTAAGTATATTTTAGTCCGCACAATCGCCCTATATGAATCCTATCGTGTCGGTGTGGGATGAGCTAGACAGAAAAGTGAGAGAACATTGTCCAAAATAGCAGCAACAGTTGTGGAAACACCTTACAAATTCTTGGTACAATAATCCAGTTGAAACTCTTCAAAAACTTGTGTTGAGACTACCCAAAATTTCTAAAGAAGTTAAGTGTAAAGGTGGATATTTTGATGAAAGTATCTTAAAATAAAAAGTACCAATTTTTCTTCATAAAACCCATGATATTTATTTCGTTTTATAAGGCTATAGTTTATTTTTATAATAATTACATTTTTATTCGTATATATATTGTTTTATCAAAAGTGTACCATTTTTTTTTGTATTTTGCCTATAGTGTTCCCTCATCTATGTCCGGTAGTGTATATACAAACATGATTAATTGTATTTGAGTATTTGAAATATTAAAAAAAATCTTAGAGCATTGTGATTTTCTTCACAACGCAAGAAGTGAAGAAATGTTATTCTTTATGTAGAAAAAAGACTGCATATTTAAAAATTATAGTTCGTAACAAATTAAGTAATTTTTAATGAACTAAATAAGAATTTATGACATAGCCACACATTCTTTATTTTACTTGCATAAATTTTATTTCATCGTTAAACATGAAACTCATAACTTTGTAAATAAAAAATAAATAATCTTGCCCGACATCCCTAAAAAATGAATAATCAGTACTCCCTCTTTTATATCGTAAACACGTGCGCAGGACCGCCTCTCTAAACAGTCAGTCGAACTTCATCCGAACAAACAGTCCGTGTGAAACTGTATAAACGTTGTGTTTGTTTCGGCGTTGCGCAAATTCGCATTTAAAATAACATGTGACCGGTGTTTTGGGTGACAGTGGTTCGTGGTTAGAGGAATATATACATAATATTCATCACCGTACGGGTTTAAGATCAATGAAAAGATAACGGTAAGTTAATATAATTAACTGTTTTTTCTAATGCAAAATATCAATTCATATTAACTCCTTACAATTACATCGAGTGCATGGTATAGAAGAAGAACAATTTGCCACACGTTTCCTGTGTGTATATTAATTAAAATTAAAAATTAATTTTATAGTTTCAGCCAGAAACTGATTTTAATTCATAGGTTTATTATTATTGTGCTTGGCACACACTACTGTAATTTAAGCGCACGTGTATCCTGTATGTATTTTCGTGTTTCGTTTTTTATTGTTTTTTTTTGGTGGGTTTTTTAACAGTAGAAAATAGAAATGGTTTCTTCTTTGTTGAACTGTTTGTAGGTGTTCTATTGCGATCGAAGCCGTAAAAGATGATTCATTTAAAACTAATGTATTCGTATTCATACATGTATGTATATTTCAGTATTATAAGTATTGCTTTAGGCAAAAACTCTTGTGGTATGTCTGTATATTGTCAACAGATGAGAAGATATACTTTAGGCGCAGTTTCGCTCTGTTTTTTGCCCCAGAGCTTGATATTTTTGTTGATAGTCTCTTAAAAAATATTTATAAAAGTCTGTAATTATTACGTATAACCTCATAATACCCTTAAGCATTGATCTTATACTTTATAGTAAGTTTAGTTCAAATATTATTTAGAAAAGATATGTAATGATTATGTTTTAATATAACAATATTTTGTATTTAGTACTTTTAATAGATAACCAACATAAACTTTTTAATATTTTAGGTACGTATAATACAGCCTTGGCCATATGTCTGAAGCACCCTCAAGTTTTGGATGTAAAATGAAATTAGGAGGTATAAAAATTAAACTACAAGTGTATATACATTTTGAATGCAAATTTAATAATATACATTAATATTTTGTAGCACCACCGCGACATTTGATAACGGCTTGTATCCGTTTAGGCATTGTAGCCACTAATTTGCTACATATCTCGGGTGAAATCTTTTCCCATTCTTCAAATATCCTCGCTTTTAATTCGTTTTTGTTTTTATGTCTATATTTTGCGACATTTCTCTTTAAAATACGCCACAAATTTTCTATGGGCGACAAATCCGGCGATTGTGCCGGCCATTCGAATATGGGCACGTTATTTGCGCTAAACCACTCGATTGTACGTTTGGATTTATGGCAGGGTGCATTGTCCTGCTGGAAAATGTAGGCCTCTTCATCGGAATCGAACAGCTTTACAATAGACGGTTCTAGTACTTCTCCTAACATATCGATGTACCTACTGCTGTTCATTCTGCCTTCACAGACGTACACTTCGCCGACACCCTTAGTGGTCATGCATCCCCATATCATCACGCTACCACCCCCATACTTTACTGTAGGCACAATACAATGTGGCTCAAACGCTTCCCCCGGTCTTCTACGAACAAACTGAGCCCCAGGTGAAATTCCAATTCACTATTCAGCACATTCAAAATATCATATTTATGTAACACAAAAGTAAAACTGCATTAATTTATCATACCTCTACATTGGATTCGTCGGACCATATGATTTTGGACCAATCCTCAACTGTCCAATTTTTGTGTTTTTTTGCCCACAACAACCGTTTTTTCTTCTGCTCCTCGCTCAATAAGGGTTTGCGGCGAGCTTTACGACCATGTATATTTACTTCTACCAGTCGTCTTCTCACTGTTCTCGCTGATACAGAAGTTCCTTGGCGCTCATTTATTTCTGCAGATAAATCTTTTGATGATTTCATACGATTTTTCAGAGAAAGTCGCGTTAAAAATCGATCATCTCTCTCCGTTGTAATACGTTTTCGTCCACTTTTCGGTCGATTTTCGTAAGAACCTGTCTCTTTAAAACGTTTTATTGCCGCTTGGATGGCATAGCGCGACCGCTTCATTATTTTCGCGATTTTTGATTGCGATAGTCCTTGAGTATGTAATAACACTGCTTTACTTCGCTCTATTACATCTAACTCCCGTTTTCTAGGCATGTTGTCACAATGTACAACACTATACAAAAACACAATATTCAATACAACTGGTTAAATCAATTTTATAACACAATATCGTTTCTAATACACCTCACTTATTGAACAGTAAAGATCAACTAACAGCAATAAACCTTAAAACTACAGAATATTTGTATACTTCTTGAGATTTTCCTGGTAAACAGTCATTATATACACATTAGTAATGGCCCCTTTCATTACGTTCTTAGGGTTCAGGTAATATTGCACGTTTATGGGGGTGCTTCAGACATATGGCCAAGGCTGTATGTCTATATATATCCAATTTTTTTTTTATTTGTTATACAATATATGTCGTATGGAATATTTCCAGAAAGTAGACAATTTTTGATAGTGATTTAATCTCAGCCCCCTATAATAATAAACACACGTTTAATTAAATTACCTTGTTTTTGAATACTTCAGCTACATTAAAAAAAAAGATTGTGTTTGAACAGTTGTAATTTTATCCCCTGGGCTTTCAATGGTCATTATTCTAGAAGTGCCATGAGTTAAACAAAATATCTGAAAGAGTATATGAACTTAAGAGAACGTATTTACCTAAAATTCTAAATCATAAACAATTTATTAATACAAAACTAATAATCGAAAGACTTTAATTGTGAGGAAGTAAATAACAACAACGAATATTATATCCGGGGGAAAACGGTTACATATACTTCTAGAAATACAAAAGAGGATATGACAGTTAGTGAAATGTCAGAAAACAAAAGAAACTGGTTCGCAGAGAAACAATTGATCATAATATTTTCAAATGTCAGTAAATAATTGTATGGAATAGGTTATTATTTTTTATCAAGAAGTCCATGAAGCTAATTAATTGTATTAATAACAGGTGAAAGAGGATATGACAGTTAGTGAAATGACAGAAAAAAAAGGAAACGAGTTCTTAGAGAAACAATTGATCGTAATATTTTCAAATGTAATAATTGTATGGGACAGCTTACTATTTTTTATCCAGAAGTCCACGAAGCTAACTAATTGTATTGATAACTGCTTCCAAAAGATTTTTAACAACTACGATGAAAAACACATTTTGAATGAAGAATTTAAAAATTAAAGCGAAAAATTTAGCCGTTGCTATTTTATCCGTTACCGAAAATATTCTGTGTAGAAATAATAAAAAAGTATGTCAAAAACATAGTTGTCGTGGATGTGTATAATATATCCAGAGTAGGAGTTGGTGGATGAAATATGTAACATAAACGAATTTTTTTCAACTGCTACAGTTTGAGTTGGTTTAGGTTTTGTATATTGACAAAAATAAGTTTAACATATTGGTCTTATGAAGATGGACTGAGTTTAAAGAGAAACATGGTTATGACAATGAAACAAATCGTACATTCAACATACTATACCTTGTCTCAGAATAAGAAGTAATTATTCAAAGATCAACTTTGCTTGAAGTTAATATGCACCCTGTGATTTGCAAAGGGAGAAGAAGGGAAAAATAAGGGAAATTGTATTTCGATTTATACTGTATATATAAATTTATATATTTCTTTCTTTTTTTTTTGGAAATAAACTATTATTGTTATTAAATATCCCGCTAAAACGTGGAACACATAGCTTAAAAATACAACTTACCATAAAAGTGAAACATAAACAGATGTGAATGGAGTAGTTAGTCAACAATAGTAATCTTTTTCGTTATTATATATCAAGTTGTTACAAATGTGATGTCCGCTCTTTCCTTCAGTCTGAACTGAATCGCACCTGTGTGAAGACGTGTATGTTTTTGGTGAAAATTATTATTGTATTTGTAGAAAAGGGTACTTATTTTGAAGTGTGTACCTGTTCCATTTCTTGGAAAGATTAATACACCTGTCCTTGTCTCGCCTATGGAAATGCTGTCGGCAAGAGATATTTGGGCAATTTACCTCTTTCAATTTAAAAAGGGATTAAATGCAACTGCAGCAACGCGAGACGTTCGGTGAAACCACGTGTAATGAACGCACATTACAGCGATGGTTTAAAAAATTCAGCGAGGGAAATTTTGATTTGGAAAATGAGCCTCGAGGATACGCGCGTAGCACCGTTAATTATGACGAGCTGCGTGTAGAACTTGAAAGTAATCCGTCGACAACAGTGTGTGGCCTTGCAGAAACATTTCAAGTGTCCATTGCCACCATTAGTCGTCACCTTTCTTCGATTGGCAAAGTGAAGAAACTCGATCGATGGGTGCCGCACTAATTAACGGAAGCCAATAAGCTCCGTCGATTAGAGGTGGCTACCTCTTCGGCTAATCGACAGAAAATTGAACCGTTTCTTCATCGAGTGGTAACGTGTGACGAAAAGTGGATACTTTATGATAATCGGAGACGGTCAGGACAATGGTTAGATTGAGGTGAAGCACCAAGACAGCATACAGGAGCATCACTTCACCCGCGAAAGATTATGGTGACTGTATGGTGGACCAATAAGGGTATTATTCACTATTCATTTTTGCAACCTGGTGAAACCATCACGGTAGCGTCTTATTGTGCCGAACTGGAAACTATGCATGGAAAATTGAGCCGCTTGCAGCCCTCACTAGTCAATAGGCATGGACCCATACTTCTTCATGATAATGCAAGACCTCATGTTGCACGACAGACAATCCAAAAACTTTCAGAATTTGGTTACGAAATTCTTCCTCACCCACCTTATTCACCTGACCTTTCGCCAACTGATTTTCATTTTTTCCGAAGTTTAGACAATCACTTAAAAAATAGGGACTTCCCTGACCGGGAGTCTGTAATAGCACTGTTTGAGCAATATGTGAGCCGTCAAAACCTAGATTTCTTTTCAAAGGAAATTTTTCAGCTTCCAGGCCGTTGGCAACAAACTATTGATGTAAATGTAGACTATTTTACAGAATAAATATTTATATTTTTTTAAATTTAGACTTTTTTTTATTCCTTACAAAATCGGACATTTCATATGTAACAACCTGATAAAAATAAATTAAAAAAAAATTCATTTTAATGGAAGTATGGTTGTACAAATGTTATTTTTTGGATAAACATGTACAACCTATCCAAAATTGAGATTAAATATTATTAAAATAAAACAATGTAAAAATGTAATTAAACGTTTACAGGTTATGAAAAATGGCGGATATCTGGCATTCATTTATCCATATTAAACTTGCCTGGTCAAGAACCAATGAAATCTCTTAAAAATATATACTATTTTGGCGCAATATTTGAATCACTCCTTATTCTGAGACAAGGTATTAGATAAGAACAACATTTTAGAAAAAACAGAAACAAGGACGCAAGTTTTCAGAAGTACACATATGTATATAAAAGATTGATGATATTTCAGTAAAAAAAATTGCTTGCTTTGGTTTTAAGGAAAAAATATGAAAATATAAGTTCCATAATAAGGGAAAATTTGAAAACCATTTTTAGATGGAAGAAATAATGATACTAAGTTTGTAAAGGTGTATATATGTACATATATGTAAGAGATTACCTACAATTTTCCAGTCGGCAAAGTAGCTTACTTTACGTTTTAAAAAATAAATATGAAAATACAATCGGTCCCATTGTGTAACCTATATAGATCGATTATCAAAAAGGATGCACTAAAGTTAAAAAATTTCATGGTATTTTGTAAAACAAAATTTTCGTTTTTCTATTACTTTGTCTTGGTAATTGGAATAAACAAAAATTTTGTTTTCCAATTACTAAGACGTAACTGAAAACATTTGTCTTGAATAATTATCTTTGTTTTTGGAATTATCGTTGAATACGTAATTAAAATATGCGTTTAAAAGATTAGATATCCATTGCAAAATCTGAGTATTTACAGCCTTAGATAAGCTAAATAAGGAGCAAATGTAGTTTAATATAAAAGTAAAATTATCTTGCAGTCATAAATACGTGCAAACGTTATTTATATACCAAAACTTGATAATCACTTAACTATGAAATGTTGCAAAATGATTAAAGGTACATTTTTGGTCTAAGTTGTGAGCATTGCAATCGTTTACAAGGTGTTTTTATTAGTTAATATCAAAATATCAGTGACAAATTATGTGATAAATTTTTTTATTATCATTTAATTGACTTCGAGGTTACATAGTTTCATTATGTCGAACGAAGTTTGGACTTCTTGTATATCATTAATATTCTCTCTTACATAGTAGCTTAATTTGTCGATTATCTTTTGCAAATGCCAATGTTCGTTCCTAAAACATTGTATAATTCATCCTGTGTATTGAACGAATACATCGTAGTCAATATTTAAATTAGGAAACTGTTGAGTAAACAGTTCAAAACACGATTGCAGAAAAGAAACCTATATTCCAGAGCATTATGTCTTCTACTGCGAAAATGAGTTTTCAAAAAATAAGCACTTTTTCAGATTGAAATACCTTCACTAACGTCGACCTCAAATCATCTGTGTAATATATTGAGGTATATAAAGTAACAATTACACACACAGAGTTTAGAAAATAATTAACTAATCATGTTTCCTTGCTGGTTAGGTCCTATCGGAACCCGTTGAAAAATTATCAAGAAAAATATAATCATGTTAGAGATTTAGAATATTATTGAAAATATAAATCTAGTTCTATAACAAATTGTATTTAACAGATTAAACAGAATTATTGCCCACAGTATTGAAGTGCATAGCGCAAATGCATTTTTTGCACCTTTGGACCCAATTTGTTGTTTTTCTGTCATTCTCTCTTGGGCAGTAATCACATCGAGCTCTTTTAGTAACGGACTCGTCAGCAGGCCTTATTAAAAGTTTTGAACCATCTAATTTTATTATATCTACTGTAATTCGCGAGATACTAATTTATTTAGGTACATTTGTTCGGATTCAGCTAGTGTTTGAAATCTAAATACTTTGTACACTAAATTGCAATGAAAATTTACAATAGGCTATCATATAGTACGTCTTGCTATAACAATAGGTTATAGTTTAGTACGTCTTGCTACAACAATAGGCTATCGTTTAGTACGTCTTGCTACAACAATAGGCTATCGTTTAGTACGTTTTGCTACAATAGAAGGCTTTCATTTAGTACGTCTTGCTAAAACAATAGGCTTTCATTTAATACGCCTTGCTACAACAATAGGCTGTCATTTAGTATGTCTTGCTACAACAATAGGCGCTCGTTAGTACGTCTCGCTTCAACAATAGGCTATCATTTAGTACGTCTTGCTACAATAATAGGCGATCGTTTAGTTTGTCTTGCTACAATAATAGACTTCCATTTAGTACGTTTTGCTACAACAATAGGCTGTCATTTAGTACGTTTTGCTACAACAATAGGCGCTCGTTTAGTACGTCTCGCTTCAACAATATGCTATTATTTAGTACGTCTTGCTACAACAATAGGCTATCATTTAGTATGTCTTGCTACAATAATAGGCGATCATTTAGTACGTCTTGCTACAAAAATAGGCTATCATTTAGTACGTCTTATTACATTGTAATTAGCACATCATTTAATAGGCTTTTCATTTCAGAACTAATTTCTTTATCCTGGTGGAGAATTGATAACAATATGACAGACTTCTCTTTCTTGAATACATAAAAGCAAATTGTTTTCTGTGTTGTATAATATAATCAAACAATTTCAATCCTACTTAGTGGACTTCATTGGGTTTGAATTCAGCAGATTTTACAGGCTCATTCAATTTCAGCAAGGACATTTCGGTTTAATTTATTCAATTTTATAGACAGGTATCAATTATATTAGTGGGACCTAATAAGTTTCCTGCTCTTTTTCCATAAAGAAAACTTACGTAAACGTGTTGAAATTAAAGTGAAACAAACTAATATAGTGCAAAATATAAAAGTTATTAAACATTAGGGATTGGTATTTTAGAAAGACACTAAAATAGAGCATTATAAGAAAGACGAACTCATTCAGTTTCTTTTGTAACAGTTTTTTTAATATTTTCTAATAGCGGGGTCCACCCGAACCCTACCAAGACAGTTAAGGGTCTATGAGGTCTCAAAAGTCTCTTAGAATATCTGTGTAAAACTCAACTAATTTCAGAGTAAAAAAAATAATGTTTAATAGCAATTTGAAGAAACTAAAATTTTCCTAAACGTAGCCTACGTCAGGCTCAATCAGTTTGGTACACCCAGTACTTAATATTTAGGTCATTTACTGAGAGAACTTGTTTTTTAAACATTAAATTGTTTACTTTTTTCAACATAATTAAAAAAAATGCTTTTCATAATTAAGATTATAAATAGGTTGAAAAATATATTAAGTAGCGCTTCTAATTAACCTGAAAATCATTGTTTGTTAAAACATTCTTCGCATTTTAATTTTCGTAGTTTTAAATTACACCAATAGACATGTAAGCAAAATATCAAACTCTGTAGATTGCAGTGGATTGAGACTAATTTTCACATCAACATCCACAACAATGTTCCACGAGAATGGCCTTTTGCTTTAATTCCAATTCGTCGTTCTCCTTTTTTCATAGTCATCACGTCTCTTCGCCAGTCAAAAATAGACCGGCGTGCGACCGCTGGAGAACAAAAACAAAACAGCCGACTGGTGCTCTAAACTCTCGTGAACAGATCGTTAAAATAGCCCGACGTTGGTCTCCGGATCTTTAAAAAACCACGTGAGTCATGCCAACCAGGTCTATCACGAAAATTTGTACGTGATGCTGCAAAATGTAGGTTTCCTTCTCGTGTATTGGAATCATTAGAGATTCCGTTCTTGTAGAGGAATTTTAAGAACACATATATCTACTTATATGGATGGGTGAAGTAGTTTTCACAAAAAAGAAACGTCGATAAACTAGTATGTGAAGTATATGTGATTAAAGGGATGATTCAAATCCACCCTGTGAATTCAATTTGCCCTCATATAACCGCCAGACGGTCGAGAGCAGAAGGGTCGATTCCCCCGTTTAGTTCATTGAGGTTAGAATCGATTTTCATTGTTATACCGGATGGCATTTTGTGTATGCAAGCGTGTTTTGTACAGAAGCATAGTTTGGGATATTTAGAAGGCTATTGGTTGTAGCGGCCTAGCGATATTTTAAAATTGTAACTCGTAATTATAGACATCTTAGAAATCAAAAATAAATTTCAGCAAACCATAAAACACTAGTATTAGGGAATAACAATAAGTACAATGTATAGTATCTATCGTAAATAAGATATTCTAGAACATAATAGAAAGATAATTTCAGAAATTTGTTATCATCTTTAAAATTTTAATATGGAAATATGTATATATCAAAAACCATCCCATTGTGATTTATACATTGTACAGTAAGTACCAGCATAAGGTTTACGATGTACACGAAAATATATCCACCAAATTTATGTCGAATCGTTGGTATTTCACATATAAACAAGACTTGTAGCATGTCTATGATTCATAACATAATCTCATAGATGACAGTACAAAAGCTACATTATTTTTAGAGGGTTGTTAAAATTGTATTCGAGTATATATAGTAATGCGCGTATAACACTAATAATTCCTTTCTTTAATTTTATTTATTATATATTATTTATATATATATATATATATATATATATATATATATATCCTAGAATTTATATATATATAGTCTGTCGCAGAAAAACCAAACTTTTAACTGAACAATTAACATGACGAATGAATTATAAGTTCATCTTCAGAGGTGTCCTTCAAGATCTCTGTCGACGCCTTTTTAATGGCTTCGACGTCGACATAACGCTGTCTTTTCAGCGACATATGTGAATACGGTGAATGGTTGACGGTTAAAATGCCATTTGTAGTTAGAAAATCAGTGATAAGCGTCGACCGATGAGATAGTGCATTATCATGTAGCAAACGCCATCTACCATTTTCAAGATATTGAGAGCGCACACGACGAATATGCGCCAAAAGACGCTTCATAATACCAAAATAATATACAGCATTGACTGTTTGACTAGTTGGTACAAAATCTTTTTGCACTATGCCTTTCGAATCATAAAAACAAATCAACTTTCTTTTCACTTTTGACTTCTCCAAACGGCTTTTTTTTTCGGTCTTTCTTCGCTTGGATGCTTCCATTTAGGGGTTGAACGTTTGGCCTCTGCATCATATTGAAAACAGCACGTGTCACCGTCAGCTACAATAGAATATCTGAAGTTTTCATCCTTTTTTGAGTCTTTAATCAAGTATGTACAGTGTTGAATTCAGTTAGTTTATGTGGTACAAAGATTGCACAACTCTTTCTCAGTCCCAAATGCTGTGCCAAATGCGATGAATTGAATCTTTGGAAATATTTAATTCCATTCGCACGTGTCGCGGTGTGGATTTCGACTGATTTCTGTTAAATTTACGCACAAGTTCGATGTTACTTTCTGTAACCATAGATTTGTTTGCACCGGGATGTTCGTCGTCATTTATGTCCGTACGACCGTCTTTAAGTCGTTTATATCACTCATACTCACTCGTACGTGATAAACACGCATCACCATACACTTGTTTCATCGAATTAAACATTTACAGAGTTTAAAATAGAACTCGATATTTGCTCTTTGTTCAAAATTGATTTTTCGACTAGTGTTACTATTACTTTATGCGCAATTTCTCTGCTTCTAATGATGCAAGTGTCATGATATTTTGACATAACATTGGTGAAAGATCACCTTATCGACGCATATTTTTTTAAATAGATGGCGCCACTAAGAATTATTATTTAAAAAAAGTTGAGTTTTCTCTGCTACGAACTGTATATATTAATAATAATTCATTATGGGTCTGCTAGTTACTTATTTTTAAAATTAATATTATATTAACGAAATTGCTATTTATGACACACGTTAGAAAGTGCCAAATGTTATAACATTTTTCAATGGGTGTTGGTTATTTTTATGTGTAATTAAATTAAGTTTGAGGTTTAAAGGTTTAAAAAGCGGTTTCCTAAATTATGATATAAAGTGATGTCTGATATGACGCAAATATATTTGAATTATTTGATGACCAAATGCCCTTAAAATTAATATTTAATATTTAAAATTTGGAAGAACTCAGGAACCAAGTATTCTAGCAATTATACTGAACAGGGTGACAAAACTATTGAATATAAAAACAAAAATGATTACAACACAAGCTTTACAATGCATAATCTCAGCTTATAAATAGTAGCTCTAAATTTGACAATAAAAGTATTTTAGAAGTAATTATACATTTTATGTAAGTTTTACGAACTAAACTATGCGAAATATCCAAAAAATGTATGACACTAAACTAATAAATTAATTATTTTCTAGAAAGAAAGTAATATAAAATATACGTTGATATAAACTATATTCTGAATAAAGAAAAGAAATTATAATATTGAGTCATGTACAAACTTAAGTATGAACTGTAGTGAAACTTAAATACGAACTGTAGCGGTTTAATTTCGACTAACATAATATTTCTAAACTTTAAGAATAATGCAAAAGCAAAAAAATATATGTATAAATACATTAATACAAAAAATTCATCGCGTTTACTATATTCCCGTATATTTGTCAAAAAAGAAATGGCGAATGAGAATGCAGTACTATTGAAACTTTTTGTTATCAGATCGAAAATGTAAACAAACTCGTGTGCTATTTGAATTTCACACTATGCACAGCATTGTTCGTTTTTTTAAAGGAAATATACAAGACTTCTCTTTCTAATTTGATATTGCTATCGCTTGACCTAAAAATATTGCGATTTAGATCGTGTGATAATGATTGTACGTTGACCTTTTGTAATGTACTTTATATTATGTAATTAAACAAATCAGCAGTTTAAGCATTAATTTCAAAATTCCTAAGGAAATACTTTAATTAAGCTATTAAAGTAGTAGTAATGCATTTTAACTAAAGGAAGAAATAAGTAAGTAAAAACAATGTATGTATGCATGTATAAGATGCATGTGGGATTTACATTCATCTGCATTGCCGAGGTAGGATTTGAATCAGCTAATGTTACAAGAAATTTAGCATAACATTGATTTTTAAGGGAAAATTTTCTATGCATTCTTGCATATATCAGGTCTATCGGAAAGTTCTGTCCGTTTTTAGAATAAAATAAAATAATAAATTTTCCATACCTTAAATAAACTTTATTGAATAATATAATTACCGTTATTATTTATGACTTCTTGCCAACATTCTTTTTCTTTTTTTTATTTTATTTTATTTTATTTTTTTTTTACAATGCACCTAATCTTTGAGATTAACTAAAATTTTGTTATTGTCCTAAAGTACTACATCAATACTTATTAGACTGGATGTTTCCGTCAACTCATCCTAGTTTCTGGAGATTTTTTGCACACAACCTTCATATGGCTACACTTGCACTATTCTCTGCTTTTCACTATTTCAATGCACTTCTCACTACACTAGACTAGTTCGAAAGGTTCTTTTGAGCCTGCGAAGAAGGTCCTGATTTACTAGTAGCTGTAGATCTTCTTGATTTGGATGTTCAACATGATGGCATTTTGCATATCCCATTTCTAAAAAATGCCTTATTCCTAGAGGCGGAAAATTGAACCAGTGCTTGTCTGATATCTTCTTCGTTTTTGGATTTTTTGCCTTGCAAAAAATTTTGTGAGGACAGATATGATAGTCGGAGGGTGCTAGGTCCGGGGAGTATGGTGGATGCGACAGAATTTTCCAGCTTCCCAATATGAAAGCGTGCAAGACAAGCAATATAGTATGCGAAATTTAAAAATAATATCAATTCGTAAAGAAACTTTGTCTTTCAATGTAGACATACTTTAGGGTTCTTACAATTCGTTCTGGCAATTATTATAGGTAATTTGCTTTAAGTATTGGAACTGATTAGGTAATTCATGATGGCTCGCCAAAATATAGTAATAGCTATGTATTTCAAACAATGACCGACAAAAGTTGAATTGCAAAAATACATGAATAGATCTGTTTGTGAACAGGTGCAAAACTATAATTCGACAAATGATGTTCGCGATTGCATTTGGGTTAGCGCCCGCGAAAAGCTTCTATGTAAATGAAGAGAAGAAATAATATGTGGTTTTATCCGCTTCTGGGCTTCCGGGCTGGAACCGCGTCACTTGTATATCTGGCGACGTTTCGTACCCATTTGTATGGGACATCTTCAGGGCTCAACTACTGCACTGAAACTGAACGAAACGTCGGCAGATATACAAGTGACGCGGTTCCAGCCCGGAAGCTCAGAAGCAGATAGCATGTACCACGACCGCGGAAGTCTACGTACCAAATTAATATGTGGTTTCTTTTAGAAAAATAATTATTTCAAAATCTATGAGAGAACAGTCTGCTAACGTGTAATTAAAATGATTTCAGGAGTTGAAAATAACAAAGAAACCGTTATTTACAGAGAAAAATTTGAAAAAAAAGGTAATATATAATATTTTCATTTTATACCTAAAATTTTGAAGTTTTTGTTTCTTAAACTGGATTTCGCCAAGAGTCATCTAAATTGGATTACGACAAATAGAGAACAGCTTCGTTTGGCGACGAATCTAATTTAATTTGATTATTTCAGATGGTATGTATCGTCAAAGTAAATGTCTTGATTTATAGAGCTGTAATATGAGTTTTAAGCATAAAGGAGTTAACATCATTATGCGCACCTGTTTTTGAACTACTGGAGTCTGCTCTTTCCACAAGATAGACCTGAAGCACACATCGAGATTGCTAGATTTTTTAAAGAATAAGGAGATTCAAGTCCGTGGTTAGATGTCCCAGTTACCAGGCTTAAATCCTATTGAAAACCTCTTTAAAATTTTAAAAATAAGTGTTTCCGCTTTCAAAATAAAGAACAACTGTTCCAAGTTGTGCAATCTGATAGGTTTACTGACTACTATTCCTAATTTAATTTAGCTTATGCCGCGTAGATATGCGAAAGTTAGAAAAAAATCTGGGTACATACTCGTATATACATATATGAAATATTAATTTGTTGCTTTTAATAATAATAATAATAATAAGAATATTATGCAGAACTTCTACAAAAATTAAATGTTGAGATTCGTGCTAAACGGCCAGGAATGGCAAAGAAAAAGATTCTGTTTCACCAAGACAACGCTCCCTCGCATACCAGCACAGTTGCAATGTCCAAAATCCACGAGTTGCATTTCCAATTAGTACCGCATGCGCCTTATTCGCCGGATCTAGCCCCTTCCGACTGCCACCTTTTTCCAAAATTGAAAACAGCACTAGGTGGAAAGAAATTTTCGTCTAACGACGAGCTTATCATCTTCGTAAATGAGTATTTTGCAAGCCTTCCGGAATCGCATTTTAGAGATGGCATAAGGGCATTGGAGCACCGTTGGAATAAATGTATTGCTCTTTTAGGAGAACATATTGAAAAATTAAAATTATTTTGTATTTAAAAAATTCGTTTTTCTTTTCCATTCTCACTACTTGTCAAACTACCCTCGTATATATGAAATATTAATTTGTTGCTTTTGTTTTGCACAGTGTCATATGGAGAACAAACTTATTTTTGTTGTTTTAATTAGATGCAATTAGTCTTAGTTATTTAAAAGAGTTTGTCTTACCTAGAGGCGTACAGATTAATTTTTTTGAAATACTTTTTTTTGTAATTCAATAGAAAAAAATATATTAGTTTTTATACTTTTCGTTAATTTGTTGCTCTCTGTTTTACACAATACGTATGTATATATGTACAAAAAAGTAAGATAGATTGGTTTTATTTTGCATACTTTTCTGTGCAAATTTGTGAAATACACGACTTCAATATTTTCCATTAAATTCGCTTGTAAATTGCATACATTACGTTAGCTCAGAACTGGGTCAGAAAGTTTAAAAATAGGTCAAAGACATTTATCGAATAAATTTTACCTTGTATGGTACATTTAACAACTTCGTACAAACAAAGTTGATTAACTGCCATTACGAGACTAGTAAACAAACTTCAGTTACTTCTACACTTGTTTTCATAAAAACAAAGGCTTCCGTATATCAAAGATAATTATTGTAGGATTTCTTAATAACTCCTCGTTGCGGACATATGTTTTGATAGTTTTGATGTACTCCTATATAATCTTGAAACTGCAGCCTATCATAATGAGCGCATTGTGTTGTGTGATTAATGATACAGATGACCTATAATTGAACCTCTTGATAAGTCGCAGTGTTGACATTTCCTTCTTGACATTAAAATTAACCTTATGCATTTTGAACTTTTACGATGGTTCCAAATTAATACAAATATAGCATACCCGTACATATGGCTGAATATAAAAATAGTACTTTAATTTAGAATTAAGCAGAAAAAAGTCGGATGTTTCAATTTAAACAATTTATTATGTATTACCAGAATTGAGAAACTAACTGGATGTTATTCGAGAAGAATAAAAGACCTTAAATATGATAAATTCTTTCGCATTTAATGGAATTAGATTACAACCATAGATCAGTCGTCGTTGTTTCTAGACACGAATACGAGGGTAGCCGTTTATATTTCTGGAATAACAAACAAAAAATTTTTTTTTATTATCGAAAATAGTTATATTGCTTTTCAAAATATTCTCCTTGAAAATCGATGCAGTTTTACATTCGTTTAAACCAATCCGAAAAGCATTGCTGCCACTGTCAAGGCGGTATCTCCAAAATATGAGTTTCGAATGCCTCAACTGCCTCTCCCGGCGTAGAAAACCGTTGACCACGAAGTTTATTCTTCACGTGTGGGAACAAAAAGAAATCACAGGGCTCTACGGCGGATGGCTCATCATTTCAATGTTTTGCCCGGTCAAATATTCAATTGTTTGAACCGACCTGTGAGAGCTCGCACTATCATGCTGGAGAATGATCAGTCGTTTTCGATTTGTTTCCCTTATTTCTTCAAAAACTTTTGGCAAATAGTTTAGTACCATTCGGAATTGGCCATTTTACAACTCTCTAAAGGCACGGTTGCAACGTTACCGGTTTTCCCGATAAGACAGGCGACCATTTGTTTTGATGTGCTTCTAGCGCGAACAACTTTTGTTGGTTTTGTCTCATCTTGGAATACCCACACAGTCGACTGCCATTTACTATCGGGTTCATACGTATAGGTCCAAGATTCATCACATATGACGACTTTATAAATGTTCTTTGAAGCACCGCCATTGTATTTTTTGTGCATTTCTCGACACCAATCGACGCGAGTCCTTTTTTGAGCGGTTGTCAAATTATGTGGTACCCAACGTGAATATAGCTTCTTAACGGCTAAATGTTCATGCAGGATCTTATGCACACTGGTGTTAATAATACCTAGAGATGCCTCGATCTCATGGTATGTCACATGACGGTCTCGCATTATCAATTCAGATACTGCATTAATGTTTTCCGGCACAACATTTTTGGGACGACCTTCATCGTCGAAAGAACGCCGTCAGAGTTTGAATTCACTGTACCAACGATATAGTGTAGTTTTCGATGGTACTTCATCACCATATAAAGAATTCAGCTCGTTGATGTATTCTTATTGAGATAATCCACGCCAAAAGTTATGCTGACATAAAATTTTCATGTTACTGTCAACAATAGAAATAGCGACCGGATAATAAAACTGTCAATATATTATCAAAAATGATAAATTTCACGATGCAATTATCAGATCGGAGGCAACACTAACAGTGTTGCCAGTTCCCGAACTGTTTTGAACTAAGAGCAAATATCAAGTTCCGTTTTAACCTCTGTAAATCATTTACTGAAACTTTTAATTTGATGACAAGTGTATGGTGATGCGTGTTTATCACGTACGAGTGTGTATGAGTGGTATACACGATATAATGACGGTCGTACGGACATAAATGAAGACTAACATCCTGGTGCATAAAAATCTGTGGTTACGGAAAGTAACATCGAACTTGTGCGTGAATTTTTCAGAAATGAGTCGAAGTCCTCATTGCGATACGTGGGTCTGGAATTAAATGTTTCCAAAAATTCAAATCATCGCATTTGACACAGCATTTGAGTAAAGACTCAGAAAAGGACGAAAACTTCAGATATTCTATTGTAACTGGAGATGAGATGTGGTGTTTTCAACATGATCGAGAGACCAAGTGTCAAAGCTCTGAGTGCAAGCATCCAAGCGAAGAACGGCCGAAAAAAAGCTGTTTGGGGAAGTCAAAAGTGAAGGCAATGTTGATTTGTTTTTATGTTTCGAAAGGCACAGTGCACAAAGTGTTTGTGTACCAACTAGTCAAACAGTCAATGTTGTATATTATCTTGGAGTTATGAACCGTCTTTTGGCGCGTATTCGCCGTGTGCGCCCTGAATATCTTAGAAATGGTAGCTGGCGTTTGTTACATAATAATGCACCATCTCATCGCTCTACGCTTGTCATTGATTTTGTAACTACAAATGGCATTTTAACCATCAACCATTCATCGTATTCACCGCATTTGGCCCCCTGTGATTTTTATCAATTCTCAAAACTGCCGATCAATGGACAGCGTTATGCCGACGTCGTAATCATTAAAAAGACGTCGACAGAGATCTTGAAGAACATCTCTAAAGATGAACTTAAAAATTTATTCAACATGTTAATTGACCGCGTAAAACGCTCTATTGAAGCTAAAGACGACTACTTTGAATAAAATAAATGAATTTTACCAAAACAGTAAGCTTTTATTTTTATTTTAAGAAAAGTTCCTGTTTCTCTGAGATAGACTGTGTTTATATATTATATTTACATATACGTGTTTGTATATATTTGTGGTAGTATGACTACAAGTGCGAAACAATATATTTACTTTTTTTTGCGGGGAATTGGTTGTTGTCAACTTGCGGTTATTTTATTCGATTTCGAAATATGCAGTGATATGTAAACCAGTTTTTATTGCGCCAGTAATTGAATCTCGAGCATGCGAAATTAAAGTTCACGTCAGGCTATAATGTACAAGATAATTTACCTACATACATTCATCTCGTGTTTCGAGATCATCGGGATCCATTAAAAAAATACACGATTTATGACTTCATTTCGACGTCCGTCGAACACGGAGCAACCGTGATCTTAACTGTCGAAACAGTTACGTATTTACGTACGAGCTTCAATAGATCAGCATCATCAAACCTACAGCAGTGTACATTAACTGAACAGTTTCAGTGCCTGGTGCAGCCAATCGGAAAAGAAAACGGTGCAGTGCTTGCTTACACTTAATCCCGGTACTCTCAACATGATTGTATGTTTACGTTTCAACGTGAATTCCGATGAAGGTCGCCGTGTAGTATATCGATTTTTGCGCCTTCAACTTCGATTTTCCACCTTCTGTTCTTTTCTTCATGGTAACACGGACAGAAATAGCGTGGAAACGTATAATTTGTACCTCACATATTTATGTATGTAGTTGTGACGATGTGTAAATGGAGACTCATTTCCTTCTGTATTTTATGTATGCGCATATATTTTACGATATGTCTGCGAACATTTTGATATTCCGTTGAACATATGTGCATAGACATACATATATACATTATACGTACTTAAACAATGTAGTAATTAGAATGGAAAATGAAACCTGATATGAAAGTGAGGCTATAAAATGTCTGTATTTTTGGATCAGTTCATAAAATAAACATAAATTTTTAGCAAAAATTTCGTAGTATTAAATAAGGAATTGGAATGAATATTTGAACATTATTTTAGTTAAAGAACAATTATTTATAACTGAAAATTATATTATTTTCTCGTTCATCGAAAGAAAGTACTATTCCATCATGACAATACACCAGTCACATTGTTCTGGAAAAACTAATTGAATAACAATCCCAGGTTGTGCCCTTAGCACCCTATTTACAGGGTCTAGTCCCTTCAGACTTCCACTTAATCCCAAAGCTGAAGCTGTTTCTCACCAGAAGGAAAATCAAAACAGACGAAGAAGTTTTGATGTTTTAGTCATATACTGTATGTTTATAAACCCAAAAATAATATGAACGGCAGCGCTGTAGGTGGGACTTGATTGACACGCATTTCTGAATTCGGCGCAGTTGGTTCTTTCGCAGAATAAGGTTGTCTTGTTACAGTGCAAAACTTAAGTGAAGAGCGTGTGGCTGTGAAATTTTGTTTCTTGCTCAGAAAAAAAGCTACAAACAGCTTACAAGGATAACGCTACGAAAAAAACTAGAGAGTATGAATGGTTTTCTTGTTTCAAAAAAGGTGAAATGTCAATTGATGACAAACTTCGTTTTGGACGTCCATCAACTTCCCGCACAGATGGAAATGTCGAGAAAGTTCGTGCAATTCTACTTGAAGACTGACGACAAACCGTTGAAGCAACTGTGGAGTTGCCTGGAATAACTTGGAGTTCAGTCCAGCGAATTTTTTCGGGAGAATTGAGGATAACGAGAGTCGTCGCGAAGTTCATGTCAGTTCTCGGTTAAAAACAGCATAACTCCTTTGCCCAACGCCCCATACTCACCCGATCTTGCTTCGTTCGACATTTTTTTTGTTTCCACGAATGAAGAGGGACATCGTTTTGACAAGGTGGAAGCGTTGAAGAAAAAACGCAGAAATTAACGACGGAATAACAGAAAATAATATAATTTTCATTAAATTTCTCATCGTGTCAACGTAATTGTATGTTTATATATAATTATTGACAACTATTATAACTATTAAGCATTACCCCAACCATCCTATCGTTTTAATTATAAAAGAATGCGCGCTTTACTTAGTAATTCAAACTTGGATTAAGGATAGTATGCAATGAAACTTGTAAGTTTTCATAAAAACAAGGGAGGCAGCGTTGAAACGTATTGTGATAGAAAATCGATACACATAAATAGTTACTATCGCAAACGTTATTATATCGATTATACATACATATATTATTTTATAGTATATTATTCAAAATAGCAATAGCAAATTTAATATTTTTAATCTGTATGTTTTTGTATATTAAAATAATTTCTTATTAATTTAAATGAATGTAGTAAGTAGATCTTGAGATTCAACCCAATTCGATGAATGTTAAAAAATTATTTAGGGTGACAGCTTCAGCTTATGTATTCTAAATTACCTTATTATGTATTGTTCTTATGTAAGTGACATACATATGTATATATGCTCATTTATCGGATCCCCCTTTTACCGAAAGGTGCCGAGATGGTCTGGTCTACAGAACTTCTTTTAATAGAGTATAAGTTGGTAAATACGAGAGGGTACCTAAAAATAATTTTTCTATAAAAACCTGTATTTTATTGCTTGCTAATCGATGATTCCATTGTTGGAAACATTGTTCGAACTCGTTTTTCTGTCCGGCTGCGAGCTGCTGTGTCGTTTTTTCTTCAACTCTTCCACCTCGTCAAAACGATATCCTTTCATGTCCCTCTTCATCAGTTGAGTAGGGGACGTTGGGCAAAGGAGACTCTCGTCATCCTCAATTCTCCCGGCAAAATTCGCTGGACTGAGCTCCAAGTAACTCCGCAGTTGCTTCAATGGTTCGTTGTTGGTCTTCAAGTACAATTGCACGAACTTTCTCGACATTTCCATCTGTTCTGGAAGTTGATGGATGTCCGGAACGAAGTTTGATATTAATTGACCTTTCAACCAGTCGTACACTTGAAATTTTTCCATAGCGTTATCCTTGTAAGCTGTTTGCAGCATTTTTTCTGAGCAGGAAGCAAAATTTCACAGCCGCACGCTCTTCACTTAAGTCCTGCACTGAAGGCACTAGACACTGTAAATAGGGTGTTTAGGGCACAACCTGGAATCGTTGTTCAACTAGTTCTTCCAGAACAATGTGACTGGTGTGTGGCGGTGAATTGTTATGATGGAATAGCACTTTCTTTCGAGCCATTGCGGGCGTTTTTTCGGTAATAGCAATTTCACTTTACCAAGAAGAGCAACGTACATGCCCCTCTAATAGCGTGGTCCTTTGCTAGATAAACAATAAAATCCCAAAATATTGTGCTCATTACGTTTCTATCCGAAAGAAACTTTTTGGCTTTCTATGACAGAGGACGGCCACGACGCCCCAATTTCTGAGATTTACGTTTCTATTCTGGTAAATAGTAGCCAAGTTTCAAGGATCGTAGTAAAGCAACGCAAAAAACCTACTAGGTTAGTGTTAAAGAGCTTCAAATTGTCATTGAATATTCGCACTCTTTCACATTTTTAATCTGCATACAGTAAAAGTGGCGCCCACCTGACAAACAGCTTAAACATACTTAATGTAACGTGCAAAATGTGGTGTACACGTTCAGAAGACATGCCCTCAGGCTTGGCAAATCTATTTTCATTATTCGGTTACGTAACACATCATGAATTTTTTTCAACAATTTCAAGAATGGTAACACTTTTGGTGGTCCAGAACGTTCTTCGCCTTCGAGGCTCATGTCGTCACGTTTAAAGCGAGCAACCTAGTGAAAAATCGTGGTCTTACAAGAGGCATCGTCGCCCAATGTTTGCTGCATATCCGCCAAGGTTTTAGCTGTGTGCATTCTCTTAAAAAACAAGTGTTGAATTGCACTATGAATACCGATTTTATCTATTTTATAACTTTCCCTAAACACGCCTCTCTTAAGCGGCTGTATCTGTCAAACTAAACGTTAGACGATATTTAAAATTTAAATAACTTCTTGTAAAGGCATGGCCTATTAGAAAATATCAATTTTTTTTAATAAACAAACACTGATAAGCAAGTTTCGTTTTTCGTCAGATCATTCTCTAGATTTTCCCCAATTTATGGTAATTATTTCGGTTAGATCTGTTCACTCCCATCTAGCAAAAATGATTAGATGCCTCACTAAATCATTATTAAGATCGAATGGTGATCAAGTTACTTCCCCATAATAAAGATTTTCCCGTCCGACAATTAAGAATTTTCATTGCTCTCTTTTGCTATAACTACTTATTTTTTTCGCTCATGTGGCTTCCAAGGCTGGTGTTAAAAGGTGGAGTTGTGTTCCTTCTGTAAGCCTTCATATCTGAATTTTCTTCAGTAATGGGAGAGGTTATTCTGGAGGCGGTGTTGATTTTGTGGAACAAGATTGCGTTCGGGGTGGATTTCGATCAATTCTTGCGCGAATAACTGCCAAAGTGGTTGGCGTATGTACAGAATGTGGACAGCAGTTAGAAGAACGATTAACGACATCACCAATGTGTCGAACATTGGCAATATACGGCATGTAAGAGGTTGGTTAATATTAAAAGGCGAAAGGAGAGTTAAAACTTACTCTGTTTTTCTCACTTTGTGCAATGCAATAATGGTGACGAGGTTATGTTATCCCCCCCCCCCCTCCACACAGTATAAATGATGTTAAATAAGCAGCTACCACAAACAAATAGTAACGTATTACATATCCCCGACGTTCCGCTTAGCTATTATGAAATTCTTTCACAGTTTCATACAATTGTTCATTGACAGTAGTATAAGTATGAATAGACTTTACATTTATAATGTGTTTCAAGACATAATGCAGACGGAAAACTTCAACAATAGGTTGAATACGATTGACGATGGTATGCATTAAATCTATATGAGAATACTCTACAAGCCCGTTTTATCGATATTTTATTACAAACAATAAAAGTATACGTATATGTGAAGGTATATTTACAGACCTACGCTTTGTGAAATACAAGAATACATTTTGCACACTAATTTATTCTGTAAATTCTATGAAAGCTAATTAACAAACAACATATTATATATATAATATGTATTATGTATTATGTTATTTTAATAATACCAAGACATTATAAGACAAATTAATAATATAAAAATTATGCCGCTAAATTTAAAAACACTGTATATAAAATTAATTTTCAAACAAACCGGAATTTTACATGTATGTTGAATAAATATGTTTATAAAAGTATTATTATATTTAATTCTAAATATTTACTTGTGAAATATAACAAAGGATACATTGATTTTTAACAAATGTTAGAACATACATTGTGTCGATATAGAATAAAACGTTATATTATTTGAAAGTATTGATAGCTATTGTAAATCTTAAACAAGAAGTGATTCTCGTAAATTGTTCACCGTAAATAATAAACATAAGAGATAATTAATACAAACTAAATTAATATTGGATAGTAGTAGGAATTTCAAAATTATCACAGTAGAGATAACTAAAACTTTTCAATTTAATAGAAAAGATTTTTAGAGTTTAATATAATCGCTGAAGATTGATATATAACTCCTTTCCACATTAATGTTTGTATTCTGTGTACGTATTTCGACAACTAAGTTGTCATCATCAGCAGATAATTAAACAGTATCCCATCTGGAAAACTATGGCAAAATACCTGTACGAAAACAAATTCCACACACGTACCGTACCGCCACACACTGCAGTGTGTCAAAATTACTTTCAAGCTTAATATAAGTTCATTTATAAGGGGAAAGTAAAAAATAGAATAATGGATAATGAATTTATATAAATAAAATATACAATTGCAATAAATTAATTAAAAAGGTAAGACGATAATACATAACATTATATGTAAAGTAGGAAATAGTGAGCAACATGATAGTGTAAGGATTTAAAATAAATGTTATTGTTATAAATATCAATATGAAAAGTAAAATTTATGATGGAAAATAGTAAGGTTAAATGGATATGTGCAATTTGAAATATTCAATTGAAAGACTCTATAGTTTATAAATATAAAAGAAGTAATAAATTGAAATATAAATAGAATTCAATGATTAATGTAATTTACTAACCATTTATAAGAAAAAGAAAAATGATAACTTTTGTTTATTATTTAAATTCCTATTGGACAGGGGAAAATTCTAATGAGATGTTATAAATAAGACCTGGATTTAAAATTTAGAGATTCGAATTCATTCAATTGTCTAATAAACATGTATTGAATATCTAAAATAAAAACAATTGAGATACAATTACAACATTAAAAGTAAACAATTATGTAAATAGGTGTAAAGTACTTCCCACATTTATAAAAGTGACAACAGGAAGTTGATTAGTCGCTCGGATATAGGTAAGTTGTTAAGCTTTTAGGAAAGCTTTCGAAATACGTAATTCATCTATTTTTTTCAAATCGTTGTAGACGTTTGACATAATTTTCTTTGCATCCATGGATAAATGTTGTCTTTGTGTTCTTTAGGCCACCATCACTAATAATCCGCATTTACTGGTGGAACATCCTTTAAAGCAGGTGTGGGCAACCTTTGACATGTTGTGGGCCAAACTTTAATGTGCAAATACGTTCGCGGGCCGCGTCTAAAAGTAGTGCATTTTAAAGTTATGCTTTAAAGCATATGTGGGCAACAACCGGCCCGCGGGCCGGATCTGGCCTGCTGTAAGATTTGATCCGGCTAGCGAGACATTGTCGTATTATTTCATGTCTGATATCTATCGCTAAAAATTATGAACACTATTTTAAAACACTACTTTAAAATGAACACTTTTAAACGCGGCCCGCGAACGTATTTGCACATTTAAAGTTTGGCTCACAATATGTCAAAGGTTGCCCATACCTGCTTTAAAGTAATTGCAGTACTATTTTTCAATGTCTGAAACATTGTAAAATTTTAAATTTGTAACGCTATATCACCTTAACTGTTTAAAATACACTGACATGAATGCTTCATCTAATTATAAAATTTTGACATTAAGGAGGGGGACAATATCCCAAATTTCTTCTACAAATTAAATAAATGGAACATTACAAAAGCATATAGTTAAGTACACAGCATTAAAAATCTGTTATTATTGTTGTGTTATTATTTCGTAATACAATTTCTTCTTGCTATTATTAATCAATAACATAATAACGAAAGAGTCTGTATATATTTAGATTAATTACACTATTTTCCTAATATCCTTAAGCCGTGTGTTTACTATCGCGACAATACACCCTTCATGGGATTATTTATGATTCCGCACTATATTTCGAAATAGATTATACACAAACGGATAGCTCATTAAAGAAACAGTTGGCTAATGTCTTTAACTATGGTCCTCTTTGAGAAAGAAAATGTATACCTTATTTCGTAATAACGTTCCTTCTTGCTGTTACTAATCAATAACATGATAACGAAAGAAAGTTTATACATTTATATTAATTACTTTATTTTCGTAATATCTTTAAGTTGTGTGTTTACTTTCGCGACAACAGACCCTTCATGGGATAATTTATGACACTATGCTTTGAAATAGACTACTACACACATACACAGATAGTTCATTAAAGAAACAATTTGCTAATGTCTTTTAACTATGGCCCTCTTTGGGAAAGAAAAATGTCTACGTTTTCTAAAAGCAACTTTTATGACAAATAATAATAATAATAACCTTTATTGTCCAACAGATTACATCCACTAATAGGACAAAACGTTCAAAGTGAATAGATAAATATAATATAAAACAAAAAGTAATTCTAAATGTGAAACAAATTAAAAATAAATACTAACTATTGCACCTAAAACTATAATATACAAAATTAAATATCACCAAAGTGTTCGTTAAAGGTTTTCGCCATGTAGTACAGCGGGCTCTTGACTATAATGTTGCTTCTAGCTCTTGGAACACGAAGTACATCCCCAGATCTGGTCCCATAGGAGGGTATAAGAAAGTAAATTTGAGACAATAATGATGGAGAGTCAATAGCATTATTTATTAAATTAAAAGTGAGCTTGGCACTCGAAATGTCACGTCGCGAAGGTAATGCTTGAAAACCGTGTCTCGCAAGCAAGGTATTATAATCTAAACCGCGAACAGGATATTCTCCGTCCTGTGTAAAAGACAAAAATTTTAAAAATCTTTTTTGTACTCGCTCGATAAGAAGCCCCTGGTAAACATAATACGGCGTCCAAACAATGAACCAACGTATGGTATATACATATATCCACCTTGCGACACCACCGAGGGCTCGTTTTTTAGATGACGAACCAATCGGTGCAGTAGTTGGAAAGTTATTCGCACTTGAAAATGGAGAAGAATGAGAAATTTCGCTATATTCAATATTATTATGATAAGGGGAAGAACGCTTTTGATAAAATTTGTGCTGTGTACGGTAAAATTTCAATGTGAAAGATGAGTCACGCTCCGGTCGTCCAATCACTGAAAAATCTGATGAAATTCTTGAAAAAGTCCAACAAGATAAGCATATCAGCAGTGTCGATATTGGCATGGAGCTAGGCATTGACCACAAAACTGTTTTGAACCATTTACACAAAGCTGGTTACAAAAAAAAGCTTGACGTATGGGTTCCTCATGAGTTGAGCGTGAAAAACATGATTGACCGAATTAACATCTACGATGCGCTGCTGAAACGGAATGAAATCGAGCCGTTTCTGAAACGTTTAATAACCGGAGATGAAAAATGGATTACGTACGATAATCGGAAGCGTAAAAGATCGTGGATAAAGGATGGTGAGCCGTCACAAGCGTACCTTTGATGCTGTGTGTATGCGCAAGAGCATAAAGAGAGTATGTGACTAGTAAATGTAAGTTTGTCTTCCATCATGACAACGCCCGACCACACACTTCTTTGATGACCCGTCAAAAATTGAGAGAGTTTGGTTGGGAAGTTTTGATGCACCCACCTTACAGTCCGGATATAGCACCCTCAATCATCTGTATCTCTGCAGAACTCTCTCAATGGAATTAAGTTGTTTCAAAAGAAGCCTGTGAAAACTACTTGATTCAGTTTTTCGACCAGAAACCACAGAAGTTTTTCACCGATGGGATCATGGATCTTTCCAAAAAAATGGCGAAACATTGTCGAAATAATGGAGCATATTCGGTTTAACGTCACGCACACCATTACAAAAAACGCCACGTTTTTCCCAGTATGGAGGATGGCATGATAAATCCAAGTACCTCTGAAGCAGAATAGCACAAAGAGAGTATGTGACTAGTAAATGTAAGTTTGGAATCAAAAAGTACTCCCAAATCAAGTATTTGTGATACTCTAGAGATTGGCTGAGTTTCCACAGAATAGTCGAACGTCACCACACCATTACAACGCGTGTATGAGACAAAAGCACACTTATTAACGTTTAAGTGGACCCCATTCACTAATTTTGGTAAGGTTTAATTGTAATGAAAGACAGTCTGCTTTTGTATCAATAGTGCTATAAATTTTTAAGTCATCCGCATATTCCAGACACCCACACCCAAGACCCTCAAGCAAATCATTAATATAAATATTGAAAAACAAAGGTCCAAGGTTGGACCCTTGCAGCACACCGAGATAGGAAAAATATCATCAGAAGTAAATCCATTATAAAAGACATAGCTTTTCCTGTCCATCAAATTTGATTTTATCAATTCCAACAATGAAGGAGAAAACCCTATAGTTTCGAGCTTAACATGGAGTCTGGTATCGCGTCAAACGCCTTAGTGAAATCTGTATAAACAATGTCCACCTGTTTTCTATATAACATTACTTACCAAATTGAAAGAAATGTCAACAAAATTATAAGTATTTTTCTAATAGCGTTATTAATAAAAATTATTTACAAAGAATAATTGTCAAAGACGCTACTTAAGTCTTTGACAATTAGTCTTTTATAAGTGTAATTATGTTACTTGGAAATAATCAACATAAGTACCAATATTATCTTTCTTTATATTGTAATACATTTCAATCCAAGTTTAAAGTTTTTGTCCAACCTGTATAGATATGTTCAGAGATTTATATAATCTTCACGTTGTGACAGATTGACGTGTTTAAAAAAATACATTAGTAACAAATTTTCAACGACTTACATTGAGAAAAAAAAGCTGGCAAAATACTCGAGCATCTGTGAACTCAGCTGGAAAGCAGTTTTGTTTCGGACAACGAGGGCGTAATTGGCACAGTTGTGCTCATCCCACACGTGTACCAAAACCGTCTTTAACCTTGCTCGTTCAATTTTAATGATCATTTTAAATCATTCTTGTCCGTCGAGAAGATTTTATGTAAGTATACAACATGGACTCACAGTACGATGAAATAACAGTTTTGTCGTTATGAACGACGCACAATCGCGTGATATTCAGAATTGGATTGTAATTTAGCCGTCTTTCTTTAAATGAGCGTGTTTTTCGTCTATTCATTTAGTCATCTAATCGATTAAGATATCATTTATGGATGCACGAAAGGTTTCATGTTCGGAGATATTAGCTATTAGTAGGGAGTGTGCTAATTTATTGACAAAAAGGGTAGTTACAATTATATTATCTACTAAATTAAAAATTTGTGAGTAAAACTTTGAAATTTATTTTACTTACTTTACCATATTTTATTATATTCAGCAAAAAGCAGAATCGTGCTTATTAAGGGAAAAACCAAATAATTGATCAGCAGATATTATCTAATAATATTGTCGTAACGCAACAACGTAAAATATTGTTGTTACATGTAAGACTTATCTAAAATAGTAATGGGTGTTTTTTAAGCTGCATGAGTACTATCGAATTGTGGAAATTTACTTTGAAAAAAAATAAATCGATTCGCGAAGTTCATAGAGTACTTCATCCATTTTACGGTCAACACAATCGGCTCAGTGAGCAAGCAATTCGTGCAGTTATTGATCGTTTTCGCACTAATTTTACTCTTCTCGATTCAAAACCATCAACAAGACAAAGAAATGTGCATACCGAAGAGAATATTGCTGCTGTAGCGCGAAGTATTGAAGAAGACGCCGAAATTTCGATTCGTCGTCGTTCTCAACTTGTTGACCTTTGTCCTTCGACTACGTGGAAAATTTTGCGTAAGGATTTTGACTTACGTGCCTATAAAATACAGCTCGCGCAAGAATTGAAGCCAAGCAACCATCGTTTGCGTCGCATTTTTGATGATTGGGCTTATTTGAAATAGGCCGAAGATGAGCATTTTTATCAAAGAATTGTATTTAGTGATGAAGCTATTTTCTGGTTAAATGGCTATGTCAATAAGAAAAATTGCTGTTTTTGGAGTGAAGAACAATCCTCAAGCCGTTAACGAATCACCATTACATCTATTAAAATTGACTGTTTGGTGCGGTTTACACGCGGGCGGCATCATCGGTCCTTATTTCTTTCGAAATGAGGAAGGAGTTGCCGTTACGGTGAATGACGAGTGCTATCGGATCATGCTGACTGAATTTTAGTTTCCAAAAATTAATCAGCTAAACATCGACGACATTTGGTTCCAACAAGACAGCGCAACTTGCCATACAGCGCGCTTAACAATCGACTTATTGCAAAATCAATTTGGTGACAACCTAATTTACAGAAGTGGTCCTGTTCACTGGCCCCCTTGTTCGTGCGATTTAACGCCTCTGGTTTACCTTTTATGGGGCTATGTTAAGTCATTGGTTTATGCCGACAAACCAGCAAGTCTTGAAGCATTGGAAGCCAATATTCAAGCCACCATTGACGTCATACGGCCAGATTTAATGGAAAAAGTAGTCAAAAATTGGACTGATCGAATGGACCATACAACTCGTTGCCGCGGCGGACATTTTCCGGAAATCATATTTAAAAAGTAAATGCTATGACATTATCTACCAGATCATAATAAAAAAATTCCATTCCAACAATATTTCCTTCATGTATTATCATTAAAGTTGTCAATCTCTTAAAAAAACATCCGTTAAAATGTCGTAGTATTGTATATTATTTATGACATAAAAAGAAGATGAAAGAAAATTTACTATGAAGTTAGATTTATCCTACCACCTATATTGAAGACTGAATAAGTCTCTCCGATGAAGTGCTAGTGTTCTAAGTGCTCATTTCAGACGTACCTTCCTCTTCTTTTTCTAAAGTTTCAGCTTTTTTTAACTTTCCGAACTCTTAAGCCCGTCATCTAACAGCCGTCGTTTCCATGGTAATTACACTAATTGGTCATCCTGTTTCATATGCTAATGCAGCAGCAACCTCGACAGACAGAAACTCGCTATTAACGTTTACAATGTCATAATGTCTCTGAAATACAGCGTGTTTCAAAAATAATATATGTATTATTACAAAGTATTATTTTGTCCAAACTATCGATCGCTGTACCTCGGCACGGCAATTGGAGAAACGAATACATAGTCTAGTTTATTTAATAGCAGCAGAAATCATTTTGTGTTCTCGAGTTTGCGAAGTGCAATTCCGTGATTATAGTGATCCTCCGAATCGGTGGAACATTCGCAGATGGTATCGACAGTGTGTAGATATAGGATGTGTATGTAAAAGAAAGAATCCTGGCCACCCTCGTGTTTCTGGAGAAAATGTTGCACGAATTCAAACTGCTTTCCAACGTAATCCTAACAGTTTGGCGTGTTTCGAGACGTCGGTTGGTTATGAACCCGTACAAGTTACAGTTGTTACAAGCTCTGCGTCCTAATAACAAACTTAAACGTGTGGCATTTTGTAACGAGATTCATGGTGCTATTGACAATGATAACACTTTCGCACAACGCATCGTGTTCAGTGATGAAGGGACTTTCCCTGTTAGTAGACTGGTACAAACTCAATGTTCGAATTTGGGGTCTACAGAACCCACATTGACCATGTACCATTGAAAATGTACGAGATTCGCCTAAAATCAATGTGTTTGTGCGATATCCCGATCATCTGTTTACGGCCCATTCTTCTTTGATGGAAACACGGTTAACGGTCAGCAGTATCTCACTATGTTACAAAACTGGTTGTTTCCGAGGCTGCACGAAGACAACTTCATTTTTCAACAAGACGGGGCACCCTCTCGCTGGAGTCGCCAAGTGCGCGAATATCTGAATGAAACTCTAGCGAACCGTTGGACTGGTCGTGAAGGAGTTGGCGACTTAACATGTCTCAGCTGGGTTCCACTGTCACCGGATTTGACACCCTGTGACTTCTTCCTGTGGGGTTTCGTTAAAGACAACGTTTATGTACCACTACTCCCACAGAACCTGGAAGAGTTGAAGGACCGGATCCGTACTGCCATAACATCAGTGACGAAGGGCATGCTTGCCCGAGTATGAGAGGAATTTGAGTGTCGATGTGATATTGTTGGTGTCGCTGATTTAGGACATATTGAACATCTGTAATCTAAACTTGAGAGGTTCGTAAATATGTGTGTAATGTTTCATATTCGTAAGTCTTAAAGTTTAATAAATATGTGCATTCGAAATACGTATTTTCTTTTTGAAACAGCCTGTATATAAAACATTAAAACAATTTTTTCAAATTCTAGTTTTAAATTGAACAATTTTAAATATAATAATTTCGTACTTTCGGAATAATCGTTAGTCGAGAGTACGGAATAATATCTAATGAAATCAATAACAGTTGACTTGTAACGTCCTTGGATCTACTATATTGTTCGCACACTATATAAAATTACAATTAATTATAAGAAACACGTAAGCCACTTAATACACATAAGGTATCAGTACAAATATAGACTTCTGGCTTGTAACAATGACGAGGTCGAATTCACTAATTAAATATTGTATATACGTACGTGCTTGTTTAGAGTAAGTTGCAAAAGTATTTTCTTTTTCTATCGAGAACACATGTCTGTCTGATCGTAAATCCCTACACAGGTAAATTTGACCTAGAATTGGTCGTCCATCTCATGAATTTTTAATTTTGAGTTATTTTGTTCTGCGGCTTGTCCTTTGCAACAAAGCAACGTCTTCGCAAGTCGCACAGCGGGAGCCTTTGAGTCAAAGACGCTGATGAAAGATTACAAAGACAGTAAACGAGCTCTTGCGTGCAATTGTAACTTATGAAAACTGCCTTATAATGCTGTAGGATGAAATTTCATTATCCGTATGTGTGGTTAATACATTTTGAATAAAATTATGATACTTGTTAGCTATAAATTTAATCGAGGCATATGTAAATGATGGCCTTCGCTTGTTGTGCAAATAGAATCTATATCTTAAACGTACCACATCTGTAAGGACATTTATTCTGTAATCTTAGCTGCTTTTCTTTGTTATCTGTATTAAAGATTTATAAGTTGAAATTGTGTATATAAGTATATACAGAGTCGGTCTTAGACAAAACGGAACTTTTTTAAAATAATACAAGAACTTACTATTTTGGTAAAAATCATTTATTTTGCAACGTTTGCACGGTCATTTAATGACTTTTTAAGTTCATTTTTAGAGATGTCCTTCAAGATCGCTGCCGACGCCTTTTTAAATTTGACGCTGTCCTTTCATCGGCAAATGTAGTTTGGAGGATAGGTAGAAATCACAGGGCGCCAAATCAGGTGAATACGGTGAATGGTTGATGGTTAAAATGCCATTTGTAATTAGAAAATCAGTGATAAGCATCAAGCGAAGAGATTCTGCATTATCATGTAACAAACGCCAGCTACCATTTTCACGATATTGAGGAGGCACATGACGAATACGTGTCGAAATACGCTTTATAACACCAAGATAATATAAAGCATTGATTGTCTGACTAGTTGGTACAAGCTGTTTGTGCACTATGCGAATCATAAAACAAATCAACATTGTCTTCACTTTTTACTTCCCCAAATGGCTTTTTTTCGGTCTTCTTTCGTTTGGATGCTTCTATTCAGAGCTTTGACGCTTGATCTCTGAATCATATTGAAAACACCACGTCTCATCGTCAGTTACAATAGAATACCTGAAGTTTTCGTCCTTTTTTGAGTTTTTAATCAAGTCTGTACATTGTTGAATTTAGTTGGCTTTTATGGTACAAATCTTGCACAAATCTTTCTCAGTCCCAAAAGATATATCAAAATGCGATGAATGAATATTTAATTCCATTCCCACGTGTCGCAATGAGGATTTCGATTGATTTCTGTTAAATTTACGCACAAGTTCGATGTTACTTTCCGTAACCACAGATTTTTTGCAACAGGATGTTTGTCGTCATTTATGTGCGTACGACCGTCTTTAAATCTTTTGTACCACGTGATAAATATGCATCACCATATACTTGTTTCATCAAATTAAACTGTTTGAGTAAACGATTTACCGAGTTTAAAACAGAACATGTTATTTGCTCTTTGTTCAAAATTCATTTTTCGCAGAGAAATTGCGCATATTCTCTGCTTCTAATGATGGAAATATCATGATATTTTGACATAACATTGGTGAAAGATTTACCTTACCGACGCATATTTTTTTAAATAGACGGCGCCACTAGGAATTACTATTTTAAAAAAGTTCCGTGTTCTCTGTGAGAGACTGGGTATATGGACAAGTAAATTTGTGTTTTTTAAAACTATATACAGAAAAGGATTCGGTAAGTGAATTTGCAATTAGTAATTAGTGAACCTAGGAAAGAAAATACAAACTTTTTGACCAAACATTAATTTATTTATCTACATATTCTTCCGATTACTTACTACACTTAGTCCACTAATATTCAAGTCATTTCATATCTTCAAAAAAGCATGATTTATCAAACTGTTCAAAGTGATTTCTCCCTCATTGGACCTTTATTACCTTATCGAGTTCTAAGGTTGGGAAAAAGGAAAATGTCTGATAGGACGAAATCTAGCGAATAAGTTGGATGCGGAAGCAGTTCAAAAACGTGATTTGCCATTGAAACACTTGAAGTGTGAACATGTGAATTATGCCGAAGAATACTCGTTTCGTGGGGCATTCTAAGTTTTATTGCATCGTGCAGTTGATCCTAAAGAAATGCATAATATTCGCCTGTTATCGTTTTAACTTTTTGAAGGTAGAAGGTAAGGAACTAGTTAAGTACCAAAAGACAGTGTCTACTGGGTGTCCACTGCGTGATTCATCAAAGATATTGGTTCGGTCACGTTTAAACTCAAATATTCATGGTTTTATACATAGTTACAATTGATGGAGATTGAGATCGATATTTCACTTTTTCCATGTTTCAGAACAAGCTAAAACAGTTCCTTCAACCTTTTCTTTATTAAAATTTCTGTGCGATCAGAATAAACGCAAATTTTGATAATTATATTTTGAAGGATAACAAATAAAATTTCGTCGTCCTACGTTCACAGAGCCTTTTAAGAACTTTAATACTTGCTCATTTTACCCCACACAAGTAATTATTATGCTGGAAGCGTATATGGGTTATCAAGAAAATTTATAATCATTTATAATGCAAAAGATTCTGTCTGGTAATGTTGCTGAACGCAATCCATGTTTTTAATAGGGTATGATATAAGGTCTTCTACTACAAAATGAAACAAATTCTACCTCAGCACATCTACGAAATCTTGAAATCATATCTATCCCACAGATCCGTCATAGTTAGATATAAGACGAAGACAACAACTAGCATATTTATTGATGATGAAGCGGTGTTAGCTTCGCACAGCAATCCAGAAACGGCCTCGAAAAATATGCACTCAGCTATATAAGATTCAAAACATGTCTCAAAAAAAAAGCAATATTAAAGGGCAAATCAATAGATAGTTTACGATGAAACCAGATTATATTTCGCCCTGTACATAACTTCACTAGCAACTGAAGAAGAGTGCAAAGCACGCGAAATGTACATCTACTTTTTTTATTAAAATTTATTCGTGAAAAAGTAAGGTGGTTTATTTCAATAATTGATTGATTTTTTCATAAGTACTGAACTACTTTATAAAGCAAATTGTCTGTAAAATATTAAACATTGTCGTAAATTTCCATCACTTTTCCGCAAAATTGAATTCTATGATAATAACCTCCATCCAATAATTCTTGCACTAAGTGAAGTTTATGCAGATGACGCATTTTATGCTTGAATATTCTGGCTACTGTCCGGCAACATGTATTATATATACTTGTATTTTTTATAATGCCATTGCAATGTGTTGAGTAATAACTTCATTAGTGCCGACTTTGGGTCGTCCACTTTTCCGTTAATCGTGTAACATTACGCACTAACATCTTTCTGGCTAAGGCGGAAGTCTGACTCGAATATAAATGTGCTCATCAAATTCTCCACTTGCATTGGCTTAAATGTGGAAAATTTTATTAAAATCTAAGAAGTCATATCAAAGATATTCGAATGGATCTATGCCTAACTCTGTACATAGATCGTATGACTTACAAATTGCTCTTCCTCATTATGAAATTCTGATTTAAAGTTGCTTAAAAAGTTGGATTCCCTTCAAGAATACATAATAATATCTCATTATAATATTGTAAATACCGCTTTTCATTTTGAGACAGATTTGTTGTATACTTGACCATCAAATTTGAATTGTATTAGACAGAGGTCATTATCATTACCTGAAATTTCGATTAACTTTCAAGGCGATACTGAAATACACCTATAATTTTAAATAACTTGGCAGTGCAAACATACAAACTTTAAGATACCTAAATCGCATTAAGGATGATTTAAAAGTTCTTATAAATAGGATGATGAAAATAGAAGTTCTATTAGCGGATGCTAGTAAAATATAAGGTTTACCTTAAGAATAAACTGACTCAATATATATATATACAGATTTGTGTGTGCGTATTTCGTACTTGAATACATGCGTACATGTTTTATTTCGATAGTTAATCTTAATTTCAAACCGGAGACATTAAGCTTTTAATGTTTATGGTTAATAGGATCTTATAGTAAAAGTTATGGTTTTCAGTATTTTTAACTATTTATATATGTATGTAAAAGAAAGGGTTTAGAAGATTTTCCTTTTACGAAGATTAAAGTCATATTAAAATTACTTTATACTATATTTTTCAAGAAATGGTATAGCCAGTGCTGGTTTTCAAAAAGAACCATAGAAGCAGAATACGTGAATCTTTGTTTTATTTTCTTTCTGTCAAATCAAGAGAATGAAAATCAATAGAACGGTAACTTTTTTAAGTCATAAAATGTATTCTTCCAGTTCTAGTATCTTTTCAAAGAGCAGTGTAAAGGATTGACTTTAGTGTAAATAGAAGAGATACCGGATGTTGAAATGATCCTTGTTAAGTCTTCTTTTAATTAAAAGTTGCTAACGATTTTAGAATTGTAAGCCATTAAATTGCGCAAATGTAACTTAGAACTTTGGCACTTGTATTCCTACCGAGTTCCAAAGAGAAATAAATTGATTGTTTCAGAAGATCCCAATGATGGTCAACATTGTGTTTAAGCAATTATTATATACGAGTTGTTGCGTTTAGTTTCGGTCATTTGGCTATTGATAGATTTATGAGTGGTTTATACGAGGATAGCCGTTTATATTTCGGGAAGAGCAAACAAAAAAAAATGTTTCTATTCAAAAATAGTTTTTATTGCTTTTCAAAATATTCTCCTTAGTTTATTAATAATAAACCATTGCTTAATGCAGTACGATATGTTATTTTTATATATCTTCTATGTCTCGCTGATGCTATCTGCCGTTTCATATCCTGTTCCTTGAATACCATTAAAAGTTTATATTGCACATTTTACGGAACTGCAACGGCATACTAAATAAGAATACAGATCTAAATATTTAATAATTCGATGTGCCCCCAGTGAAAACCTGTGTCTTCATTTATGTAACATTTTCCCTCACTTATGTGGGTTTGGTTGAACTAGCGATACACGTTCTAGAAACGTCTCTGCAAAAACCATCTCTACACATACTGTTAGTGCCTTAGTATCAGCATAATTATATTTAATACTTGCCTAAAATAGAATAAGAACTACTAATACATATATAGTTATTTTCATTTATTCTAGAACTATTTACTAAAGCTTGCTATCTAAGTATTCAAGCATCATGTTACCTAGCCAAATGTTACAAATGAATGATAATATATAAATAAATGACCTTTGCTCATATATATTCCAAATTAAAAATTCCATTTTATGGTTGTCAACATAACCTTACATTACAATCATGCAATCTTTTAATTTTGAACATAATAATGTTCCTTCAAAATTTATATAATTGTCTATTTCTTATTACTTACTGCATTATAAGTATTATTATTTAAGACAATTTTATATCTTTTACTGCCTTTATTTTTCATTTAACAATACATCTTCAATTCCTAGAATTATGTTATAAGAGTAAAAAATGGAAATACTATTGTTAAAGAATTGATTTTTGGCAAGTGATCACTTACTTATGCATACTACTGCACCAGGTGTACCGGAAAGTCATTACCGGTTTTTTTAACAGATGTCGCTACGCTTAAGTATGCAATGTTATGATTTGACACATATGCCATTTTATTCAACTGACATCAAGCTTCAATGTCATATATGTTATATTTTGCGAAAGTAAAACTGCCAGAGATTTATACCTCTTTGAAAATGCCGAGTTTCGACCCTGAAAAAGTACATTTGCGGCATGCATTACTTTTCTTATTTAATCAAAACAAAAAAGCCGCTGAAAGTCATCGTTTGCTGGTAGAAACTTACGGTGAGCATGCTGCAACCATAAAAACATGTGAGGCGTGGTTTCCAGAATTCAAAAGTATGATTTCGATGTGCAAGACAAAGAACGCTCTGGTAGACTGAAAAAGTTTGAAGATGCGAAACTACAGGAGTTATTGAATGAAGACCCAACCCAAACTCAAAAACAAATGATAGAAACGTTAAACGTGGCAAAAGAAACAATTAGCGACCGATTACGAGCAATGGGAAAAATTCAAAAGATGGTAAAATAGGTACCATATCAATTGAATGACAAATGAAAGGCAAATGGAAAATTCAAAAATCGTCTGTGAAACGCTACTTGAAAAGTATGATCGGAAGTCATTTCCGCATCGAATAATGACGAGTGATGGAAAATGAATTTATTTCGAAAACCCTAGCGCAAAAAATCATGGTTATCACCTGGCTAAGCCACTCCATGGCCAAATCGTTTTGATCGCAAGACAATGATCTGTGTTTAGTGGGACCAGAGTGACGTGGTCTATTACAAGCTGTTGAAACCTGATAAAACAGTTAATACTGATCGCTACTGACAACAAATTACCAATTTGAAAAAGTGATTTTACGGCACGATAACAAGCCGTCTCATACAACAAAACCGGTCAAGGAAGCGTCGAAAGCACTTGGATGGGACATAATATCGCACCCGCCGTACTCCCCAGACCCTTGCTCCTTCTGACTATCACCTTTTAACATCAATGGGACACACGCTTGCAGAGCAGCACTTCGGCAATTTCGAAGAAGTTAGAAAATGGCTCGATGTTATGGTTTTGCTCAAAGGACAAACACTTTTTTTGGGAGAGCATCCATAAATTGCCCGAAAGATGGGCAAGATGTGTAGAATCAAATGACGAAATGTTTGAATAAATAAATTTTTTCCATTTTCTTGAAAATTATGTAGTTCTTTTACGAAAAAACCGGTAATGACCTTCCGGTACATCCTGGTATATGTATAAAAAATATCAGAATGTAAGATACAAATCGAGGCTAAATAAATATAATTTGAATAATCCAAGCAATGTGTTTGCGTATGCTAATTACAGATCACTTTCTCTCTACCTAATGTTTGTAAAATTTACTTTATTTATGTTAATTAATTTTTGTAAATTTATTATAATTAGGAATACGTTACACAAGATACTATATATCAAAGATTTTCTTGTATTCCTCCTTGTTGAAGTAATTGCTTGTAATATGTATGTTACACACGCACGCGTACTGTATATCCCACAGCTACAATGTTTTATGTTATTTTTAGAAAGACTCAAAAGATATTCCACATATCAAGCATGTATAGTATATCTAGTACAAAGCTTTGTTTTCAAACTTTTCTGATTAACCTAAACACATCGTGACCTGATAACAGTAAATCGATCAATATTAATATTTCTTCATTAATTTTGTTTTAATTCAACACATAAACATATCGACCCAAATAAACCCATACTTATCATTAATAACAATTACTTATAAATAATGGATTATCATTGTGACTACGATGATGCGTGAACATCTACGTTATAAATTTAATGGTTTTTGTGCGACGATGCGTCACATTTTAACCCCCGGGGATGTTATAAAAGCACACGAGAAGAATTAAAAAACTTCGAGACAAGAAGCGTTACTCATTCCGATGAGTCATAATCGTGTTAGGGAATTACATGGTGATACGATCTAGTTCTCTTTCGCGTTGTGCTTTAAATGTATACAGTAGAAAGTTGTATGTATATGTGATCGACGTGATCGTACTAGGGAAGAGAACTATCTGTTTGTTGTTCGTAAACAATGCTTTTAATTTTTTAAATGAATTTAATTTTAAAAATTTTTATTATAAATTAATAAGAAATTTCAATTGATGTAGAAATGCAACTAATTTAAATAAGATTTAAATCTAATAGTGTATATGTTTTGTAGTGTTTTTTATTCTAGATTACCAAATGTAGTTATCGAAGTTGCCATATATTCTTCATAATTGATTAATTATTAATTATGTTTGCTTACCAATATATGTACATATATCTTGAAAAAGAACATTGCAAAACATGTGAAATGATAACAATACAAAACCAGAGTTAAACGCATTGCTAGTGAGATGCATAAGTGTGGAAGAACCTATGGCAAATTTTCGGTTAAAAAAACTATAACTGAAATGACGAGATAATAGAGCAATAAGAATAGAAGTAGATTCAAACTATGAAACTAACAACTAGAAATGAGAAGGAAATAGGAGGACCATGGTTGTCCTAGAAGGATGAAACAAACAAGGCTTTAATGGATAGCAATTTCAAAGATGAAAAATGTACACCCAACGATATATAAATAAACAGATCACTTTCTTTCGTATCGCATTGTCATAGAAGGATGAAGCACAAGAGGCTATAAAGCACAGGTGTTTCCAAGATGAATGTACACCTAGCGAAATACAAATAGATTCGCATCAATTTCTTTCGTATCTCGCATTCGAAGCATTAAATTTACAAACTACTCTTTTAAGTAAAACTTTGCGTGCTTTATTTTGCCCGTCAATCAACCATTATTGAAATTTTCAGGAATTACATATTAAAGCATGAATAAAAATAAAAGCTAGATGGTATGTGATATTTAAATGATGAGAGAATGTTGGTCATTCCACAATATCGACATTTCTCCTGGAAATTAATGTTTACCATTGTTACTGTGTTTGCATTATCTTGTTGAAATATACAAGATTCTGTATTTTGATAATGAAGGCTTTCCTACGAGTCAATAATTAGTTAAGCTTTTAAATTCTACGAAATGTACAAATAGATGATTATATGAATACCTTATGTTAATTTGCTTTGCTCTTAAATTTACACTGGGTCTCGGATAACATAACACAGAATACAAACGCTCGTAAATGATTTCGTAACTTAACTGAACGGTAGCAAATAAATTGATTAGTTGTTCCACAGGATTATAAATTAAATAATATTAACGATAGTATAATATAAAATAATAATGAGTACACTGTTCGACAATTAATAAATTATCAAAGATAGTGGGAGGTAGGGAAAAAAACCCTAAAGTTAATGTAGAAAAAAAACAAAGAGAGGAATTAGGCCACTACGAAATACAAAATTTTTAAATTACATACCTCTAGTTGGTTTTGAGAGTTAATTAACAGTATCAAGGTTATCCCCTAAGTAAAATGCCAATACTAATCCAAACTGAATTTTTTTCGACCACGTGTCGAGTCCATCGATTTAGTCGACTAATTCCATTAAGTCGATAAGTAAATCGATCTGCATGGGTTTTCCAATGTATTCGTTGTAAGAATAGTTTCCAATATTTCCAATAAATCTAGCACGGCTAATGGTCAAAGTTGGACTCCCAATGACGTAAACGAAGAAACTTACTAACTGACACAACGTAGTCGGTAAAAGGAAAACGACATTAGTCGGCCATTGGACTTTCCACCCACTCAAGGTATGACATATCTAGGAAAAAATGAACGCTTATTATTATTGTCTTTAATTACAAAACCAATAAGAATCAATTTCAGTGAATATAAGGACAACAATCATACGATTTTATTAATTAAATTCTATTAATTAAAACAAAATTAAAATATCGCCGAGATCTATAATCGATGGTAATGACTATCAACTTCGGCAGATAGATTCGAGAGGGCGTTAAGAGTAACAAAGAAGAATAACATAAACAGAGATTAAAATTACGTTTATAACAGGTTATGGTTGTTGAAGAAACATCAGAGCGGAGCTAGTTTTACATTGTGTCATCTAAAGCATTTTGCTGCCAAAACAGATCTTATTCATTCCTCCACCTCCCCACGCGTGCGTAACGAACGACTAAATCGAAACGTATTCATAAATTTCCAAAATATCTAAATTTATTCTCTTGTGTTCATATATTTTGGTTAACAAAATTTGTCATACTAAATCGTAATTCTTTTTGAAAAATTAATTAGAAAAAAAAGAATTTTCAATGAAATTATACCCAAAAAATACTCATTTACAAGGAAGAAATTGTTTATTTAACCTTTTTCATAAAGTTGTGGGAGTACATCTTTACAACTTTCATCATCCCTTTCAAAGGAAACAATGAATAATTCGGGAACAGCAACAATGAATCACCAAAATTAAATTATGGTTGTTTATTCAAGCTCCCTCCGAGTCTGGATAAATGTAGAAGCTTAAATAAAGTTTACTGGCAAACACAACTTTTTCAAAAAAAAAAAAAAAATCAGACAATGTTAAGTTACACTGTTTATTAAACTCCCTAATATACCGTCTCTATGTCTGGCTTTAATAAATTATCCCCTATCAAAGTAAACAGCTTGTTTTGTTTATGCTTACGCTTCTAACTCTTAATTACTTGAACGCGAACCACAAGAAAAACTGATACAAATGAAAGGCAGATGTTGAAATTTTAAAATTAGATTATTGTTGTGATTAAGTGTGTACAAACAGATATCTGAATGTCGTATAATAATGTAGGTATATAGGAAATTTTCTCTTGTAAGTTGGCATGTATACAGATTATTTACAATATTATGTCTACAATATTAGTCTTTTTTTTTGTTTGCATAAATGTTCATTACAGTGTTATCGTACGTGCATAATATGCATATACATTTGCATATTTACACATTATACGTAACTTTCTCCACACATCGTTGTAGTCTGACAGGATATGAGTAAATATAATGAATGTATAATGTGAATTTTTTATTATATTAACGTCTTGATATTATCTTTTTGTTTTCTATTCATATTGAACTAAGTTTAATCAGACTATATAAAACTTTATTTAGATTTGAAGCAATATGAAAATCACAACTTTCATTTTAGGAAAGATTGATTTTAATGATAACGATAGTAGGTCTTCTATTTAATCAAAGTTAAATAAAACTAAAATACCATTATTTTTTATTTTAGAAATTCCTAAACATAATAAAAATTCATAATACTAAGATATTATCAAGCGTTTTCTGTTCGTAAATCAAAATTTTCGCTGAGAATGATAAGAACAAGTCTTTATTGACCTAAAAAACACGATAATGATACTATGTACAATACTACTATTCCTTCAGAGAAAATATTAAATTTTATTAATTCAAGACCTCGATAAAAAACGAAATTCAAGACCTCGATAAAAAAACGAAACAGTGTAGATAGGATCCTACAAGAAAACGACGATAAAAAATATCGAAGCAAACTGCGTAGGGAGTGGAAGGCTTCAAATGGTATTGCATCCATGGATTGGCCTTCGCAGTTCACAGACGCCAACCCAATTGAAAGTGACGCTAAAATTGCATCAAACTAAATCAAAATTTGTATTATAAAGTTTATATAAAAAGAAATTTGTCTTCGAATGTAAGATGAAATAAAATACTATATATACATGCATTCACTCATCATAATTATGGATATCGGCTCATATGATTCCATAAATTTATAGTAACACAAAAATTTAATTTTGAAAAGAGAACATTCAGAATTATTGATAATTTAAAGAGATCGTAGAATGCAATTCTCACATAATAAGGAAAATCTTGAAACTTTTGAGATACATGAAAACATCTCACTACACTGATTGTGTTGGAATCAAGATAATTGATATATACGTATCCTTTTAAAATTAAACTTTTCTGTAATATCGCTTTCGAGATATAGAATAAGACTTAGATCGTTTTCGCTTCAATTTGAAAGCCAGACAATAGTATATTAATGAACATGTGGCGTGTTATAAAACTCATCGTGCGAGGCTAGTTTAGACACGATGAGCGAAGCTAGGAGAGCACACAATAACGGCTCCACTTAATGAAGAAAGGAATTTAAAAATTCATGGACTACATTTCGAACTGCGACCATATTCAGCTCATTCGCCCGTTCTGACCTACGTAGACATTTTTGAAAAGACTTTCACGATTTCTTCTTCACTTTTGAGATTAGAACGAGAATTAGGTTGTTATCGTTTCGATTTGAAAGCCAGACAGTACTATATTAAAGAATTAGTGCCATGTCACAAGACTCTTATCATACGAGGCCAATTTACAGCACGACGAGTGAGGCTAGAAGACCACATAATAAAGCCTCCACTTAATAAAGAAATAATTTCAAAAATTTTGGGAGCTGCTAGTTTATTCATCCATTTGGACTTCCTTAGATCTTTTTCCTTTTGCCCAATCTTTATATACTAAAATTCTAAGCATTTAATGTAGTGAATTTGGTATATAATTGTATTACGTGTAATTTTAGTATCGCACCAGACTTTTCTTTGTACATTTGAATGTTGTTACATATTGCATGATTATTTTTACATTACCGCTTAATTTAAAATACAGTCCATACGGTTAGAAATTTGAATTACAATACGTCATCAAATCATGCGCGAAGTGTGACGTTACAATACTAAATACCACAGCAAATGGCGTACTATTGGCGTACTATTATAAAAGGCTTCTAAATATATTGTCTAGGCTATTGTGTCGAGTGGTTTGCTTATTAAATATTTTTTTTAAGAACGCAATGGTTGTGACACAGAAGTTGTAATTGTTGCAAAACTATAAATTAAAATGAGCTATTTAATGATGTACCTACTTTTATATTGAACTTTCACGGTATTCTGTGGGAAATAAATTAAAATTTTATATATATTTTAATAGAATAAAACATTTATTTATAATAATACAAAACACTACAATGAGAAATGTTTTAATTATAGAAATGGAATCGATCGAAGTTTAGTATCCTTTCCACTTTCTTGAACTAAATAAATTTAACCTACAACTTAAACTAAATAGGTATGCAACATTTTGTGATAATGCTGTAAAATTAACATATTTAAGCTATATTATTGTTGAGGGAACAGGAAAGTTTTTAATTTTGTTTTAAAACTAGAAAGTTGTATGCACTTTTAACTATTAGGAATTTTATTATACACCGTTGCAAAGTAATACAACTTATTTTCTCAAATTTATTTATTCATCACTTAAAATTTCAATACCTCTTAATGTATCATCACTATTGACGAATTCAGAACCTTCTTCTTAAAGATCCTGCATTAACTGAAAACTCATGCTATCTAGAGCATCATCTAGTAAATATTCTGGCGAAAGCATTTCAGATTTAATTTTTTTTCAAATGTTCACAAGTTTTTCTCTATCCATCCACGCCAACATTTTAAAATTTTCCACGAATTAGATTTTTCACATCCAATGTGGAAGGTTGTATTGTATGACAAAACTCAGTTCTTCACAGTAGCCCATATGTTCTTATTTAGATTTAGTTGGGGATGATAAGAAGGTAACCGTAAACCTGAGTGACAACAACGATTCAATAAAGTGTCAAGCCTGCAAGTAATATTGGGTCTGGGAAAAAGTTCGTGGCGTTTTTCCCGATAGATGGCATTGGTTGCCGATAACTAAAGAACAACAAGTCACAGCGACACCACCGAGGGCTCGTTTTTTAGATGACCTTCCGAACGTTAGTTGGAGCGACGAAACATTGTAATCGGTGCAGTGGTTAGAAAGTTATTCGCACTTGAAAATGGAGAAGAATAATGAGAAATTTCGCTATATTCTGCAATATTATTATGATAAAGGGAAGAACGCTGCGCAGGCTTGTGATAAAATTTGTGCTGTGTACGGTGAAGGTACTTTATCGAAATCTGTTGCGCGGAAATGGTTCGCTCGCTTTCGTTCTGGAAATTTCAATGTGAAAGATGAGTCACGCTCCGGTCGTCCAATCACTGAAAAATCTGATGAAATTCTTGAAAAAGTCCAACAAGATAAGCATATCAGCAGTGTCGATATTGGCATGGAGCTAGGCATTGACCACAAAACTGTTTTGAACCATTTACACAAAGCTGGTTACAAAAAAAAAGCTTGACGTATGGGTTCCTCATGAGTTGAGCGTGAAAAACATGATTGACCGAATTAACATCTGCGATGCGCTGCTGAAACGGAATGAAATCGAGCCGTTTCTGAAACGTTTAATAACCGGAGATGAAAAATGGATTACGTACGATAATCGGAAGCGTAAAAGATCGTGGATAAAGGATGGTGAGCCGTCACAAGCGTTCGCTAAGCCAACATTGACGCCAAAAAAAGTGATGCTGTGTGTATGGTGGGACTGGAGGGGAATCGTCCACTACGAGCTACTTCCAACTGGTCAGACGATTGATTCTCAACTCTACTGTGCACAACTAGAGAGATTACGCCAGGCGATTGAAAGAAAACGGCCCGAATTGATTAATAGGAAAGGTGTTGTCTTCCATCATGACAACGGCCGACCACACACTTCTTTGATGACCCGTCAAAAATTGAGAGAGTTTGGTTGGGAAGTTTTGATGCACCCACCTTACAGTCCGGATATAGCACCCTCTGACTATCATCTGTTTCGATCTCTGCAGAACTCTCTCAATGGAATTAAGTTGGTTTCAAAAGAAGCCTGTGAAAACTACTTGATTCAGTTTTTCGACCAGAAACCACAGAAGTTTTTCACCGATGGGATCATGGATCTACCAAAAAAATGGCGAAACATTGTCGATAATAATGGAGCATATTCGGTTTAAATGAATTCGTCCACGCGCCATGCGGGGACCAGTTGAATTTTACTGAAAAAACGCCACGAACTTTTTCCCAGACCCAATATAATTTAATATTGATAACATTGTTGTAGATAGTAAATAACATACATAATGGTTCTTAGTTTTGAAAAGAGGTTCGTTCATTCGAATAATATTATATACTTCAGGTTTCGCCGACTCTTCTGAAAAATTTATGTTTCTTTCTGCTAACTATGCCTTCATTTAATCTTTTCGGGCAGCTGAAGTTGTGTTTTTCTAATTGAAAACATTGCGGTAAGGTGCATTGTACATATATTACCAACACAGACCGTGGTGGTGTATTAAGTAGCGGTTGCTTTTCTACACACTACATGAAGTTTCTGTGGTTCCTGTCATCATGATAATCACTACTTTTTTGAGCTTTAATGAAAAATATAATATTAAAAATGAAATACGCTATTATAATTCTTACGTTTACCTGCACGAAATATTAATAAGCTATTAGGCACAAATCCGTGTTTATCTTCAGCATGTATAATAATTAAGCGAGGCATCTTTGCTATAGGTTATTTAACGCCACTTCAAGTATCATCGTATCAACCTTTACTTATACTATATGTTTCTTCAGTGTATATGACGGTTTGCCCTTTATTTCGTTAGGTTTTCTTTTTCCTTAAAAAAATCGAATTCTTTTCAATCGTATGTCATGCGACTCAATTAGAATTTTTCTATTTGTTTCAGTGTTTCGCCACCTCAAATTTGCTTGCATGTAAAAATGTATATGTACATTAATAATATACTTGAAACCCATTTTTTTTAAATGAAATCCATAAAGTTGTCCTGGACCCTGTAAACAATAGCCCGATATTTTTAATTTTTTTGTAAAATATTTACAATATACAGATATGTAAATTAACAAAAATTTCAATAAATTATGGGTATCCACTTACAGTTGAAAGTGGGTGCTCTTTTGTCAAGAATATAGAAATTACAAATTATTCTTATGGTTTCCTTACCTTCAAGAGTGACTGCATCAATTCTGTAACTTAGTTGTAGTCTCTTCTTATGAAGAGTTCTAAAATAATGACCATCACCAGCTTCAGCAAGCGCACTTTGTTTTAAAACTTTTTCTCTTGGTGTTTTTTGCAACACCAACAGCTTCTAAAGTTCGTGCTCTAAATATCTAATTTTAATTGTAGGTTAGACATATACTAAATACATCATCAAAGTACCTATATTGTTGTAACGGAATTGGTAGATCATTTTCGCCTTCTTTTTCGTAAATTTGGAAACATTATGAATTAATCTGGTACGTAGACTTCCGCGGTCGTGGTCTATGCTATCTGCTTCTGGGCTGGAACCGCGTCACGTATATCTGCCGACGTTTCGTAGCCCTGAAGATGTCCCATACAAATGGATACAAATGGGTACGAAATGTCGGCAGATATACAAGTGACGCGCTTCCAGCCTATATGCCTATAAAATAGGTTGGTAATTTTCAAAATATCGAAATAATAGTCAATACTTTATTGTTGCTTCTGGTTAAGCAATAATAGATTAAATTCCAGGCATCATATTTTAATATTCAATAAATTTCTCTCAATTAGTGAATAATGAAATCATTAAAGAGCACAATAATAATAATAATCCATGCCTTAATATGAACTTTTAATATTAATTTATTAACGGTGAAAACTTTAATTCATACAATTTATATAACTGTTCATTAAACAGTATTCGCAAATGAAATGCACTGAGAACATAGTATACACGTTTTTTCTATTTTTTTTTCAGTATTCAAACATAAAAAATGAAAGTTACCAAATTATATTTGGTTGTAAAATTGTTTAATTTTAATGATAGCTATTTTTTAACAGATATTTTAATAAAATTTATTTCTCCAATTTTATATTTATTTAGTGAAATTAGTATTATAGATTCGTGTCAAAATGCGTACTTTATAATGTGATTCTCTCATTTTCGCATTCATAATTATAATAATGTATCCTATTCATGGTTGGGTACACTGCAATTTGTTTTTCAACAACTTTATTTCACAAGAAATATTATTCTATTGAAGTGTGTATGTTTGTGTGTGCTGTAAGCCATAACAATATTGTAATTTCTGAAGGAAACTGTGTTAATGTACCTACATTAATTAGGCAGAAACAATGTACTTATTCGGCATATATAAGTAGCCACCTGGAATGTGGTCAACACCATGAACTTTTACCAAATTTATCTCATAAAAGGTGTTGTGCATATGATTACTAAGATTAATAAAACATAAGAGCAAGAAAATGTATTTTTAACCAACGGAGTGTAGTTTTACAATCTGTATTACAAAAGTGTGTGATGTCTTATACTAGGGTAGCCGTTTATACAATATTTCGAGAATAGCAAACAAAAAAAATTTTTTTTATCGAAAATAGTTTTATTGCTTTTCAAAATATTCTCCCTGAAATTCAATGCACTTTTGCATTCGTTTAAACCAATCCGAAAAGCATTGCTGTCACTGTGAAGGCGATATTTCTAAAATATGAGTTTCGAATGCCTCAAATGCCTCTTCCGGCGTAGAAAACCGTTGACCACGAAGTTGATTCTTCACGTGTGGGAACAAAAAGAAATCACGAGGTGCTAGATCAAGGCTGTACGGTGGATGGCTCATCAATTCAAATATTCATGGGTACGAAACGTCGGCAGATATACAAGTGACTTGGTTCCAGCCCGGAAGTCCAGAAGCAGATAGCATGGACCACAACCGCGGAAGTCTACGTACCAGATTGAGCACACGTAACTTTAACTATGACAGCAATAGGAAGAGGGTCTGTCATGTGACGATGTGATGTATCAATTGATCTTGACGTTTTGCAGTTTGTCTGTAGCAGGATCATTCTGTTTTTTAACCATGCCTCGTATAGTTTTAAATCTCCGTATGAAGCAGAGTGAATCATAATTGGTGTTTTTAAAGCTTTGGATAATTACTTTTTATCTCTTTATAGAATCGGAAATTTTATTTACTAATATCCTGTTTTTAAATAATTTTTTCGCTTCATACCACGTCATTCCAAATGATTTGTAAGGAATTTTATAATCGTTCTGTATCCATTTTAATAAATTAACAAATGCGCATCAATACAAACTGATAGTTAAAAATGAATAATGTTGCAGTTGTTTTGTAAACTGGCATACAAATCACCAAGGCATATTTGAATTTGAATATAAAAACAAATCTTTCTATATTACATAATTAGGTGTTCGTATTGCTTTCCCCATTTTGAAGTTGTGTTTAGAAGTAAGAGTAGTAAGTTTAAATATAAAATTCTAGTTGCGGTTGTTCAGCTCTTAAAAGATAGTATTTCAGTAAAAAATTAGATGTAAAATTACGTAAAAGTCATCGGTAATATTTAAATGTTTAGTTGCAAATAGAAATATGAATTGAAATGGTCGGTAAAATGAAAACGTATAAAAATGTATACAAAAAATACCGTATGATCCTATCACTCGTAATTGATATTTTACAAATACAGACACGTACACTACCAGTCATATTTATTTGCCCACCCTTAGTTTTAGCCAAAATTATTAAACTATCAAATGTGTACTGAAAATTTATTTATTGTACCAATACAATAGTGTAAAATAAACATAAAATAGTTACATTTTTCTTATATAAAAACTTTATCATTAATTATTATTAAATTTTGCTCTCATCAATGTGCCCACCTTTATTTTTGATAACTGCGGCACATAACCGCGGCATCCTTTCAATTAATTTTTGCAGTGTATCTTCTGTAATTTGTGCCCAGACTTCTTGAAGTTTTTCCCACAGTACAGTGGTGGATGATAGAGCACGTTCCTTGAACTCCTTGAACCTTCCGGTCCAATTCTTCCCAAAGAAGCTCTATTGGGTTCAGATCAGGACTTTGAGCTGGCCATACCATTATAGAGATCTAAGTTGATCTAGTTGACGCAAGTTTTCGCCACACAATCTAGAAGTGTGTTTCGGATCGTTGTCCTGTTGAAATACAAAGTTTTCGCCAAGAATCCTTAGTCCTGAAGGAACAGCTTCATTTTCTAAAATTTCCTTGTAGCCTTCTTTTCTTAGGATTCCCACAATTTTGACGAGATCGCCTACAGATCTTTCACCAAAACACCCCCAAATCATTACTGAACTTCCTCCATGTTTTACGGTAGGCGCAATACATTCTGGCAGTACTCTTTCTCCTGCGGATCTTCTTACGAATATTCGCCTTTTACTACCGAAAAGTTCAAACTTCGATTCGTCTGTCCACAACACATTATTTCACTGATCAATCGTCCAATTCTTATGTTCTTTAGCCCAATTTAGTCGTTTTATCTTGTTTTGCTTTCGTAATAGTGGTTTTCGCAGAGCAATTTTTCCGTATAAACCTGCTTGCCTTAACCTTCTCTGTACCGTGGATGCACTAATTGGTTTAGCACGCGCTCTATTCATTTCAGCAGCAATTTCTGGTGCTGTTTTTCGTCTATCGCGTCTACTTATCCGTATTAGATGCCGGTCACCTGCAGATGTCGTCGCTTTGCGTCGTCCAGATCTTCTTTTGTTGGAAAATGTACCACTTTCTTCAAATTTTTTAACGTTATAATCAACGATTCTGCGATTTAATCGTAATTCTTTTGCATTTTCGCGATTACTTTTACCCGTACGATGATAAGCAATTATCATAGCACGCACTTCAACAGATAATTCCTTCGTCTTCGGCATTGCATTAAAATATTCACAATAGCTCTCTATTTCACTGTTTTCGCAACAAAAGATGAACGATGACTGACATAAAATTTATTTTCCTTTTTGAATAACACATCCTAATATTGTAATTAGTTAGTACAATAACACAATATTGGTAATACATTACGGAAATGCAAGTAAAACTGTTAATACTGTAGGGATTAGCCTCTATAATATTTATGGTATTTTTCCAATTTATGACACCTTTACGATATATCATAAACAATTTAAGATTTTCTTAGAAGTTCATATGGATTTACTTCCACTAATAATATTGTTGAATAATTATAACACAGATTTTTCGAAAGATAATCCGTATTTCAGGAAACACATAAAATTGGGGTGGGCAAATAAATATGACCGGTAGTGTATATTACATAATTAGGTGTTAGTATTGCTTTCCCCATTTTGAAGTTGTGTTTAGAAGTAAGAGTAGTAAGTTTAAATATAAAATTCTAGTTGCGGTTGTTCAGCTCTTAAAAGATAGTATTTCAGTAAAAAATTAGATGTAAAATTAGGTAAAAGTCGTCGGTAATATATAAATGTTTAGTTGCAAATAGAGATATAAATTGAAATGGTCGGTAAAATGAAAACGTATAAAAATGTATAAAAAAAATACCGTATGATCCTATCACTCGTAATTGATATTTTACAATTACAGACACGTATGTGGCTATTACCACTGTTTAGATTTAATTGATTATATATTGCCATACCTAACATGTATTAAAGTGTGAAATATAAAATAACACTGTGGAGATTGCAATTTAATTAATTTTTTTATATGACATGGATTATTACAGAATTATTAAAAACAACTTAAGGAAAACGAAATTATATACTAAAGTGAATTAAAGATATTTCCTGGTCTGCCACTCGTTCATGTAACTGCCTATTTATCGATTGTCCTATCGAAAGTTGTAGATCAACGATTCGTTTTTAGTTAAGCAGTCCGTGTTGTTTGGAGAACTGTTCGATCGCGGAATTGTTTATTATTAATGGAACTTTCCCTTGGCGTCGCGTCGTCGTAATTCTCGTATTCAAGAAATGAGCTGTTTTCTCGTCAGAAGTGTTTGTGTCGTATCACATACACAAACACTTAACGTTTAAATTCAAATTCTTGTCTGTTTGTTGTCTTATTTTTTCTTCTTATATGGAACAAGGAACGCGTCATACAAACGCGGTTTTCTATATGTGGAGTGAAATCGGATTCTTCTTGTCACTTAACGTGCCGGACTGAATAATATTCTGTTACAAGAGTAGTGTTGAATCGCGGAAAATTTCTTCAACTGCTTTTATTTATTCAACATTTGCATTCATAAACTGTAAAAGGCCATAATCATGGTACTTAATTCAAGACAGACATACAATTAATATTGTAAATATGTATTTAACAGGTAAACATTATCATTTACTCGACATAGTAGGAGAGAAATTCGTAATTTCGTTGTAATTTAAGAATAGAATAATAATTTTTGACAATAACGTTTTGATGGACTAATTATTTAGTCTATGAATGATTTAAGGAGGCAGTATATGTAGAAAACTTTCATATTTAGAATTTCAATATACCTAAAAAAAACTACAGGCCATAAGTGAGGGATCACTTATCATAAATAACAAAACACTTGTATTTTAGACACATCCCTTAGACTTTTACTTGTTTTGGTGAGAATAATTGAAATAACAGTTGTAAATGTAATTCTGAGAAGAATTATTCGGATTATTATTATAAATTAGATAAATATATTTGTTTCTGAAAAATATTGTAAATCCTTTTAATAGTTTTATGGCGTCTATTTAATAGAAATATTTTATATAGCCCAATAAATTTAATAGGGTTTACAACGCAATATTATTATAATAGTATTAGGAATTCATAGTAAACTATGTAGCAATTTAAAAATTAGTTTTCGTGCAGCATTTGTCCGAGTAAGTTGCAATACGAGTATTTGAGAACAGACGTAAAAGTAACTTATAAAAATGCCGAAAAGAAAGGAACTTAGCGCAGAAACTTGTAGTTCTATAATAATGCTACATGCATTGGGCAAATAGCCCAAAAGTTAAATTTATCTTATCACGCGGTGCAAGGGACAGTGAAACGATATTCACAAAGTGTATCATTACAACCAATAAAACGTTGCAGAAGGCCAAGGGTATCTACCAGACAAGAGGATTTGCGCCTAAAAATACTATCAAAACGAAATAGGCGCCTCACAGCTTCTCAGCTTCGAGCAGAGCTGAATGAAGGCCGTCGAAAGCCGGTGCCACTGACTACTGTAAAACGGCGTTTGACAAAGGCGGGACTACATGGGCGTATTGCAGCTCGAAAACCATTATTGAATCCACGAAATCGTAAAAAACGATTACAATGGGCCCAGGACCATCAACACTGGAACATGGAAATGTGGAAGCAGGTGTTATGGACAGATGAGTCAAAGTTCCAAGTGTTTGGTAGTAATCGACGAGTTTTCGTTCGAAGACAAGTGGGTGAAAGGATGTTACCCGAATGTGTAGTGCCAACTGTTAAACACGGGGGAGGTTCTGTGCTTGTTTGGGGATCCTTTTCCTTTGATGGTATCGGAGATTTGTACCGCATTGAAGACATTTTAAAAAAAGAGGGGTACCTGAAGATTTTGGAGGAACATGCAATTCCGTCTGGATTAAGGTTAATTGGTGAAGGTTTTCACCTACAACAAGATAATCATCCCAAACACACTTCCCAACTTTGTAAAAACTATGTGAATCAAAAAGAGGAGGAAGGGGTGCTGATAAATATGATTTGGCCACCACAATCACCCGATCTCAACCCTATCGAATTACTGTGGGATGAATTAGATAGAAACGTGAGAGAAAGCTGTCCACAATGTGTGGAATAATTTACCAATGGATACGCTCCAGAAACTTGTATCGCGGTTGCCTAATATTTGTAAAGAAATCATTAAGTGCAGAGGTGGATACTTCGACGAATGTCGAATATGATAAGAAAGTCTACAGAATATGCTGAAATTATTTTATTTTATAAGGAAAACTGTTCATTTGTCTCGTACATATAGTTTTGTAGAAATATGTATACGTTTTGTTTCACTAAGCGTGCATGTTTTTTTTAAATTTCATCTACTGATCCCTCACTTATGGCTTGTAGTGTATATATGTATGTAGATTTAACATGATTTTTTCATATACTTCTATAATAAAATAATTGAAATGTTTATCTAACCACATAATATATAATAAAGAAAGAAAGCTTTGATGATGACTACGTATTCTTAGTTCTCTCAGTTCGAATTTGCAATTTCTTTAATTTCATTTTATTTCATTTCGTTTCTTTTTTTACATTCTTTTTTAGTAGATTATATCATATCAACTAGAATGTCATTATTAAGAATCAATTCTATTGAAGCTAGTTACCTTTTGATAATAAAAAATGTAGAAGTCAGATAGACTAAATATCGTACGTGTTTGTCCTTTGTTCCTGAAATATATTTTGATTATTTGAATATCTTTTGTAATTGATTTCCTAATAAAGTTGGCGAATTCCATAATTCATATTTTTCTGAAACACATTTTGCCAACAGAAAAACTAAGCACCTGATACATGTTGTGATATTAATCGAAGGATATAAGAATATGTACTGAAAGTGCTTATTGTTCCCATTCAGTAAGTAATTGAAATTTTCATCACGCAAAATATATATGTATTTACTAACAAAAAAATACCGTTCCCCTTAGCTTTCTAAGAAAAGCATAAAAACTGAATAATGTATCGCAGTGATTTCTTGTAATTGAATTCCATTCCTGTTTTGTTTTCGTTGACAGTGTCTACGTTAATTAGGGCGTATCAACAATTCCGTGTTTTTAGTAACATATCCGCGACAGATGGAGTAAGTGTAGAAAGGTGTATAAAAAGTTTTTTTTCTTTTGCAAATGTAAAGTATTTGAATTATTCAGATGAAATAGCAATTGTGTTTTATACATTTGAACATTCGCTCTGACTGTCATTTGAAACATGGGAACTTTATATTTGAATTTTACACATTCGAATTATAGTAAATTTCGTATTATTCTTTATTGTTTGCTTTCTCATAAATTTACAACTTTAAAAAATAGTGAGTGTCCCAAAATTAACGCAAGATTTGAATTTGTCGCCATTTGTGCAGTAAAGTGTCGGCAATCCTAAAATAAAACAATTCGACAGCTGACAGTTTAGGGTTAGTAAAAGTGGAGCGTTACACGATAGAACAACGTGTCTTCATTATTGAACAATATTTCAAAAATAATGAAAGCTTTGCGGCCGCAGTTCGAAAATTTCATACAAAATATTGTCGGAATAGTGTTTTAACTTCGTCAACTGTGAAGAGATTAGAGTTCGTTGAATGGATTATTGAACATCAACAAATGGATGCTGATTTTTCGAGCAAAATCATCCTAAGTGATGAAGCACATTTTCACCTTGAAAACCATCAAGGTGTATGAACTAATATGGACGGTAATGTAAATAGCACTATTTGCACTTCATCCATTATTCCTTCATCTTTCATCCACATAATTGTAGCCTTCGCCACTACTGCATAATTCATATGAATAGTTTATAAAACTATTTCAAATTGAGCACTTTTAACTGGCTTTCTTTTGTAAAAATTCTGGTTATAGTAAAAAACCGTTTGTAAGTATGTGCCCCATGTATATAAGATTAGGTTGGGGGAAGTTCTGAAACATCAGGAGAGTGTTTGTGAAATTCTCCTATCTGGTTAGGAGTTTTGAGAAAAACTAAACCACCTACATTTTGATAATGTTTGCGAATAGTTTTTGCGACTGTATGTGACACGATTAGTAAATTGAAATAATTATCTTCTTTGGCTCAAAAGTTTATCAGAACAATATCAGGAAATGTTACTACATCAGATTTTGTTTTTTATTAATAATTGTGAAATTTTTTGAATGCAAAAAGTTATCGCAGCTGTGAAGCTGTTAAAATAACTTTAAGCGAGTATTTTACAATAAATTCAAACCACCAAAAATTTTGAAAAGGTTTCTCAACTATCTGCTTGCAAAATTGCAGGCGGCAAAATATTAAAGTATACCCTGGTGATTATTTTTTCTCTTAATAAATATGTGTATTTTACAATAAATATTTATCTTATAGGATTGATGGACATTATCCTGCCTTTGGTACGACATATGAGGGCCTACTTGCTAGACAAAATTTCGAATCCCCTTCATACGCAGGGAGAAAGCTAGTGGTGGTTTTCTTTATAAATTAATAAATAATTCTATTGATTCTACTGAGCTATTGTCTCAAATTGATTTTCTCATACCTAGGTTTGATACTAGATCGTCGGAAACTTTCTCAATACCTAAAGCAAGAATCAATGTCCTCTACAAGGCTACACTGGTACATATGTGCGGAAATGCCAATGGATTCTACGTGGATCCCTTTCATTAATCAACATTTACGAGGGTAGTTTGACAAGTAGTGAGAATGGAAAAGAAAAACGAATTTTTTAAATACAAAATAATTTTTATTTTTCAATGTATTCTCCTAAAAGAGCAATACATTTATTCCAACGGTGCTCCAATTCCCTCATGCTATCTCTAAAATGCGATTCCGTAAGGCTTGCAAAATACTCATTTACGAAGATGATAAGCTCGTCGTTAGATGAAAATTTCTTTCCACCTAGTGCTGTTTTCAATTTTGGAAAAAGGTGGAAGTCGGAAGAGGCTAGATCCAGCGAATAAGGCGCATGCGGTACTAATTGGAAATGCAACTCGTGGATTTTGGACATCGCAACTGTGCTGGTATGCGAGGGAGCGTTGCCTTGGTGAAACAGAATCTTTTTCTTTGCCATTCCTGGCCGTTTAGCACAAATCTCAACATTTAATTTTTGTAGAAATTCTGCCGATAAAGTGGTTTTCGCTTTCTTTGGAGGTGCAGAACCACGTTCTAACCATTGTTTCGACTGTTGTTTAGTTTCGGGTGTACTGTAGTGTATCCAAGTTTCATCGCAAGTAACAAATCGCCTACAAAAATCAACCGGATTCCGCTTATAAAGGTCCAAACACTCATTGGAAATGCGCAAACTAGTGAACTTTTGATCAGTCGTAAGCAATAGCGGCACCCATCTTGCCGAAAGCTTGGAAAGGCCCAATTCTTTCGTTAAAATGTGGTGTACGCGTTCTGTTAAAGTGTTTACCATGTCTGTTATCTCTCTCACTTTGAGTCGTCGATCTTGCGTAATAATATTATGGATTTTTATAATTATTTCCTTAGAAGTCACGATTTTGGGTGCTCCAGAGCGCGCTTCATCAACACAGCTTGTTCTACCACGTTGAAATTCTTTTACCCATCTACTTATTGTGGCGGATGATGGAGCAGATTCACCTAATGTTTCCCGTACCTCATCTTTTATTTCGGTAGCTTTCATACCCTTAATTACGAAGTATTTAATCACCGCACGATACTCTGCTTTTTCCATTTTAACAAAACGACGTGTTGCTTCTTTTTCAATCAGCTGTCATAAATAAACTAATCAACCGATTTATCTAAATATCGGAGTGTAAACATATAAATAGGCAACCTAAAAATTTTAAAAAGGTATCTTTTTTATTGTCTGCTTGCAAAATGGCAGGCAAAATATTAAACGATACATTGTTGATTATTTATTCTTTGAATAAATATGTTCAAGTTTGCATTCGTTTTGTAAAAAAAAATACAACATACCTAATATATGACCGGTATTTATATGACAACAAATCAATGTCTAAATGAGGAAAGACTTCAGACTTCAGTATTGTAGAACCAGTTTCCTTTTTTAGTAACTTAAAATAACGATGTGTGTATCAAACAAAAAATATCAAATGGAAACATTTTAAAGTGAATATTCTTTTTGCGGATTCATTAACTCTAATTGTATTGCGTGTTTGTATATATTTCAATAACATTAATGCATACCACGGTACTAATTTGCTAACATCCTCGAACCCACAATAACAAATTTTCGGTACTTTAATTTGCATTTAGCTGCCACTTGCAATATTATAAAGTGAATCATTCGACCGACAAGTTTTATTTTTTGGTATCGAAAGTTATATAATCATTATTTTTACGAGAATAACAATCTCGCACAATAATATAAAAAAAACGCATGTCCAATTTAGAAGCTTCTATATTAGCATTCAGTAAAAAACAAAGTTATCGCTCGAAGCTGTATGTCCTTATATGTACCGCAATGAAATCATAGGCTGAATTAGATTGAATTGTAGAATGCAAAGTTGAATTTCGTTGAAAAGGAGTCTTAATTGTAATTTCATGGAATTTAATTATTTCGAAATCTTGTATTGACCAGGTTTTATCTCAATCATTATATTTTTTTTGTATATTTAAGGATGTATTAACTGTTTTATTTGAAAATGTGCTAGTTTATTATACCTTGTCTCAGAATAAGGAGTGATTCAAATATTCCGCTAAAACGCGGAACACACAGCTTAAAAATGTAACTTACCATAAAAATGAAACATTAACAGTCGTGAATGTAGTAGTTTGTCAACAATATTAAAAATGACATATACAGTATAATCCCGATAGTATGAACTTGCGTTAATGTGAACAACGCAGTAATATGAACATCAGTATTGTTCCATTAGGTATCCTGTAACGTGAACAGTGTATATTATTCAGTAATATGAACATCATATATTGTAAGTGATACTTTCCTGTGAAATGAAATGGGGAATCCCGTATTTTTCCGGGATTCCCATTGTGTGAATATGGGTTGCTTTGTCCCTGTTTCACAACATGTAGTATGAGCTGAACATTACTATAATCCTGTTGTTTGTGCTAAGTGTATTGTAAAATGTCTCAGGTTAGGAAAAAGTGTTTATCATTATATGAAAAAGCCAAAATTATAGAAGAACACGAAAAAGGCGCGAGTGTAACAGCTTTATCCAAAAAATATGGAGTAGCGAAGTCCACAATTTGTTCAATAAAAAATAAAAAAGCTAAAATTATAAAAGTGGTCAGTAATACCTTAAAACCCAGTAAAAAATGTACATTAAGAACACCTGAATATCCAAAAATGGAAAGTGCTCTGTATAAGTGGTTTCTCAGGCAACGCGAAAAAAACCATCCTGTTACTGCAGACATATTTAAACAAAAAGCATTAAGTTTGCATGAGAAAATTAATGGAGGTCGTGGAAACTTCTGTGCGAGTCATGGCTGGCTTCAACGATTTAGAATGCGGTATGGCATACGATTTTTGAAAATAACCGGAGAAAAATTATCATCTCAACCAGAGCTTGTCGATCCTTTCCAAGAACAATGAAAACAAAAAATTACGGAATTTGGTTTAACTGAACAGCAGATTTATAATGCAGATGAAACTGGGTTATTTTGGAAGCTTTTGCCTGAAAAAACGTACGTTTCATTTTCCGAAAAAACTGCTCCGGGTTTGAAAATGACAAAACAGCGAATAACGTTTCTTGGTTGTATAAACGCAACAGGCACTCATAAATTAAAACCGCTGGTGATTGGAAAATCAAAAAATCCCAGGTGCTTCAAAAATTTCAATAATCCAGTTGTCTACAGAAATAATAAAACTGCATGGATGACAACAGAAATTTTTAAGAACTTTTTTCAACAGTTTATTCCAGAGGTGAGCATGCAAAATTAAATTTCTGTGATGTATTTTGAAAAGTTGTAGGTTAAAATATTTTTACGTAGTCAAAGCCTTCCAGAGAATGCTATCCTTCTTCTTGACAATGCTCCCTCGCATCCACCAGCGCAAGAACTAAGAAGCAATGATGGTAAAATTTTTGTTATGTTTATGCCCCCGAACGTAACCCCGCTGATTCAACCTATGGACCAAAATGTATTAAGACTTACAAAACTTGGCTACAGAAATCGATTATTGAGTTCCATAGTTTCTAAAACGGAAAACATGCCAGTTGCGCTTAAAGATCTGTCACTAAAAGATGCTGTCTTGAATTTGATAGCTGCGTGGGAACGTGTAGATCCATCGGTAATTGCCAAATGTTGGCATAAGATATTAAATAAAAACAACACCGAATTTAATGAAGAAGATGATCTTCCATTGTCTATTTTGCAACAGAAGTGGACCAAAGAACCTGATGAAATACGCAACACAATCACTTTGTTACAAGCACTAGAACCTGAACCAGTGGCATATACAGCAGCAGACATTGAAGAATGGAATATGGATAAATTTGACAATGAAGGCAATGAGAATGAATTGTCGGGAGAAAGCGATGATGAAATTCAAGTGTCTGAAAGGAGCGAAATAACCCACTCTGCTGCTGTAGAAGCTCTAAATATTGCAATAAAATGGGCCGAATTCAACGAATTAGAAATTAGTCATATTATAAGTCTTAAAAATATTCAGGAAAAAGCTATATTATTAAATGTTTCTAATAAGAAAGTACAAACAAGGATAACTTCATTTTTACCAGTAGTGCCATGTAATGTACTACCCATAAATAATAAAAACATGTTTTAAATAATTTCTTTTTAATTCGTCCTCGCTAATGTGAACCTATGCCGTAGTTTGAACAAGCCGAGATTTTTTGTGTTCACACTAACGAGATTGTACTGTATCTGGTATTCATTTTCTATATTAAACTTGCCTGTTCAAGAACCAATGATATCCCTTAAAAATATGTACTATTTTGGCGCAATATTTGAATCACTCCTTATTCTGAGACAAGGTATAGTAAAACTAGCACATTTTCTAATAAAACAGTCAATACTTCATTAAATATACAAACAAAAATGTATGGATTGGGTTAAAACCTAGTCAATACTTGTATATCTGCCGACGTTTCGTACCCATTTGTATGGAACATCTTCAGTTCTACTGCACTGAAAACCGAAACGTCGGCAGATATACCAGTGACGCGGTTCCAGTCCGGAAACCTAGAAGCAGATAGCATGGACCACGACCGCGGAAGTCTACGTACCAAACATGTAAACTATTGATTTTAATGAATCGAATTAAAGTATCCACCTCGTTTACATGATTTAAATTATTTAAAGAAACTGGAAAATTTTGGCAGAAGAAATAAATGTCTATAGTAAAGCCAATAGTATTTACGAATTCAGATTTGATATAAACCAGCCAAAATTTAGTTTCACACTCAAAATTGATTATCAACATGAAAGCGAGGATTTTATGCTGTTTTTTGTTGGGGATTTTAAAATTCATTTTAATAAATTTCTGTAAAACGGGTTTTCCAATAGAGACTTCGGAACTTTGACAGTTGATAGAGGCCATATTGTTGAAGTTACATTTGTCGAATTGGCTGTCATTTATTCAGTTCGTTTTGCCAAATCACCATGCACGGATATAGCGTTCAACAACAAGTGCAAATGTGACAATTGCTTTATCAAAATGGGTGTTCTGTTTGGGCAACATTCCGCGCGCTTCGCCCATTTTACGGTCGCAATAATCGTCCTACCGAGAGGACTATTTGCAGTGTGGTGGATAAATTTGAGTCCACTGGTTCAGTAAACAATGGACCAACACTCGTACGCAAGATCTGCCGAAAACATCGCCGTTGTCCTTGAGAGTGTACAGGAGAATTCGAGGCAATCGATTTCGCGTCGCTCACAAGAACTCTGCCTTTTGCAGACCACATCTTGGCGAATTTTGCGTCGTGACTTGGGCCTGCACGTACAAAATTCAATTTCTGAATGAATGGGTACGTCAACAAACAAAATCGACGCCCAATGCATCCCGAAAAAGTCACTATTTGGTGTGGATTTTGGACTGGCGGCGTCATCGGTCCAAATTTCTTTGAGAACGACGTTAGCCAGGACATCAGCGTCAACGGTGAGCGCTATAGGTCGATCATTACCAACTTCTTTTGGCATGAATTGGATGATATGGACACCAACTACAAGTGGTTTCAACAGGACGGCGCTACGTGCCACACAGCTTATGATATGAGGGCATTGTCATCTCGCGTGGAGGTGATGTGAACTGGCTGCCGACAGCGTGCGATATGACCCTGTTAAACTTTTTCTTGTGAGGTTTTCTTAAGTCGCAGGTCTATGCGAATAAGCAACAAACCACAATGGTCCCAACGCCAATGTAACCTATGCCAAAATTGGGCATTTCGGGTGCGTGCCACCCAGCGAAGCCGCGGCCGACATTTGCAGGATGTTATATTCTACACATACCGGCATCGATAGGCCTTTGAAACGAATAAAAAATTTCGATAATATCTCACACACACTTCGTTTTATTTAAATTTAAAAATAGAAAGCGCTTAACGAAAGACCCGTTACCATCCTCTCTTTCAATTGTCATTCTTTAATTATTCGAGTATTGAACTTACTGTGTACTTTGCCGAGTTTGTTTAAAAAATAGATATCTGTCTGCCGTAAAACTTCAGGAATTTCGTACTTAATGTGTGTTTTTATACTTTATTTATTCAAGTATTAATATAAAGTAAGTAAAATCTTATTTATCGTAGTATGCTAATAAAATGTTCTTGACACCTCCAGGTATTTATGTTTATAATCAATTTTATCATGTCATGATTATATATGACAGTTTTTCTTCGAAATCTCATGTTTATATATGTATGTATTAGTAGCCATATAATGTTCCATATTCGACATTAGTGTCATTTACGGGAGACATAGCAGATATAAATTAACAGCATTTTATTTTTGATGACGTTTCTGTCGAGTTAATACGTTTTATTGTTTGGCAAGGTCTGTAAAAGGCTAGATAATACTCACCCACGTTTGGTAGTAAAAATGCCGACTCCTTTCAAAGCTAACACTTTATAAATATATTTTATGAAATTTCGAATGGCTGTCGTATCTTCACAGAACTTGCGAAATTTTAATGGAATTTTTTGCTTGCTCTTTATACCAATAACATGTAATTAGAGACAGGAATAGTAGAAAATGAAGAGGAATAATTGAAACTCTTGCTTAAATCTGGAATTAATATAAGTGTATTATATATATATATATATATATATATATATATATATATATATATATATATGTATGTATATTGTGTATATAAATAAATAAATAAATAGAATCTTACCTTTTTCCAGTCCTTTGACTATGTAGTTTCCGTGAAGTTTTGTCCATCAAAACGAGCTTTCTTTATTGTAGCTGTATTATCTTAGCACCATCATATAAGTTCCTGCGAATTGTGTACGTCGATACTTCGTATCTTTTTCAAGAAGAATTTTTTATATAGTACTTGATCTACTTTTTTCTTCCGCTAATTTTACGATATGCCGGTCAAGTCGAGTTCTAATTATTTATTTTCTATCACAAAACGAACATCTGGTAATTGTGCTAGAAACATTTTCTTTGATTAAAGCAATAATACATTGCACTCTTCGCTTTCTTAAATTTGTGGAATTTGACTTTCAAAGCATATTCCTGTACGCAACAAAGTAGAAAATTTAATTTTTGTCATCGGATATGTCGTTTACTCGATCCATATCGTCTAATATCACAAATAAAAACAAATAGTCACTAACTTAAAGTAAACAAAACCAACACAGAGTCACAGAGATACATAAACTGAAATACTGTCGAGTGTAAGATACTGAATTACTATAACGACCATTCACAATGTCATTAAAAGAACCCCCCCACAATAGTATAGATAGTTTAGTGAAAGGATCGACGGCAGGTACAGAAGCATTACCACAAACTTAATTTTTTTCTTAAACATTATATGACCATATCCTTCGGTATATTCGCTTGTTTTTGAATTATCTTAATTGAAATAAAGAAAATTTAAAAATTAACAAGGTGGCGCTAATATTCCTGTCGGGAACTGTATTATCATAATACAGGAGAATTAATTTTCTATGTTTAGTACTTTCTTATATGACTTCTGGTTAAATTCCAGTCAACATTGCTTGCTCTTGGATCCTATACAATTACAGTTTGAACACAATATAACTAAAAGACAAAGCAGCATTTTTTTGGAGACACAAAACAACTTTTATTCGTTTTGGTCCATTTTGGGAAACGCAAATAGTCGATTATCATTTGGTTCCAATCTTTCGTGACTAATAAATACTCGTTTCCTCAAGTGTAATAGTGTCGCAGATCAGATTTAGTTATCTTCAATAAATTTTTTGTTAGCATTCCCCAACATACACGATTCTCTTTTGTTGTATTGTATGGAATTACGAAACAACGAAAAACTCGTACTTGTTTGTAGATTTTCGTCAATGATGAAGGTCTTCTTTATCGAAAGTCATAGACCGAATTTTGCGAGAGTCCACAGTTACATATTTTATTAAAAATCGTTCGATTCACAATATGCATATCGGCCAACTCATGTTGGTGGTTTCTAATAATGATAATAAATATATAAACTAATAGTAATATCAAAATCAACGCCCATTATAAATGAGATTAAGATTGGACAACTGTGTATACGAACATTTTTCTTGAACTCTTACAATTAAACAAATTGCTGTTTGGCCACTTCTTTCTGTAAGTTAAAATTGAAGAAATTAATTAAGTATCGAAAATATATATTCAACAAAGTTTTTATAGATTCGTGGAATTTTGTTAATCATTTATTCCATCTCCACGTAGTAGTCGATATAATAAGACAGCAAAGTGACCTTGCACTTATTAGAAACTATCAATTAAAGGAGAACAAATTAAGGTTTTCTCACAAAAACTGGCGGTGATTGAAAATCTTTGCTAGTCATTTCACTTAAACGAATAAACAAGTCGTAATGAATCGGTAAATTCCTTGTATTACTTTTTGTTCGTATTTCTTTTTCATTTATTGAAAAAGAAACGCGAACAAAAGACTTTTATGTCTGGAATTAACACAAACTCTAAGAAAACATATGTAGGAAAGATATTACATTACATGGTTTCAAACATTAAAAAAATTGCAAGGTAACCGACGAATATTTGCAATGTAATGAACATATTTTATTCTGTAAAATATTCAGATCCTTTGAGAACATAAAATAAAGCGTAGTTTTATGATATTTCTATTGGAAAACGATTTTTCCGCTGGATTGCACACACACAGATATTTTATTCTAGATACGAAAGAGTCTGGCTTTTGAGATAAGAGTTCATGTTTTTTTCACTGCAAATCTTACCAAAATTTACATTGAGTAGAAAATCAAATGCTGCCATTCGTATGCAAAAAAGCCAAGAAAAGTTTTGCATTAGAAATAAATTTTTCTTGAAGTCAACTTGCTTTTTTATTCGGTTAGAAGTTAGTTTTCAAATATGTTCTGCTGAGTATCTTTAAAAATATAGAAAAGTTTTATAGTAGCTCATTTAATATAATATATAATGTTTTTTTTTAATAAAGTACATTGAATACTTTCGTCAATCCCGGTTTATCCGAAATAATTTTAACCTTATCAATTTTATAAACAAAGAATATGGTATTTCTTGGGTTTAATAAGTATTTTAACGTTTCTGAAAATATTTCACGGCAATTTTAGAGTTAAGTAACAATATATTTAAACGTGAATGCGCCCACCAATTGATGATAACTGCTGAATAATAAAATAGCATTTTGCACAATTAATTTTTCTACATCTTCCTTCCAAAAATAAGCGGAGTGACGTAAAGAAACAAAAATTGTTAAAAAATCTTGAGAACAATCATTATATTTATTACAACGGTTTTATTTTAATGGCAAATATAACTTAAGCAATGGATACGGAGGATGTGGACTCCAAATAATTTGATTTTTTTTGTTAAAATAAAAAACAATCACCAACTGCTTGGTCATTTATAATCACAGCGGACGAATACAGTTTCCTAACTGTTTCACGATAATAACATTAGTCATTGTACCACTTGGAACAAATTCTCTTGTAAGCATTGTCTTTATTTTTGACTTATGAAAACGAATTGTTTTTGGATCTCCTTTGGGTGGTGACTCCATTTAGAACTTGGACGCTTAGTTTGCGAATTGTGTCGAAAACAGCTTGTTTCATCACCAGGTACAATCGTTTTTAAGAAGCTTTCTTTTCTCCGCACTTCTCTAACGACGTCTTTGCGATACCTAATTTGGTAAAATGTATTGTTCGTCAATCAATTGAGGTGAAACAACTTTGAATATAATTCTCGAAGACTAGGTTTTTCGTTAAAATGCGATAAGTTATTGTTTTAGCCCTTTGATTCTGTCGTTGTTTCGATTGATAGACCTGAATATTTGTCATCTTACATATGCCTTCTGCTTCCCTGAATAGTAGATGGCATTCTGAAATTTGTAATCGCGATGAATAGTAATATTCATTAGCAATTAGGCTTTTTAAACGTTTCTGTAGCATCTTTACCGTTTTTAGTTCAAAACCTAATATTAACTTCGTTTCAATTTTTTGCAGACAACCGATGAGAATTCAGGCCCTTTTCCTTGACCGAGTGTACGGTCTTTGCTTCAATTCGTGTTTCGATTGTTGCTTCATTTAGTGTACAACGGTTTTATTAAGACTTCATCAACCGTTATTATTCGGCGTCAATTCTTCTGGATGATGCCTTAACTTATGAACTGAAAAGTGTTTGTTGTCTAAAGTCAATAAATACAGAACCCATCTTTTACATAATTTTTATACTCACTTTACTATGCAAAATCGAATCCATATGAAATATGTAGAACCACTGCTACATGATGTAATTTTATTATCTAGCACCATATCCTTATACCGAAGATAGGTTATTCCTGGAACCACGCAGGTAGGAACGCATTGTTTTGCTGTGCCAATCTTTCTCTCATACTTGCTGTTAAATGAGACTATCTCTCTTTAACACGTTGTTGGGTTTGTTTCAAAAATATATTATTTTTAACGCATTTTTTTTACAAGATCTTTGTTCAAAAAATGCACTATTTTTAACGCTTTCTTACCATATAGAATGTTGTCTTCTTTCGCACAAACTGTTATACACATAGATAAAAATTATTTTATTTATGGATAAACATCATAAAAGTTGTTTAAATATGGCAGCCATTACATAGGTTTATCTAATGGTAACGCACTTCTTTAGTTGTGTCTAGATTACACGTTTAGTGGACTTTCAATGTTCTTTAAATTTACTGGTTCGGTCACGTTTAAACTCAGATATCCATCATTTAATGATTGCATTTGATGAAGATTGATCCCTGCAGATGTTAACTCAGTTTTGATTTGATTGATTGTTTCATTCTTTAAAAATAAGGACCTAATCACTGATCGGTACTTCTGTTTTGTGTTTCAAAATTAGCAAACAAAGTGTTACGATAGAAATGAACGTTAATTTTGTTATTTATGAAAAATTGTAATTTTATTGCGAATTATATTGTTATAATTAAGGCAAATGAATGAAAAAATGTTACTATTTTGTGGGGAATCGAATCCCAGCCATTTGCTTACCGGGCGGATGCTCTACCATTGAGCTGCCAAGAACTGTGAGATTCGATTCCTTAATTGCGCCATAAATCTCGTAAGGAAGCAGATCTGTTAATTGAAAATCCTCAGTAGATATTATTATTAAATACATAGGCAATTGCATATATGCGTACGTCTATGAACACATTTACGTGCATTCCACAATGTGATTTAATTAGTAATATATGCATATTACATCGTTATAATTAAGGCAGAAATTAATGAAAAAATCTTGCTATTCAGTCTGTGGTAGTTTAATGGAAGGGCGACTGGGGTTCGAGTTCTCACCGAATGGCAAGATTTTTTTCATTAATTTCTGTTTTAATTAATTCTTAATTCACGTCGTGTAATGCACATAATTGTGTATATACACGTGTGTATATATGCAGATGCTTGTGCATTCGACAGTTATGTGTTGAAGGCTTGTCAAGTTGAAAAACAAATAAGATTTTTTAATAGTGCTGTCCGCCTTTCATCGTCAGACTCACTAATTACTGATTAATTTATAGTAAATAGCACTGATAGACAGGAAAATTAAGAACATAATTTACTGTATTCAATTCACTTCTATTCGAAAAAGCAGAAAAATGCGTTTGGTTCATTTAGAAACGCTAATAAATCTAAGGTTACAAATTGATTAACTTTTCAAACACATGAAAATTAAAAGAGCGCGTACATCAAACGCAACGTATTTATATATCAATCGGCAGATTTATACGTGCATTTACGTCAACAGTTAACGGCCGTTTCTAATAAGGAATATTAACGTTCTGTGAGGTTAACTCAGCAGCGCGCTTTCAAACTATCGTTACATAAATCGTTGAACGGTTATCTGCCGTTTTTCGCGCTTGATTTAACGGAGGTATATTTGCCGCTGCCGTTCCCAAATGATAAATATCTTCGAATAAGAGAAACAACGGAAAAATGTACTACGGCAAAAACAATAAGTAATTTATCGTTGGCTAGTTTCCTCTTTTGAATTGATTGATATGCACAAATCTGTAACTTCACATTTCGCTTGCATTCCATTTAATGTTCACGGCAAGTAATTATTTATAAATCGATTGTCCACGGTGCATTATTTATAACTTTGCAGGAATTCCGGATGTTCAATTTCTACACAGTTCCATTCTGTTTCAGGGTTTGCGTGCTTTAATTTGGAATTTAATTTAGTTATCGCGTGATTTGCTCTTTTGTACTAAGTTTTTTAGAAAGTTGTCGCATTTTTTGTTACCTAAGTACCTGCCATTAAAATGATTCTAATATTTCTATAGTGAAGTTAAAATTACCTTAAAGTTACAGTTCTAATACTGAGAAATTTTGTGTGTAATGTAGATGGTAAAATACTATCGTGGCCATATGTATTAGATACTCGACGTTTTACGGGATTTTTGGGAATGTATTGCAAATAAATAAATACTACATATGTAAAGAAGCTTTTAACGATAACTTATTAATACTTTCAATATTTCGTGGATCCACCACGTGCCTGTATTACAGCACGGATCCTGCGTGGCATGCTGGATACAAGATTGTAGCACAATTATGCTGGAATTTGGATCCACATTTGTACCTGGACACTCTTTCCTTCAATACTTTCCAAAAATGTTCAATTGGTGACAGATCTGGAGATTGTGCTGACAAGTCTAAACCGCGCACGCCATTTTCAGCGAATCAAATAATTTTAATGCAAACGGTTCTAGAACTTCCCCCAACATGCTGAGGTATACATGGTGCTGTCGCTCACAAACACCTCTCTAAAGCCTGAGGCGGGCATAGATCATCATATCATTACACCGGCTCCACCAAATTTCATCGTTGGTACAAGGTAATCAGGATGATAGGCTTCCGTTTTTCTGCGTCGTACGTACTGTGCGTCAGATTGGCTGAAAAGCTGTATTTAAAAACGTCAAAGTTTCTTTATTGTTTCAGTCGACTACTGTTGCACTAGAGTACGTCGACTTTAATATCAATATCGCTAATACAAACATCAACATTATTCATAACGTATTTGTATGTTGGATTCATCGGACCACATCACCTTGGCCCAATCATTCACTATCCAGTGCTCGTATCTTTTCGCCCATGCTAAACGCTTCCTTTTGAGCTCCTAAGATAGGTACGTTTGTGTTGGGGCTTTCAGCCGCTCAGACCTAATTCTGTAAGACGTCTAATGACGGTACGAGCAGAAACAGTGACATTACACCCCTGTAACATGTCACCTACAAGCTGCTGCGAAATTCTCTTGCGATTTCGCAGGCACATTCTTTCTAAGGTTTGATCATCCCTTGCCGTTATCTTGCTTTTTCGACCGCTCTTCGGTCTATTCTTGTATGAGCCGGTTTTCCTATGATATTCGACCGTATGGCGCACCTCGAACATTTCATTTGTTTAGCGATTGCGGAGAGCAACATTCCTTGCGTTATAAGCAGAATTATCTAACAACGTTCAGCTCCTGTTAGTTCGCTCGTCTTAGGCATTGTTTGATATTCTATGGTATCAAAATAATGGAAAAAAAATCACACATAAAATGTCCCTTTCTTTTACTCTACAATCGCACCCTACTGCAGCCACTTGTGCAGTAAATAAATATAAAAGCTGGCCATTCTTATAATTACACCACTATCCCCTAACAATGACTAATATTAAATCATAAAAATATTGTTGTTCGGGTCTTATCTACATTTATCACTTCCTACTTCTCAGGAATGCATCGGTTACAATAACATCTGGTTTTGCCAAAAGTGTCTAATACATATGGCCACGATAGTACTTCTATAGATACTACTTTTCAAACCATATTATATATTCTGAAGAGTGTCAGTTGTTTTGTGTCAAAAAAATACTAAATTATGTATTAATTAAATATAAAAAGAATATGTTTGACATAATTAATTTTACACAATTCACATTGTAAATTTTGATACACGGAACATATTAAAATTGACACAATAATCGTAGTAAAAAAAATGCCACTATCGTTGTAGCCTTATACCTAGTCCTGCCATAAATACTGATATAAAGGTTTTTAAGTACAAAAAGAAAACTGCAAGTTGGATTTAAATTATTTTTCGATAGTTTATTTTGGCAATAGTAAGCTACAAAATACAATGCAAATTACTCGAAATGGCCGCCATTTGTCTTAATACAACGCCGAAGTCTGCAGGGCCACTCATCAATCGCTGTACGGACGATATCCATGGGAAAATTGTCGACTGCTTCTGTTAACGCTTGCTTCAATGATTCCAGGTTACGATGGGGTCTTCTACAGACCATGCCCTCTAATATTGACCACAGTTTGTAGTCGAGCGGATTTAGGTCTGGGCTTGCTGACGGCCAATAGTCAGTACTAATAAACTCAGGTACATGATTTTCAAGCCATTGCTGAGTTGTTTTGGCCTTGTGAGCGGGCGCAGAGTCTTGTTGGAATATCCATGGTTGGTTTTGGAACATGGTGTAGTTCAGGGGCTCCACTACATTGCTTAAAATGTCTCGCTGATAGTTTTTGGCCGCTGTTTTAACACCTTTTTCACAAAAAGCAAGGAGTGACACCGTCATATCATCACTGAAGCAGGAAAATGACCTCGCTGAATCCTTGGCACCACTTCACTGGCTTCCTTGGAGGACCGTGCATACACCCTATCATTCTGCTTGTTAAAAGTTTCTTCCACGGTAAAAATTTTTTCGTCAGAAAACAGAATTTTTTTGTAACGCTCTTTACCGTACAACGATATCAGGTGTCTGCATTTTTTCTTCCTATTCTTTTTTAATTCAACGTTAAGGCGCTGTCCTGTTTGTCGTTTGAAAGCTCTAAGTCCTAGGTCTTGTTTAATGATTCGGCTCATGGTTCTCGGAGCAATACCCATTTAACGAGCCATGATTTTCTGTTTGCGGACAGGATGTCGATTGATGCGGGACCTCATAGCATTGATGGCCTGTGGTGTACAAACTATGCGAGGCCTGCCAGATCTTTTACGGTCGATTACATTTCCAGTATCAATGAATAATTTAACAGTACGGTTTAACGGTTTCAATAAATCAAAAATACGGGCTCTTTCTATTCCATACTTATGAAGTGCAATAACCGCAATACGGCTCTCTTTATTCGACCATTCCATAATGACGACTCACGCTATAGTGAAATTGTTCGGCACTTTTGTAAAGCATATATCAAATGTCAGAACTGCCAACATAAAATTTTTGCGCTTTCAAGTTATCATCTGCAAAAAGGTGCGTTTACACTTGTATCAATACTTATGGCAGGACTAGGTATAGACTCACAGCGATATGTGTCAACTACTTGCCATAGTGAATATAGCCGTCAGTCACACCGGACAAATGTCTGTCATTTAAATTCATTTGAAACATTGTATGAAATTCAAGAGTGAAACAATGCTTTGTTTGCGTCGGATATAGTATTCTTGGAGTGGACGTTATGGAAGTATGTACAGTTGGTACCACAAAAAGGTTTACGATTTAAAGCACAAGTTTTGGTCTATATTTTTAAACTGAATTATTCACTCTGTTTGTTGTTTCTCTATCTATTTTCCGTCTACTGTCACTATACTCACAAATATTCGTATATAATCCGATTCAGCTAAGCTTGCCCCGGCGTGATCATTCGGAAATTGTCCGATTCAAATCAGTACTCCCTAGTCAAATGACGTCCGATATGTAGTGAAATTATATCCGCTATATCTAAACGCATGACATAAATACAGAGTAATATGTTTATTAAGGTTATGTCAAAGTAGATAGTGACAGTATATTGCAACGCACGAGTACATTATTATTGCAAGCCCCCAATTTGTAATAGAACCGGAGATCAGATTAATGTTAAAGTAAAACCGTGTTTTATTGTCCTATATAAATTTAAATTGTTATAAATGCACAGTGAATGTACTTGTTTCCTACGAATCATATTACAATATAAATAAAATTCATCCTAGATGTACATAATGTACAAATGGAGATGGTAGAAGTCAACAGATGTTGTCGAAGTATTGGGTTGGCAACTAAGTACTTTCGGTTTTTACTGATAGAGAGCGTTGCTTTATTTTTTGTATAACGTATGTTAGTGCTGTTCTTTACCGTTTGTCGCGTGATACTAGTCACATTGACGTAACTTCAGAAGCAAGTAGTGCGTGATTTTTATTAAAGGTATTAGTTGTGGGTTAATTTTAAATGGAGTGCAGAAACGAACATTTTCGACATATTTTACTATTTTATTTCCGTAAAGGAAAGAAAGCTGATGCGGCTCATAAAAAGATATGTGACGTTTATGGTGCTAATTGCTTAACAGAGCACACGTTTCAGAATTGGTATAAAAAATTCCGTTCTGGAGATTTTTCCCTCAAAGATGAGCAATGTTCTGGTCGGCCTACTGAAGTTGATGATGACCAAATCAAAGTCATAATTGAAGAGAATCGTCATATAACTGTTCGAGAGGTTGCGGAGAGGCTACATGTATCGCACACAATAATTGAAAATCATTTAAAACGTCTTGGGCTAGTTAAGAAGCTTGATATTTGGGTACCTCACGAATTGAAAGAAATTCATTTAACACAAAGAATCAACTTTTGCGATATGCACCTTAGACGAAATGAAACTGACCCTTTCTTAAAAAGAATCATAACCGGTGATAAAAAATGGATCCCGTACAGTAACATAGTTCGAAAACGATCATGGAGCAAACACGATAAACCAGCTCAAACCACATCGAAAGCTGAATTGCATCCAAAAAAGATCATGCCGTCAGTTTGGTGGGATTACAAAGGCGTTGTGTTTTTTGAGCTGCTTCCAAGGAACCAAACGATCAATTCTGATGTTTATTGTCAACAATTAATAAAACTGGATGAAGCAATCAAAGAAAAACGGCCAGAATGTCAAATCGAAAAGGTGTAATTTTCCACCAAGATAATGCAAGGCCTCACACATCTTTGGCAACTCGTGGGAAACTATTGGAACTTGGCTGAGAAGTGATGCTACATCCCCCATACAGCCCTGATCTAGCACCATCTGATTACCATTTATTTCGAAGGTTGCAGAATTCTTTGAATGGTAAAACTTTCATAAATGACGATGACCTTCACTCGCACCTGGTTCAGTTTTTTGCTGATAAGAACCAGAAATTTTATGAGCGCGGAATCATGCAGCTGAAAGAAAGATGGCAAAAGGTCATTGAGCAAAATGGAAAATATATAATTGATTAAAAACTATTCTTTATTGAAAAATAAAGTGTTTTATTTTATACTACAAAACCGAACTTAGTTGCTAACCCAATACAATATTTGTGTTAGAAAGCAAGATGTCCATGTCCTCAGTTAAAATGCAAGAGATTTTGTTTGCAGAAGTAAAAGTAAAGAATTGTAATATCAAAAAATAAATTCATCAATGTATTCTTATATTTTTTTTGGTTTTAACATTTGAATTAATATACAGCGTAAACAAAAGTACTGTATTAATCAAGTTCACTACTCGCATTTTATCATATTAAGATAGGCCAACTAACGTATACATCTGTCACTATCTTTCATACGGTAGAAGGATTTTAGCAATTGATAATGTTGGTCGTGTCTTAAACTGACATTAGAAGACGTAAAATATATCTCGTGTTTCACTCTACCTCATTGAACTTGCTAGTAACAATAACAAACAATTTGTCTATTATAAATCCATACATTGATGTCACAGGGGCATGCTTAGCTGAATCGGAGTATATATTGTATTTACTTTATCCAATATTCTGTCCTTCCAGTTAATCCCTTTGTTAATTTAGATTCCTTATTTTTCATTTACGATCATTTTTTTGGCTTTATTATTATGCCGTGTATCCTCATTTTCATATTTGCTATTCCTTTGGTTAAAATATTCATTGGTTTCTGTATTTTATTTGTTTGCATATAGTAAATTACTAATTTTTATTAGTTCTCGATTTTTATATCCTATTATTGTATTTAGTTGTTTGTATTGTGTTTTAATTCGCTTTACTATTTTACGCATAACTACTACAAATGACAAGATTGCCCCTCCCCCCTTTTTTATTCCCTCTCTTGACTTGTTTTGGTGTTTGTTTTGTCCTGCAATTTGTATTTTTATCCATTCGTTTCATGTACAGAATTCAGAAATATACTTTTATATTATACATATATTTATACTTTTTTTTTAAATAACTTGTTTCCACCATTTTCCAATTTTTTATGACAATATATCGTCAAATAAAAATACTGTTGGCATATTGTTCCTAAATATTATTTAATTTATATAGCGTTTATAATAATATTTAGTTTAATATAATTTTACAAACACTACCAAGCTTTTTAAAATAACTCAGAATAAGGAGTGATTCAAATATCCTGCTAAAACGCGGAACGCATAGCTTAAAAATGTAACTTACCATGAAAATGAATCATAAACAGTTGTGAATATAATAATTTGTCAACAATATTAATCTTTTTCTTTATTACATAAAAATAAATGCTAGAATCTTGGTGATCACTCATTTTATTTTTTGTACTTAAAAGTATAAATTTTATTAAATAATACAGAAAAATATAGTAAAACAATGCAAAAATGTAATTAAACGTTTACAGGTTATGAAAAATAGCGGATATCTGGTACTCATTTATCCATTTAAACTTGCCTGTTCAAGAACCAATGAAATCCCTTAAAAATATGTACTATTTTGGCGCAATATTTGAATCACTCCCTATTCTGAAACAAGTTATACCATAAATGAATAGTTTTAGAACATTCTGTAGAAAACACTACTAAACACATTTTTTTAAATGAAAAATTCATGTTTGCGTACAAGAAGGTCAAATTCTTTAGGAGAGACGTTCATTTGCTTGATGGGGAGTATCATTTTTGAAATGCAGCCTTGTCTCCCTACTTAACAATCGCCATCGCACGACGATAGCGCCACAACACGGTTGCCGTTTGAAAGCGTGGGCGCGGAATGTCGCGCAACTGTTATCGAAAAACCAGAGATCTCGTTTATTGTTTGACCGATTGTCGCGGAAGGGTCTTGTCGTGGGACTTCGATGATCGAAATTGGGCCGTGTCCTGTCAGAATTCGATTCCGTTAAGATGTTTCGTGGATGTTTCAGCCGGATCGGATCTCCGCCGGGGTCGAAGACACTCTGACAGGCGCCAGGCGAACGCGTTCCGTTGACTTTTACGTGGGTTATTGGAATAATAATTCACTTCGCAACAAAACAAATAGTGTCGAGCGACGTATTTTTATACGACCGTTCGGCGTCTATTACATTCTCCATTTAACATAACGTATTATAAATAAGAGAATTTATATTCGTATGCATACCTGTTTAGCTGGCATAAATTCCCTTTTAAGTGAAAATAAAATTTATGTATGTATTCAATGAAATTCATTTTTGTATAAAATATGTGTGTACTACTCTTGGGTTACTGAAAACTTCTTGTATTTATTCAGTTTGTGTAGTAAATAAAGTATAATCAAAAATTAGGCGTGTCTGCAATTAAGTATTATTGATGTCCAAACTATTGGGTTGGCAACTAAGTACTTTCGGTTTTTACTGATAGAGAGTGTTACTTTATTTTTTGTATAACGTATATTAGTGCTGTACTTTACCGTTTGTCGCGTGATACTAGTCATATTGACGTAACTTCAGAAGCAAGTAGTGCGTGATTTTTATTAAAGCTATTAGTTGTGGGTTAATTTTAAATGGGGTGCAGTAACGAACATTTTCGACATATTTTACTATTTTATTTCCGTAAAGGAAAGAAAGCTGCTGCGGCTCACAAAAAGATATGTGAAGTTTAGGGTGCTAATTGCTTAACAGCGCGCACGTGTCAGAATAGGTATAAAAAATTCCGTTCTGGAGAGTTTTCCCTCAAAGATGAGCAACGTTCTGGTCGGCCTACTGAAGTTGATGATGACCAAATCAAGTCATAATTGAAGAGGATCGTCATATAACTCTTCGAGAGGTTGCGGAGAGGCTACATGTATCGCACACAACAATTGAAAAACATTTAAAATGTCTTGGGCTAGTTAAGAAGCTTGATATTTGGGTACCTCACGATTTGAAAGAAATTCATTTAACACAAAGAATCAACTTTTGTGATATGCACATTAGACGAAATGAAACTGACCCTTTCTTAAAAAGAATCATCACTGGTGATGAAAAATGGGTCCTGTACAGTAACATAGTTCGAAAACGGTCATGGAGCAAACACGATAAACCAGCTCAAACCACATCGAAAGCTGAATTGCATCCAAAAAAGATCATGCTGTCAGTTTGGTGGGATTACAAAGGTGTTGTGTTTTTTGAGCAGCTTCCAAGGAACCAAACGATCAATTCTGATGTTTACTATCAACAATTAATAAAACTGGATGAAGCAATCAAAGAAAAACGGCCAGAATTGTCGAATCGGAAAGGTGTAGTTTTCCACCAAGATAACGCAAGGCCTCACACATCTTTGGCAACTTGTGGGAAAGTTTTCAGAATTCTTTGAATGGTAAAACTTTCACAAATGACGATGACCTTCACTCGCACCTGGTTCACTTTTTTGCTGATAAGGACCAGAAATTTTATGAGCGCGGAATCATGCAGCTGAAAGAAAGATGGCAAAAGGTCATTGAGCAAAATGGAAAATATATAATTGATTAAAAACTATTCTCTATTGAAAAATAAAGTGTTTTATTTTATACTACAAAACCGAAAGTACTTACTTGCCAACCCAATACATTTATGTGCAACTTTAATTCAAATTAATATACATAACCTATAATTTTCATCATATAATTTTATCAATATTTAATTCACACCACTAAGTACACCACATATATAATACAAAATCGTATGTATTATAATGACCTAAAGTTATAGTTGTAACATGACCAATAATATCTATGAAGTTAGCAGCCATCCTCTTGCTTCAGATCTTTTTTTTTGGGGTGGGTGCCCAATTGGGTTATAGTTTTTTCCACTTGTCACAACTACAGAAGAGACAGTGTGTAAAAAGTGTTCTATAACATTGTTGTTAACTCTTTCTATAATAGCTATAAGAGGGGAACCAGTGGTGACTATTTTTTCTTAACACTAAAGAGCACTGGAAGAAATACTGACTATTTCCGAGACGAGAAACGATTTTTAAAAATCGTACCGCCCAGAATGTGGTTCCAATCGTTGACTTCTTTATGAATAGCTTTCTTTACACCAAGTTCATTGAGGGAATCCCAAGCAGCCAACTGCTATTTTTTGTAGAATTATGTGAATAGATTGTTTTGTGGTAGTTAATAACTATGGCCATACATTTTTCAGTTCAAAGAAACACTTTCGCTGATTTAAATCATGCCAGCAAAGGTACTTTCTATTCTTCTAAAACGATCGTTTTCTTAAATATTTTTACATCTTATCTAGCTAGTGCAGAAGGTTACAATAATAATTTGAGTTTATTTTTTTTATCAGTTTAGAAACAATCCACGAACAAAATTCTTTTTGCATCCCAAAAAACAAATTCTAGCAGATTCTTAGCCGATTTCTGGAATCTAACTCGATTCGAAACCGACGTACCGGGTTCGCACCACCCCTTGCCTCTTGTTTTGATTGAGGATCATGGTGATAGAACCAAGTCTCATCTATAGTGATGAAACGACGCACAAAATCGTTTTTATTCTTTTTAAAACGCTTTAAATGTTGCTGAGAAAGTCACTTTCGAATGTGATTTTCTTCCATTGTTAACGAATGCGGCACCCATTTTGCATACAGCTTTTTGAAAACCAAAACTTCAGCCAAAATATTGCTCACACTGCCTAATGAGATGCCTAGGGCTTCTACTAAATCCCTCTTTGTTAATCGACGATCTTCCAAAACCATATCCTGTATTTTTGCTACGATTTCTGTTATCGATGCACTTTTTGGACATCCTTTAGGTGGATCGTTTTCAAGACTTGTACGACGACGTTTAAATTCAGTAACCCCTCTTTCTACTATTCTAATTGAAGGCGAAGTGTCCTTATACACTTTTAATAATCGTCCATGAATTTGTTTTGGTGCTACACTTTCCAAAAGTAAGAATTTTACCACTGCATGATTTCAATTTTTTCGATTATAAAAAAATTATTGCGACACCTCAACTTTGAACACCTGTAAATATACGAATTAGAAAATATAAAATGAGAAAACTTCACACGTGTTCATAAAAAAGTAGTACAATTTTTAGAAAAATAAAACGATGAACCCAAGGGCGCTATTCCTTATTGAAAGACAAAACTTATTGAACAACCTTTTATAACAAAAAAGTTTTCTTAATTAAAAATTAAGAAATATCTATTTTCAATTAACATCGAAAATGTATTTAATTATACTTGAAACCTATTGCGGCTGCGTTAATATGTCACTCTTGACTGTATACAGCTAATTCTCTTATATTTACTATTCCATATATGTAAGTAATATCGATATCTACATATTAGAACTTGAATAATCTTGATTATGTATTATGTAACATTAAATTATACAACAAAGGTGCTGTAATAAATATTTATGTATACTCGTAGTTGCGTACTCTATACACATTTATTAATATTACTGTTGCCGTTATACATACATAATTTTAGCTTATTCTCTCCGAACACATTGTAGACAAGAGCTATTTAAATATATAGGCACATGATTACAAAACATATGTTGACTTGAAATATGATACTTCTTCATATATTTAAATATAGGCGTATGCAGGGTATACATATGTACATATGTACAAGGTACATTATTGTATGTATGTATTTTCACTTAGTTTTCTGTTATATTTAGAAGAATTTGAACTTCAAATAAAAGATCGTATTGCTTTTCTTAAAAAACAGCAGACTAACAATAAATGTAAGTAAAAAATACTTATTATTTGTATTAGATGTAGGCTTTTAGGTGGAACTTTAAGGGATGTAATTAAGTAAGTGATATTTATTCTGGATACCAATAAGAGCTAAATTAATGAAATAATTCGCTGCTGAACAAAGATCACGACGATCATTTCGTTTAATTCCAGAGCTCCTCAGATAATCTGACTTTGCTGGCAGACACTTAGTGTGTGTTATCATCGAAACGTTAATACAAGGTAGCGAGAGAGGACTATACGTCCATCTCTGGGATAGAAGTGAAAGCACAGAACACTACTGGCTATGCAAAACGCGACGATGTGTATATAACTGTCAGTTATTTGGTTCCATACTTTTAAAGTGCTTACATTTCTATCCGAGAGATTGACAGACAGTTCTCTCTCGTTACTTTATATTATCATTTCAATAATAATACTCACTGGGTGCGTAGAACTGCTGACAAAGTCAGGCTACTTGACAATTTCTGGAATTGAGGTGTTGGTCATTGTTTTGTTTATTTATATGCACATCGCTTTTTGCATAATCAGCAGATATTCCATTTTATATTTTGAAAAAATGATATGAGGCAATCACTTCTATTCTAGAGATGGACATATAGTTCTCTCTCATAACTTCGTATTATCGTTTCGATAGAAAGTATGATTATTCCACCTGATTTGGTAGAATTTTATTTTTTCACTTTCGTTGAAGGAAGATTGTATTTTTCTTGTATATTAAATGAAACAACATTGGTAGCCTTACACTAAATTTATTTAATTAATATACAATAGTTACACCATCAGTACTACACTAGCTTACAACTTGAATGTGTATGCAGAACTGAACTTCGCATATAATTAAACTTAAAAGCATTTACAATTAGTTAAAATTAAGGCACTTAAAGTGCTTTCCCAAATGATGATAGACAGGTTGTTTTATGAATATATGCACTTAATTTAATATTTATATTCTGGAAAAACTGGAACCAAGTGTTCTGACAACTATACTTAACGGTATGATAAAACTATTGAATATAAAAACAAAACTGATTATAATTCAAGATTTACAGTGCATGATCTCAGCTTGTAATCAAATGTAGGTATGAATGTCACAATAAACAGATTTTATTCATTGATATAAACTATCGCGGTTGTAAGTATGAGTAATATATTCTCGGTCTCTCCGCGATTTGGGGCAGAAGTTCTCGAATGAATTGGCGTCTCGACGTTTCGATGACATCTCAATCATATTCTTCAAGAGTTGTTTCGTAGTGAAACGTCAACCTGAAACTGAGTTTCTTCTTTCTTTTATTTTACTCTGTTCACGACAGTGTTAAAGTTACATGATAAGTTTCTGAGCTTAATTTGGTCCTCAGTTATAACCATCAAATTCTTACACTTTTATTCATATTAGATTTAATTGCTTGCGGTAGCTATATGTTTTACTTCATTGCGACCTTTCTAGATACATTGTGGTCCTTATGCATTGTTAGAGTACATTCTCTTCAATTATTCTTTCAATTAGACCCAACTCGAATGGTTCTACATAGAGTTTGACTTCAGATTATTTACTGATTGAAGTAAAAGCAATAATATTCTAATGTTCTCTACGTATGTAGTAGGTAAAACGTACATTAGTAGTGCTTTGATCTCAATCCGAGAGATAAACGTACAGGTCTCTTTCATCTATACTATTTTATAGATCACATGTGGGCAACATCGACCCGCTGTAAGAATTGATCCGGCCCGGGAGACATTGTCGTATTATTTCATGTCTGATATCTATCGCTAAAAATTATGAACACTACTTTAAAATGCACTACTTTTAAACGCGGCCCGCGAACGTATTTGCACATTAAAGTTTGGCCCACAACATGTCAAAGGTTGCCCATACCTGTTATAAATGAAAATTGTAAATTTTATTACTTACTTTAAAGTTGAATATTTTTTAATTATTTGCAGGTATCTGCGAACTTCAATTGCTTCTTTTCGTATGTGTTTCGTGTACATTTACGAATAGAAACTGTTGACTTTACATAATCCCAGGTTTTTATTTTTGTGCTCTTTTTTTGCTAATACTGAATTACCGTATATCTTTTAACTTTAAAATAATTGGTGAACTTGAAGTTTCGAAGAACCGAAAATAATCAATGCCGCCGTCTATTTAGATTAAAATTTATAAAGATTACCATACAGCTTCGAAGATGACTTCAATTTTAATTTTAAAATAACATTTGCATATTTTTAAGTTGCGTAATGAATGAGATAATATTCATAAAAGAAGCACATGTTATGACATATGTATGAGGACTAACCCACATGCATACATAATTCAAATTTTCCTTTCCCGCAACGATTGATTTTTGTTTATCACTCATCAAAATACTGAACTAGAAACGTCTGTATCTGCATTATTGTAATTTTGGATGTAACTAAGCAAATGCTGTTCTTTGTTTCACCTTAAAAGTAATTACGAGATATCAACAAAGTATAAATTGTTAACATTGCGAATGTAGTATACATGTAATAATTATGCAAATACCTGAAGTTTCTTTTCTCCATTGTATGTCGAACTACCATTATTAAGGAATTGAATGACGTTGATTACAAAAGACACTGATGGATGACCACATGGAATCACAATGACATGTCGTGTGTCATTTGTCTAATTTCAACTTACAGGCCGTTCATCAAGTCTGCAATGAAGTTGCGTTGAAAGAAAAAAAAAAGGAAATGTGTCTCGTGATTTTACTTACGTCCCCTCGCTTACCGATAGGCGACAAAAGTCGTAAAGAATTCTGTTGATGTTTTGATACTCGTGTCTGGTTGCGATTTATTTTGGGTTCGTAATGTAATCACGTTGAATGTCAACGACACCAGATGTTCGGAACAAAAGAAAAACAGATAATTTTCTTTACCTTGCATATCGGCTGGTAATACTTACGTGATACGGTCTTTATATATTATTAGTTTTTTAATGCGATGTTTAACATGTATTTATTGAATGCTGAAATTATTAGTTATATAATAATAATAATGGCTTTGTTGCGAGACTATAAAGAGTACAATAGCGGCAACAATGAAACAGTAATCAAAATGCATAATCTACATCACAAGGACACATTTGCTGTTAACCTATACATGAAAACAGTAATAATAATATGGATATAGTAGACAAATAGAATATAAGGAGGTTTCTACTCACGAAAGGGGTATTTAATAAAATTGCAAAAACATTTATTTTTGCGTTCATAAAACGAAATATTCTTACGTATACGTAGTTGCTTTAAAAATTTCACGGTTGATAACCGATTTTTTTATTGGTTTTCAAAATATTCGCTTCTATAATCTATGCACTTCTGCATTCGGTGAAGCCAGTTCTCGAAACGTGGGGCCCATTGTTCTTCAATCACCTAAAATACGTAAGTTTTCGTAGGCTTCCGCAGTCGTTTCCAGGGTATTAAATTTCAATTTACGCATTTTGTCTTTTATGTATGGAAATAAAAAGAAGTCGCAAGGTGTAAGGTCGGGACTATAAAGCGAATGAATCATGAATTCCGTTGGTGAAGCTGCTAAACACTTGTTTGAGATGCATTGTGTGATGGTGCATTGTCTTGATGCAGAATGATTCGTCCTCTTAGTCGTTTTTCGCGCACTCTTTGGAACACAGTTGGCAAACAAATGGTTATGTTACCATTTAGTATTGACTGTGCGACGAGCCTATAGTGAAATAGTGGTGAGATAACCGTTGCGTCCGAAAAAGAAACTATTTTTTCTTGCCAGAGCTTCTTCCGCGTCTCACTATCGTAGATTTCTCCTCGTCTTTGAGGACCTGTCGAGTCAATTATCGCTTGCTTTCTGGTTCGTAATACTAAATCCAACTTTCGTCACTTGTAACGATGTCGTACACTGATTTCGCTCGACCTCAGTTGAATTTTTTAAGCAGTTTTTTTCACCAATCCATACGCGCTTCTTTTTAACTCGCGTTAAATTGTGTGGTATCCATCCACAAAGCTTCCTGACAACAAGATGATAATGCAGGATAGTTCTAATTTGGATCTTACATGACCAGTGATTCCCGAAAATTTCTCTATGAGCAGTGGTTGTCTGTCTTTATTATGTTGTACACGGCGTCAATGTTTTCTTTAGTGACTGCAGTGGCAGGCCGTCCCCCACGATGCTCGTCTTTGAGCGAAGGACGTCTACGCTGTAACTCGTTCTACCACCGTTCAACAGTTGCCAAGGATTGGTGCTTCATGGCCAAATAATCGCCTGATTTTTTAGGAATATTCTTGTCGATTGTGAATTTTTTTGATAACTTCAACAGCGTTTGATTTTACCAACAGTAGCTCTTTTTTGTGAAATCACGGGCGTCAAAGAATACCTGTATTTATGCCGCGTTGTCAGTTTTTACATAATTACATTGAATTAGTCCAGATGAATACAGTCAGTAATTAAGTCAGTTAATTAAGTGACTTAAATAAAAGTAACATGCATATTTAGAGTGCACATATAATTTTTTGTATTTTAAACAGAATATTAACCCATAATGTAACAAAAACCATTGGTAAAATTCAAGAATTGTGCTTTTGTATACATGTTTTCTTTATTTTGTGAATATATAGGAATCTGCCTACTTGCATTGGTGAATATACTAGCAAGAGTTCTTTGCATTGCTATTTGATGGTGGTATTATGTTATAAAGCAGGTTTCTTTGTATAAGAATTTATTATGCAATAGACTGAAAATCTAAGGCGTGCTTTACAGTTTATATTAAATATGAAATATGTGATAGATTACGTACAGACCATTTTTATTCAGGAAGTTTGCGTGTGGTCTGTTGTTAATAAATATACAATAATGGTGGTGCTCTTTCATAATTAAATTTAATCTCGGCAAAATCCTTAAAATCTTATGAATATTAAAAATCATATTTAAATAAAATAATTAGATAATTTAACAAGAACATCATCCACACACACGTTTCCAGTATTTTCCATTGTTTGTATGTATATACAGTGCTGTGCAAAAGAAGCACCTTCTTGAATTTTACAAGAAAATATTGTAAAAGGATAAATAATAATCTTACACAAGTTGAAATTTTTTTAATGTATAAAAACTAACACATATCGATATTTTTCAATATTTTGTATGACCACCTTTATTTTTTTTGTATCCTGCATTCTTCTTGGTACGCTTTCCATTAATGAATTAATGAAATTTACAGGAATGTTGTACCACTCTTCCTGTAGTATGTTCCATAGTTTATTTTTGTTCTTTAGCCCCCTTTCACACTTTTTTCTGTCAAGATAAGACTTTGAGGTGGCCATATCATAGTCTGCAATACCCCATTTGCTTCCTGCTGTGTTAAATGAGTTTTCACAAGTTTTGAGGTATGCTTGGGATCATTATCTTGCTGTAGAATGAAATTATTGCCAATAAATCGCTGCCCTGATGATATGGAATGTTTTCCTAATAGTGTTCTGTATTTCTCACCAGTTAATTCACCCTTTATTTTTACAATTTCACCCACACCTGCTGCCGAAGTACAACCCCAAACTTGGATATTGCCTCCTCCATGCTTTATGGCAGTGTATAAACATGGTTCCAATAACGATTCACCAGGGCGTCGTCTGTTCGTTCCAAATTATTAATATTTGCATTCGTTAGTCCATGGTACTTGTCGCCACTCATTATATCCCCAAGTTTTGTGGTCTCTGGCATATTTTAATCGTTTCCCTCTATTACCTCGTCGCAGTAAAGGTGTTCTCACGGCCACGCACCCCCTCAAGATTGATTTGAGCAAGTATCGCTTTACTGTTGAAGCTTATACCGAAGTATCAGATGTTCGCACAAGATCTTGAGTTAGTTCTGCGCTAGCTTTCTTACGATTTCTTAAGGAACTAACTTTTAAAAGCTATGCATCAGCTTTAATGAGCTTTTTTGGACGTCCACTCTTTGATATATTACTTACACTGTCGGTTTCAGTCATTGTTTTTATTGTTTGTTGCACGGCATACCGGGGACATTTCACTATTTTTGATATTTTCACTTGACTATAACCCTCTTGGTGTAAAACAATAATTTTATTTCTATCTAATAATGCTATTCTAGGCATTTTCTATCTACTATAAAAATTTACAGCTTACAACCGTAATTATATATAAATATATAAATTAGTTTCACGATGGGAAATTTAATGAAAATTATATTATTTCCTGCTACTCCATTGTTAATTAAATACACAGAAATTTTTAATTAATTTCTGTGTATTTAATTAACGATGGAGTAGCAGGAAATAATATACTTTTCATTACAGCTTACAATTTTTTCTTAAAATGAAAATTTTAGTCGTAGGCACGTTTTTTAGGAATCTAAATAGATTCTATTGCGGAACCGCTCTGTATTGTTTCCATCACTGAATTAAAGACAAAATCTTGGAGATAAATAATTCTCTCTTGAAATTTTATTTCAGAGCATTGTGATGCAATAATATTTATTACTTTAATCCTCTTATTAGGCGGTCGATCTCACCCCTACGCGGAAGTATGATGTTATAAATTTGGAAACTTCCAGTGATTATATTTCAACCAATAAGTGAATCGTTCTTGGAAAGATGTATTAAGTATTATAAATTAAATTAACCCAATAATTATTAGTAAAAATGTTTTAGTAAATAAGTTTGGGAAAATACTGTTAGGTGCTTCTTTCTTTTGCACAGTACTGTATGTGTGTGTTATTATGTTATTTTATTATTAATAATAATAAGGAGAATTCATTCAATAACAAGTACTTAATGTATGTATATCAAAATTACTAGTAACTGAATTTACGTTCAAGTTGTATTTATTATTTTAGTTAAATTTTAAACACTTGCTTGTAAAAGTATAATAAAGGATACATACATACAATTTTTCATATAAAGGTTGATAGTATGTTATGGTATTGATATAAGGTAAAGCCTTATATTATTTTAAATAACTAATAATTGTTGTTAGAAATGTCAGTGTCGATATTTTGAAAATATATTTAGACTGTTTTATACAAGTAAAGGTAGTAGCGTGTTAAAATATGTTTGTAAATTAAATATTTATTATTAATTTAATTTATGAAGACTTACAAGAAGAAGAAAATACCTTTTGTGTATCGATGCTACATTTTTATTGGTGAATTTAAATGTTATGAAAAAACCTTATCAAATCAATATACCAGGATATAAAAAAAATGTAGTAATCCAGTAAACATACATATATGGGATCTATGGAAGAAACAGAAGAAAAACAGTAATAGTAAACAGTGAGGAAAAAATTATTGATACTGACAGTATTTAGAAATCCAGTGTGGATTAAAAATGATATTGGTTATCTAAAAACAATTAAATGGCATTATAAAGGCTTTTGTAATTATTAAAAGTATAAAATAAACCTATAAATGACATCATAATAGCAATAGGGGAGGATAAATATAACCAAACAAAGATAGGTTATATTTGGGTAATATAAATTATATGCAAGTGTGGGAAATATATGGGACGGTTCATCTACGGTGAACTAAGGAGAAGAAAAGGAAAGTCGTTAAGTGAATTTAAATAAAAACTATTAAAAATATTAATACATATACAATTAAATGGCCATAAATTATTTGAAAGTTAAATTATTTTAATTGAAGAAATTAAATTTTATTTTAAAAGAAAGTAAAGGTTAAAAATAGATTAATTATATCACTGAATTAAAGTTAAGAGTTATAAATAAAATAATTATATAAAGATTTTGTATTATTCAAAACTACATTATATTGTTTATTAGAAAAGTTATTAATCTTTTATCTTATTAAAGTTTTATATTTATTAAAAAAATTAAGTTATTATTTATTGAATGTAAAAAAATAAATAATACATTAAATACGATAGCCGGAGGATATAGTGATTGACTTACGCTTATTTCTGAGTAACCATCATCATAATAATAGCGGAGGTACGAATCTGACTGAGATTTAGAGTATTTATATTTTAAGATTGAAGATCAACACTCAAATAATTATAGTTAATCATAAGTTATCTATAATAAAATATACTTACGTAATATTTGACGTAGTCCAACATTGAGCTTTATATATTTTTTTAATAATTAATTTATTGAGCCATCACGTATTACAATTTTTATGCGTTTTGATATTGTCGCTATTAATTCATAGGAAAAGTTAGATGCCATAGAATTCTATTCCTCGAAAATTATTTTTCATAACTGATTTTTTAAGATACAGTGATATAGTATTTCTTTTAAAAATGTACTGTAGATACTCAATGTGAAGTCCCAAGCTTGATTTGGAATAAGACCCCAAAGGAAGGCCGATGATATAAGTGAACCTAAATAAAAATACTATGGTATTTCAGGCGCAAGTAACCTATTACATCTCTATGTTGAAGAAATTAAAAGACCAGGTGAGACAAGTCGCATGGTGACGTTTTTTTTCCAAGAACCAAGCACCACCAAGGCCCAAATTATTTCTACTAAGTTTGTGTAGGATTATGTGCATGTGTGAATTAGCTCAGTGGTTGTAAAAAGGTGACAGTAGATTGGGTCTCAGAATACAAAGGCTTTAATGCTAATAAAAAAGACGCATTTGCACGGAAAATTCACCTGTGGCTTTATATAACACCGAGACATTGCAAAAAAGAAGCATGGAAACAACCATGAAAGACGCCGCTGAAAGTAGGTTTTGAACAAATGGAAGAACTTCTCTCCATCTCCCAGTTAAAGATAGTTTTTTTAATGAACAGTCACCTAAATTTGCAAAGAATCTTCTGAGTAGGGGTAGAAAGTCTGCTAAAATGATCATGTGTCTACCAACAAGACATTGTAAGTTCAACAAACAAGAATAATAAGGTCTTAACAGAAAAAACCATACGTGGATGATCAAAAGTCAATCATTTTTCATCAAGACAACGCTCCCTCTCACACAGTTCGAAAAATCATCGCAAAAATCAGTGAATTAAAGAACGAGTTATGGCAACATCCACCCTATTCGCAAGGTTTAACTCCTGCTGACTTCTAACTGTTCTCACATCTCAAAAAATTCATGCACGACAAACGATTTTCATCAGAGACAATAGCATCCGTGGAAGCGTATTTCGACAGTCTTCCGGATTCTCACTTCAGGGATGGAATCCATAAATTAGATCACTGGAACAAGTGTATTGAAGTTCAAAGAAGTTATATAGAATAATTAAATGTATTTTAAGCCATAAAATCGTGTTTCTCTTATCGAACGACAAAACTTATTGAACAACCTTGTACTACATTATTATGTCTTATTTGTCTTGTCACTAATTCATAATACTTTGCGTTTATTTATAATACTTTACGTATCACCAAAACATTGAATACATCACTACGTATTAATATGCAATTATCATTATCATTTCATGTGAAATCATTTCCAAATTTTATCATATCGTTTGGCGAGACGTCATAAAAACTAACATGTCGTTCCCATTTCATATGCACAGGTATATACATATAAGTATTTATATCTGTTACATATCGATCAACCAATACCTTGGCTGTTATGTACACATGTCATTGATTACGGAGCGGGTCCCGCTTATATGTATCGTAAAAGTTTTATCGTCGTGATAAAAAGAGGATATACCCTGTAATTAATCACAAGTTTATTATGCCATAAATAATAGTGATCGAGTGAAAATATCCATGTAAAATTTAAGTAACTTTAAATACGCAGTGATTATATCGGATCTCGAATCTTTAATGTATGCTGTTTATGGGTTATAAGAAATTAAAAAGCATGTCCTTTTACTTTACGCTACACATGTAATTCAAGTAAGTAAATTGATTTTCGTTTCAATAAACACGTATGTATTTTATACGCGTTGTCAGTAGTGAATATATACGTGTATATTTGTTATATAAAAAGTGGAAATGTTCTGAAATATAATAACATTTTTAATATTATAAAATGTGCGTAAAAATTATTATTGTTATTTTATTATTTACACTTTAATTAAGCTGGTCAATTATAAAATTACTAAATACTTCTTTCTAAAAATAATTTTAAAACATAAAGTATTTTGTAAAAATTTATTTGTTCATATGTATATTTCGTGAAATTAGGTTTCGAAACCAGTGCAAATATTTTATTTTCTAAGCAGTTACAACGTTTAAACATTATACACATTTTATGTATTTTTCTTTTATGTGTTCTACAAAATATAATAATAATAATGATAATTCCCAAGGAATACTTATTTTTGTGTGCGTAATTTCGCTGTGTGTAATTCTCAAGCTACCTAGAATTCACTTATCTGAGAATTAGAAAACAATGCTATCATCGGATTAATTGTATGAAATATCGACATCCAATTGTTCTGTTCTCAAGTCGATGTTTCCGCAAAATATTATTTATATTAAGTTGGCAAGTACTTAATTAATACTGCAGCGATATGGATTACAAATATAATTGTAATACATTTCTTATTTCATTATTTTGGACGCAATAATGTTCCATGTGAGATAGAAATTTCTGACTTAGTGCAAAAGTTTGAAACAAGTATTATGATTATTGTTAAACCAAGAGCTCGCTGTGAAAAGTCAGTTAGTTGCACGTCAATTTGTCCCAGTTACAGTAGTTGAATTTTTTATGCGGCACTATACAACTTTAAGCGAAGATTCAGAAATGCCGTACATTCAATAATAATACATATATTTGCAACAGAATATACAATATTTCAATTACAGGACAAAAAATGTAAATAAGATGTCATACAATATACATGAGTTGCTTTAAAAGTTTTGCGGTTCAGGTACTTCCTGTAAGATGACTCTATCGGAAATATTTCTCTGTCGTATTCTCTGAGATTTTTTAGTCCGAATAGCATTTACAGTTTGCTAGAATATGCTGTTGTCTCTTTTTAGTAATTTTTTAAATAAAGTGAGTTTTGTGGAAAATGGAATTAACGCGCGAAAATTTTCGAACCATGATTTCCTACGATTGGAAAGACGGTCTCACTCGACAAGAGTGTTTTAAAAAAAATAAGCTATTGTTTAACGATGAAGTGCCAACCTTGAAGACTGTTGAATGCTGGTACGAGTTCCAGCGCGGCCGTATTTCGCACAAAGACTAGCATTGTGCACCATGAGGGACAGCTTGTCATTGCACTCTTACCAGAAAGCATCGACACCTTGATAAAGACAGATAACTACTGCACATACAGAGATATTCAAGCATCATTGAGCATAGGTATGACCTAAATCAGAACTATCCTGCATTATCATCTTGCCGCCAGACAGCTATACGCTCGATAGATACCACATAATTTAACGAAAGTCCAAAAAAAGCGCGTATAGATTGGTGAAAAAATGCTTAAAAAATTCAACCGAGTTGGAGCAAAATCAGAGTACGTCATCGTTATAGGTGACGAAATTTAAACAAAATTTATTGTTACGAGCCAGAGAACAAGGGACCCGTGGGTTTCTCCTCACCCCAAGTGAGGAGAAACCCACTAAAACGTGGACGAAGTTTTGACAACAAAATGGTGCCTTCTTTTTTCTGCTAGAGAATTGTCGCACATTCAATGCGGAATGGTATGCAATCATTTATTTGCCAATTGTGTTCCAAAAATTGCGTGAGAAATTACTAAGAAGACGCCTGTATCAAGGCAATGCACTATCACAGAGCGCATCTCAAACACAATTTTTATCCATTTCAGAAACAAAATTGATGACTCATCCGCCTTATAGTCTCAACCTGACACCTTGTGACTTCTTTCTATTTCAATACATAGAGGACAAAATGCGTGGATTGAAATTTAATAACCCGGAGCGAATGTAGAAGCCTACGTAAATTTCGTATCTGAGATGACTGAGAAACAATGGGCTCAGTGTATTGAGAACTGGTTCCACCGATGCAGATATGCATAGATCATAAAGGCACACATTTTGAAAATCAAAAAAAGAGGCGTATTTCTGTAACAAGAGCGAGTGGTCAAAGAATGTTATGGGATTGTATAGTGCCAACCGTCAAACAAGAAGGAAGTTCTGTACTTGTTTGGGGTTGTTTTTAATACGCCGGCACAGGGGACTTGAAGCGAATCGAGGGTATTTTGCAAAAGAAGGGTTATTTATAAATATTCCAAGAAAATGCAATACCATCGGGGCTATTTTTAGTCGGTGAAAATTTTGTGTTTATGCAGGACAACGACCCCAAACACTCAGCAGTAATATGTAAGAATTTCTTAAATAACGAACAAAAACAATAATACCTTACAAATAATGACATGGCCACCGTAAAGCACGGACCAAAACCCTATAGAATTGTTATGAGATGAATTGGACAGGGTCCGAAAAGTGTGTCCTACCTCAACAAATTACTTGTGGAACATATTGCAAGAAAAATGGAATAGTATTCCGAATAAAGTCCTTGAAAAACTCGTGAAACGGATGCCTCGAATTGTACGGACTGTTCTTCGCGCGAAAGGGAATTTCTTCGATGAGCGGAATGTTTAAGATATCTTTGTTTATTTATCGTTAGAATTACTTAATTTTTTATTATTATAGTTTATAAAATTTTGAGTATTCACACAAATTAGTTTAACTGTTTTCCCTTTTTTAAATTTATTTGAGTGTCCGAACTAATATGGCTGGTAGAGTACTTAATGAATAATATTGTATTGTTTAGCGAATTAGTAACATTCCATGAATGAACATTTTAATATGACTCAAGTTTATTTATTAGTACGTTTCAATATAAATTTAAATAATTCAAATTACGCAATCTGTTTCGTTATGTGAGTGCATTAAAAGCAACTAAAGATATGCTTTTAATGCTTAATTATAGCATAGCGATATTTGTATTATTCAAGTATTCCGTTTATATCATATTAAGTATGAAAATATAAAACCATACATTACTTATTCTAAATAAACAGAATAATTAAATGCATTTGCCATTATAAAATTTTACAAAGCGAAACTATTGTTATCTCTCCGACTGTTAGTATACGTTTATTTAAATATTTTCTGGAACTCTACGAGGATAGTTTGACATGTGAGAATGGAAAAGAAAAACGAATTTTTTAAATACAAAATAATTTTTATTTTTCAATATATTCTCCTAAAAGAGCAATACATTTTTTCCAACGGTGCTCCAATGCCCTTATGCCATCTCTAAAATGCGATTGCGGAAGGCTTGCAAAATACTCATTTACGAAGATGATAAGCTCGTCGTTAGACGAAAATTTCTTTCCACCTAGTGCCATTTTCAATTTTGGAAAAAGGTAGCAGTCGGAAGGCTCTAGATCCGGCGAACAAGGCGCATGTGGTACTAATTGGAAATGCAACTCGTGGATTTTGGACATCGCAACTGTGCTGGTATGCGAGAGAGCGTTGTCTTGGTGAAACAGAATCTTTTTCTTTGCCATTCCTGGCCGTTTAGCACGAATCTCAACATTTAATTTTTGTAGAAGTTCTACATAATATTGTATTGTCCGTTTATTGTGGCACCATTCTGAAGGTAATCAATGAGCAAAATGCCCTTTGAATCCCAAAAAATTGATACCATCACCTTGTTTGACGATAAAGTGGTTTTCGCCTTCTTTGGAGGTGCAGAACCACGTTCTAACCATTGTTTCGACTGTTGTTTAGTTTCGGGTGTACTGTAGGGTATCCAAGTTTCATCGCAAGTAACAAATCGCCTACAAAAATCAACCGTATTCCGCTTATAAGGGTCCAAACACTCATTGGAAATGCGCAAACGAGTGAACTTTTGATCAGTCGTAAGCAATCGCGACACCCATCTTGCCGAAAGCTTGGAAAGGCCCAATTCTTTCGTTAAAATGTGGTGTACGCGTTCTCTTGAAATGTTTACCATGTCTGCTATCTCTCCCACTTTGAGTCGTCGATCTTGCGTAATAATATTATGGATTTTTATAATCATTTTCTTAGAAGTCACGATTTTGGGTGCTCCAGAGCAAGCTCCATCAGCACAGCTTGTTCTACCACGTTTAAATTCATTTACCCATCTACTTATTGTGGCGGATGATGGAGCAGATTCACCTAGTGTTTCCCGTAACTCATCTTTTATTTCGGTAGCTTTCATACTCTTAATTACGAAGTATTTAATCACCGCACGATACTCTGCTTTTTCCATTTTAACAAAACGATGTATTGCTTCTTTTTCAATCAGCTGTCAAAAATAAACTAATCAACCGATTTATCTAAATATCGGAATGTAAACATATAGATAGGCAACCAAAATTACAGTGCATTTGTTTTACCAATTAGAGCGCCACCTATGTGTCATTCTCACTAATTGTCAAACTATCCTCGTAAGTATGAAAATATTAAACCATACATTAGTTATTCTAAATAAACAGAATAATTAAATGCAATTGCCATTATAAAATTTTACGAAACCAAACTATTGTTATCTCTCCGACTGTTAGTATATGTTTATCTAAATATTTTCTGGAACTCTATTATGACTTATGACTGATAAATAATGTGTGTGTTCTATGTGTGCATGCAGTATAATACGTAATCCATAAAATCCATATTCATACACAAACATACATACATACATACATACATACATACATACATATATGCATGTATATACAATTTTACGATAAACATACTTTAAATTGACCTATGATTCAGAATGAAGTAATTGCTTTTCCATCTGTTTGTGATCTATTTACGTTGACTACTATTGATCAAACAGACATTAATCTTTAATTGTACATGATGCTGCAATGTTCAATTGGACAACAGAGTCCTTTATATTTTGATATTTTTTCTAAAAATATATTTTATGTTGGTCGTAACCTAGTTTCCTCTAATAAGATCCCTAATGAATACCTTTTTGTTTTTTATACCATAAAGATAGTGTGCTATGTATACAACCAACTTAAGTGGACTGTATAGATCGAATTTAATTTAGAATTTTTCGATAGATTGCAGTAAAGTAAGAAACGAATATTTCGTCCGCTTCACTTTCTACATACTTTGAAGATACTATAAAACAGATGTTAAGTCTATATGTACAATTATGTATTTCAGATCCGAACTTTCATTTAATGAACGTGAAATATTTAATTCCAACTAATTAAAATGTATTTTGCTAAGAAATGCTAGGAATTTTATGAGAAAAATTATTTAAATAAAGAAAAGTATATATTTTGCAATACTTATTTGTAGGCAACTAATTAATTATCTTATTAAGTAATATCACAAATACCTAGTTAAGTCATAAATACTGGTACACAGAAAAATCGACGCCAAATGAAAACGAATTAATATTTAAAAATTTTTTTTTGTTTTTATTGGGTTATTCAATAGCTACAAATCTTAGAACAACTTATTCGAAATGACTTCCATTTGCCTTCTAACACGACTTGAGACGATGTGGCCACTCATAGATCGCGAGACGCATTTCATGCATGGGGAAATTGTCCACTGCACGGACAAATGCTCGCTTCAACGACTCAATATTTGGGTGTCGAGTAGAGCAAGCCATGCCATCTAATACGGACCACAACTTGTAATCCAATGGGTTGAAGTCTGAACTACCAGCTGGCCAATCATCCGTTGACATGATGTCCGGAACGTTGTTTTTGAGTCACAGTTAAGTAGTTTTTGCTTTGTGAGCTGGAGCAGAGTCTTGCTGGAAAGTCCATGGCTTATTGGTGAATCGAAAACTTTTTACTTTACAACGAAGCATAAATGTCAACTGTCAAATCGTAATTAATACGAAATGGATGCGCCCAGTGTTGCATTCGTAATGAGTGCGTTCAGTTGTGTACCAGTATTTATGACTTGACTAGATAATATGCAAAAAAATAGTTGACAATATTTAATAATACAATTTCTGACCACGAATCAACGATTTAAACAACCAAGTTTATTTCAAGAAAATTCTACAAAATATGTATCAATATTTTATATAATATATAAATATTTTATTAATGTTTGATGTCATTATTTGCTTTATATAATTACTTTTCCATTGTCCTTTTTGGAATACTGTTGATACAAGCTCTAACAGTTTGTTTAATTTTTTTTAATTATTTTGCTGATTATCTCAGTCATCATATTTCCAATCTTGTTTTGCCGCTGAACACGTCTACGACGTTAAAAAATATTCAAAATTCAAAAAATATTTGTGTGGTTTAAATATTCATGTTTAATTTATCTTAACTTTCTCCAATCATTAACTGTGTTTTTTTCATAAAATTTTGCTCACTGATAATGCGTTTTTCTTGACCGAATTCATGCATTTAAGCGTTTTTTTTTTGTACTCTTCCTACTGGGTAAAATGATTTTCTAGTATTATTTTTAAGATATACCAATAATCTCAACCAGCAGTTATCCTTTGTAACAAAGTGGTCTTACACTGCTTGTAATAGAAATATTTTCTCTTAAAATATCAATACGTCGCACCATTTTTAGAGAAATTTCTTTCGTTGCAATTTCACGCTGCGAATAATCCCCTACATTCAACGCAAAAACCTTTAGTTTTTATCACTTGGTATGCCTTTCCTTTTACTCAAAACCAATTGGTAAGCAAATCTTCACATGAGACGAAAGCAATAAACAACGGTGTTATCTTATCAAAAAATGAAACCTTTATCGTAGTGTAGTTCTTAATTTCAGCAACTGAGTTGTCATCTTCAGCTGTATAAAAAGTTTGGAACTTTACCATACAGTATTAATACATTGGTTTTATAGTGATGTACTTGTGTAAAGGATATGTTAGTGTTCCAAGATTAATTTTTTGTACTGCTGAAAATGATACTAAATTGTCAATAGGATAAAAAGCTACATTGTGGTAAATGTTAAAACTGTACTAAAGAAGAAAGTTGTGGGTGCGCACAACGCATCGTGTTCAGTGATGAAGCGACTTTCCATGTTAGTAGTCTGGTAAACAAATACAATGTCCGAATTTGAGGTCTACAGAACCCACATGCAGCTATTGAATACGTACGAGATTCGCCTAAAATAAATGTGTTTTGTGCAATATCCTGATCATCTGTTTAATTCTTCTTTGATGGAAACACGTTTAATTCTTCTTTGATGGAAACACGTTTAATTCTTCTTTGGTGGGAACACGTTTAATTCTTCTTTGATGGAAACACGTTCAACGGCCAGCAGTATCTCGCTATGTTACAAAACTGGTTGTTTCCGAGACTGCACGAAGATAACTTCATTTTTCAACAAGACGGGGCATCCCCTCACTGGAGTCGCCAAGTGCCTGAATATCTGAATAAAACTCTACCGAACCGTTGGATTGGTCGTCAAGGAGCTGGCGAATTAGCTGGGCTCCACTGTCACCGGATTTGACACCTTGCGACTTCTTCCTGTGGGGTTTCGTTAAAGACAACGTTTATGTACCACCACTTCCACAGAACCTGGAAGAGTTGAAAAACTGACGAAGGACATGCTTGCCCGAGTATAGGAGGAATTTGAGTATCGATGTGATATTGTTCGTGTTGCTGAAGGAGGACATATTGAACATCTGTAATCTGAACTTGAGAGTTTCGTAAATATGTGTGTAAGGCTTCATATTCGTATGTCTTAAAGTTTCATAAATATATACATTCGAAATACGTATATTCTTTTTAAAACACCCTGTACAACTGAATAATTTGTAGACGCCGCGACGGGCCGAGTCTTTCCGTAATAAAATTTCGCACAATATTTAATTAAAATAGCGTGAAAGTTTGACACGATTCACGTTTTATCTGTCAAAAAATCGATATTAAAAAAATTACATCCTAATGAATCACCCATTATTATGACCAGGGTTATTTAAAAAAAGCTGTTCATTTAAACTTGATTGACAAGTTAATACATATTATTTTCTTCATAGATTATTATATTTGATTTTTTGGATTTAAATAATGTTATCTTGTAGTATTTAATGTTATGCATAGATATTTTTATCATTTCGAAAATTCTAAAAACTACAATAGGAAATTATGCTAAAAAAAATTGTTATGTAAATATTGATAAAACATCGCACATATGAATTGTTTTTAGAAATAAATAAGCATATGAAATAAGTTTTCTTATCTGAAATCTGTAGATACAAAGACGTAAATATGTATTATTCGAAATTAATTAATACATTATTATCCTGAGTGCCAACAAATCGTTACGGTTTAGATATTTCGCGAGTGAGCTTTATGTACGTAGGCCTAGTTGTAGCTGTTAACTTTGTCGTTGCGATTTGCCTCGATCCTTGCGCTTCGCTCTGTTGGGTTATCCAGTTGATTGTGAGGTTTCCGGTCGCTTGCCACGGGTCCGGCAATTCCACGTCAGGGCGTTCCTCGAACGACCGCCGTTCATTCAGTGAAAATTGAAAACAAGGAAAATCGATATACTCTCACCCGTCGCCATGGTTACCATCAGTGACGAGAACCAGGGAAGAAGTTAGCGAAGTCACGTTGTACAAACATGTGCTTTCACGATGTGGATAAGGTTGCCATTATTTTTTCTGTTTTAATTAGAAGCCATAATTCCTTTTTCATTTAATGCGTAAAAATGTAAATAGTTTTCTTGAAGATTAAATGTTCTTTTTAAACAGTTCTTAAAGAAACAATTATACCTGTGACAACTTTTAAATACTTAGGTCGTCACGGATTTATTGCTACGAATTTTTAGAAATTCATAAGCTGAAATTAAGTTGCGAAGGATCAGCTTTTCTGTATATACAATTATACATATTTGTATGTACATAATTACGTCAGTAATACTAAGAAATCTGAGCAACCTTGAATTGTGGCGACTTGTTTAAATTGTTTAATTAATTAAATATAAATATATTTGTCTATTGCCTATTGTATAAATAGGTTTTATGAATGTAATACGAGCAATAGTTTTATATACAATATGAACTCCTAGACAAATTTAACGCATGAGAAAAAATTCTCTTTACTGCTATTATTTGTTCCAAGTTTTAAATCATATTGCTTCCATTCTTCTGGGCATGACATTGATCAAGTTGTGAATGGTTTGTTCATTTTTGGGCTTCTTGGTGGCCAGTATATATATATATATATATATATATTCACGAATCGAAAGTAGTCTAGTGTCTTTCTAGCAACGTGGGGCCTAGCATTATGCTGCATAAATATGAAAGTATCCCCGATAAATGGAACATATGGCATCACATGTTCTTCTAAGATGTTTTTTACAAAGAAATAAGCATTTATGTATCATCTCCATATTAGAACCAAGTCTGTGCGACCAACGAAAGGAATTCTCCCAAGACCATTTGTGAACCACCATAAAATTGGATTCTTAGAGAGAATAAATGGTCCAATTTACGCGTTTCAGTCTAGTAATTCTATGTTCCTTGGAGAACAGTGGTGTTATAGCTTCTTCTACTATAAAATCCTTCATTAAGTCTTCTCCTGACCAGTCTTGCAGAAATTGCTACATTTCGAGCTGCTGCAGGAGTTCTGCTAAGCTCTAAATTTATATTACGCCTGTTTCTTAAGGCGATATGTATAAGGTGTCGCTCATCTCTTCTATCTGTAAACTTCTTAAGACCATGTCCTGGGGTTTTACAGTCACTTCGATGTCATTGAAGCCTTCGATTAATCGTTGATTGGTTAATTCCGAACAAGTTAACTACATCTAGAATTACCTCTTTCACTGATTCTTCCCCTCTTAAATTGCGGATCCATTTCTTCTACTCTAAGTGCACTAGATAAAGTGTTTTATTCAATTAATGAAAGTAACTCTTAAAAAATCACTAGCAAAGCTGGATTTATAGACTTTTAAGCATCAGTGTAAATCGCATAATATGTCTTACTGACAAGCAAATAAAAATGTTACTTTACATCTGTCAAACAATAGCAATTGTTTATTAGTAGTGACAGGGGATATTCTAGGCCAACTACATAAATATTTGATGATTTAAAATATTGAAAAGTTACAAGAAATAATGATAAGTATGTTCCTTCCTGATGCCTTAATTTTAACCAGAAGTTCATAAATATTTGACTTAAGTTTTATATATAAAATGATAACAGCTACATAAAACATAAATAAGATGAAGATATTAGCGTTATGCTGGTCAACTATGAAATTTCATATGATTGCACAAGAAAGTATGATTATATTTCAGAAATATATTCTATTCCACATCATCGTTTCGCATATATTAACTGTAAACAATTACATGTTACAGCAAAAATAATTCATCACTTCAAACATTTTAAGATGAAATATACAATATGTCTTCTTTTCTAATTCTGGTCAATAAATTCTTTTAAATAAGCAATATAAATCTTTTAAGAATGAAGCTACATTTAGAGCGATTATATATGTGTAATTTATAGAATTTGGAGGACTATGGAGTGATGAACGTGAGCCAAAAACTATAGTCTCTCCTAAAATCATATTGACTGTACAACGTATAATAAATAATAACCACCATGTGACGTATGTTGAAATAGAAGAGACGGGGATCGGATAGAAAATTGTACATGGCGAACTTTATATGCAAAAAAGATAATCATCCAAAACGTAATAGTAACAGGTGAAGAAACATATCATTTTATGTTATTTTAACTCGTCGAGAAAGTCGAGTCAGAATATATGAAGATAACGATTACGAAGAAATAGCACTGAATCAAAAAGTTATATAGGTGCAATAAAGTAAGTTCAGCTTGGCAAACAGAAGACAATAAATGCTCAATAAGGGTATGTGACCTTATAAAAGTACTTAAAGATCAGATATATGGCTTAATATTTCATCATTATAGCGCGTCATAAACAACATAGTCGTACAACAGTTGATTTTTTTGAAAGATGAAGGTATTAAAGTGTTGGAAGATCTAGTGTCTATTAGTCTATAGTAGGCGACTTTATGAAGACACTTAAAGATCTGCAGATATGTAGTTTAATATTTCATCATTATATCGCGTAATATACAACATAGTCGTACAATAGTTGATTTTTGAAAGATGAAAGTATTAATATGTTGGAAGATCTAGTCTCTTTTAGTCTTCTTTAATTTAAAAGAGACTAAGAAGACACTGAAGAAGAGATTCATTCTGAAATTATAACATTTTTTGAAGCATACATTTAGAAAACGAAAATATTTAGCACAATTTTTGTTATACGCGCATCCCAAAACTTATAAAGTCATCCTCGTATTATTCCCTGGGTGAAAAATTGCAAATATTTACATATTTTTACTGCGAATATTATGCAGCATTTATTTTTCGTACAATATTTCGAACCTACTCCTACTGCAAAAAAATGTATTTTCTTAATATCATAATAACCTTGTATATCACGGCATTTTATTTTTAAAGACGCTCTATGTACACACTGAGGTATTTCAAATGGTCATAATTTGATTGCAGCCTACGCACAAACTTGCTGGTTTTGTTTTTTATGACTCGTAAATGTTTCTGAAGGTTAAAAATACAAGGATTAATACACATACTTTCCACATTTAAACCTTGCGTTAACGTTAAGTGTCTTAATTTCACGATGTTTTTATGTCTTTATATCCTTCATTTAGAAAATTCTGTAACAGAAAATAATAGATCTGACAGTATATACGGGCATAGAATAAACTATTATTTTTCAATTCTTCTGTTATACTTTCATATTCTTTTCAAATCGAAATATTTGTATATTACATTTACTCACATAGAAAAGACATGAAATTTTGCTAAAATTGTGTATTTTTATTGAAAGCTATTTAAAGAAATTCGTAGTTTTAATAAGATACTAAAAGATTTAAATGTATACACATGTTAAAAAAATCAAAAAACATTTATTGTCAGATCAAAATTTTGACTTTTGACGTGGTATAGAACAAGTGTATATTTGCTGTAGTAGTCACACACACATACTAATACATAATTACAAAAGCGGTCACACTTGTTGGCATGCCAGGTTCGTAGCAAGTACACTACCGGTCATATTTTTTTGCCCACCCCAATTTTATGTATTTCCTGAAATACGGATTATCTTTCGAAAAATCTGTTTTGTAATTATTCAACAATATTATTAGTGGAAGTAATTCCATATGAATTTCTACGAAAATCTTAAATTGTTTATGATATATCGTAAAGGTGTCATAAATTGGAAAAATGACATAAATATTATATAGGCTAATCCCTACAGTATTAACAGTTTTACCTGCATTTCCGAAAGGTATTACCAATATTGTGTTATTGTATTAAGTAATTACAATATTAGGATGTGTTATTCAAAAAGGAAAATAAATTTTATGTCAGTCATCGTACATCTTTTGTTGCGCAAACAGTGAAATAGAGAGTTATTGTGAATATTTTAATGCAATGCCGAAGACGAAGGAATTATCTGTTGAAGTGCGTGCTATGATAATTGCTTATTATCGTACGGGTAAAAGTAATCGCAAAATTGCAAAAGAATTACGAATTACGAAGATCCGCAGGAGAAAGAGTTTCGCCAGAATGTATTGCGCCTACCGTAAAACATGGAGGAGGTTCAGTAATGATTTGTGGGTGTTTTGGTGGAAGATCTGTAGGCGATCTCGTCAAAATTGAGGGAATCCTAAGAAAAGAAGGCTACAAGGAAATTTTAGAAAATAACGCTATTCCTTCAGGACTAAGGATTCTTGGCGAAAACTTTGTATTTCAACAGGACAACGATCCTAAACACACTTCTAGATTGTGTGGCGATTACTTGCGTCAACTAGAAGAGCAAGGGCAAATCTCTATAATGGTATGGCCAGCTCAAAGTCCTGAACCGAACCCAATAGATCTTCTTTGGGAAGAATTGGAACGGAAGGTTCGAGAACGTGCTCTATCATCCACCACTGTACTGTGGGAACAACTTCAAGAAGCCTGGGCACAAATTACAGAAGATACACTGCAAAAATTAATTGAAAGGATGCCGCGGTTATGTGCCGCAATTATAAAAAAAAAAGGTGGGCACATTGATGAGAGCAAAATTTAATAATAATTAATGGTAAAGTTTTTATAAAGGGTTTTCCAATAGGGACTTGACAACTTTTAATTCAATATGTGAACGCACCCTTTCACTAATCATCGAACTGTCACTGTCAATTTATTCAGTAAACTTAACATTTTCATCATGGTAAAGTACACGAACGAACAACGTCTGCAAATTATAAAAATTTACTACAGAAATTCGGAGTCGGTGTCCGCTACTTTAAGAACGTTAACTCCGATTTTCGGTCGTAATTCTCGCCCTAGTAGACAGGCAGTAACAAGTTTAGTGCAAAAATTTGAGTCTACATATTCGTTGTGTGATGTTGCCGTGCCTGTGAGACAATGGGTTGGTCGAAGTGTTGAAAATATCGCTGCCGTTGAAACGTCCGTAGCAAATGATCCAAATCAATTCCACGGCGTTCTCAAGAGTTGGGCATTGCCCAGACCACTTTATGGCGAATTTTGCGTAAGGATCTTGGTTTACACCCATACAAGATCAATCTGACTCAAGAATTGAAGCCGATGGACCATTTGAAGCGACGTACGTTCTCCGATTGGGCCCTGAAATTGGGTCCAACGAATCGACCGCTGCAAACGTGCCCGCGGTGGCCATATGAACGAAGTCGAGTTCCATTCATAAATGTTTTGATTGTACTTCAATCCGATAATAAAGTTTTTGAAATATCTCAAATGGTCTGCAGTTTATTTTGAAAAAAAGTTGTCAAGTCCTTATTGGAAAACCCTTTAAAAGCACCTCCGAAGATTCAATCAAATATTAATATTTACTTTATATTTTATAATCAATGAATATTTCCATATATTATATTTTTATCATTTTTACTAAGTTCAGATTTCATAAAATTTAAGTCCTGAATATTTATATCACTGGCTGTAGCTTCTTTATAGAATAATAATATTGCTGGAGACACAGAATTGAATATAAAATGAAAGTAATATATATTATTTCACGAAATCATTATTTCGATTTCTTTCAATTAACAGGTTAACCAGTTAATGTAAAAATTTTCACTATTCAACATACTTTTTCTAGATCATTAATCGTAGAATTCGATATAGTTCTAATAAATAAAATGCTGTACAAATTGTTGATCTACTTCAGTAATATTTCCTTTAAATTCTTTAAAATTGTTGTACTAACAAAAACACTGTAACTAATGAATAATCTTTGTAGCACCTTTTTTTAAAGAAAATTTATTCGTATTACATTAATAGGTAATTAGTTGTATAGTAAACTGTACAACCATAATGGTAGATATTCACATGATTGGTAATAATATCTTTCTCTCTGCTTTCTATACAGTTTAGATTAAAGTAATAGATTACACATCTTTTTTAAACCAAGGATAATAATTACTCATGATTAATTCTGTTTGTACAACAGATAATCTTAAAATATAATGAAGTAGGTTAAATTTAATGACTAGCTTATGTATTACACTTCATAGCTGTTGCAGTTACGAATACAGTTCCTTATTAGTAGAAGATAGTTGATTTGGAACGCTTTATTATTTTTAATGCAACTAATATAATTAATATTATGCAATATTTCTCGTGATCTTGATAATGTATCGGAAGAAGAAACTATAAATAAGTTTGTCATTAAAATTCAATGCTGTTTTGATGTTTCTTTTAAATTAAAGACTGAATTTAAAATTTATAAATTATTGACATAAATTATTAAATTTTCCATGTACGAAAAATGTTTTAGATTCACTTAGAATGTTTAGATTCTGTTACTTCTGTTCAAAATCTTTGAATAAATGTACTTAATTGTGTATACTTTTACAAAAGCACGTGTTTTAATGAAAACGTACTTCAAAAAGTATCCCTTTCATATCCATCGCTCTAGAAATTGGTAAGATGAATTCGTACTCCTATGAATAAAAATAATAAAACTGCATCATATTCGTGAATTTTAAAAATGTAGACTTTTGAGAGAAGCTTTGCATAATACGTTTTTACGTGACCTATTTTCATTTTTTCAAAGTTTAATATTGAGCAGAACATAGAGCAAAATTAACTTCTGCGTACCCTTTTAGTAAATAATGAAAGAACGCGAATTAGTAACAAAGAAACAGTAACTCGAGTCACAAGATACGAGGTGTGGCCATTAAATAACATGAAGCGTGAAAAATAATATTTATTGCGAATAAACTTATATTTAACTTTAATCCCCTTCAACATACTCTCCTCTCCTATATATACACCGCTGTATACGTGTCTTCCATTGTTCAAAAGAATGGTGTAGTTTCATCACTCGTCAGCCTCTTTAACAACTGTTCCGTTTTTGCTTTTACATGTTCAATAGACTGAAAATGTTTTCCCTTTAATGCACTTTTCACTTTTGGGAATAGGTAGAAGTCACATGGTGCAAGATCTAGCCAATATGGAGGATGATCAAGCACAGCAATGCACTTGTCTGCTAAAAACTGCTTCATAGATAGAGCATTGTGAGCTGGTGCATCATTCTGGTGCCGAATCCACGAGTTGTTCTTCCACAAATCCAATCTTTTCTTCCTTGCCCTTTCTCTCAGTTTGAATAGGACTTCTTTGTAGTATTTCTGATTAACGGTTTGACACTAAGCCATCCAGTCAGTCATGATAACACCCTTGATACCGAAAAAAACGATCAGCATTGCCTTCAATTTTTATTTGCTTATTCGTGCTATTTTCTCGCGCATGTAGAACAACATTATCTCCAAACACCTCCTTTAACATTTGTAACTATTCTGTTGGCGAGTTTTTTAATTTGACAAGGAATTTCAGGTTAATTCGCTGCTCGATTTTTATGTCAACCATTATCACGGCACTACTAAGTAACAGTGTGCTCTACAATTAAAGCTTGAAAGTAAACTAAAGCAGACAAGTGATGAAACTACGTGTTGTTGCTTAGGAAGTATCAAGGTTAATGACATTTCAATTACAGACACGTCCGATGCGATCTAATTGCCATACCTCGTATTGTTTTACGACGGCGCTAGCCAAAGTTTCTAAGATGAAGAATATTTTAAAATGTGTGAAAGTCAGAATGATAATATATTTAAAATTTAAAAAATCGTTGCTAGTTACCCCGCACCCCTTCTTCATTTACAGTCAGCCATGATAACACCCTTGATATCGAAAAACGATCAGCATTACCTTGAATTTTGACTTGCTCATTAGTGCTTTTTTCTGTCTCGCCTTTCGCGCATGTGACATAACATTATCACTAAACACTTCCTCCATCAGCAGATAATTAATCGCAGTGTCCCACCTGGAACCACGACTAAATCCACACGAAAACAAAGTCTTTAGATTTACACCGTCTCTTGTCCAATTAAAAAATCGCTATCAGAATATTTACAATTAACATTTGTAATCATTCTGTTAGCGATTTTTTAATTGGACAAGAGACGGTGTAAATCTAAAGATATTGTTTTCTTGTGGATTTAGCCGTGGTGCTGATGATGACAACTTGGTTATCGAAATACGAAAATTATTGTGAAAAGGAATTAATCTTAATTGATCAATTTAATCACAGTGTCCATTAAATTTTACCTACAAGAGTTGGGCCTGAAGCTTCCTGGAAAGCGTCAACTATTGTATTTTCCGGTCATCACGCAACTCTCGACACGTTGCCTTAATTTGTTGCAAACCCTTAAGAATCACGTTTACTTAAAGCAAAAATTAATCTAATAACAGCATAGATCTGCTAGAAAGTGAATTATAATATATATAAATTACAGTCCCTGTTTTCTGTTATGCAAAGGGACCTTTAGTAATTGATTACCTTAAATATAGTATAATATATATATTTTAAGTTTTAGACACTCACAATATAGATTTAGATCACATCTAAGTTATTTACACTGATTTACAACATCGTAACAGGATGCCGCTAAAATTGTTCATGAGAATAAATCATGAAATGCTTAAAACGAATTATTAGTATCGTAGTAACAAAGACCGAATTGCAAACTGAAAAATATTATTGAATGATTGAAGATAGATTTTTTCAACAAGAGGATATAAAAATTGTGTGAAGAATAAGGATGATTGTTTGGAAAAATAATGTGAAAGTTTTGATTTGTTTTGTGTATATCTGTTCTATGTTTTTATATCAAAACATATTGAGAATTTGCGCTTAAATGTGATAATATACTAAAATACCCTTTCTTTAAACGGTATGTCAACACTGTCATGCTTGTATGATGTGTTTATTATCAATATTAGGCTATTGCTTTAGCGAATAAATAAATGCGTGATACACATGAAACTATTCAAACACAAATTTTAAATCTGGCTGAAAGCAAGCAATAAAAGTTTTGTACTTTGTACTTGCTTAACTTAAAAAACAAAACGTTATTTACAATTTTTTTTAAATTTAGACAAAACATCAAAAAGGCTATGAAAAACAAATTACTTCTAGTTAAAAAATAGTGTAAAAATCTATATATTTAATAGCAAATAGAATAAAAATTACACTTTAAAAATGTTTATAATAATCTAAAATATAAACACTTTGCGCGAAAAAAATGTAATTCAGTGGATTAATGAATTACAAAATGGCAAACTGTACTTCAATCATGCAGTGCACTCGATTAATGTTGCATTTAGTCATAATTTTTTAACACTCTTCCAACACATTCAATGCAATCATAATTTTATGTCGGCTATTCCTTCACAGGACCAAACTAACAACCAGCAATCAACGAGAAAACTGTTCCACTAATTACCGTACCTTTATTGTGACTAACATGGTGTTATTGTGATCGTTATCTTATTGTTGTTTGTTGTTACGATGCACTGAATACTGGGTAAAATCAATCGCTGACGAGCTTAAGGATGAGATTCTTGGTTAAATTCCAGGCGACGCAGCCGCCACCTCGCGGCCGCCTCACTAACCAATTGTTAACTAACCTACGCTTTTTGCGAGGTATGTGATTTATTGTAGTTGTATTTCCTTTTTTTTTTATTTAGCATGTTCATGTAATGTTTTCTTAGATAAGTTTGTCGATAACAAGAAACTAATACATTTTACGTTGATATAGTTCATTTACGTAGCGCTTTGATACTTAAGTACTGTGATAACATAGTTAAGAATAATGTTGTTAATGGATGTACTACTTGATAGAACATTGAATATCTTAACTTAACGGGAATAATACTAAATTAGGGTATTGATTTGCGTTGGGGTTAAAATGCGGAGAGAACGATGCACATTGAAATAACGCAAATTAAATTATATTTTTGTTTTAGGTACTAAAATATAAATTCCCAAGTATGTACATATGTAGTAATAATTAAAATTTTTTATTTTATTGATTTTATTAAAGAAACAAGAAGAAATTAACTGTTTTATTTCGTAATACAGTACCATGCAATCGAATTAGAGTCACCATAGAAAGCTCTCTCATCAGGTGAATAATATTTATTTACACTATATATATATATATATATACACACACACATATATATATATATATATATATATATATATATATACACATTACAGGCCATCAGTGAGGAATCAGTAGATGAAATTTAAAAAAAAACATGCACGCTTAGTGAAACAAAACGTATATTTCTACAAAACTATATCTACGAGACAAATGAACTGTTTTCCTTATAAAATAAAATAATTTCAACATATTCTGTAGAATTTCTTATCATATTCGACTTTCGTCGAAGTATCCGCCTCTGCGCTTAATGATTTCTTTACAAATATTAGGCTACCGCGATACAAGTTTCTGGAGCGTATCCATTGATAAATTATTCCACACCCTTGCAAGTTGCTCCCAAAGCTGTTTCTGCGATTGTGGACGGCTTTCTCTTACGTTTCTATCTAATTCATCCCACAGTAATTCGATAGGGTTGAGATCGGGTGATTGTGGTGGCCAAATCATATTTATCAGCACCCCTTCCTCCTCTTTTTGATTCACATAATTTTTACAAAGTTGGGAAGTGTGTTTGGGATCATTATCTTGTTGTAGGTGAAAACCTTCACCAATTAACCTTAATCCAGACGGAATTGCATGTTCCTCCAAAATCTTCAGGTACCCCTCTTTTTTTAAAATGCCTTCAATGCCGTACAAATCTCCGACACCATCAAAGGAAAAGGATCCCCAAACAAGCACAGAACCTCCCCCATGTATAACAGTTGGCACTACACATTCGGGTAACATCCTTTTACCCACTTGTCTTCGAACGAAAACTCGTCGATTACTACCAAACACTTGGAACTTTGACTCATCTGTCCATAACACCTGCTTCCACATTTCCATGTCCCAGTGTTGATGGTCCTGGGTCCATTGTAACCGTTTTTTACGATTTCGTGGATTCAATAATGGTTTTCGGCACCGGCTTTCAACGGCCTTCATTCAGCTCTGCTCGAAACTGAGGAGCTGTGAGGCGCCTATTTCGTTTTGATAGTATTTTTAGGCGCAAATCCTCTTGTCTTGTAGTTACCCTTGGCCTTCCGCAACGTTTTATTGGTTGTAATGATCCACTTTGTGAATATCGTTTCACTGTTCCTTGCACCGCGTGATAAGATAAATTTAACTTTTGGACTATTTGCCGCAGTGAAAATTTTTCACCATGTAGCGTTATTATAGAACTACGAGTTTCTGCGTTAAGTTTCTTTCTTTTCGGCATTTTTATAAGTTACTTTTACGTCTGTTCTCAAATACTCGTATTGCAACTTACTCGGCCAAATGCTGCACGAAAACTAATTTTTAAATTGCTAAATACTTTACTATGAATTCCTAATACCATTATAATAATATTGCTTTGTAAACCCTATTAAATTTATTGGGGTATATAAAATATTTCTATTAAATAGACGCCATAAAACTATTAAAAGGATTTACAATATTTTTCAGAAACAAATATATTTATCTAATTTATAATAATAATCCGAATAATCCTCAGAATTACATTTACAACTGTTATTTCAATTATTCTCACCAAAATAGGTAAAAGTCTAAGGGATGTGTCTAAAATACAAGTGTTTTGTTATTTATGTTAAGTGATCCCTCACTTATGGCCTGTAGTGTACATACTTGGGAATTTATATTTTATTACCTAAAACTAAAATATAATTTAATTTGCGTTGTTTCAATGTGTGTCAATCATGTGCACGAAAATGGCTGTCCTAAATTAATCTTTATAAATAACATTTACAACGGACAATTCTATATAGAAATTATTTAAAATCCCTAAGTATATGTGGTTTCTGGTGAAATACCGAATATGAGGGGAAATTACTGAGTTTTCGAGCGCTGTTATTTGCATATGCATTAAATTAGTAGTACCATAGCTGACGGTACTAAACGTAGACGTATAAAGTTCTATTTCTTTCAGAATAATTCAACAATTTTTTAATCATCCATTTCTGTTGTAATATGGGCCGAGTAAAATAATGTTCGTCGGAAAAACGAGCAATTATACTTGATCTACTTAATAGAGACAAAAGCTACAAGTTTATACAAAATAATAGTTCAATTATATTTTTTTAATTGACAGATCGATTTTATAAATACCTTTAATGAGGATAATATAAATTTAATGAAATAGCAATTCAAATTGGAAATTATAAATAAATTTAATTGTCAGAGTTAATGTAATAAGACGGGGTTTATTTGTTTGATTATTTATTTGTTTATAATTGTTTACTTAAATGTTGATGGATATTGTTATTATATTTTAATATAAAATTTTAAAAAGTAATTTGATTTTTTTAGTACTATGTATCAATACAGATAGAAAAGTAAATTCAATTTCAATATTAAATTATTATAAAATTCTTACATTACTATATAGAATTAAAAAGAATTTTTCCTAAATGAAAAATATAAAGAGCATTACAATGATTTACTAAGAAGCATTTGAGTGTTTAATAATATGGTAAATATAACAAAAAAAAGAAAGGATTTTTATTTCTGTCAGAATGCACGTATAAATCACCAGCATACCTACTGAGTTTTACCGATACTCATGCCCGAAACAGATTTCATGGTCTGACAGAAAAACATACAACGGTGTATTACAAAAATAAATTTAGATATAACAATAAAATACTGAAGTGAGTATAGAATTAATATACTTTCAATATTTTACACACAGCAAGACAAACTAACAATAGCACTTGACAGTACTTCATAACATTTGGCAATCCAGTATGGTATTCGAATGATTCAACTGTATACATCAATTCAAAACAATAGTCAACTAAATATTCATAACATTTGGCAAACCAATGTGAGTCTTATAATAAACCCTTTTCACACTTATTCATCACAGAGTGGTCAGAAATTCACGGATAATCGCCAAGTAGAGCGACTCTAGGATAAATTCAATAATTCTGAGTCGACAATACTAATACAGAAATGTTACATTGGCATTAGTTAAACCATACGGATTATTTAAAGAAATGTAGATTTGGCAACCATCATCAATAAATCAGTAGGAATGATATGACAAAATAGAAGTTTTATTTATGTCTGATGAAAGTAACAATAATAATGATAATTAACGTAAATACTGGTTTGAAGACGAAGCTGTAGCCTTTGTGGTATTTAGAACGCATTGCAAAATACCTGGATAATTAATTGTATTATGGCGTACTTCTTGTTTATTGACCGAAGGCATCGCATAAATATTTTCCTTCAAAAAATCCTAAACAAAGAAGTCAAGTGGATTCATATCCGCTGACTTTGCAGGCTATGATATTGTCCCATTTCCACCGATCGTGCATGAAACACATGTTGGCTCTGACATTCGAAGGAACATTATCCAATATTTCCGCCAATACATTTACGTATTCATTTGCATTTAGTCTATTCTGAAGAAATATTCGTCTTACAATTTGAATGTTTAAGAGCCTAGCAAAACATTTACAGGAAACTTTTTCTCGTGTCCAAATTCTCGAATAGTTCTGTGATTTTCATTCGCCCAAAAATGAAAATTACAACTGTTAAAAACACTACCATGATGTGAACATGCATTCGTCACTCCGTAAAATAAGTTATAAAATGTTTGGACGTTTTTGGAATTTTGTTTAAAATTGTGTTGCGAAACATTATTCTTTGCGAATTGTTTCGTATAATGATTGTACTTTTGTAAAATGAAATGGTCTTAAAAGGTTTTCCGCAAGCACTGAAAAAACCGTTGTCTTGAAATGTTTATTATCTGGTCTATTTGTTTAGTGCTGCAAGTAGAATCCTGCTAAACATTTTCCAAAATCCCTTCTTCAACTTAGATCGTACGACGATGTCTTGGTCTATCTGCATAACGTTGACTGGGAACAAATGTGCCTGTTCCACGAAATCTTCGATTCAATTTTTGAAATGTATTAGTAGGTGTGTGCTGCCGGTGTGAATACCATATTGTAGATTCATCTTTTGCAAAGTAGACATTTTCATTGCAAAACTCAAATACCATGTACATATCAGGGTATTCGATGAAAATGTACATTACAAATTTTTTGGGATATTACAAAAATTAGATCAGTAATGGAATCGAAAATGATGAACGTTAAACTGACAAATGCCAAAATTTGACAAATGATTATATTTAAATTACAGACGTTATTCTGGACCAAGGTTGCCATGTGTACTTTAACGTAAAACAGCAGTTAAAGAAACGTTTGATATGGCATAAAACGATTAATTACACCAACGTAGTATTGCATAATTTTATTTTAAAAAACATGATTTTGCACAGAAAATTTAATAAAATTCCAAATATTTTTTGTCGCACATTTTCAACATTGATGGTCTCGTGCACCTTAACGACTGACAGTACAACATTTATGTATTAGGATTGTTGACTTGTAGCACTCGCAGTTCCATCTTGCATAAAAGTATAGACATCTCTACAACCTAAAGAATCAATACATTGAATCAAAACTGGCTCCATGATTCCTTTATACTGAACCTGGTTTATTGTTCCAGTAACGAAATAGATAGGACTATGCCCCTCTCTTGGCATACAGGACCAAGGCATTACAGTTGGGGTTGATGGTTTTAACGAGAGCACTTTCATGGAAATATCGAGACTGTCTCTTCCTAACGAAACGAGCCAATTCTTTCGTCATCTCTAATCACGATTCAAATTTACTTTAACTCTAAAACTTGGTTTATCTCTTAATTTTGTTTTCTTTAGCAGGGAGCCCATCATCAATTTTTTCTTCGTAGAACTGCGATTTTAATGTTCTTTCCGATAATGTTGTCTTTTTGTAGCACTTCACTAAGAGATCACTGTCGAATTTCTAAACTGTTTTTTACAATACGATCTTATGTAATCTTGCGACAACTTGTAAGCTCGGTGGACGTGAAGGACGAATTTTCTTGATTTAATTTCGTTGCTTTGTTCACGGTATTGCGGGAAACACATTCTCTCCTTGCTATTTCTCGATGAGAAAAGTTTCCAGCTTTCAATAAAGTCCCTATTGACCTTGTTTCATTTGCAATTTTTTCTTGTTATGAAATGTAGGTTTTGTTAGGAAGTGTTTTCCATTAAAGGCCAACTTCATTTATGATGAAAACTTATTTATCAGATTTATCGCCATTTGTTATAATTTTTTTGAAATTATCTTCGAAAATTTCAGTATATGTTACATTTCCATTTGCCGTTATTCTCTTAATACCAAATTGTACAGTTTAGTTCTTGATTTGAATTTTCCGAACCAACCCCGCTTTCCGTTAAATGTTTCGTTTCTGCGAATATGGTGGGGTCTCGATTTTAATTCTTCAAATGTAGATATATTCCTTTTCCTGTATGATAGCCATAGTCGAAGGTATTTTGCGTTGATTGTATTCTTCAATCCATGTAGAGAGAAGAGATTCCAGTAAAACAATTAAGGAGCTTTCGTTCTTTACAATTTGTTGTATCATCAATGTGTTTACGTTCTTTACAACTTTCCTAACTTTTTAACAGTACGATTACAAAGAAGCTGTAGGTAGATTAATCAGTTTTACAATATCTACAGCTCATGTTCCATCATCAGTACAACACACAAATCAAATAGCACTTATATACATAATTAACTGTATTTATTTGACAATGTTACAACTGATTACGATTTATATTACGTTTCAACACAGTTCACATTAAACTGTACGAGTTTTTGCTGCACAAGAACCTGGGCAAAGGAATACCCAAACTATAAACTCTCACTACTTTACACATTGAATCCTATCGACGCAAATTAACAGTAAACAGTCAACGCAAATCGAAATCCGAGTGTACTTGGTTTGTTTCATAAGATTTTAATATTAATTAATAAAAGGAAATATTCCAATACATGACAAAGTAGGTAATTAGTAATAAATGAAAATGTTAAAATGGTACCTTAAAAAGGAGATCCAAAATAATTCTACAGTCAACTAATCTTTCACAAACTGTTCTTTAACACTAAACAAAACAACAAAACTAAATCTGAAATAATTTTTCATGGCATATATTTCATGCCTAGATACCGCATGTCTATTTACAATATACATAATACATGTTGTATTGACTTTATGAGGCAGCATGATTAATGAGTAAGAAAGTGACCGCAGAATATGAAAAATCGATTCACATTATCATATATCGTATCGTTCCTTCTCCAGAAAAGAAAATTCTTTTTTATGTTACTATGTAACACAAATCGATCGATTAGGAGTTGACCAGCGAAATAAATTTATTTATTTCATACAAATCATTTCAGATATTAGCAAATCTGCCTGAAAAATTTGAAAACGTTGTAGTATTTGGGTATAATGTTTAAATATCGTGCTATACGGAGAAAATTCAAGAAATGCTCTGGTAAATTTGATGGAGCCTGTGGTTGACTAAATTAAGGTTAACCACTTTCCACAACAATTTTCGTATTCTGTACACGTATTTCAACGACTAAGTTATCATCATCAGCAGATAATTAAACAGTGTCGCACCAGGAAACCACCGCAAAATCCGCACGAAACAAATTCTGTACATAACTGCATCGTCGAAAGCAAAAATGCACAATGAAATTGTGCCTTTCGGTATTTGGAAACCACGACAAAATCTGCAAGGAACAAATTCCGTACAAAACGCATACTGGGAGTGTGCGTTTTGGCTTGGTTTTTGGCCGATGATGAAAATTTAGTTGTCGAAGTACGTAAACAAAATACGAAAATTATTGTGGAAAGGGGTTATATATCAACCTTAAATGATTAAGCAATGTTATGATTGATTTGGGTGTCGAACAAGGCGAATTCTTTTCTGTAATCAACGTACCCATGAAAACAATGACTACCATCGAATGATTTTTAAACGTAAAGTAGTTTTGCTGAGGTGGTGTCGAAATTGAAAGGTTTTTATAGTTTCGGTAGCCACGAATATGAAGCGTTACGAAATTTTCATATCATTTTATATCATATTTCATTGGAATTGGGAAACCATTGATAGTGGTTGGATCTCTCTAAACAAGAACACAGAAAACAATACTGAAAATTAAAAGTTTTGTGTTGATGAATTGCAAAGTGTTGGTGAGATGGATTCCTATACTCCTGACACTAGAACAAACACTTGTCAAGCGAGAAATTTACCAGAAAAATTGTTTTTTTTTGCTAGAAAATTATTACTGGTGATGAAACCTAAGCGGTAAATTATTGGAACTCTTCAAGAAAATGTCGTAGATATATTAAAGGTGTGGGATATTAAACAGGCGAAAATACAGTATTCAAGTAGAAAGTTAATAGTAACAGTTTTTTACTAACATTAACGTGGTCAGTTTTTTAATTCAATGTCACAGTTGCCAACAAAGATAACTTGAACTTTTAAATACATTTGAAATTTTAAAAGAATGTCCTGATTCACTTACTTATGCACACTACTGTATCTATAAGATATAAAAATATTAATAGCAAACATTACCAAACATCGTGAACAACAAATTTGCCACTGGAAGGTATTTTAAAATTTAGAATTAGACATTTGACTTCAACTATAACAACACAAACTCTCATTGTTCAGCTGGTTATTATTCTTGTCCTATGTAACTACATGAACAATTTTTATATGAAACAAACTTCGTGTATTCACAAAATTTATTAGTTCGTTAACTTCTGATTAAGTAAAAATATTCACTGAAACGCGCGAATGAACTAACAACAAATTTTTGACACAAAAAATGAAAGTTTGCTATTATTCATTATCTGGCAGCTTAACATACTATGAATCGTTACAGGCGATGTCACCAAAGAAATTTTGTTTCTTTGGTTATTGTTTTTAATAAAAATTGAACGCGAACATTCTGGAATTCAATTGTTGTTTTCTAAAATACTAAAATACTTAATTTGCATTTATTAATCTAGTTACCTGTTTCTTCGAAATTTAAATTCTTAGTACTACCTGTTATTAACTAAAGAAAGAAACGCTTGTTTCATTCAATGTTGAGAATGTCAAAGAACGAGCCTGAACTTGGTTCTATTGTATCATAATTCGCTTAAGATAGTGTAATTTAAATAGTTTCCGACAGTCTTATCGGGATTCCCGGTCTTATATTGCTTGTTGCGTTAGTATATTTATTCAGTCGTACTTTCAAGGAAATAGGATACTACGAATATGACATTATCGTAATTTTAAATAATAGTACAATTTATATGAAAATAATAATAATAATAATAATCTTTAATGCCCAACAGTTACAAAGACCATTTACAGGACATAATGCACTTAAGAATAAAATTAAAATCGAAACAAAAATAGGTGCAGTTAATGTACTACAAACAAAAATAAGAATTCAATTAACAAAAAAAAATATATACACACTTATAGTAATGTAATTCAAGTCATACAAAAACAAAAACTGAATTAACAATAATAGATTCGAATTAGCGAAAGGGATCCTCGTATAATGCATTGGCATTTCTGGACATATGGACCAATGGAGCCTTGTAGAGAATATTGGTTCTTGCCCTAGCTATTGAGAAGGTTGCCGATGATCTAGTGTCAAAACCAGGCACGAGGAAATCAATCTGGGGCAACAGCACAGCAGAATCAATAAAATTATTTATTAATTTATAAAGAAAACCGCCACTAGCTTTCTCCCTGCGTATAGAGAATCAAAATTGTGCCTAGCAAGCAGACCCTCATACGTCGAACCAAAGGCAGGATAATGACCATCAATCCTGTGGGATAAATATTTGAGGAATCTCTTTTGAACACGCTCCAGGAGTAACTGGTGGTAATGGTAAAGCGGGTACCACACAACTGAAGCATATTCCAATCTGAACCGGACAAGAGAACCGTAAAGCACATTAAAAATGTGCAAGCTACTAAAACCCCTGCAAGAACGAATAAGGAACTCAAGACATCTGGAAGATGATGTAGTTATGCTACTTACCAGGTCGGCTGAAAAGTCCCCGGTCTGACACATAGATGGCGCTACTATTATTAAATCCATATGTTTTTTAGATAGTACTAACCTTCAAACGAAACGTGTCAAAATTTGACAGCAATCCGACCATTAGTTACTATAATATTGCGTTAAGAGTGAAGCTACTTTTGTTATTTAAAAAAATGGAAAAAAAAAGAATTTCTTGTGCTGATAAAGTACTGCTTTTTGAAGGGAAAACTACCGTTGAAGCAAAAGCACGGCTTGATGAGGAGTTTCCGGACTCTGCGCCAGGAAAATCAACCATAATTGATTGGTATGCTAAGTTTAAACGTGGTGAAATGAGCACCGAAGACGGCGAACGCAGTGGACGACCAAAAGAGACTGTCACCGACGAAAAGATCAAAAAAGTTCGCAAAATCATTTTAAATGACCGTAAAGTAAAGTTGATCGAGATAGCTGACATCCTAAAGATATCAAAGGAACGTGTTGGACACATCGTGCATGAATATTTGGGCATGCGGAAGCTCTGTGCAAAATGGGTGCCGCGCGAGCTCACATTCGATCAAAAACAACAACGAGTTGATGATTCTGAGCTGTGTTTGAAGCTGTTAAATCGTAATAAAATCGAGTTTTTGCGTCGATATGTGACAATGGATGAAACATGGATTCATCACTACACTCCAGAGTCCAATCGACAGTCAGCCGAGTGGACTGCACGCGATGAACCGGCTCCAAAGCGTGGATAGACGCAACAGTCAGCTGGAAAAGTTATGGCGTCAGTTTTTTGGGATGCGCATGGAATAATTTTCATAGATTATCTTAAAAAGGGCCAGTCCATCAACAGCGACTATTATACAGCGTTATTGGACCGTTTGAAGAACGAAATCGCAAAAGAACGGCCCCATATGAAGAAGAAGAAAGTGCTGTTTCACCAAGACAATGCACCGTGTCACATATCAATGAAAACAATGGCCAAATTAAGTGAATTGGGTTTCGAATTACTTCCCCATCCACCGTACTCTCCAGATGTGGTCCCCAGCGACTATTTCCTGTTTGCAGACCCCAAGAGAATGCTCGCCGGGAAGAAATTTAGCAGGGATGAGAGGTGATCGCCGAAACTGAGGCCTATTTCGAGGCTAAAGACAATTCGTACTACAAAAATGGTATCGAAAAGTTGGAAGAACGCTATAATCGGTGTATCGCCCTCGAAGGCAACTATGTTGAATAATAAAATCGAATTTTGCCAAAAAACTGTGTTTTACTGTGGTAGACTGGGGACTTTTCAGTTCGACTGTTATATGCTTAGAAAAGCCAAGATGCGAGTCGAACAAGACTCCAAGATCCTTGAAGTATCTGCCGTTCGCTAGACGGCTGCCTAACCAATTAGGCCACCAAGTAGTAGAGCTTTGAGTTTCTTAGTACGACATAAATCATTTAATCATTGTAATCATTTAAAAGTTATAACCCGCAGTCAAGTCTAGATGCTAATAATTATACAGATATACATAATTAAACTCTTTGCGATGAGAAATTAATATAAATTAGTATTTTCTGTTGTGCCATCGTTGATTATATTCATAGAAATTAATTAAAAATTAGTTTGCTAGACGCTTACCTTACCAGGCAGTAGAGTTTGGTGTCATAATATGCCATAAATCACATTATGGAAACAGATCTAATAGTTATAACCCACAGCCAGGTTTATATGCTAATAATTATATAGAAATATATAATTCCATAATGTGATTTATGGCGTATTAAGAGACGCGAGACTCTACTGCCTGTTGGCCTAATTTGTGAGGCAGCCATCTAGCAAACGGCAGATACAGATTCGAGTCCTGCTCCAGCGCAGACATTTTAAATTAATTTTTGCGATTGTGATCAACGATGGCAAAGCAGCAAGTACTGATTTTCGCCAACCGAACTATTTTTGCAATAATCGAAAAGAATAAGAAAAGCAGGGATTTAATCTACTATAAAAGAAAAAGAATTCCAATTGTGATCTTCGAAAGAACTCACAAATTTGTCAAAATATTGAACCAATCCAATAAATCGATTTTTTCAAATTTTTTTCAAAAAATTTCTAGCCAATACTAAACAAAGAATAGAAAAAGAAACTTTGTTTCCCATATGGATAACTATTTTACTAAACTAACCGTCAATTATAAATGAAATTGTGCTGATTAACTCCTCTGAACCCCGATATGATAGGAATTCTTCATAGTTTTAGTGTCAGTACTTGATTTCTAAAGTATGGCGTATTAAGAGACGCGAGACTCTACTGCCTGTTGGCCTAATTTGTGACGCAGCCATCTAGCAAACGGCAGATACAGATTCGAGTCCTGCTCCAGCGCAGACATTTTAAATTAATTTTTGCGATTGTGATCAACGATGGCAAAGCAGCAAGTACTGATTTTCGTCAACCGAACTATTTTTACAATAATCGAAAAGAATAAGAATAGCAGAGATTTAATCTACTATAAAAGAAAAAGAATTCCAATTGTGATCTTCGAAAGAACTCACAAATTTGTCAAAATATTGAACCAATCCAATAAATCGATTTTTTCAAATTTTTTTCAAAAAATTTCTAGCCAATACTAAACAAAGAATAGAAAAAGAAACTTTGTTTCCCATATGGATAACTATTTTACTAAACTAACCGTCAATTATAAATGAAATTGTGCTGATTAACACCTCTGAACCCCGATATGATAGGAATTCTTCATAGTTTTAGTGTCAGTACTTGATTTCTAAAGTATTTCGTTGTAATAAAGACAAATATAAATAACCATTATAGTAATTTGATCTGAGCTGTCAATTTTGCCCATTTCCATTGTCATACCAAATTAAAATCATTCTTCGTTCATCAATAATTTGATTATTAATTTCACACTTTTCAATGTCAGAAAAAAAAAAGATAAGAACACCAACAGACAGCGATTCTTGCTCATACGTAACCTTGTTTCTCTCACAGCTAATCAGGTAGTCTCCGTTCTAACGTTTGTCGTCCATCAAGCGAAACAAGTGTTAACGTCATGTCATAGAACACTGAAATAATTACGACCACACGATTAGAAAGAGAGAGAAAGAGACTGTACTCATACACTTATCGAAGGCGTTCGGATAACGATCAGGGAGCGGTCCCGCAGACCCATTACAAACTCGAAGATAATTAGAGGATATTCTTTTAGAAAGGAAGTCTGTTCGACACGTTCAATGAACAACAACAGAACACAAAACAGTTAAGGAGATTGTCAGATTTCGTCTTGTTTTGCCGGTGTTGTACGAACTCGCGTCAATTATATGTCATATTTATACCATGTCATACCAATGAATTAACGAAGAATAGTTGTTAACATCTATTTGCGTCAAGAATTCGTTTTGCTTCTTGCAGTAATCATTCGGGCGATTTAGAAACGAATATGAATGTTTAAAGTCGGAATTCCAAGAAATGTACAGTTTCTTATAAATAAATGGAATTTATGTTTGGTTTATTTTCCAAATATGTATATGTAAACTACAGCCAATAACAGATTAAGAAAAGTATTTGAATATATATTGCTCTTTTAATATTTTTGATACTGATTATAATTAAATGCAGATTTTATACAGAGATTTTATTTATAATTAACTTTAAGATACAAGGTTTTTTTAACCTTTAATTTGAAATTTGCTTTAACTTAATGTACGAGGGTAGTTTGACAAGTAGTGAATGAAAAAGAAAAACGAATTTTTTAAATACAAAATAATTCTTATTTTTCGATATATTCTCCTAAAAGAGCAATAGATTTATTCCAACGGTGCTCCAATGCCCTTATGCCATCTCTAAAATGCGATTTCGGAAGGCTTGCAAAATACTCATTTACGAAGATGATAAGCTCGTCGTTAGACGAAAATTTCTTTCCACCTAGTGCCGTTTTCAATTTTGGAAAAAGGTGGAAGTCGAAAGGAGCTAGATCCGGCGAATAAGGCGCATGCGGTACTAATTGGAAATGCAACTCGTGGATTTTAGACATCGCAACTGTGCTGGTATGCGAGGGAGCGTTGCCTTGGTGAAACAGAATCTTTTTCTTTGCCATGCCTGGCCGTTTAGCACGAATCTCAACATTTAATTTTTGTAGAAGTTCTGCATAATATTTTTCGTTTACTGTGGCACCTTTTTGAAGGTAATCAATGAGCAAAATGCCCTTTGAATCCCAAGAAATTGATGCCATCACCTTGTTTGCCGATAAAGTGGTTTTCGCTTTCTCTGGAGGTGCAGAACCACGTTCTAATCATTGTTTCGACTGTTGTTTAGTTTCGGGTGTACTGTAGTGTATCCAAGTTTCATCGCAAGTAACAAATCGCCTACAAAAGTCAACCGGATTCCGCTTATAAAGGTCCAAACACTCATTGGAAATGCGCAAACGAGTGAATTTTTGATCAATCGTAAGCAATCGCGGCACCCATCTTGCCGAAAGCTTGGAAAGGCCCAATTCTTTCGTTAAAATATGGTGTACGCGTTCTGTTGAAATGTTTACCATGTCTGCTATCTCTCTCACTTTGAGTCGTCGATTTTGCGTAATAATATTATGGATTTTTATAATCATTTCCCTAGAAGTCACGATTTTGGGTGCTCCAGAGCGCGCTTCATCAACACAGCTTGTTCTACCACGTTTAAATTAATTTACCCATCTACTTATTGTGGCGGATGATGGAGCAGACTCACCTAATGTTTCCCGTAACTCATCTTTTATTTCGGTAGCTTTCATACCCTTAATTACGAAGTATTTAATCACCGCAAGATACTCTACTTTTTCAATTTTAACAAAACGACGTGTTGCTTCTTTTTCAATCAGCTGTCAAAAATAAACTAATCAACCGATTTATCTAAATATCGGAATGCAAACATACAAATAGGCAATCTAAATTACAGTGCATTTGTTTAACCAATTAGAGCGCCACCTATGTGTCATTCTCACTACTTGTCAAACTACCCTCGTATAGTAAACACTGTGGAGTTGAAATTTCGTAGCTGAAATTTACATACAGAATTTTATTAATTTTAATCTCAGTCTCAAATTACAAATATTTCGCAACACCTAATTTACATATATACTACTGTCCATACTAGTTCGAACAGCTAGTGAAATTTAGTAAACTCTTCTAAAAAATAATATAATTGCGGTTAAATATAAATAATATATTTACATTGGGTAATTTACGAGATTTATAACGAATTGCCGGCAAATATATCTATTTGAGTACTTACAAATAACTATTATATTTTATGACTCACGCGGTAATTCCTGGACCAATCTGTACCGCCATAAGTACGATTATTTTTGAGATAATATTGCAAGCACAACAACTTGCGAAACTTACTTGCCCTCACCACGAAGTGTATTGTGTGCTGAAATATGTATTAGTTTTCAAATATATACGCATCATCTTAGATCGCTCATGTGCTGGACAAAATATGACTTCAAGATACACGTGCATAGTGGGTAGCACAAAGAAGAACTGGCGTATGATCTAACCAGAAATATCTATTCATTTTTTGTTCAGTACTGACGGTGTGCAATCAACCATCTCGTTTGTTAGATAACAAATCATTTTACTCATTCTGGAATAAGTACGCAAACTGTAAATAAGTTAGCCTGAAACAGTTACGAAATTTTGAACCATATGCTCGCGAACGTATTCAAAATATAATGAAATGGGAATTGGAAAATAAAAAAACTCTGGGTGTGTGTGGTCGAAAAGACGATTGTAAGAAATTCTATTGTTAATGTCATAGTTCATATAATGTAACCACTTGCATCGTCATCTTCAATGTTACTATCTTCCAACGGAGTACGAGAATGTGCTACTGAAGTCTATTCAAAAATGGTGTTAAGTACATTAGAAAAATTTGAACTTTCGAGAAGACCAATCTTGTCGTTCATGACTGATGGCGTCGACTGTGGTAACTTCTTATATCTTACCCGGAAAATCCATGCTTTACACCTTGTGGCAGACACTATTCCGACACTTTTATACATACGTAAATGGTTTGATAGCGCACACAAAAGCAATGTTCCTTAAATCCCATAAATGCATTCGAGAGTTACACAGGCAATATCCTGACATCTTCGAACCTGTACAGTCAATTCTTTCACGCCAGGGAACACGGTTAGAGGCAACATTTTATTATTTTCTGCATTTAAGTTTGTAGTTTTACAATTTGTTCCTAAAGAAGCAAGTGCCATCAAGGAAGTCGAAAGAAATTTCAAAATGCTGAAATTAAAACGTATTTACAAATAATTTATAACAATTACAAAGTAATAGTTGAAGCAATTAGTAAATTGCAAAATTCTTCGTTGTAGTTTGTGGATTCACTGCAAGTATTAAGCACCGTATAAACGCAACTATATGATATCAATGACGACAAAAATATTATAGCCAAAGTCGATAGTATGCTAAGATGCAGATTTTTCCGCAATCAAATAAATTTGTAGTGAAGTGAGTGCGCAAATCTATTAAATATTAACAAACATTACTTAAATTATACAAATATTATATCAATAGACGACGAAAGAGCAGTGCCTGATACAAGTTTGGAAAATATCTCATGTTTCAAATATTTAACCGATCCTATCCTGTTTGTAATTGCGCTGAAAACGCTTCTTAAAAGGGTGTTTTACGTCTCATAAATTATATATAATTATTTATTTTATTTACCTGCTACCAAGAGCACGCCTGTGGTGCGCTGACCATATTCCTCACAATATAAGTATTGTATACAATATTTTGACAATTAATTCCTCCTAGAATCCATTTTATTTATTTCTTTCTAAGTTAATCTCATAACAGTATATATAGTATCAAATAAAATCTGTAGCTAAAGAACTGCCACATTTTTTTCTTTGCCTACTGAACGCTTAAGTTTATACAATGAAACATAAATAGTACCGTGAGTACAATCTTTCGCGTTGCAGGCATCATTACGTATAAAATAACCGCCAAAACAAGATACGTACTGGCACGAGCTCAAAAAAAAAACAGCAAATAATACAACTGCATGCTTCACATTGAAAACGTTCGCTTTTATTTACTCCATTTTTAAAACTTTCTCCTCCCTATCTGAAATATCCGCCCATACGTTAAATAAAATGTTTCACATTACATTCCAGGCACTTACAAAGTGAGTCTGTTAATAACAGCTTTATCTTGTGGATAACGAAACGTCGTGGGTTTCATAAAAAAAAATTAATTGTTCGGAAAACGACGCAGATGACTATCTGCTCGAGTAATTTAAGATGGAGGACAACGGAATTGGAATTGTTATGAAGTGACGTGGTGACTAATGTGGTAAATGAGACTCAATTAAATGTGGCGACCCTTGCGAGCAATTGGCAGTATAGCGTTATCAATTGTGTTGTGAATTATGATGATTGTAGCAAATGGAAGGGACGCTGCAAATGATTTCGACTATTTTTATTTAATGATCATCGGTATCCATTAAGCAGTTGTTCATGTATTCATACAACCTAATTACGTCTGTAAAAATTTATTTTAGTAACATTTATACGTACACGTATATACACTCTGTCGCAGAGAAAACCGAACTTTTTCAAAATAAAAACAAAAACTTCCTATTTTTGTAAAATTCATTTATTTTATTCAAAGTAGTCGCTTTCGGCTTCAATACAACGTCTTGCACGGTAATTAACATGTCGAATGAATTATTAAGTTCATCTTTAGAAATATCCTTCAAGGTCGGTGTCGACGCCTTTGTAATGGCTTCGACGTCGACATAACGCTGTCTTTTTATCGGCAAATGTGGTTTGGAGAACAGATAGAAATCACAGGGGGCCAAATCTGGTGAATACGGTGAATGGTTGATAGTTAAAATGCCATTTGTAGTTAGAAAATCAGTAATAAGCGTCGAGCTATGATATGATGCATTATCATGTAAGAAACGCCAGCTACCATTTTCACGATATTGTAGGCGTACGACGAATACACGCCAAAAGACGCCTCATAACACCAAGATAATAGTATTGACTTTTTGACTACTTGGTACGAACTTTTTGTGCACTATACCTTTCGAATCATAAAAACAAATCAATATTGTCTTGACTTTTGACTTCTCCAAACGGCATTTTTTCGGTCTTTCTTCGCTTGGATGCTTCCATTCAGAGCTTCGACGCTCGGTTTCTGGATCAAATTGAAAACATCACGTCTCATCGCCAGTTACAATAGAATACCTGAAGTTTTCGTCCTTTTTTGAGTCTTTAATCAAGTCTGTACAATGTTGGATTCGAAGCAATTTTTGATCATTGGTAAGCTTATGTGGCACAAATCTTTCTAAGTCCCAAATGCTGTGGCAAAATGTAATGAATTGAAACTTTGACGCTTGGTCTCTGGAATATATTGACCACGTCTGATCGCTAGATACAATAGAATACTTGAAGTTTTCGTCTTTTTTTTGAGTCTTTAATCAAGTCTGTACAATGTTGAATTTGAAGCAATTTTTGATCATCGCTAAGCTTGTGTCGCACAAAGTCCCAAATGCAACATGTAATGAATTGAATCTTTGGAAATATTTAATTCCATTCCCACGTATCGCAATGAGGATTTCGGCTCATTTTTAATAAATTCACGTACAAGTTCGATGATACATTCCGTAACCACAGATTTTTTTGCATCAGGATGTTCGTCGTCATTTATGTCCGTACGACCGTCTTTAAATCGTTTATACCACTCATACACACTTGTACGTGACAAACATGCATCACCATACATTTGTTTCATCGAATTAAACGTTTCTGTAAACGATTTACCGAGTTTAAAACAGAACTTGATATTTGCTCATTGCTCAGAATTTATTTTTGGACCAATGCCCAATACACACGCAATTTATCTGCTTCTAATGATGTAAATGCAATGACATTTTGACATAATGTATTGTTAATTGTATTGCTAAATTGGCGTAAACAAAAGGTCTAATAAAGGCCATAATTGTTGAAACTATTTGTCATTGCCATTTATACTGATTTAAATCTTGTGTAAATATAAGAAATAATAAATTAATTATTATTGGTAAAGGCAACCCCTTTGCCACATTCATGTATATCCTAGATACATATTTCAACAACTACGTTGCCATCTTCAGTAGAAGATAAACTCGGCGTTGAACAGAGGCTTGCAGTAAAGCTACCCCGTAAAAACCGCGAAACACTATTCGATGCTCACACAAACATCCGTCACAGTTTCCAACGTAATTTGCGCTGTATTATTGAGATTAACACAGAAAATAGTTTATTTTCTATGTAAAAATAACTGTAATCACTAAGCAAAGACTTTGTCGAACCTTTATAATTGTAATAATCAAAATAAAAAAATTAATAACGTAAGTGAGAGTATTAATGCCAAGCGACATAAATGTACATTATGCTTAATACCACATAAAACGTACGAATTCGTCTGTACCCTCGATTAAAATATACAATTTCTAATAATAAGAAGAAAAACAGTTGCACTATTCATTTTCTCTATTGTTTACACTTTCATTAGATCAATTACTTGATCAGAAATCCCGTTCGATGCTTTTTTTAAAAATTAAGTCATTAAATATAATAGACTTGCAATGGAGAAAGTGTGTTATAACCACGAACAGAAGCTCTGTTGGAGATTGTTATTTTATCCTGGCGAAAATAATTTTATGTGCGAAGAATATTCTAATTAATATTATAGCACACACACAATACATATTTATGTAGTTACAAATATGTTCTAATTAAAAAACACGGCATTTAATATACAGGGGATATATTCAACGGTCTAGGAATTTGGATCTAGTTCAATTGCATGTCTAGGAATTTGGATCTAGTTTAATTGCGTATATCTTATGTCACGCTATTGGTTAGTGACAAGTCTTGGCACTTTTACACAGCTCTCCTGCACAATATTGTTTGGTTTACTTCAGTTACTTGACTGATACAGACGTATTTCCATACTGCTGATTTTGCAACCATGGAAGACGCGGTTAAGTTAAATATCTATAGTTTTCAGCGGAACCTTTAGAAATCGTTCAACGTCTCCAAGGTGTATTTACAGAGTTTGCAGAATGTAAAAGTATTACTTATCGATGGATCGATCGTTTTAAAGCTAGCAGAATATTACTAGAAGGCAATGGATTCAATGAACGCCGAAGCACCTCTGCAAATGAAAGATGTTAGGCGAATAATGTTGGCCATAATTAGTGGTAGAAGAGATCCCATTGATGCGCCGATGGAATCTTCTGTCGCTAACTACTGCCAACATTTTTATGGAGAACGTCAAATCAGAGGCCTTAAATACTTGCGCGGTCAAACTTAGCTTGCGGCTGCGGTATGTTAATGATATATTCGTGGTTTTCACCACCTGAATGCCTAACAGACGAAAATTATCTTCAAAATGGAGGTAGAAGATCAAGGAAAACTGACTTTTCTTGAGGTGCCAGTGATCAAGAATGAAAACGGAACACTAGGGCACACCGTATATTGGAAACCTATACACACGAATAGTTACTTAAAAATATTACTCCATGACAAACACATTAGTTTTACGACCCGAACGATTAATAGACGATGAACACAAACACGAAGAAAGAACGAATATTAGAAACGCTTTCCTTGCAAAGGAAATTATATGTTAAAACCAAAAGCATCTACAATAATTCAAAAACTAAAAAAGAAGAGATCATGTCTAGAACCTTTCTCCCATATACAAAAAGTACTATAGACAAAATTAGCTGCATGTTAAGAAGACACAATATCGACACCGTTTTCACTACCCATAGAAAGGTACAGGTAACGCGAAGTACATATGCTTGTCCGCTAAAAGATTATATGGAGTGTGATCAACGAATAGGCGAAACAATATTAGAAGAGAAGAACATGGAAACACAGTTGCTAAGAAAGAACCAATATCATCGTTACCACAATATAGGCTTTTAACAGGAACCTATATTTCTATTGACTTTGACAACATCAAGGTTTTAGCGAAAACCTAGCGATAAGAATTATAAGCGAAGCAAACGAGATAGAAAAGAAACCTAACAGCTTAAATAAGAGTGATAGCGGTCAACGTTTATTGCATATATGGAAGTCGCTTTTAGCTGACCTACACAGAACAACACTCAAAGGAACCACAACCGACCGCAAACCTCGAACCGATTGCAAAATACACAGATTTTGAATCCAATCCAAATGGATGCGACGTCATCAAGGCACGCTCCCATCCATTGCAGCAGCGTATAAGTAGGCTCTACTAAATACACATCTTCGACTTCAGCAAGCAGTAGACCAGCTCCAGAGATGATGAATTCAATTTTGTTAAAGTGTCGAAAGAACGGTCTTTCTCAGGACACAATTCACACGCGGTCAAGAACCCGAGAAAATGCACCTTCATCATAGGTCTACGAAAACATCAAGCTACTCGACGTTTCTTTGAGCTCTCACTCATCTTCTTCTGGATGGAGCATGTTAGGATAGAAATGCACTGAATTGATATGAACATACTCCGGAAACTATTTTTCACCTGTCACTGTTAAACGAGATGTGTAGCAAAGTACCATGGCCTATAGAAGAGGCTCAACGGAAAGAGAAGAGTTCTCGCATATCTATTTAGTTACCGATTCTTTCCCGTTTCTCCGAAAATATAAGTGCCAAAATTGAAAAACTTTCTTACCCAAAATATACAAAACGGAAAGTAAGAAGTAATAACCTTTTTAACTAGCTGCTGTAGGAGTTAATAATTTACCCAAGTTCTGTCGAATAAATTCAAAAGTGATTAGTTGAAATGAAGGAAAAATGATACTCGTATGAAATACACTACTTTTTTCCACCAATTTCAAAAAATTTTATCATGTATTATACAAATCAGCGTTGTTCTATTTTCACTATATTTTCTACGACTTCATACAAATTTGTTTAAATATAGATTTCGAAAAGAAAGTTCTTACATATTGTACACTTAAAAAAATAAATTCACTTAATTCTCATAAATCCTTGGATTTTTCTACACACACGAACGTTACTCTGCGTTAATTTGAATGAAGTTGTGACCTCGTGTTGAAATCGAAAATAACAAAAGATTCATTACGTGCCCGAGAACTCCAATGAGAGAGAGCAAGACGAACGTTTATTGATTCAATTGAACGTAAACCGATGTCTCAAAACATAAATTATTATTAAAGCGCGGTAAACATCCGTTATTTTCATTTACACCAAACTTTATTAACACGAACACGATGACGTAAACAACATCGAAGAGATGCTATGCAGAACGATTATAGAATGCTTCGAAAGTCGTTGACATTCTTTATTAAAAATTTCACATACACATACAATCAATTTTAAATACATACATATATGGATAAAACGGATGAAATCAAATCTGCTGCTATGTCAAGTGAAATTGAATTATTGTCAATACTTTTTTCCAATCAGGCTTGTTGACAATACCTATGATTTATGATAGTCTGCTGTTGGTGGAACTCCGCTCAAGGTATTGAAAGTCAATATTTTAGAATCTAAATTTAAATAATTATTTCTGACACCTTAATAAGGAGAAAACTAAGGAAAATATATTTGTATATATGTATGTACATACCAACATCTGCAAGTTCTAGAATTCCAATTTAATATTTATGTGTATGTATTGTATACAGATGTTTGTATTTGCATTTAGTGTAATTTCTCCTTAAACTTGAATTGTCCAATATATACACTGCTCAAAAGAACAGATATTTTTTAAAATGATAATAAATTTTAAAAAATATTTAATTCTTTTGTATCTGAACATATTCTAATTTATTTTGGTTGACAAGCTTTAATGTAATTTGATTGAGATGAAGAGTATATATGTATAACATTTGGCATCTTAATATACACAGTCTGTCTCAGAGAAAAAGGAACTTTTTTAAAATAAAAACAAAAGCTTACTATTTTGGTAAAATTTATTTATTTTATTGAAAGTAGTCGCTTTCGACTTCAATACAACGTTTTGCACGGTCAATTAACATGTCGCATGGATTTTTAAATTCATCTTTAGAGATGTCCTTCAAGATCGTTGTCGACGCCTTTTTAATGGCTTCGACGTCGGCATAACGCTGTTCTTTCATCACCAATGTAGTTTGAAGAATAGATAGAAATCACAGGTTGTCAAATCTGGTAAATACGGTGAATGGTTGATGGTTAAAATGCCATTTATAGTTAGAAAATTATTGACAGGCGTCGAGCGATGAGATGGTGCGTAATAAACGCCTGCTACTATTTTCACGATATTGAGGACACACACGACGAATACGCGTCAAAAGACACTTCATAATACCAAAATAACATACAGCATTGACTGTACAAGCTGGTACAAACTCTGTGCTCTATACCTTTCGAATCATAAAAACAAATCAACATTGTCTTCACATTTGACTTCTCCAAACGGCTTCTTTTCGGTCTTTCTTCGACTGGATGCTTCCATTCAGAGCTTTGGCGTTTGGTCTCTGGATCATATTGAAAACACCACGTCTCATCGCCAGTTACAATAAAGTACCTGAAGTTTTTGTCCTTTTTTTTTAGTCTTTAATCAAGTTTGTTCAATGTTGAATTCGGAGTAATTTTTGATCAGTTAGCTTGTGTGGTACAAACCTTGCACAAATCTTTGTTAGTTCCATTCCCATGTAACGCATTGAGGATTTCGTCTCATTTCTGATAGATCACGCCCAAGTTCGATGTTGCTTTCTGTAACCACAGTTTTTTTGCAACAGGATGTTCGTCGTCATTTATGTCCGTACGACGGTCTTTAAATTGTTTATACCACTCATACACACTCGTACGTGATAATCACGCATTGCCATACACTTGTTTCATTAAATTAAACGTTTCAGTAAACGATCTACCGAGTTTAAAACAGAACTCGATATTTGCTCTTCGTTCAAAATTCCTTTTTCCGACCAATGCCAAATACACACTATTACTTATGCGCAATTTCTCTGCTTCTAATGATGCAAGTGTCATGATAGTTTGACATAAAATATGTGAAAGATCTACCTTATCGACGCATATTTTTTTAATAGATGCACCACTAAGAATTACTATTTTAAGAAAGTTCCGTTTTGTCTGCGACAAACTGTCTATAATTTATCTAGTTTCTTCCTGACAGTAATTCGTAATGCCTTAAGCGTTCTAGACGGCATGCATCTGACAACAATACGACTTCCTGCAACAGCCCAAGCATTTCTGTTAGATTTCTATTAATTGGCTTGGCCACTCCATTTTCTTTATATCAACTTCATCAATCTAGTTGTTCACTGTTTCCTTATTTCCAAAGCAATATACCACATTGAGAAGTAAGTAACATACTAGAGAACAAAACAGATGACAGCATGCGCATTTGCATCAAGACCATGTATAGCTATTTTTTGAAAGTTGATCCTTAAGAGAAACAGTTGAGATATCACTAAATATCTATATAATAATATAAATATTTTCCAGTTTAGCTACAGGCTGTTCAGTTTGAGCATTTAAAGCGATGCTCTTAAACCAAAATTTAACACTCTGCACTCTACCTAGTAACTCATGGAGGATACCAATAACTCCAGCACTATATTAGTTACAAGTACATACACTACCGGTCATATTTATCCCCCCCCCCAATTTTGTGTGTTTCCTGAAATACGGATTTTCTTTCGGAAAATCTGTATTATAATTATTCAACAATATTATTAGTGGAAGTAATTCCATATGAATTTCTACGAAAATCTAAAATTGTTTATGATATATCGTAAAGGTGTTATAAATTGGAGAAATACCATAAATATTATATAGGCTAATCCCTACAGTATTAACAGTTTTACCTGCATTTCCGAAAGGTATTACCAATATTGTGTTATTGTACTAACTAATTACAATATTAGGATGTGTTATTCAAAAAGGAAAATAAATTTTATGTCAGTCATCGTTCATCTTTTGTTGTGAAAACAGTGAAATAGAGAGTTATTGCAAATATTTTAATGCAATGCCGAAGACGAAGGAATTATCTGTTGAAGTGCGTGCTGTGATAATTGCTTATTATCGTACGGGTAAAAGTAATCGTGAAATTGCAAAAGAATTACGATTAAATCGCAGAACCGTTGATCATAACGTTAAAAAATTTGAAGAAAGTGGTACATTTTCCAACAAAAGAAGATCTGGACAACGCAAAGCGTCGACATCTGCAGATAACCGGCATCTAATACGGATAAGTAGACGCGATATACGAAAAACAGCACCAGAAATTGCTGCTGAAATGAATAGAGCGCGTGCTAAACAAATTAGTGTGTCCACGGTACAGAGAAGGTTAAGGCAAGCGGGTTTATACGGAAGAATTGCTCTGCGAAAACCACTACTACGAAAGCAAAACAAGATAAAACGACTAAATTGGGCTAAAGAACATAAGAATTGGACGATTGGTCAGTGGAATAATGTTTTGTGGACAGACGAATCGAAGTTTGAACTTTTCGGTAGTAAAAGGCGAATATTCGTAAGAAGATCCGCAGGAGAAAGAGTTCTGAGAGAATGTATTGCGCCTATCGCAAAACATGGAGGAGGTTCAGTAATGATTTGGAGGTGTTTTGGTGGAAGATCTGTAGGCGATCTCGTCAAAATTGAAATTTTAGAAAATAACGCCTTTCCTTCAGGACTAAGGATTTTTGGCGAAAACTTTGTATTTGAACACGACAACGATCCGAAACACACTTCTAGATTATGTGGCGATTACTTGCGTCAACTAGAAGAGCAAGGGCAAATCTCTATAATGGTATGGCCAGCTCAAAGCCCTGATCTGAACCCAATAGAGCTTCTTTGGGAAGAATTGGACCGGAAGGTTCGAGAACGTGCTCTATCATCCACTACTGTACTGTGGGAACAATTTCAAGAAGCCTGGGCACAAATTACACTACAAAAATTAATTGAAAGGATGCCGCGGTTATGTGCCGCAATTATCAAAAATAAAGGTGGGCACATTGAGGAGAGCAAAATTTAATAATAATTAATGATAAAGTTTTTATATAAGAAAAATGTAACTATTTTATGTTTATTTTACACTATTGGTACAATAAATATATTTTCGGTACACATTTGATATTTAATAATTTTGGCTAAAACTACGGGTGGGCAAATAAATATGACCGGTAGTGTACCTGTGATGTAAAGAAAAATTGAGTCGTTGCAATAAAACAAAACATTTATTTCTTAGCTATTTTATTTAAAAAACATATTCCAACTAAAACAACCGCGTCGTCGTAGCCGCGGCAGTGGATTTATTGTTAGCATTTCAATGTCGTAAAGGGTTAATACAATATTTTAGCCACAAAAGCATTACATTAATCGAGTACACCTGGTATTTCATTTGACTTCAAGTGTATTATATAATTTGCTACAATTCTATAGTTTTCAACCCAAATTTCAAAAGCGATAGTCTGCGGTGATTGCTTTAACTAATTTGAATCACTCCAGCCTTCATACTAATTCAATAAGAATACGTTGCGAATAGAAAATAAATAAAAACATAATGTATTTGTCTTCTTGTTTGTGTATTTGTAGAAATCGGTTGTACTAGAATCTGAACAAGCTTTGTATATTTTAAATATCAGGCTCAACCAACCGCAGTGATTGTAAACTATTCTAGAGGTTGCTGAGATTCTTTCATGTAAACAACCTCGTAATACATCAAATTACTTGTAAGAATAGTAGCAAAACTGCATGAAATACGTAGCGCTCAAATTACATCCAGCTTCAAAACGGCAAGCTCCAATTACCTCCTTCGGGTTTCTGTGTCATAAGAAAATTAATGAGCTCACTGAGCGTGCATTAGAAAGCTGCTGATTTGTTTCAATTTAACGCACACCCACTATATCTACGCTATTGTAATCCCTGTATCCGCATAATACAAGTTCGAATTACATATTGTGCTTCGGAACACTATCGACATCTTGTAACACTGCAGAAGTTTTTAATGCTCCATAATCTCGGGTCCTTAACCTTTTACTTAATTGCCATGCACGAAGCAATTGTCTATTATGGTATTAATATAGAACATTATGTTTAAGAATGTTACGTAAATAAAATAGATTCTCTCGTTGGAATTTATGAAAGAACAATTGGAAATTATGAAAAATATTTTCTATGAATGTGTACTATTTAAAAAAATATATATTTAACATTATATTATACTAAAATAGTGTGTACAATTTATGGAAAAAATAATGTACCCCCTTTAATCACGATTTGATATCAATATTACCTTCCAAAGCGGATCTCTACGTTCCTGATTTCAAATATGTAAATATGTATAACTAATGCAAACAGCATAAATACCAGGTGTACCGGGAAGTCATTATCGGTTTTTTCGTAAAAACCTACATAATTTTCTAGAAAATGGAAAAGTTTATTTATTCAAAGTATAGGTCATTTGATTCTACACATTTTGCCCATCTTTCAAGCAATTTATGGAAGCCATCCCAAAAAAACTGTTTGTTCTTTGAGCAAAACCGTTCATCGGGCCATTTTCTAGCTTCTTCCAAATTGGCGAAGTACTGCTCTGCAAGCGCGTGTCCCATTGATGCGAAAAGGTGATAGTCGGACGGGGCAAGGTTTGGAGAGTACGGCGAGTGCAATATTATGTCCCATGCAAGTGCTTTCAACGCTTCCTTGACCGGTTTTGCTGTATGCGACGGCGCCTTATCGTGCTGTAAAATCAGTTTACCGTGTCTCGGGCCCGTTCTGGACGTTCTTCTATCAATGCATGGTTCAAATTGATAATTTGTTGTCGGTAGCGACCACTATTAACTGTTTCACCAAGTTTCAACACCTCGTAATGCACCATGCCTATCTGGTCCCACCAAACACAGATTGCTGTGTCTTGCGACCAAAACGATTTGGCCTTGGAGTCGATGAGCCGGCTTCGTCAGGTGATAACCATGATTTTTTGCGCTTAGGGTTTTCGAAATAAATCCATTTTTCATCACCCGTTACTATTTGATGCAAAAATAACTTCCGATCATACCTTCGAAGCAGCATTTTACAGACGATTTTTCGATTTTCCATTTGCTTGTCATTCAATTGATGTGACACCCATTTTGCCATCTCTTGGATTTTTCCTATTGCTCGTAATCGGTCGCTAATCGTTTCTTGGGCCACATTTAACGATTCTGCCAATTGTTTTTGAGTTTGCGTTGGGTCTTCATCCAATAACTCCCGCAGTTTCGCATCTTCAAACTTTTTCGGTCTACCAGAACGTTCTTTGCCTTACACATCGAAACCACCACTATTGAATTGTTGAAATCAGGCATGACATGTTTTTATGGTTAGAGCATGCTCACCGTAAGTTTCTACCAGCAAACGATGACTTTTTCAGGTACGAAACTCGCTATTTTCAAATAGGTATAAATCTATGACAGTGTTACTTTTGCAAAATATAACATGTATGGCTTTGAAACGTGATGTCAGTAGAATAAAATAACATATGTGCCAAATCATAACATTGCATACTTGCATACACCTGGTATATGGAACTCTTGGAACGTAATATTGATATTTAAACGTGACAGGGGAGAAACATTACTTTTTCAACAGACTATACGGTAGTAACTAATATATATCGTAAACTTAATACCTGGTTTTAAGGAATTATTACAAATTTCACAAATTTTTCTAGTTAGTAAAGTTTATGGTGACAATACTATACAAAAACGTAAATCTCGACGATGGTTCATGAAATTCCGTGCGGACGATTTTTATTTTAACAACGCTTCTCGGTTAACGAAGCTTGCTGAGGTTGATGACAAAATAAAGACATTGATCGAGCCAAACTAACGGCATACGACACGAGAAATCGCAGAAACATTGAATATACATCTTTCAAGCGTACATGATCAATCACATGAAAAACCTAAAATATGTACGTCAACAGACTCGATTTAGATTTTTTGTGAAATCAAAAAAAAATCACTTGATGGTGAGTATAAAATATCTGCGATATGATCCTTAAACGCTAAAAAAATAATCCTGTTTTTCTAAGCGACTGGCGACGAATATTTTGTTTAAAATAATGTGTCGCGAAAATTATCTGGTCTCCATTTGAAGACTCACCTCAAACGCTATCTAAAGCAAACATTTATCAGAGGAAGTGTAATTGCATTTTAAGAGTGTTGTGTTTTCCGTGCTCCTAGTGAGGAACTAAGCAATTAATTCAAGTGTACATTGTATGCAATTGAAGGAATTCATTATCGAGGAACATCAAAAGGTTGGTAAAGGAGTGATATTTCATCACTACAACGCAAACAAGTTTGATCGCCTGTCAAAAATTATTGGATTTTGAATTGAATACTAACCGGACGTTTTACCTTCGCACTTCCATTTGTTTCATATTCTTCAAAACTCTTTGCATAATGCAACGTTTGATGAGCTTTTGCATTCCGAAAAAGTGGTAGCCAATACATTTTCCTGCAGATAGAATAACCATCGTGTTTGGTGCAGGAGAACTACTGTTTCGCCAGTGTTTAGATTATTGTTTTGTTTCGGGTGTATAATGATGAATGTTAAGCTTTGTTTTTTCGAGAACGTCCCAATCACTCACGAAAAATTTACTTTTGCACTAATTTTTGATCAACATTGAGCAGTCGTGGCACTCACGTCGCATTGAGCTTCTTCACAGCCAACTTTCTATTCAAAATGTATGTTGTGTGTTGTTTAAAGATGTCTACAGCCTTTGCTTAGTCAAACGTTTTCGAATAATGGTCTTTTAAAACTATAGCATCCATTAAACCATTCTTCATCTCAATATGAATGTTTATTGCTATTTCAAGAAGAAATACTTAATGACATGTATTTTAGTAAACATAGTTATTTGATTTATTTAAAAGGTTTTTCAGTATCAGCAAATTTCAACAGTGCATAAACCGAATTTACATTTGCATCAACTTAACAAATTCTATTTTTATTTTTCTTGCTTAATTACAGGGTGTTTCAAAAAGAATATGCGTATTTCGAATGCATATATTTATTAAACTTTAAGACATATGAATATGAAACTTTACACACATATTTACGAACCTCTCAAGTTCAGATTACAGATTTTCAATATGTCCTCCATCAGCGACACGAACAATATCACATCGATACTCAAATTCCTCCTATACTCGGGCAAGCATGCATCCTAGGAAACAAGTTTTGTAACATAACGAGATACTGCTGACCGTTAACCGTGTTTCCATCAAAGAAGAATGGGCCGTAAACAGATGATCGGAATATCGCACAAAATACATTAATTTTAGGCGAATCTCGTACTTGTTCATTGGCTGCATGTGGGTTCTGTAGACCCAAAATTCGAACATTGTCTTTGTTTACCAGACTACTAACATGGAAAGTCGCTTCATCACTGAACACGATGCCTTGTGCGAAAATGTTATCATTGTCAATAGCATCATGAATCTCGTTACAAAATGCCACACGTTTCCGTTTGTCATCAGGACACTGAGCTTGTAACAACTGTAACTTGTACGGCTTCATAGCTAACCGATGTCTCAAAACACGCCAAATTGTTGTTGTAGGCAGTTGTAACTCCCGACTGGCACGACGAGTTGATTTTGAAGGATTACGTTGGAAACCAGTTTGAATTCGTGCAACATTTTCTTCAGAAACACGAGGGCGGCCGCGACTTTCCTTTACAGACACATCGTATATCTAGAAACTGTCGATACCATCTGCGAATGTTCCACCCATTCGGAGGATCAGTTTGGTAGCTCAACCTGAAACGTCTTTGCACTGTAATCACGGAATTGCACTGCACAAATTCGAGAACACAAAATGATTTTTTAAACATATGACGGTTACCAAGAGAAAGAGAAGACAACTGACATCTAACGGCTATTAAATAAACTAGACTATGTATTCGTTTCTCCTAATAGCCGAGCCGAGGTCGATAGTTTGGACAAAATAATACTTTGTAATACGTATAATATATTCTTTTTGAAACACGCTGTATTTATAGTATATGGATGCTGGCTCGGCGCGTACTATCATTCTTAACATTGCATAATTGTCGCATAAAATAGTTTTTCAGCGCAACTGATTTCTGTCCGTCTTTAATCCTAAACATCCGGTCTCCAGAAAGACAAACGGACGCAAATAAAAATTATATTATTAAATTTCCACGTATTAGTTCGTTATACTTTGAAATAAATTACAATTCGCTCTAAATATATGCATCGGTATACATTTAGAAAATAATCGCCCGTTCGTTACCATTAGCTTCTATTTATAGTATCCTTCAAAGTATTTACTAATCTTTATTAAAGCAACTTACTTAAATTATATTCATTTGAAAAACATAAAACATAACTGTGTACTTACAATAAACATTTTGACATTTATTCCATTAAACCTCCTTTATACAGTAAGTATACAGTACGTAATTTGACCAGTTTAACGACGATGATCTCATCGTGAACGAGCATGTGTTTCTGAATCTGTTTTATTACTCAAGATTTCAATTGAGCGCTTTTTAGTTCTCTCCCCTTTTTTTGTCTTTTTGGTGTAACGGGTGCAGTGCATGGCTATGAGGTAATCCTTCAAGATCAGAAGCAACGATATCGTTTTATTGGCAGTCAGGAGCACGGCAGGTTTAGTGTTATGAAAGGTGATTTACAGCCGCGATAACTATATTAAGCTGTCGATGTTTAACCCACTTTTTGTCACTCAAGAATTTCTTTGAAGATCACTTTATACATTGTACTTGAAGAAAGAAAATTAAAGGTTATTTTATTTATACACATTCTCTGAAAATTTTATGTTTAAATTACAATATGCTTGTAATAACAAACCTTTTACTTACATAAAAATTCAAATATACACACACATATACATATATATGTATATAGATATATGATGTAAAGGTACTAAATATTGTTCATTTATACTTTTTAAATACTTTTACTACTTTTTTAATACTGAATTGATTCGGTCTTCATAAAGGTGTTTCAAATTTCGCAATTTTTTTAAAGAATAAATAAAATACATAATTTGCATTCACTTTCAAAAACTTTTTATTGGTAATTGAAGTATCATTTATGACATTTGTATGCGAAAAATAATATCTGCCAAATGGCCTCCTCTTGCAGCTCCACAAACGTCCACTCTTTTGTTAAAATTTTCAATGACATTTTGACATAATTGAGGCTATCTCACCAATGACACGAATAATAATTAATTCAGGTCACAAAAATTCGGTTATCATCCGAAGATATCGATCACCATTGACAGTTACAGCTTCACCAGCAGCATTTTCAAAGAAGTAAGGTCCAATTACACCACCTGACCATACTGCACACCAAACAGTAACTCGTTTAGGATGCATAGGTTTCTCATGAATAATTCGTGGATTTTCCTCACACCAAATACGGCAATTTTGTTTATTAACATAGCCACCAAGTTGAAAATGTTCCTCATCGGAAAACATTATTCTTTGAGAAAAATCAGCAGGTTGTTCATTGATGAAATTGATAAATGATCGACGTTTTAAATGATCTAATGGCTTCAGTTCCTGTGTTATTTGAACCTTATATGCCTTCAGAACTAAATCCTTGTGTAAAATACGCCATGTTGTTGTTCCACTAAGTCCAAGTTGTTGTGAACGTCGTCTAATGAACATTTCAGGATCTTCAGCAACACTTTAGCGAACCAAACTAATATTTTCTTGTGAACGACCACTACGACTGTATTTTTCACTTTTTTGATCTTCCACGGAATCGGTCTCTTGAATTTTTTTAATAATTCGACCAATAGTGCTTTTAGATGGACGATTTTGTAAACAATAAAATAAACGTAATTTTCTAAAAACTCTTTTCACAGAACGCTGATTTTCATAAAATAATTCAACAATTTGAATGCGTTGTTGTACCGTGTACGAAGCCATTTTTATAAATGTCATACATCACACTTTTTAAAAGCCTGCATACCCAGACAAATTCAGTGCGCCATCTATATTTTATTTATTCTTAAAAAAAACCGCGCAATTTGAAACACGCTTTATATTTGATGGACAATTCATATTCATATCAATTAGTAGTAACACGTAAATTGTTTAATATTTTCACTTATTTCTATTTTTAATTTTGTAGAAAAAAAAAACGACTCTATTTAATCGCAGCTAAATATTCTACATTTTAAGGCGGATTCGTGCATCTTCTCGTCACATAGTATTATATATCTGATTTTAAACGATTTTCTATGTATGTTAATTTATCAGTAGTGCATGGATCGACTTCATCTGTTTGTTGGAGAAAAAGTACCATCAAATGGGATTGTTTGCAATTGATTTGCATAATTCAAACACAGACGTCTTAATAATGAGCTGCGACTGATTATGAAACTTGCATTTATTCCTATGAACTTTTCGCATTAGTTGTAGACATGTACGAATTCGTCTCAATAGATAGTATTGTGAGAAAGCAATACTTTTTCCACAAACTGTACATGCATATTGAAATATTTGTTTTTAAGTTGTGTCACTGCTAAGGATCTTTCTCTTTTTAAAGCGCCTTTGAAATAAAAGACTAAAATACCTTTAATATAATAATAATACATAAATTTGCCTAACAGACATAAAGTCTTATTATAGGACAATACAATATTAAATAACATACACTGCAGGCCATAAGTTTGGAATCACTTGCATAAGTTAGGAATCACTTCTGAATATAATGAAAATATTGTAGTGGCTTTAACAAACATTGTAAAAATAAAATAATATTAATATACCAAAACGTTTTATTATAAAATAAGCAGGAAAAAAGCAAATTTTATTTATTTACATCCACTTATTTTTATTATCAACTAAACGGACTTTTCATCGAAATACCCTCCTTTTGCTTTAATGACGGCAGCACACAATCGCGGTAAACGAGACACTAATTTTGTAAGGGTTTCATTGGGTATATTTGCCCAAGAATCTTGTATAACTTGCCACATGTGAGTCTGGGACGTCGGACACTTTTCACGCACTTTTCTATCCAACTATCCAAGGGCACAGCGTTGTGTTCGAGAATCTGTCTGTAACCCTCCTTTTTCAAAACTCCGTCGATTTTCACCAGATCTCCTACACCAGCCGAAGAAAAACATCCCCAAACCATTACAGAACCGCCACCATGTTTTACCGTGGGCACCACACATTGCGGTAACATTTTTTCCGTAGCAGTTCTTCTTACAAATATCCGACGTCTGGAACCGAAGACCTCGTACTTTGATTCGTCGGTCCATAGTACTTTTTCCCACTATTCTATTGTCCAATCTTTGTGTAACTTAGCCCATTGTAGCCTTTTTATTTTATTTTGCGGACGTAGAAGCGGTTTGCGAACTGCTACACGTCCCATCAGTCCAGCCGCTCTGAGCCGCCTTTTTACTGTGGTTAAAGAGATCCGAGTTTCACGTTCCCTGTTAAACTCACCGCGGATTTGCGAGGCCGTTAATCTTCTATCTCTTTTCGACGTCAATATAATTGTCTGATCTTCTGCAGGAGTTGTAATTTTTGGTCTTCCTGATCGTTTTCTGTCCGTATACCCTCCAGTATACTGGTATCTTTTAATTGTATTTTGTACACCTTTGTACGATATCTTCATTCTTTTCGCGATATCCCGTATAGAATCTCCCCGATTATGATGACTAATAATTTCTACACGTTTTTCTAGCGATATCTGCTTTCTCTTCGCCATAATCAAACGATGTTTACTGATTCTACACACTTTTATGTGTCTACACACTTTAAATGATACGAAGCAACTAAAATATTCTCATTACTTCAAAATGTACATATAAATACTTATAAATATAAAAACTAAATGTAATTACAAAATGTTTATGCGGAAGGGTCTGCAATAAAATTTGTCCATTCCAGGTAATCGTTCATTATGCAGAAATATTACCTGCTCGAATAAATAATACCGCACGCAGAGTTTCCTTAATCTCTGGTTATTTTCCAACTATTAATGCATTTAAAACTACATCTTTTATGTAAAGCTTTATAATGTACTTAAGAATAATCCTTTGTACTTATATCAAAGTAATACGAACGTAACATAGATAAATTTTAATTTTTATGAATTTACTGGAACTGATTCCAAACTTATGGCCTGCAGTGTATGTTGCAGGTTTGCATGTAAAGCTAAATATACGTAGAACTAAATAAATATTTATAATTATTTTACTAGATTTTTAGTAATTACACATCATACATATGTACCCACAAGCATATGAAAATGCACTTACACTCACAGAATACGAAAGTGATAAGTACACTGATCAAGCATTGCTAGAGGAGTATAGTTTATATCCATAGCCAGTAAATTGTTAAAATAGTCACATATTCTGTAGATTGGCCATCTAATTAGTACATTTGTTCTCGGAGGTAGCAGACAAAAAGTGTTTGCAAGTCTAGTTGCTTGCCTGGGAACCAAGAAGTTTAACTTTGACAGAATTCAGGTGCGTCAATTCTATTGTGAAGAAGATGATAAAGAAATTTTATGTCATTGTGGTGTCTAGGAAGCTCTAATGGTTCAGTGTTAAAGGTAGTCAATAGATTAATATGACTGTAGCCCCAAGGAGTATAGTTCCCAGACTGACGAAAGAAAAGGTACTTTAGAAAGCGCCTGTGCACTAATTCCAGTTCATAGATATGTGTTTTATGAAGAGGTGACTACACCAATAGTGTTGTAATATGCTATTAATTGATGAGAAGGACTTGGTAGTTCTAATTATGATACCTAAAGTTTCTAATGCGGCATTAGATATCTCGTAAATATGGTTGTTGAATAATAGTTTGAAATCAAATGTGACAAGCAAATCCTACATGGCATTTTTCAAGATAAGAATTGTTCAAAGTGTAATTAAAGTAAATTGAGGAACTTCTACGAGTGAACGTGCCATATTTACATTTAGAAATGTTCATATGAAGCGTATTATTGGTGTACCATGTTTAAATAGCACCCAGGAGTTTTTGGATATGAGTGCAGTCATTGATATAATTAATATTAATATATTTTATTTGACCAGAATCTGTAAAAAACAGTTGCAGTATGTGGAGGCACATGTATAAATATGTCAGTTTAACAGAGCCATAGCCATATAAAAAAAATCGTTCAAATAGACTGTGGCCGTATGAAAATCATTCAAACAGGCCACAACCGTCCTTATAAGTATCATGAATTTACTCGTTATTCACTCGCTAGTGTTAGACGCACCGTGCACCATGCAACCCACAATAATGTACAAATGTCCGTAACCGACATCCGTGCACTTATTGAGAGAACGCTGTGTAATCGACGGGGAACTACCGGGCGGAATCGGTCATTTAAGCCCGTTTCGATGCACCGAGATACTCATGCAACCCACAATAATGTACAAATGTCTGTAACCGACATCCGTGCACTTATTGAGAGAACGCTATAAAATCGACAAGGAACTACAGGGCGGAGTCGGTCATTTAAGCCTGTTTCGGTCTCCTAAAATAGAATATGTACTCGGCGGTAATATTGTTGTCAGTCAGTATATTCTTATGTGTTAATTTTCATAATTAAATATATGCAAGTATTACAATACATATAGATATGAGCAAATTATAAATGTAAATATATTACAAGTTTTTAAAAAACATAAAAAGAAGATTTTAACAAAATTTGTTTGCAAATAACTAAATATATTGTTCTTATTGCAGTCTTAACAGCCTCAATAACTATTTGTACATTCAAAATTTGTTAGTACCTGGTTCAAAGGAATTACTAGGATGTGTACATTTACTAATCTAAATGCATTATATTCCACTTAATTAAATACAAACAGATCTCTTCAAATAAAATAAATCAGTTTCATTACGATGTTTGTCAAAGTACTGTAAACGTGCACTTCTTATAAATATACTTCGTTTTTAATCCTTACATTTATGATTCTTGTTTAATTATTAGTATATAAAGTAGAGTAATATTCAACTATAATTTACGTTGTCGTCTTCACGAGTAGTCGCAAAACTATTCAATCGAGCAAGACACTTTTATAAGTGGTGATATTTTGTATTCATACTAATTCTTTTGAATATCTTTATAGATTAAGTTAAATGATGTAATATTTAATAATGTAAAACAAATCGTTTGGGTTTGATTCTAAAACTTAAAAATTAATGTTGAATAAAAAACACGGTCAACATTTCGTTGTCAAAATACTCCATTTAAACGCTTACCAAATAAATTGTTTAAAAGTTTAATAATCCGCTGTCACAATATATACATTTCAACAACTAATTTGCCATTGTCAGCAGATTAATAATATTCGAAACATTTAGCACACACTTTGCACTATTACACTAATGTAATAATAGGTGGACGGATCAGTTATTAGTAATCCTAGACAAGAAAACATAATCTTTATATCAAAAAATTATTTCATTCATCAACGAATTTTGCTTGCAACTCATTACGTTTAGTCCACCGATATTCAAGCCGTTTTCATTCCTTCAAAAAAGTAAGATTTATTAAACAGTTCAAAATATGCATTAGTTTCAATAATTTCCAGTTGAAAAAAAGGCAGAGATCTGCCGAATAAGCTTTGAATTTTTGCTATTGAAACAGTCGAAAGGTAAGCACGTGCATTCTCTTGAAGAAAAATTACTCGTTTCTTCTTCATATGGTGCCGTTTGCGTTTAATTAGATCTTGCAGTTAATCTAAAAGAAGTGCATAATATTCGACTGTTATCGTTTTACTTTTTTGAAGATAATGGAAAGAATGGAAAGAAGAATCGTACTTCAGTTCCAGTTTGTCTTCTTCGGAATACTCAGGCAGAAGTCTGCCGAATAAGCTATGAATTTTTGCTATTGAAACAGTCGAAATGTAAGTACGTGCATTCTCTTGAAGAAAAATCACTCGTTTCTTCTTCATATGGTGCCTTTTGTGTTTAATTAGATCTTGCAGTTAATCTAAAAGAAGTGCATAATATTCGACTGTTATCGTTTTACTTTCTTGAAGATAATGGAAAGAGGGATCGTACTTCAGTTCCAGTTCGTCTTCTTCGGAATACTCCTACTAGCCTCAATCCATTATTTGGATTGTTGTTTCGTTTCGAATATCCAAGTTTTATCAGTCGTTATTATTTGACGCCAAAAGTTTTGTAAAGTTATATCTTAACTTCGCTAAATCGAAGGTTGAAACGCGTTCTCGTTCGCATTTGTGATTTACGGTCAATAAATGCGGCACCAGTTTTGCAAATAACACTCAATTCATTATGTAAAACCGAAACCGCTAATATGTGTACATATGAAATGTATAGAGCCTCTGCTATTTCGCGTAATTTTATTCGACGGCCATCCAACACCATACCATGCCCTTTTTTAATTTCTAGAGTGCCTACACGTCCTTTATGCGTCCACTGTGTTGTTCACGATATTAGTCCGGCCATACTTAACTGAAATATTCATCATTTTATGGCCGCAATCGATGAAGATTAATCCGCGCAAACGAAACAAACGCTTAGCTTTGATTTCATCGTTTGTTTAAAAATAGAACTTAATCACTTATGGGCAACTCCACTTTTTCCATGTTTCGAAACAAGCTAAAAACAATTCTCTTTCTATATAAACAATGAATTGGAATGAACACTAATTTTGAGAGTAATTATGTCTATAAAAGTAAAAAGTAAATAAAATTGTTTATTAACGCTACTCTCTTTCATCAGGCTTACTAATTACTGGTCCTTCCTGTTACGTATTAATATTATTTATACTTATAATAATAAAGTGCATCATATTCCAGTTTTCCGAGTTTTCTACTGCTGATGATGACAATTTGGATACCGAAATACGTTTTTAAACTTAAAAATTCCATTATGGTAAAGCGATTATTTTAATTGATTATTACAGTTCGCAACTGTCTATAATTTAATCACTAAGGTTGGTATATAACCCCTTTCCACATTAACTTTTGTAATTCTGTATACGCATTTCGACAACTAAGTTGTCATCATCAGCAGACAATTGCAAAGTGTCGCACCTGGTAAAACACGGCGAAAAATACCTGTACAAAACAAACTTCGTACGCGAACTACACCACTGAGACTCCACTTGGTTCTCAGCGGGTTATATACCAACTTTAGTGATTAAGTTAATCAACCACAGGCTCTCATCAAATTGAACTGTCTATAATTTAATTATAAATAATGTGTTTCAAACAATTACAGTCAGTATATTTACGAAAAGAAAAAATACATTAAGGATTAACAAAGAATCTTAAGGCCTGCTGGACCTGCTTCAGTAGTGGAAATGTAAATAGTGAAAACCGTTGCATTAACACTGACTACTCACATAGTATATTAAAGAACAAACTTTAAATATTTTTAAATAAAATAGCTGATATTAAATAAGACCAAATTCTATTTACTTATTTTTTTCAGGCAAAGCAATGAGCGAAGTGGGCTTGGTTGGCCGCGGGACGGCCCTCAGTCCAGATTCGGACTGTAACAGCAACCACCACCCCGGCTCAGCTAGTTGTCTCAGTAACACTTCATCTCAAGACATAGATTTCATACAGGACAATGACTATCAATGGTTTTTGGATTATGGGTAAGTCTTATGTCACTACAGAAATTCATAAATTACATATTCTTTAAACCGTCTTTCCGTCGTAACATTTTAATACGCATAACGTTATCATTTATATAGTCAGTCGTGATTCCGAGTTCTTTTGTTCGATACAGCTATTGTTAGTTGGATCTTTTTGATGCACTCATTGTACGGTTAATTTATTCTGTAACACGACTTCGTATGTGTCAGTATGCGTGTCCGTAGGTCTGTAGGGTGAAACGCAATATACTAAAGAGATATGTGTCATATTTATCATACGTATCAGGTATTTGCTTCTACTTTCTTTATTATACAACTTGACGGATAAAAAATATGTTTGTGAAACGTTTTGGAAAGATGTATCTTGTTGCATTAGAATCATTAATCATGTGTATGCTTTTTCTTTCTTAAATGTCTGAATTTAAAAAAAAGATTAGTGAAATATAAAGTAGAATTTATTTATAAGACGTAGAAACTAGCTTAAATGCATGCTATTTTGTTTATGAATAAATCAGAAATTACGCTTTTTTGTTGAGTATATTTTTGGTGTTATAATTAAAGACGTGTGTTGCAAACAAGTTAATAGAGTAGCACGCAGTGAAATATATGGTATATCGGGTGTACAAAAAGTGCACTCTCATATCACGACGCATTAGAAAAATCAATAAATTATGTATTTTATTGATGACACAAATTATCAAAATTGCAAACGTAATAAAAATTTTTGCAAATTGATTCACATTTTAATGATAACAATAACCATTAACTATGACGATTCGATCCAATTTTAGCAAATTTATATATATATTCATATGTTGTTCAATAAGTTTTGTCGTTCGATAAGAAAAACACGATTTTATGGTTTGAACTGTATTTTATTATTCAATAAAACCTCCCTGAACTTCAATACACTTCTTCCAGTGATATTCTAATTTATGGATTCCATCCCTGAAGTTAGAATGCGGAAGACTGTCGAAATACCCTCCCACGGTTGCTATTACCTCTTCGTTCGTTGAAAATCGTTTTCCACGCATGAAGTCAGAGGGAGTTAAATCTGATAAATAGGGTGAATGTTTCAACAATTCGTACTTTAATGCACTGATTTTTGCGATGGTTTTTTTGAACTTTGTGAGAGTGTACGTTGTATGGATGAAAAATGATTTTTTTTCTACAAACTAGGTCTTTTATCACGAATTTTTACATGGAGCTGGCCCAAAAGGTTACAATAATAATTCGAGTTTATTGTTTTACCGGTTTGGAGGTAATCCACTAACAAAATTCCTTTTGTATTCCAAAAAACTGATGCTAACATTTTCTTGGCCGATTTCTGGACCCTAACTCGCTTCGGAGCCGAAGTACCGGGTTAACACCATTTCTTAGCCTCTTATTTTGATTATTTTTATTCTTTGTAAAACGCTTTAAGTGTTGCTAAGAAAGACGCATTCGAATGTGTTTTCGTTCCATTGTTAACGAATGCGGCACCCATTTTGCACACAGCTTTCTGAAACCCAAAACTTCAGCCAAAATATTGCTTACAGTGTCTAATGAGATGCCTAGAGCTTCTACTACATCTCTCTCGGTTAATCGACGATCTTCCAAAACCATGTCCTGCATTTTTGCAAACAAATATAAAACATTTAGTAAATTAAAAAGAAAATAGTAATTCTATCAAAAATAAAATAACTCATGCCCCTTCACATCCTCTAATAGCATAATCTGACTTACATTTGGCATTGACAGGTATGTTATTATTACGTTCGCGCTCGTGATAGACTTAAGATCCTAGGTTGTCGACATTCACATAAAACATAAAACTTACTCTTTCCCTAAGCTTGATTAGGAATTTTGGGTTAATTCGCTGCTCAATTTTTATGTCAACGATTATCACGGCACTACTAAGTAACAGTGTCCTTTACAATTAAAGCTCGAAGGTAAACTGAAGCAAACAGAGAGACGAAACTACTGGTTGTTGCTTGGGAAGTATGAAGGTCGATGACATTTCAATTACAGTCTTCCTTGATGCGGCTGCGCAATGGAAGGAGCGCAGTCTCGCTATCTAATTGCCATTTCTCGTATTGTTTTGCGACCCATAAAAATTTCGGCGCTATCCAAAGTTTGTAAGACGCTAATCTAGAATATCGACTATTTTAAAACGTATGTAAATCGGAATGATAATATATTTAAAATTTAATAAATTGTTGCTAGTTACCTCGCACCCTGTATTTGCTCTTTTCTTCTTTGCTTTCTACCTATTGTACAGAACACCATAGGATAAGTTATAGTGTTTTGCACACTTATTGAGAAACCAATTTTATACGGTAACTTTCTGCAAAGCCTTCTCCACATTTTCTTACGGAAATTTTTTATAGAATTACAAATTTAAATACTTTAGACTTTCAAAGTTACCCCAAAACTCTATCAACGCCACCGCAATAGGAAAATTTCTTCTCAGTTAAGCGACTATAACATTATAAGGAAAGTATGTTTGAATACCTATTTGAAGGTATGTAAACGCGTATTGTGCTTTGACAAAATGTATTGATAAATTTATCAAATTTTCCAGATATAAAAAAACTATCAGAGAATTTATATTTTTAGAGCTTAAATAAAAACACAACTCATCGCAAACATCTATAACTTACATAACTCCAAACGCACGGGAATATCAATAAAGAGACGCGCACTTGGCGCGATGACAATTGATGATTTTGAGAGCGAAATTTAAACTGAAATAAGAAAACAATGTTTTCTATCAATCTTCCCAAGAACAAATGTCACTCCAAATAATGGTTTCTTTAAAAAGTCACATCAAACGAAAGAAATTTGAGTTGCAATTTGATTTGTTTATTATTTATACCTTGTTTATTTTGAAATGCTTTGACTCTACCAATGTTCGATTCAAGTCCATCAAACTTTGTTAATAATAACTTCACAATAATAGTGTTTCATGTGTAAGTATAAATACATACCACTCGGCGTCATAAGAATTGGGTTAAATAGTAAATTACCTTACAAACTAAATGATTATTCAAAGTGATTGATTGTATAAATAATTAAGTGGAATCTAAATAAAGAAAGTAATTTCAGATAGATGTGAACACATCGAAATACAATTAACCTTCGACTGCCGCCTATTTTCTTCCTACTTGCTCTGAATAAATTTGCGAAAATGGACTTTGTTTTCGAAATGATGACAAGACAAAAACATTCGCGCAGAAAGCACGTCAGACAGAAGTACCACAGTTTATTCAATTCACGATTCGAATTCTGTGCGGGTTCCGTTTGATGTCGTACTTCCTGCGGAAGCACAGTTCCTCCAACACGCAGATGAAGACCGTTTCGGTAAATGGAAGGCGATGCTGATGATGATAAGGATGAAACGATAAACGCCTGTCACTGTAGGGAATCATTCCGGTATGTCTGTCTTATCGTTTAAATAAACACACCAGTTTTCCATTTGTATACAAAAAAAGACGTGGATGTGTATTTTTAGAATCGAATGTATTTTGATTTCTCTTTCAAGTTGATACCTTTTGGACGTTTCGAATATGTCATATTTATGCTGAGTGCCTATGTGATGCTAAATATTTAAATCATATCTTTTATTTAATACGTGGAGGTTTTAAGATAAAAGAATTTGAATTATTTTTTTTACTCTTATAATAATAAATTAATTTTTTAAACAAATCGATATATGTATACGTAGCTTTATACAATCATCTATATTTATATTTAATATTTTCAAATTGTTTATGAAGAGGAAGTAATAAAGTATCACGTAACTTCAAGTTGATTAGCTAAGTTATTTTTATTCTAATATTTTTTCCGGGTAAAAAATCGAATTGAAATAAATTTTAGGTTCTTTATTGTAATATTACCAAATTTTTGCTTGGAGATTCAAGTTTCTTTATGGCCAAACAAACATAAAAAGTACATTACAGATTAAATAATTTTCTTTAAAATTATAAATAAAAATTCCAGTCACGCTCAAATAAACTTGTTTGCTGCGAATAGTTTTGATACGATTATTTATCTCGGGTTAATATCAAAGTAAAATTTTACTGGTAATTGAAATTCTTTATTTTATCATTTTGGGTTAATTTTGTTCTGTGAAGGTTCCCTGTTTTTTAGACACATTTATAAGTAAAGGGTGTTTCAAATTTCGCGTTTTTTTAAAGAATAAATAAAACACATAATTTGCATTCACTTTCAAAAACTTTTTATTGGTAATTGAAGTATCAGTTATGACATTTATATACGAAAAATAATATCTGCCAAACGGCCTCCTCTTGCATCTACACAGACGTCCACTCTTTTTTTCAAATTTTCAATGACATTTTGACATAATTGAGGCTCAAAACCCATAAGTGTTTCCACAGTTAAACAGCGATTAAAAGAACCAGTCTTCATGGACGAATTGCAATGCGAAAGCCGCTTCTACGCAAGCAAAACAAGTAAAAACGTTTAAAGTGGGCACGCGATCACCAAAATTGGACCATAGAAGACTGAAATAAAGTATTGTAGACCGATGAATCCAAATTCGAGATTTTCGGTTCACGAAGACGTGTTTTCGTGAGGAGGCCTGTTGGTGAGCGTGCCCGGAAGGAATGCATAGCCTCTACTGTTAAGCTCAGTGGAGGCTCAGTCATGATATGGGGTTGCGTTTCTAGATCCAATGTGGGCGATATCGTAAAAATCGAAGGTATACTAAAAAAAGAACAGTATAAACGCATATTAGAGGAAAACGCAATCCCTTCTGGAATTAAAATTTCGAATCAGAATTTTATCTTCCAACAAGATAATGACCTGAAATACACTTCCAAACTATGCCGGGAATATTTGCAGAAATTGGAGAACGAGGGAACCATAAAAGTTAGGTGCGTGGCCTCCCCAGAGTCCTGATTTAAATCCCATCGAGTTGCTGTGGAAGGAACTTGACCGAGAGGTGAGAAAATCGGCCCCCACATCTGCTGTATATAATATAAATAATAATAATATGTGGAAGAACCTGCAAGAGGCATGGGGTAAAATAAAACCTGAAACATAACGAAAATTAATTTTTTTAATTTGATTTTTGTTACAATTTGCGGGTTAAATGCGAGTGACCAAACACTTATGAGCGATAGTGTACATACATAAACATCCTTTAGGAAATTGATTCTTTCTGCCACAGATGAGTCCTATTGGTTTCATATTTAGCAAATGTAATACAAACATTTGATATTCACCTTTCAGTATCAATAGGATAACTTACTTCTTTTAAATCTATGGACGTTTATAGAACTATGCATATTTTTATATCCTGCTTCTAAATAAATCACACCCGAAATAGAATATAAAAATGTAAAAACGTACTTACGTAATATATTTTCCTAAATTTAACTTACGCATATTTATATATGTTATTTAAAAAAGAGAATTTTATTACGAAATATTTGTTAATTTATTTTATTTGCTATATCAAAGTATATCTCAGTGACATTTCGTAATTCTAAGCCACTGTGACTAAGCGATTCACTTTATCAGTTAAAATCCCAATTGGAAATACACATCAAAAGACAATTGTGTAAGTCGCGGTTTTAAATTATAAAAATGTGAAATTTGTTTTTGATAGAAATATCAAAGAATCATTCCGAGAATTCTAAAAGAACAAAACATATAAACAAAGGAGTAATAAATTAAGTTTAATACTAGGGCAAACTCTTGATATCTTCAAGTATGAAGAAAGTCGGTTTAAGTGATAAAGTAGCACTTTATACTAGTGGCAATAATACATCCATAACTAGTTAAGAGTGTACGTACATATCATTCTGTAGAGCTGAGAGACAAAAAAACTGCTAGGACATATAAAGTTTTGAAAAAATGTATACATATGTTACAATGTAGTGATAAATTAGAATACAATGATTATCTTCAATTAAGCGCAAACCAAGTACGAGTACAACTGGAGTAATTTCTAAAATCGCGAGAGATATCTTTCAGTGCGTATTATTAAATCAATTTTCGTCAAATTTCCAGTTTCCTGAAATGAAAAACTACCTCAAACTAAAATGGAACCACCGCCATGCTTTATAGTTGATAAATGTAGCATCCATGTTGCACACAGCTTTCTGAAACCCAAAGTTTTAGGGTTTCAGAAAGCTGTGTGCAACATGGATCCTACATTCGTTAGCAATGGAACAAAAACACATTCGAATTCGACTTTCTCAGCAACATTTGAAGCGTTTTATAAAGAATAAAAACGATTTTGTGCGTCGTTTCATCACTATTAATGAGACTTGGGTCTACCACCATGATCCTCAATTAAAACAGGAGGCAAGGCTGGTGTGAACCTGGTACTTCGACTGCTTAGCAACTTAGGGTCCAGAAGTCGGTCAGGAATGTGTTAGCATCAATTTTTTGGGATGCAAAGGGGAAGTTTGCCCTTGGATTACTTCCAAACTAGTAAAACAGTAAGCTCAAATTATTATTCTAATCTTTTGAACCAGCTGGATCTAAAATTCGTGAGGAAAGACCTAGTTTACAGACGAAAAAATCATTTTTCATCAAGACAACGCACTCTCTCACACAGCTCAAAAAACCATCACAAAAATCAGTGAATTAAAGCACGAATTGTTGTAACATCCACCCGATTCGCCAGATCTAGCTCCCTATGACTTCTGGCTGTTCTCACATCTCAAGAAATGCATGCCTGGAAAAATCTCCCGCGTTCTCACTCCAGGGATGGAATCCATAAACTTGAAAGTCACTGAAACAAGTGTATTTAAGTTCAAGGAGGTTATATTGAATAATAAAATGTATTTCAAACCATAAAATCGTGTTTTTCTTATCGAACGTTAAAACTTATTGAACAACCTGGTATAAACCTTCATTTTCCATATAGAAATGAAAGCACTTCTATAGCTTTAACCACCATTCAACAGTACTTAACCACTAGAAGTATTTAGAATGTGTAATACTATATATAATATATATATAATAAGTTGTATATATATATATATAATAAGTTGTTTATTAAATAATTTGATAGAAGACTATTATTTTTTCATTTAGTGGCATTGTACTTAATTATTTGATCGTTACCGCATGTACATAAACGAAACAAAAAAGCCTTATAATGTACCTATAAAATAAAATGGAATACGTTTCCTAAATTTAAGACTGTATTCATAATATTTCATTAATAGATACTAATTGGTTGCTCATCAATTATGTTTGAAATAAATATACAACACTTTCAACACTGAACGCCAGTGAATACTGAAGTCAAGTTCAAGTACTCACATAACTTCACCGATAGGTATGTGTATTTATTTATCGCCACAACTAAAACACATGTAAATGAACAACATAAAAATACCTTTTTAAAAATGTGTGAAATACACATGGAACAAATTGGAAATTATTTTGCACTGGTTAAACGGTACAACCTTGGTTATTTTAAAAATAAACGCTAGCAATAGTGGCTGAGTGCTGACGCTATTTCAGCGTTCCTCACGTTGGTTGAAAATAATTTTAGTAGATGGAAAGCGGTTGTACACGTGGCGACGAGTGAATATACGAAACGATTTCTGTGGAAAACGAGAAAAGGAATACAAGTGCGGAAGCACCGCGCGAATAACGTATTTTCTATCGGTTTATTCCGGCAACCTTATCAAACGTGAGGAATAACGAATAAGCGCGTTACATATTTATTATTTATTTCTCTATATGTATGCATTAGTCATGAAATTCTGAAGCGGTGATTTCGGTAAAATGATATACTGACGTCATTTTATTTTTAACTGTGGGAAAGTATTGGTGTAAAAGTATGTAAAGTATGTATTCGTGCTACGAATCATGGTTGGATAATTAGGAAAATGTTTTTTCACGGTTCAACTAAATTTATGTGAGTATCGTATATCTTCGTATATAATATATACACTACCTGGTATCGATGTATAGTAAAATCACGTTTTGTGTTACTGTACAGTTACTAACCCAAGTATTCATAGTACGATTAACTTCGAAACTGATTTATGAACATTCGAACTTCGCCACAATAAGAGATGCCGAATTTGACATACATAAGTTCGTATGTACTTGTTCAAATAAAGTAACTTACAAAGATATAAAATATGCGTCGTCGAAATAGTAAAGCCATTTATGTACAATTATCGCATTGTATGTATGTTAAACATTAAAGAGTGTTTCAAATTGGGCGGTTTTTTTTAATAAATAAAATATAGATGACGCACTGAAATGGTCTGGGTATGTGGGCATTTAAGGTAAAAATGTATGACATTTATAAAAATGGCTTCGTACACAGTACAACAACGCGTTCAAATTGTTGAATTATTTTATGCAAATCAGCGTTCTGTGAAAAGAGTTTCTACAAAATTACGTGCATTTTATGATTTACATAATCGTCCATCTGAAAGCACTATTGGTCAAATTATTAAAAAATTTCAAGAGACCGGTTCCGTGGAAGATCAAAAAAGTGAAAAATACAGTCGTAGTGGTCGTTCACAAGAAAATATTGGTTTGGTTCGTAAAAGTGTTGCTGAAGATCCTGAAATGTCCATTAGACGACGTTCACAACAACTTGGACTTAGTGGATCAACAACATGGCGTATTTTACACAAGGATTTAGCTTGAAGGCATATAAGGTTTAAATAACACAGAAACTGAAGCCATTAGATCATTTAAAACGTCGTTCATTTGTCAATTTCATTAATAAACAACCAGCTGATTTTTCTCAAAAAATAATGTTTTCCGATGAGGCACATTTTGAACTTAGTGGCTATGTTAATAAACAAAATTGCCGCATCTGACGTGAGGAAAATCCACGAATTATTTATGAGAAACCTATGCATCCTAAACGAGTTACTGTTTGGTGTGCATTATGGTCGTCAGGTGGTGTAATGGGACCTTAATTCTTTGAAAATGCAGCTGGTGAAGATGTAACTGTCAATGGTGATCGATATCGTCGGATGATAATCGAATTTTTGTGGCCTGAATGAATATCGATCTAGAGGATATGTGGATTCAACAAGATGGCGTTACCACCTCACTTTGCAAACGAATCAATTGATGTATTGAAAGAAACATTTCCTGGATGTGAAATCTCAAGAAACGGTGATGTTAATTGACCACCAAGATCATGTGATTTGACACCGTTACACTATTTTCTTTGGGATTGTGTGTCAGGTTTATAAAAACAATCTACAATCAATTCCTGCTTTGAAAGATGAAATTGTTCATGTCATTGTTGAGATAGAGCCCCAATTATGTCAAAATGTCATTGAAAATTTTAACAAAAGAGTGGACGTCTGTGGAGCTGCAAGAACAGGCCATTTGCAGATATTATTTTTCGCATATAAATGTCAGAGTTGATACTTCAATTACCAATAAAAAGTTTTTGAAAGTTAATGTAAATTATGTGTTTTATTTATTCTTTAAGAAAACCCTGAAATTTGAAACACTCTTTACAAACGTTATTTATAGTGCTTCATTCAATACAATAAGTACTTAGAGACGGGGATTGCCGAGCTAAATGGCGGAATAGTTCTAATTGTTGCTTAAATTTATAAAGGAGGCGACGATATACATTTAAAACGCCTTTGAACTTCCAGGGACATAACTATAAAAAAAACAATAAAATAAAGATTACTGGTGTGTATAGTTGATCACAGCAAGTGTTAGTTTACTTAAGCTGAATTTAAAGTTAATACTTAATGCGCTGACAAATGGTTGACTGTAAGCCGTACGATAAGAAAATGTAAACACGAACGGATGTTTACAATTTAAAAAAGCATTGCAGAATCTTTTTTGCGAGCGTAGATGTGGGAGTTAAATTTCTATTTAATAAAATACGTACATTCAACCGGTCACAAAAGTATTCGTACGTACACCTGTGAATGTTGAATATCATAAAATGTAAATATTCGGCTACGAATAAGGAATATTTACTTTCATTTAATTATTTACAACTTCAAAAGAATTTGCTAAATATTCTCACATAGAATGTTACAAAAGTTTTCGTACACTTCATTTTTATAAGATATTTCTCTATTGTAAGCTATAAATTTAGAACGAGCTCGGTAAATTCTCTCTGTAGTGTCACGTATTTGTGAAAAATAAACATTTGATGCTTTTGCAAAGATTAGTTGTAAAAGTTAAAAACACTACACAAAGAAACAAAAAAAACCTTTAGGCCAAATAGTCAAATTTATCGTATTAAGTTTCGTTTGAGTGTCTTCTGAAGTGCAAGTAGAAAAAATAATTTTCAGAATATCCTGAACTGTTGAAATTGTACTGAAAAAAAGGTAGCCAAAAATTCTGAATGAGCGTGATCAGAGAACTGTTACAAGATCAATGTTGTGCACTCAGGATAGCCATATAAATGGAATTTGATACTGAAAGAAAGTACATTAAAAATATATAAAGAGAATTTGAGGAAAAAAGTTTGACATTACGGAAGAGTACCACGTAAAAACCTTTCATTAGCGATGTTTAATATTCACTACCGTCCATATTAGTTCATTTTATGTCGAAACTTAAAATTTTTATTGTATTATTGTTTATTTGTAGATGTTAATAAAATATAATAATGAAAATAAAAGTAATTCTAACTTTAAATAAACAAAGATATACTAAACGTTCCGCTCATTGAAACCCCCTGCACGAACTGCCCATACAATTCGAGGCATCCGTTTCACGAGTTTCTCAAGGACTTTATTCGGTACACTATTCCATTCTTCTTGCAATATGTTCCACAAGTTATTTGTTGAAGTAGGACACACTTTTCGGACCCTATTGCCAAATTCGTCCCATAACAATTCTATGGGATCGGGGCTTTGCGATGGCCATCTCATCATTTGTAAGGAATTTTTGTTTCGTTCGCTATTTAAGAAACTCTTACGTATTACTGCTAAGTGTTTGGGGTCGTCCTGCATAAACAAAATTTTCCACGATTAAACGTAGCCCCGATGGTACTGCATTTTCTTGCAATATTTCTAAATAACCCTCCATTCGCAAAATACCCTCGATTCGCTTCAAGTCCCCTGTACCGGCGTAGCAAAAACAAACCCAAATAAGCGCAGAACTTTTTCCTTGTTTGACGGTTGGCACTATACAATCCCACAGCATTCTTTAACCACCCGTGTATACAAAAACGCGCTTTGATTGTTCAAACACTTCAAACTTTGATTCATCAGTCCATAGTTTTATGGACTGATGCCTTTGCCAATCATCCAGTCATCCAATCTCTGCCTGTTTCCGCCCATTGTTGTCGTTTTCGCCTGTTTGCCCGTCGAAGTAAAGGTTTTCTTACAGCAATGCGGCCGTGAAGATTTGCAGCTACTAATTTTTTACCGTAGTAACGGAAGGTTTGTAACGTCGTGTTGGATCTAAAATATCAGCTACAATATTTACTATAAAATTACCTTATAGTATCAGTTGCTTCGTCAACATTGATCCAAATAAGTCTATTTGAAATGTAGACTTATCTGCAACATGTTTTTTAGTATACTTTTACTAACTTTTGTAAAAAATTTCTAAAACAGGTTTAGTTTATTGAAAGGTAGTATATGTTGGTTGCTATAAGAAAATCACATAAATAATTATTTAAAGCTATCTGCTTCTGGGTTTCCGGGCTGGAACCGCGTCACTAGTATATCTGCCGACGTTTCGTACCCATTTGTATGGGACATCTTCAGGGCTGAACTACTGCACTGAAACTGGTGTAAGTCGATTGGGGACGTGTTTATATATATATTCCATATATAAACACGTCCCCCATCGACTTACACCAGTTTCAGTGCAGTAGTTCAGCCCTGAAGATGTCCCATACAAATGGGTACGAAACGTCGGCAGATATACTAGTGACGCGGTTCCAGCCCGGAAACCCAGAAGCAGATAGCATGGACCACGACCGCGGAAGTCTACGTACCAAATTAATTATTTAAAGCCTCTGTAAAAATTTCATTTAAAAGTGCTTGATGTGTTTTTGTATTAATATATCTACATTTTTATAAACAAACTAAATGCTCTTGGCAAGTGCTGCAATATACTTCAACGTCATTTACTATAGACATACAGTCGATATGATTATTGTTTCATTTTCCTATTAATTGCCGATTATGACTAGTGTCCTTTTTATAAAATAAATATAAACGAAAAGATTCAAAGTAGAATAAAAATGAAATAAAATAAGAAGGTACCAAAAAAAAATAAAAAGCTAAATATTGAATTGTTATCAAACGGTGAATATAAATAAAACAATCTAATGGGTGTTTTTTAAGCTGCATAAGAACTATCGATATCGATAACTATGGTTTGACAGCTGATAATGTCAAACTGTCTTTACATTTCTATTCGGTAAGGTTTGGCAAGTCATTATGAATCGTTTAATGCTAGAACAATGCTTGCAAATTGTAGAAATTTACTTTGAAAAAAATAAATCTGTTCGCAAAGTTCATAGAGCACTTCGTCCATTTTACGGTCAACATAATCGGCCTAGTGAGCAAGCAATTCGTGCAGTTATTGATCGTTTTCGCACTAATTTTACTCTTCTCGATTCAAAACCATCAACAAGATAAAGAAATGCGCGCACCGAAGAGAATATTGCTGCTGTAGCGCGAAGTATTGAAGAAGACGCCGAAAGGTCGATTCGTCGTTGTTCTCAACTTGTTGGAATTTGTCTTACGACTACCTGGAAAATTTTACGTAAGTATCATCACTTACGTTCCTATAAAATACAGCTCGTGCCAGAATTGAAGCCAAAAGACCATCGTTTAAGTCGCATTTTTGCTGTTTGGCTCATTTGAAACTGGCCGATGAATATTTTTACCAAAGAATTGTGTTTAGCGATGAAGCTTATTTCTGGTTAAATGGCTACGTCAATAAGCAAAATTGCCGTATTTGGAGTGAAGACAATCCTCAAGCCGTTAACGAATCACCATTACATTCATTAAAATTGACTTTTTGGTGCGGTTTACGTGCCGACGGCATCATCGGTCCTTATTTCTTTCGAAATGAGGAAGGAGATGCCCTTACGGTGAATAGCGAGCGCTATCGAGCCATGGTAACTGAATTTTTGTTTCCAAAAATTAATCAGCTAAACATCGACGGCATTTGCTTCCAACAAGACCATGCAAATTGCCATACAGCGCGCTTAATGATCGATTTATTGCAAAATTAATTTGGTGACAACTTTATTTCTAGAAGTGGTCCTGTTCACATTTAACGACTCTGGATTACTTTTTATGAGGCTATGTCATTGGTTTATGCCGACAAACCAGCTACTCTTGGAACTCATTGGAAGCCAAAATTCAAGCCACCATTGACGCCATACGGCGAGATTTATTGGAAAAAGTAGTCAAAAATTGGACTGATCGAATGGACCATGTAACTCGTAGCCGCGGCGGACATATGTCGGAAATCGTATTTAAAAAATAAATGCCATGAAATTATCTTATCTATTATAATAAAAAAAAAATTCATTACAACAATATTTCTGTCTTGAATTATCATTTTAAGTTCTCAAACTCTTAAAAAAACACCCTATATAAATCCCTTGTATACTGTAAAATTAAATAATCTTTTTTGCGAAAAATAAATTGCAACCTTTGAAAATTATACATATGTATGACTAATGATGAACAAACGACAATAACTACACAATAATAGTAATGTCTGACTGTACATTTATAGTTAGAGATAAGATATGACTTCAGAAACAGTAATCGGATTATAAAGGATAAATCCTCGTAATTGCACTGTAATTACCGCTTAGGTTCTACTCGCATAAGTGGGCGATGGGTCTTACACAACTGAAGTAAATCACTTCCCATTGCTAAATTATTTATTTATAAAAGAATATTTCCTACCATTATAAATTTTATACATTTTTTAGACATTTAGCTAAACTGTTAAGATTTAGGTAATGAAACCAGAAAAGTACGATTTTTTATTTCATATAAATATTGTCTATGAAGAGTATTAGATTTATTACACACCGTCTTTTGGTATAGTTCAGTTCAATTTATTTTAATTTTACTAAACAGAAAATATATACCTTTATAGCATCCTTTGGTTTGAGAATGCGATAAGTTAACAATAATGTGATCGAGGTTCCCTGGGCCGTAAATGCGCAGGGGTGTATTTTGTAAAATTTTTGCAATTATTTATAAATGTGTGTTATATATATATATATATATATATATATATATATATATATATATATATATATATATATCTCAGGACACAACTCACACGCGGCTTAGAACGCGAGAAAATACACTATCGGTCATAAGTATTTGGTCACCCTTGTTTCGTTACAGTTTCTATAGAAAAGTAATTATAAAATTTATTTCTGTAGTAAGAATTAGTTTCCTAGTAAACATTTAAAATCTATAAAAGCTTATTCAAAAATAATTATGGTATTACCCTATTATTAGCAATGAATGATAATACCCTAATAAAACTCCAGGTAGAATAATTGCATTTAAGGGATTAGATCGCTCAATTCTTGGAAATTGTCGATCGTTATGATTTTAATTTAAGGAAGGATATTATTGTAAACTATTAAGTATTTATACTTGGGTTTTCGGCAAAATTGCAGTTAGTTTTTGTGAGGTGCACATAGTTATAACATCGTGTGTTTCGAATTTCAATCGGTTAGAAATGCCTAAACGGTAAGAATTGAGTATATAGCTTTTTAGTTCTCTCCTTTTTATTGTCTTTTTGGTGTAACGGGTGCAGTGCATGGCTATGAGGTAATCCTTCAAAATCAGAAGCAACGATATCGTTTTATTGACAGTCTGGAGCACGGCAGGTTTTGTGTCATGAAAGGTGATTTACACCCGCGATAACTATATTAAGCCGTCGATGTTTAACCCACTTTTTGTCACTCAAAAATTTCTTTGAAGATCACTCTATACATTGTACTTGACGAAAGAAAATTAAAGGTTATTTTATTTATACGCATTCACTGAAAATTTTATGTTTAAATTACAATATCCTTGTAATAACAAACATTTTACTTACATAAAAATTAAAATACACACACACACACACATATATATACAGACTTGTTCATTCTAGAATTAGATATGCGCTGTCCACAAGTGGAAAGAGTGCAGTTAGGTTAAAGCGCGCGAAAAAGGAGGATAGAATATCTCTCACTGGCAGTTTAGTTTTCTCCCACTTTTGTATTGCAAACAACTTCCCCTACTTTCTCGCGTTTATTTCAAGAATATTTTATTAGTTTCACGCCAAACGGCAAAACATTTCAAGAAAATAGCCATGTTTGAAAATCTTTTTAATTTTTAGAATTTTCTATTTCATTTATTTCAAGAATATTTTATTAGTTTCACGCCAAACGGCAAAACATTTCAAGAAAATAGCCATGTTTGAAAATCTTTTTAATTTTTAGAATTTTCTATTTCATTTATTTCAAGAATATTTTATTAGTTTCACGCCAAACGGCAAAACATTTCAAGAAAATAGCCATGTTTGAAAATCTTTTTAATTTTTAGAATTTTCTATTTCATTTATTTCAAGAATATTTTATTAGTTTCACGCCAAACGGCAAAACATTTCAAGAAAATAGCCATGTTGCATTTTATTAAAAGATTCAAATAAAATGCATCAAATAATTTATACAATTCAAAAATGTAGGTACGTATTGTCAATGCACGCGAGAAAGTAGGGGAAGTTGTTTGCAATACAAAAGTGGGAGAAAACGAAACTGCCAGTGAGAGATATTCTATCCTCCTTTCTCGCGCGCTTTAACCTAACTGCACTCTTTCCACTTGTGGACAGCGCATATCTAATTCTAGAATGACCAAGTCTGTATACGGCAAAATTGCAGATAGTTTTTGTGAGGTGCTCATAGGGATAACATCGTATGCTTCGAAGAAGTTCAAGCGGTTAGAAATGTCTAAACGGAAAGAATTGATTATAGAACCATTATCGTTTATAATCGCATACCATAAAACTGGCAAAAGCAACCGCGAAATTGCTTTAAATTAAATCAGCCCGCCGTGGGTTATATTATCAAAAAACACCGCGGATGTGGAAGTGTGTTGAGCAAAACTCGAAAAGGCAGACCAAGGGCAACAACTTCAGCAGAAGATCTTGCAATGGTGGTAAAAAGAAAGAGAAATAGACGAAAAACAGCCCCAGAAATTACAGCAGAAATGTATTTTGTCCGTCGTAAACCTATAAGTGTTGCCACAGTTAAACGGCGATTAAAAGAAGCCGGCCTTCATGGACGAATTGCAATACGGACGCCACTTCACCGCAAGCAAAACAAGAAAAAATGTTTAAAGTGGGCACGCGATCACCAAAATTGGACCACAGAAGACTCGAATAAAGTATTGTGAACCGATGAATCTAAATTCGAGATTTTCTGTTCACGAAGACGTGTTTTCGTGAGGAGGTCTGCGGGTGAGCGTGTCCTTGGAAGAATGCATAGTCCCTGGAAGAATGCATAGTCCCTACTGTTAAGCACAGTGGAGGTCATGATATGGATTGCTTTTCTGGATCAAATGTGGGCGATCTCGTAAAAACCGAAGGTATACTAAAAAAAATCCCCTCTGGAATTAAAATTTCGGGGCAGAATTTTATCTTCCAACAAGATAATGACCCAAAACACACTTCCAAACTATGCCAGGAATGTTTGCAGAAATTGGAGAACGAGGGAACCATAAAAGTTATAGCCTGTGTTTCCTAGAGTCCAGATTTAAATCCCATCGAGTTGCTATGGGAAGAACTTGACCGAGAGGTGAGAAAATCGGCCTCCAAATTTACTGTTAATATGTGGAAGAACCTGCAAGAGGCATGGGGTAAAATAAAACCTGAGACATTACGAAAATTAATCGAAAGAATGCCTTGATTGTGTGCTGCAGTGACTAAAAATAAAGGAGGGCATATAGACGAGTCTAAAATTTAGATAAATATATTATACAACAATTTATTTTAGATGTAAAAATATGTATTTTTCATATGTGTAAATTGTAAAAAGATATTAGTATTTCAATTTTGGTTTTTGTTACAATTTGTGGGTTAAATGCGAGTGACCAAATACTTATGAGCGATAGTGTGCATCTTCATATATATATATATGTTATGAATAAATACACAACAATAACAAAAATTAAGAAAGATATATTTGTATAATTATTTAGTAAGGTCATATACTTATGTATGTTAGAACAAAGAACATTGAAGTTAATATTTGTAATATAAATTAATAAGATATGATTTTTGTAAGTTTGTATAAGAAACTAGATTATATTGTGTATATATTAAGTTGACATAAAGCAAAATTAAACATTTATATTTGAATCATACATAAATAAAATATACTTATAATAATTTGATTAGGATCACAATATATTTCAATTCACATATAAAACTATTTTTTATCTAATTTCATTTTGCATATATAAATAAAATATAGAAATATAAATCCAATTTGAATTAGTGTATTATTCATCAATTTTGGAAGCTAAAGTAAAAAGGTGGGACATTAGTATCGCTTAAAATCAATATTATTGTAGATTAGTACAGAACATTTACGTAGTGATAGATATAATCATACCCAAGGAGGAGTTCAAATTGTAAATCTTGATAAATGGACAAAATTTATGATGCAGAAAGGTTATAGATGAGTTTTATATAAAAAATAATCTACAAATGATTTAAATATTTATAAAAATAGTGTTCTACTGGTTGAAATTATGATTAGGTTAGAAATAAGTTAATAAAAACATTTATGCAGATAGTAATTATATTTAACATGACAAAGTAATACATAAATACTCAAAATTCACGTCTAAAAATTTGATTCAAAAGAAATATTTTGACATTTAAAATGTCTTGGCAGATATTTGATAAAACAAGAGAATTAAAATGTAGAATAGTAGAAATTATTTAGATCAATTTTAAATCATAATTTCGAAGGTCTTTAAAATAAATATTATGAATAATTGAACGAAGATGCACACTGCATTACATAGATACATATCATCCAAGCTCTGTCGACGCGCGCTTAATGAAGCGCCGACCGAATTTCCACACTCTTATCTTAACTATTGTATGCTGCTAACTTATGTTGTATCGGGTGTATTGACCTATTGTGTATAGTTGTATCGGTATATACCTCTTTGAGGAAAATTTGAATTTTCATTCTACCTTAAAAAACATATACAAATACAAGACAATCTAGTAAAGGCTTTAAATCTTATATCTTCAATAACATCAGAAGTATGATACGTAAATAAAATTTGTTAAATATAAAATTTGGAATATACGTATGTACCATGTATCGCGTTCATGCAAATATATTTTTAACTTTCCGGCATTCTTTTCTAAAGTATATACACATAAGTTAACCGTTATTTTTACGCCAAGAAGTTCTAATTGACATAGTTTCATATTTCAAACGTAACTGATCTCATTCCTATTATTAAACAACCATTTTATTACACATTCATTTTCATGATGGTGTAACATATTGTTATTAATTACAGCGGTTAGGAGATAGATGAGAATGTATGTTAAACCAAGAAGTACCACGCATTCCAAATCTTTTAAAAGTTCATATTGCGAACGAGACGTATGTAGTTTCGAAAATTACAGGTTAATGCTTCTATACTGATTTTGTATTTAGTTTTTATGATTACGAAATGCAAGTAATCTTTAAAGTATTATTAATATTGTTGCTACGTTTTTAAAGTACATCAATCATTACATGGTATGTAATTTTTTGGTGAATATTCTAGTGAGGGCAAAGTAATTCGGGGAATACGGTTCATTGATTTTGGATTTTTATAAAGATGGATTTTAATAAGACAGTTCAATTGAGCTGTTTAAATCTCGTATATCTATATTAATTTATGTATATAGGTTAAATAATTCTGTGATAAAACAACGGTTAGCACTACATATGTATTCGGCTTCTGTGTTTATAAAATATAAACACCAAATATAAATTCCGTTGGAGGCTGCAGCTAATTGAATCAAATAAATAAAGTCTTACCGCTTTGTTATTTATGTCCTGGATACGTATTTCGAAAACTAAATTGTCATCTTCAGCAGAAAATTAAACATGGTGTCGTACATTGGCTTGCGGTACTATTTTTCACTAAATTTAGACAATTTTAACCAATTCGTGTATGAATTATAATACTTAAATCCTATTTTTGTATATCGTTTTGTAACGTATTACATAAATAAAAACGCTCATAATAATTTCCTATACTAAAAGTAAATGATATGTTCTAAATATCTTATCCAATTTACCACATATTTTAAAATATCAGCCCAAAAAACTTTGAATTATCGACCACACAAACACTGTCGCAAACCACTGTATATAGATAAATAATTATATTTTCTTTTAACATTAAATTTCACAAACGATAAACAATGTATTTATCTATTTACATTACAAATCAGGAAACTCCTGATATAAAGCGATTACCACAAAAGCGCAATATTTTGCTGATAGATATTAAATATATACTGTCAGTCGTAAAACGCTTCGTAATCCTTGAATGTTAAATATCATCAAAAATGTTACCATTCAACATGATAGAAGATATTTATTTCCAATTAAAAAAGAATCATTTAAATGTTAACACCCTATTTGCTATGCGTTTCAAGGAATTCACCTTTCATCAGGTAAACATATGTTATTAACTAACGATTCTTTGTGGGTTTATAGCACCTTTTCAATACAGAAAAATGATGAAAAAAACAGAACCTCCTCTCTCTTTCGTTCAAACATACGAATTTACGAACGAAAGAACAAGGGCGTGTCGTCTCGCTAAAATCGGTGTTACCGAGATGACACGCCCTTGTTCTTTAGTTCGTACACACGTACATATGTTTGAACGAAAGAGGGACGTATTGTTTTTTCAACGTTAAAGAACTCTAAAAACATCTAAAAATAATATGGAATCTGTTGTTATTTATAACTATATAGAATTTTCTAAATGTTGTAATATCGAATGTCACAAAAGTTTTCGTACGCGTTAATTATATAAGATATTTCTCCATTGTAAGCCATACATGCAACGAATTCGGTAAATCTTCTTCATAGTATCACGTATTTGTGAAAAAAATATGCTTTTCTAAACATCAACATCAAAAGTAAATACATATCTTTCTGATATGTATGAGTATATAATACAACTACACAAAGAAAAGAAACTCTAATCAAATTTATTTGTGAAGTGCGTTCGACAGTACAGAATATAATAAAAAAATTCAAAATATTCGGAGCTAGTGAAATTATTTCAGGAAATAGGTTCTAAATGAATGCAGTTAGAGAACTACACAGTCTATCGCAGAGAAAATTGAACTCTTAGAATAAAAACAAAAGCTTACTATTTTGGTAAAATTCATTTATTTTATTCAAAGTAGTCGCCTTCGGCTTCAATACAGCGTCTTGCACGGTCAATTAAAATATCAAATGAGTTTTTAAGTTCATCTTTAGAGATGTCCTTCAAGATTGCTGTTGACGCCTTCTTAATGGCTTTGATGTCGGAATAACGCTGTCCTTTCACTGGCAAATGTAGTTTGGAAAATAAATAGAAATCATAGGGGACCAAATCCAGTAAATGGTTGATGGCTAAAATGCCATTTGTAGTTAGAAAATCAGTCATAAACATCGGGCGATGAGATGGTGCATTATCATGTAAGAAACGCCAGCTACCATTTTCAAGATATTGAGGTCGCACACGACGAGTACGCGCCAAAATACGTTTCTTGGCACAAAGATAATATACAGCATACAATATTTGCTAGTTGGTACAAACTCTTTGTACACTGTGCCATTCGAATCATAAAAACAAATTAATATTTTCTTCACTTTTGACATCCCCAAACAGCTTTTCTTCAACCTTTCTTCGCTTGGATGCTTCTATTCGGATCATATTGAAAATGTCACATCTCATCGCCAGTTACAATAGATTATCTGAAGTTTTCGTCCTTTTTTGGGTCTTTAATCAAGTTTGTACAATGTTGAATTCAGTTAGCTTGTGTGGTTAAACCTTGCACAAATCTTTCTGTCCCAAATGCTGTGTAAAATACGACGAATTGAATCTTTGGAAATATTTAATTCCATTCCCACGTATCGCAATGAGGAGTTCGGTCCATTTCTGATAAATTCAGACTGTATTACAAACGCAATGAGTTTAAATTCATCATTGGATACTGGAAAATAACTGCATTAATAAAAAGAATTTGAAGAAAAGCTGATTTTAACAGAAAAGTATCACCTAATCCTTCTTTTATTTAAGCGTTATTAGGAATTGCCTATTATAAAGCACAGATAGAGCATATGCTTTGTAATAGATAATTAACGTTGCTAACGAAAGTTTTTTTAAGTGGTACAAGAAATTATTATATCTTTTCTCCTTGTTTTCTAAATGCATTTACTTTCTGGTATCCAATTCCATCCACATGGCTATCTTCGGTGTACTTACTAATTGTTTTTAAACACATTGCACTTTTATATTACATCCCATTTTACACTGTAGAACCGATAAATTTGGATACTTTGGCTTAAGGATTACTTTTCTTTGCGTGGTTTCGTTATTAACTGACGCATATCACAGGACAAACGTTTACTTTGAGGCTCATCTTTGTAAAAGCATCAAATGCTTATTTTTCAAATACACGATACTATGAAAAGATTTACTGCATTATTTGTAAATTTATGGTTTCAATGCCAAAATATTTTACAGAATGAAGTGTACAAAAACTTGTGATGTACACACGCTGTTAGAATATTCAGCAAATCCTCTTGTAGTTATAAATAAAAGCAGTTTTCAATATTATTATTAGAGATTTCTAGGGTTTTTAATGTAATTAAATAGAAAGGAATATGCTCTTTCATAGTCTGATGTTTACAATTGATGACATCTGATATTCGCGGAACTTTCAAAGGATTTGCGACTGACTGTATACAAAAATTTAATAGTAAACCTTAAAATATTCCATCCAATCAATCATTACATATATAAATTTCGGAATTTATTGGTTTAATCAATTGAATATAATTTGAGAATTCCAGACTAAAGATTATTTTTCAAGTAATAAAATTTGTTTTGATAGGTGGCGTAAAAAATTTTGATTAATGAAATTAATGTCGAGTAGATTTTGTAACACGTATAATTCTTTAGCGTGTGGTGGATTGATAGGAACGATTAATGGAAATACATATAAAATAATATTTATTTCATTCTTATAACTTTCGATATTAGCAAAAATAATCTTTGGGTATAGCCTCTAGCAATGATTCGTATTTTAATTTATACTCAACCTATCGCAAATATCCGCCATGCTTGCCTATACCAACGTTCCTTTTATTAAAAACTTTCTATATTGTGCAAGTAACACCAATAAAATCGGTTTTATAGGCATTTCCAAATTTTATTATGGGGCAGATGTATGACCATATCTGGACATGTGTACACAATTTTCGTTTAACCATTCCCATTAAAAGACTAAATAATCAACTAAATCGAATTGTACCATGTTTTTTCAACGCGAACGTGAGCATAAATTTCACTAAGTAATAAACGAATTATCTTTATATTTTATTGTCGAAAGGAATTTATGACATTTTTCATCAATGCAAATTCTTTTATAGGTACCGGGATAATCATCATACCAGTATACTTTCCCTACCTGAATCGTACGAAGCAAATGATATTGGATATTACGATGCCCTGGCGAAGAATATGGACGCAAATTTAGCAGAGGCTGACATGGAAAGTTTTAGAACGGAAGATATACATGCATTACTCACAAATTTACCTCCAATGTGTACGGATCATCTCAGTCAAGAAGTAAGTAATATCAATATATTTACATAATATAATTATTGCTATTTTTTCAATATAGAACTTTTATTTCGCATTTTACTAATTACGTCTTCTGTATAAAAATAGTCAAATACTAAACAAAAAATTTAATAATAAGGAAAAACCAGATTCTTCCCTAACATTGGATTTTATGTGTAAATACTTTTGCAAAAGATTCCGTTACACCTTTAAAATAACGAGTGTGCAAAAAATATCTTAATTCTAGTTGGCTGGGAAGAAATAGATACACGTCTACGAGGGTAGCCGTTTATGTTTCGGGACCTGGCAACACTGTTAGTGTTGCCTCCGAACTGATGATTGCATCGTGAAGTTTGTCATTTTTGACAACATATTTACCTTGACAGTTTTATTATCCAATCGCTATTTCTATTATTGACAGTAACTTGAAAATTTTATGTCAGTGAAAAAAATAGAATTAACTCGCGAACATTTTCATGCAATTATTTTTCATAACTTTCGGCGTAGATTATCTCAACAAGAATGCATCGACGAGCTGAATTCTTTATATGGTGATGAAGCACCATCGAAAACTACAGTATATCATTGATATAGTGAATTCAAACTTGGACGGTCTTCTTTGGACGATGAATTTCGTGAAGGTCGTCCCACAAATATTGTTGTGTCGGAAAACATTAATGCAGTGTCTGAATTAATAATGCAAGACCGTCATATGACATATCGTGAGATCGAGGCATCTCTAGGTATTAGTAACACCAGCGTGCATAAGATCCTGCATGTACATTTAGCCGTTAATGTTTACGTTGGGTACCGCATAATTTGACAACCGCTCAAAAAAGACTCGCGTCGATTGGTGCCAAGAAATGTACAAACAATACAATGGCAGTGCTTCAAAGAACATTTATAAAGTCGTCACAGGTGATGAATCTTGGATATATACGTATGAACCTGATAGTAAACAGCAGTCGATTGTGTGGATATTCCAAGATGAGCCAAAACCGACAAAAGTTGTTCGCGCTCGAAGCACATCAAAACAAATGGTTGCAACCGTAGCTTTAGAGAATTGTAGAACGGTCAATTCCGAATGATACACAACTATTTGTTTGCCAAAGGTTTTTGAAGAAATAAGAAAAACAAACCGAAAACGACAGATCATTCTCCACCATGACAATGCGAGCTCTCACAGGTCGGTTCAAACAATTGAATATTTGACCGGGCAAAACATTGAATTGATGAGCCATCCGCCGTACAGCCCTGATCTAGCACCCTGTGATTTCTTTTTGTTTCCACACGTGAAGAATAAACTTCGTACTCAATGGTTTTCTACGCCGGAAGAGGCAGTGACGCATTCAAAACTCACATTGGCAGCAATGCTTTTCGGATGGTTTAAAGGAATACGAAAGTGCATTGATTTTCAGGGAGAATATTTTGAAAAGCAACAAAACTATTTTTGATAATTAAAATTTTTTTTTTTTGCTATTCCCGAATTATAACCGGCTACCCTCGTATCATATGTGGAAGTGACATGCAACCTTAAATAAGATGTCCTTTAAAGTTATACTAATATTTTTTTATTAAAATTGTTGAAGATGCTATATTCATGTTAAGATTTTCCATGAGAGAGAACATATACCAGCATATTTTTATGATTGGATATTGTTTTGTAAATGTTGAGATTTAGAGAATTAGGTATTAGAATATTAGAAAAATGTGAAAAAGGTTGCATCATTTATAAGCAATTTTAACTTTCGCTTAGTAAAGTATATTTCAATTTAATAGGAATATTATTATTTATACTACTCATACACAGTCGTAAGGCATAAGTTAACAAACAAAAATAGCAATAAAAATTTAGGAATAAAGTTTAAATGGCAAAGATCCAATTTATATTTGAAAAAGTCAGTATTGCCGCGGAAAAGTTTGGTAGTCACCTATTTTTGAACAGTTTATTTTGAAGACTAAAAATGAGTAAGACATGAACACTTTAAATATTATAAACAATTGCGTTATTATTCTTACATGATTGAAGAGCGATCAAAGGTACATATTTTTTTAGTATGTGTTTTACACCTAACAATATTTAACGTACAGACATATTAATGATTAATCAATGTTCGAAACAATTAAAAGTTTCGCTTAATTATATAATAATAATGAGTCTAATTTGCTTTAAAATCCAATTTGGTGCTTTCCTTAAAAATTATGAAGAATCGTGATGCTTCAAGAAGACTGCAAATTCAATAAAAAATATTGACTCTGAACATAATTATTATTATTATTATTCACAGTATTTTACAATATATAAAATAAATTAATTAACTAAAAGATATTCCAAGTAAAACCTAACAAACATTTCTAGATTTTATGTCACAATCCTCATCACGGGGAAAAATTATGATGAAAGTTATTTGCTTTTGTAATGAAATGGTGTCATAAAAAAAGCTTTATAGAGCAATGTTTTGCTGTGAACACAGTCTGTCGCAAGGAAAACCAAACTTTTTTAGAATAGAAATTCTTAGTGGCGCCATCTATTTAAAAAAGATATGCTTCCAAAAATGAGTTTTGAACAAAGAGCAAATAGTTCTGTTTTACGAGGGAGCGTTTTTATATTAGCGAAATGAGCGGGTTGTAGAGGGGTGAGTAGGCGCATTGGGGGCGTGGCCTGTGCAGCGACTCATGATTAGTATAAATACGAAGTTTCATTGTTATTAGACAGTTAGTCGTTGAGCTATCGTCAACCAAGTAACATAATCAGGAGTGAAAAGTGAAATATGGAAAAAATCGAATATCGTGCCGTTATAAAGTTCCTTACCAGGCAAGGAAAATCAGTCGCGACCATAATGAATGAGATGTCATTGGTTTACGGCGACTCTTGTCCAGGAAATACCATGGTGTACAAGTGGCATAGTTTATTTAAACAAGGAAGGGAATCCCTTGAAGACAACCCGAGGCCGGGCAGGAGCATTGAGGTGACCACGCCAGCACTTATCCAAAAAGTTGAACAAATTGTACTCGAAGATGCTCGACTAAAGAAGAAACAACTCGCAGAAATGGTTGGAGTATCCGATACAACAATTTTTAAAATCCTACACGATCATCTCGGCATGTCTAAGGTCAGCGCAAGATGGGTGCCGAGAATGCTCACGCCGCTGCAAAAACAACAGCGCGTAGAGTGTTCGCGTGCATTTTTGGACCTCTGTAATGAAGACAAGGATGGTGTATTGAGTGGAATTGTTACTGGAGACGAAACTTGGGTTCATCATTATGAACCTGAGTCCAAACAAGACTCCATGCAGTGGCATAAAAAGGGCACAGCATCTCCCAAGAAATTTAAAGTGTCACAATCAGCTGGGAAACTCATGGCAACGGTATTTTGGGACTCGGAAGGAATATTGTTGATTGATTATAAAGATAAAGGTGTTTCTATAACCGGAGAATATTACGCTTCAATATTAGAGCGACTAAAAGAAACCATTAAAAAGAAAAGACGGGGAAAATTGACAAAAGGTGTTCTGCTTTTGCACGACAACGCGCCCGTCCACAAGAGCCGCGTTGCGTTAGCTGCCCTGCATAAGGTGGGCTTCGAAATTGTGAATCACCCACCCTACAGCCCAGACCTGGCCCCGAGTAATTATTACCTGTTTCCGAAAATGAAAAAAGAGCTGCGGGGTAAAAAATTTACTGCCGATGATGAAGTCAAGGAGGCAGTTTCGGCGTATTTTGCAGATAAAGAGAAATCATTTTTTTATGAGGGTATAAATAAATTAATTGAAAGATGTGAAAAATGTATCCGTCTTGCAGGTGAATATATTGAAAAAGAAAAATAATTTGGTTTTTTTATTTCCACCCCTTGTCCCCCATTCCGCGAATATAAAAACGCTCCCTCGTAAATTCGGTAAATCGTTTATTGAAACCTTTAATTTGATGAAACAAGTGTATGGTGATGAGTGTTTATCACGTACGAATGTGTGTGTGGTATATACGATTTAAAGACGGTCGTACGGGCATAAATGACGACGAACATCCTGGTGTAAAAAAGTCTCTGGTTACGAAAAGTAACATCGTGAATTTATCAGAAATGAGCCGGAATCCTTATCGCGATACGTGGGAATGGAACGAAGATTCAATTCATCGCATTTGGACACAGCACTTAGGACTGAGAAAGATTTGTGCAGAGTTTGTACCACACAAGCTAACTAAATTTATCATTCTGCAGACTTGATTAAAGATTCCAAAAAAGATAAAAACAGGTATTTTATTGTAACTGGCGATGAGACGTGCTGTTTTTAATATGATCCAGAGACCAAGCGTCAAAGCTCAGAATGGAAGCATCCAAGCGAAGAAAGACCGAAAAAAAGCCACTTAGAGAAGTCAAAAGTGAAGACAATATTGATTTATTTTTATTATTTGGCAGGCATAGTGCACAAAGAGTTTGTATCAACAGTCAGTGCTGTATATTACCTTGGTGTTATGCGTCTTTTGGCGCGTATTCGTCGTGTGCGCCCTCAATATCATGAAAATGATAGCTGACGTTTGTTACATGATAATGCACCATCTCATCGCTCGACGCTTATCACTGATTTTCTAACTACAAATGGCATTATAACCATCACCCATTCACCGGATTTGTCCCCCTGTGATTTCTATCTATTCTCCAAACTACATTTGCCGATGAAAGAACAATGTTATGCCGACGTCGAAACCATTAAAAGGCGTCGACACCGATTTTGAAGGACTCTAAAGATGAACTTAAAAAAAATTAATTCGACATGTTAATTGACCGTGCAAAAAGTTGTACTGAAGCCGAAGGCGACTACTTTGAATAAAATAAATGAGTTTTCCCAAAATAGTAAGATTTTGTTTTTATTTTAAAAAAGTTCGGTATTATCTGCGACAGACTGTATATAAATATCAGCACGAGGTATGAGCTTTGTTAAAAATAAGAAAACACAATACCTAAAACTAAATTTATTAAATATTAGCGAAAAATACAAGAAAAGAAAGTTCGTTTGCCGTAATCTTGTATGTTAATTTTGTAAATAAAAATTGATTGTGTTCCACAAAAATTGCTACATATTATTTGCATTTATATTAAATGAAATAACGGGAAATTGTCTAATTTTTACTGTTTATTTAATTTAATATATTCCTTTATACAAATATTCATAATTGGGTCCAATTTACATAATTTGAACGGGATAATTCAATTACCATGGTTCGGTCTGTGCTACTGTTTTCCAACTTGGTCAGGCATATTTGATTATTATTATTAAATATTAGACGTTGCAACTGACTAAGTAATTATTTATTATATCATGCTGTGTATTCTTAAAAAATGTCTCTGCACACCTGTACTATGTTTGGAAACGTGATGTAATCATAATTGTCAGTGCGGTACATAGCTTTCATAACTAAAATATTTTTGCTATACATATGTAATACAAGTATAGAAAAGGATTAATAGGAATTTAGTGTCATCAATCTCTATATTAGTTACATTTATTGTAGCATAAAATAAAACAAATTTTCTGTAATTTTTTTATGTGTATTAAAAATATATTGACCTAAACTTAGAATTATGTAGGCTTTCACGGTCGGTGTCACCAGTAGTAAAATTTTCTTGCAGGTTTTGCTAAGTTGTCGTTTCTAACGTTGTTTCACTATTCATACTGCCAACTTCTTCAAAATCTAGTCTAATAGCAGATGTTGAAGCTGGCTGTGTGAAAAGCAAAACTTCTATCGAAGTTTTGCTTTTTAAGTAAAACTGTGAAGACCAATCCATTGATGCAAAACCATTTGCAGCCTTACATTCCATACACATTATGCTTTGACATTTTCAATCGTTGTCTTCTTGTAGGACCAATTCTACATTCTCATCTTCAAACCACGTTTTTACCGATCTTACAGGTCCTTTTTGGTAGAATTTTACCGTTCGTTTCGCATTGAAAATATCGATAAGCATGAACCAACTTCCGAAACCCCGCATATTAAAGCAACCCCAGATATGAACCTTCACAAATTGTTTTACGACGGTTAATATAACATGTTCTTTGTCTGTTGACCATGACTTCTTTCCAGGTAACCAGGCCCAGAAAGACGATTAATCTATAAACACAACATCGGACTAATCTCTACTAAAATTTTCTTGTACTTAGATTATGTGCACCTGTCGATGTTTATCGGACAGGGAAGGTTTAATAATTCTGCTCTGGTATCTGATATCGTGTTCGTCTAATCTTCTTCTAATTGGTAAACTAATATTTATGATGTTTTTGGGTTAGCTCAGATCATCCTCGACGAAGTGTTAACTGTGGATTTTTTCTTAAATAAACTAATAATAACCTTATCTTGTCACGTTATTGTAGTATCATTTACACTTTGAGTTGTTGATAGTGCCGTACCTATCAATTGACAAATTCTTCCATCGTTTAAGTAGCTAACCACTACTGCATTTGTCATAGTAGGACCTTTACCAAAAACATTAGTTCCAAACGTTTTGCATATGCTGCACTTACTTCAACGGATATAATGGATAACAGAACTAAAACTGACAGTGTATTAAGTGGAAGATATTTCTACCTAATCTCTCAGCTCCACCCTCCCATTAACTTTCCTTTCTTGGAATATTGACCTGCATTTCTTATTATACAGACTAATACTGAAATGCCAAAATATCAGTCATTTGTAAGTACTACGTATTGTATCAATAAATCACTCCATATTAACCATGATACACATTAAAAACCCTCAGACTTTTTAACTGAGAATCCCTACTTTAAATTTGCAGGAGATATTATTTTTAGAAAACATGATCTAAATACTGTAGAATTAGTTAAATTTTGTCTAAATACTAAACGTTTTTCTTGTGTCCTAGCATAAAATATATCTCCTTGATGACCATTAATTACAAATACACAATATTTAATTGGCCAATTTGCACGGTACTGATAATATATTAATTCTCATTTCGAGTACATAATAAAATTTTTACCATGTTATCGACTCTGTTCTCATTTCATGTGTACCGATTGAACAAGTACTACAGAATAAATTAGTATACATTCCTGTAAATAGAAATAATTAGCTTTTAACGATGATAATAACCCTAAAGACACAATATGTATTGAACGATGAAATTTGTATTCAGAAGATTATTTTATGTGTTTGCATATAATTAGCATGTTACATATCGAGATTTACACAGTCGCCTTCCTTCAGCATTTCTCTTATGACGTGTAAAATCTGAGCTTAATACAATATCGACGTCTTATATTTTCTTACCAACTGTAAGTAAATATTACTTAAATATATATCTTAAATTATTTTGTTTATAATAAAAAAATAGTATATAAAATAGTCTGTTTACAAATTCTTAAATATGACAAGAACGTGTGTTACTTTTGAAAGCTTACATAAAAGTCTTTCCTTCGAGTTTTAGAGATTTTATGGCTCGTTCTCATTAATATTAAAAAACACCGAACATAAAAACATGCAATAAAAAGAGTATTCGTTTCAATATTAAAATGTTTTCATTTGTAGATGCAAGAAACTTTATAAGTAACAAGCAATTTCATAGTTTCAATCTCGAAGTAAATACAATCATTTTAGTTTCATTTAAGAACATTAACATCTTCTTCTATAAATCATTGTTTTTCCAAATACTGTGCAAAAATTACTTGCAAATATACATATATCATTTAATTCAAAGATTATAAATAAGTGTAAAATTGAAAAGTACAATATCTAGTGGAACATTTGTGTAAACATAGAATTCGACAATATATTCCCAGGATATAACCTGTCGAAAATAACACAAATTAAAGATTATTATCTCACATTCTGTTATACATACAAAATAGAGAATATTTTCGCCCTTTCGACCTATTTTTAATTTCGGAGACAGGCGCTAAATCAGATAAATAGACAGACAGCATGATTTAATTGACCAATCATTTTTTATTTTCGAAAATCTTTAAAGCTTGAAACATTGACATAATAAATGACCCAGTTGTTAAACCACAATTCGGATTCATACAAAAGAGAGAATATCTTCGCCCTTTCGACCTATTTTTAATTTCGGAGACAGGCACTAAATCAGATAAATAAATAGACAACATGATTTAATTGACCAATCATTTTTTAGTTCCGAAAATCTTTAAAGCACATTGGCATGATAAATGACCCAGTTGTTAAACCACAATTTGGATTCTTTTTTCAAACAGTTTTTCATAATCCCTTCAGCACTTCTAAATGACATAACACTATTCCATTGTAATCAAAAAAGACCCAGCATGGTCTTAAGTTGTAAGCGTTATACCAGGTGTTTTTGGGGACGCGGTGAACTCTGATATCTCCACTTATTTCTGGTTTGTTTTGGATATACGTAAGTGTCATCATCCGTAATATGTGCTTTAAGAATAATCAGCCACAATACCAAGCGAGTTATCGTTTGTGTTCATACATCAAAGAACGAACTTCATAAATATACTTCTTATACTCAATTATTTACCTAAAATTAGCCTTTAACAGTTTCTTGATCAATTTGTAATGTCTGTGTGTACTTTCTTCATGAACTATCATCCAGATAATCTAAGCGACAAAACGTGCCTTTCAATTGACCTGAAAAATAAGTCTACTGCCGGAAGCGATAGCAAATTTGATTTTACATAGTAGCAATGTTTCAACGAGTAATCAACAACCCTAACAGTAGTCTTCATCGTCTGATAATTTTTTAAGAACTGACAATTACAGGAAAAAAAGCATAACATAAATAAGAGTTGATCAATGAAAGCATAAAGGTAAAAATTATCTCAAAACACATCTTTGAGAAACGAGGGGATCGAAAAGTTTTCTACTGAACAATGAAACAAAACACCTACATCTTTAGATCATTTTATTTTTTACAATCTTTTTGTCCTGCAACGACTTTATTCCATTAGAAGAAGAAAGATTTCTGTTGCTGTTCAAAATAATCATAAATTTCCTATTCCAATTAGTTATCCTTTCGTACTGTAAAATGACGCACTTTGAGATGATTTTTTAAATTCACAACTAATAAGAAGTCGGACGGAATCAAATCCAGCTGAAAGAAATTACACTGTGGGTGGGTTGGACTATTGGGTCGCTTGTGAACTGGCGCATCGTCATTCAACGTATTTTCTGCTGTTATTAGCATGTATTCAATAAGAATAACTACTGCTCGGCCCAAAAGGCATTGAATCACCTCTAATGTATTCACAACCCCACCAAAACTATTTAGACCAATATTTCACTTTAAAATACGACGAAACCCCATACACTGAAATCATTCATTCATGAATAGTTTAAGAAAAATTCTATTCCTTTATCAAAAATTTGATGACACTGATATTCTAAGTTCATGAAACTCATTTTTTGTCGCAAAATATTTTATAAACCACAAAATAATTAACGAATTGAAGTCGAATTTGACACATAAATAGAAAAATTGTGTTCCTAACATGGCTAGGTAAATGGTTTTTCTTTAAGTCTTCAAAAATTGCGCAAACTTTGTACTGTAATTAATGTATTATTAATAACTTAAACAGGCAATTATTTTACAATATTATTGTTGCACGTGCAGTAGTTTAAATTGCCACATACTGGGAACGAAGTCAAAATATAAATTAATTTGTTTTTCTCTCCTTATATTCGTCACACATCTTTTATTTACACAAATATAAAAAACATATGTGATTCTAAATATTAAATAGTTACTGTCTTTTTCTATATATTATTGTGTTCATAAATGACGTATACTTTAGTTTTCGACATTTATGTACATAAATGGAAAATATCACAATTTGTGGTTTTACGTCATCTACTTAGCTTCCTTTAACCGCCTAATAAGATTGTAAAGTCAGTCACAGAACGTGAATAAGGAAAAAGAATGTTTTGTCAATTACATTAAGAATACAAATAATAAACGCGGAAAACAGCACATCTTCTGTTTTTATAAGTGCGAATAATTTTCTTGCAGAATAACAGGCAGGGAGAAAGTTTCGCTAGTGTATCTGGATCTATGATGGCAAAGTTCGACTTCGATAGTTCTATAAGTCCGCATAGCAGTTCTCAAGGTGAAGATTCGGCAAACTCAACATCAATGTCTATCTGCAAATCGGAACTGTTATTCAGCCCAGTGAAGGAAACGCCCATGCCAGGTGCCAACTTTAGTGTGGATTCCTTGGACTGTGATCTTCTCAATGAACATGATATTATGCTGACGTGTCAAGCTAACAAGGACAATTATACTATTGCTTTCGAAGGATCGGTTACCCTGTATTCTGAGGATAGTGATTTTCATGAAACAGGTGAGTTTATCACAGACACATATATTCATGAATACTTTATAAACGTATTATATGATAGTAGTTTAAAAAGTATTGTTTAGTGACTAATATAATAATAATTATCATCTACATTAGTACAGAAAAATATTGATTACATTATTACTTTACTGGCGTAGAAAACTTGTTTGTCAATAAAAACCTTTTATAAAAATAGACGTAATAAAAATTTGTGCAAAAAATGATTAGCGAATCGGTTTTTTAAATAAATTTCGCTAAAAAATAGATAATAAAAGCTTTAACCTGTTTCGTATATATTAAATAGCATTTCTTCATTTTCTGTGTATAACTTAAAATTTTCAATTAATATTAATAATAGTAATAAATACATTACCATCCATTGAAGTTTGACCAAGTAACAAAAGTTTAAAAAATCAAAAAGTAGAAAGCAACTAATTCTAAAGAAATAAATTTATTACCATAAAGAATAACAACTATTAAAATCTAACTCTCTTGATTATTAACAAAATTCTTAAATATTATTTTCGTAAAAAATCCACCTCTCTCACTAATAACTGCTATAACAACTCGCGGCATCCTTTTGATTAATATTCTAAGTGTGTCGCCTGGGATGCTATGCTGTTCATTCTTGTTGGAGAATATTCCGGAGGGTTGAGATCCCAATGCTACAGTAGTCATGTCATAATTTGTAAAATATTTGCTTGATTTTGCTCATTCTGATACTGTACTGCATATGTATTGGATGTTATTGTGCATAAAATAAAATTCTCGCAGCCTCTCATTAGCGGAACATCTGAACACTCTCCTCCTTTGACCAAATACTTTAAATATTGATTCGTCAGTCCATAAAATATTTTTCCACTGTGTTATCGTCTAATCCCGATATTCTTTCTAGTTCACTGTAGCCTTCTCAATCGATTAACCTGGTATAGCAATAGTTTACGAGCTGCCACGCAACCGTGAAAATTTTTTTTGTCAACTGGCGTTTGAGTGGTAACTGAAATCTGATGTCCGCAAATGATTCGCTCGCTATTTCCAGAACTATTTCCCCAGATTTCGTTGGCTTATTATTTGTATTATTATTTGTATTAGACAATAATCTGCTGAGGTGGTTATTTGTGACGAACCTGGACGGTTACAGTCCTTTGAGTCGCCTGTTTCTTGAAACCAGCGAATAGTGTATTTTACTCTCGACGCAGTTAGATATAATTTTTCACCGATTTGCCTGCTGGCATAACTTCCTTTATGCAAAGTTATTATGCTGCATCGTTTAGCAATACCTACTTAATTTACCATGGGGTATTTCGAATCATGTTATTCACATAGTTTACTACCACAATAATATTCAAATAGAAACTAAAATGGCATTAAAATTTTGTAAATGATCAAACCGGGTTGGGGACCTTTGCCTGCTTGGCTTCATCGATAAGGCGTGTTTAATAAATAGATTAGAACAATGCGATGCAAATGCAGTTGGGTATTCCAGATCATAAAATGTTTAATTACATCTTTTATTCGTAATACATTCGTTATTTCAGTTGCACATACATATATTTAAGGGAAACATATATTAAGATTACCATCGTTGAATACAATAAAACTTATTAAACCTTGCCGCCAAACTTCTGAGAACGGTAGTGTACATCATGATAATAATCTTAAATAGCTATAAAACCACAAGCTCATGGATTCAGCTTATGCAAAAAGTCAATTTACAATCACTCCACACAAAATATATTTTTAACTCTTTGAAGCATATGGGATTATAAATTGAATCACTTATTTCATAAATTGCATTACTTGTAAAAAATATATTTAAAAGTTACATAATCTTTCAAATAATGAAACACTGGTTTGCACCAATTACATGCCCCCGATCAACGCTAATAGATGTTTTCCGCTTTTATCTTATAAGTGCGTACATATGCAGTTATAGTATTTTTCTGTTTGTTATAATGTCAGAAAATTATTATTGCTTCATATTTTGTTTTATTTATCGAGAAGTATTGCTGTATATTATTAATCAAGTTCTACGTCTATCTTACTTACAATAAAATATTGGGTCTGGGAAAAAGTTCGTGGCGTTTTTTCAGTAAAATTCAACTGGTCCCCGCATGGCGCGTGGACGAATTCATTTAAACCGAATATGCTCCATTATTATCGACAATGTTTCGCCATTTTTTTGGTAGATCCATGATCCCATCGGTGAAAAACTTCTGTGGTTTCTGGTCGAAAAACTGAATCAAGTAGTTTTCACAGGCTTCTTTTGAAACCAACTTAATTCCATTGAGAGAGTTCTGCAGAGATCGAAACAGATGATAGTCAGAGGGTGCTATATCCGGACTGTAAGGTGGGTGCATCAAAACTTCCCAACCAAACTCTCTCAATTTTTGACGGGTCATCAAAGAAGTGTGTGGTCGGGCGTTGTCATGATGGAAGACAACACCTTTCCTATTAATCAATTCGGGCCGTTTTCTTTCAATCGCCTGGCGTAATCTCTCTAGTTGTGCACAGTAGAGTTGAGAATCAATCGTCTGACCAGTTGGAAGTAGCTCGTAGTGGACGATTCCCCTCCAGTCCCACCATACACACAGCATCACTTTTTTTTGGCGTCAATGTTGGCTTAGCGAACGCTTGTGACGGCTCACCATCCTTTATCCACGATCTTTTACGCTTCCGATTATCGTACGTAATCCATTTTTCATCTCCGGTTATTAAACGTTTCAGAAACGGCTCGATTTCATTCCGTTTCAGCAGCGCATCGCAGATGTTAATTCGGTCCATCATGTTTTTCACGCTCAACTCATGAGGAACCCATACGTCAAGCTTTTTTTTGTAACCAGCTTTGTGTAAATGGTTCAAAACAGTTTTGTGGTCAATGCCTAGCTCCATGCCAATATCGACACTGCTGATATGCTTATCTTGTTGGACTTTTTTAAGAATTTCATCAGATTTTTCAGTGATTGGACGACCGGAGCGTGACTCATCTTTCACATTGAAATTTCCAGAACGAAAGCGAGCGAACCATTTCCGCGCAACAGATTTCGATAAAGTACCTTCACCGTACACAGCACAAATTTTATCACAAGCCTGCGCAGCGTTCTTCCCCTTATCATAATAATATTGCAGAATATAGCGAAATTTCTCATTATTCTTCTCCATTTTCAAGTGCGAATAACTTTCCAACCACTGCACCGATTACAATGTTTCTACGCTCAAACTAACGTTCGGAAGGTCATCTAAAAAACGAGCCGTCGGTGGTGTCGCTGTGACTTGTTGTTCTTTAGTTATCGGCAACCAATGCCATCTATGGGGAAAAACGCCACGAACTTTTTCCCAGGCCCAATATTTTGTCCTTTGTGAAAATTATGTGTAAATGCCATGTAAAATACCAAAGTTGATTAAAACTTGTATTGCCATTTTCAAATTTACTATATAAAATAAAGCCACAATTTTACGAAATAAAATTATGAAGAAAGCAATGTTTCAAAATATATTATTTATTAAAAAAACATAAAATACGTTACAGTATCACCTTGGAGTGGAACGTAAGAGAAGGTGGAATAGCGAAGATTACATAAACGTGTGATTTTTAAGTGTTGTAAAACACGCGATTTAACCGTCAATTTGTATATCACACTATTGAAAGGTATAGTGAAGTCTGCTATATTGACAACCATAAAAAATCCGGCCGACAACCTTTTTTTAAGAATTTTAGTATTTGACGAAAGCAGTGAAGCATGAATTCGTTACAATCCCGTTAGGAAACAAAGAAATAATGGTGCTGCAAATGAGGATATCCAAAGTCGCCTTAAAATAATACTCAATAAAGTCCTGAAGCTCCATGCATATTATAGGAAAAAAAAGGTTATCTTACTGTTCATTTAAAAGCATTGCGATTAGAAAGAATCAAAGCAATCGATAAGGAACATTATTTTGTATTCTGAATAAACATTTTTTTAATATTTGTTAATAAAACGATCCATAGTTACTACTATGGAAAGTTGGCGAAATTGTTCCCCGTATTATAAGGGGTCACTAATTCCATGTCAATGACGGAATGGTTAGTAGTTTCAAGGTCATTTTTGTGAAAAAATGTCGAAACATGTACAAAAACGTATCAAGAAATAGTTTTTGAGAATGTTATTAAACCATAAACAGCCAAAATTTAATAATAGGCGATGAGTATTCCAGCAAGTTTTAACACTTGCTCATAAAGTAAAAATTACTCAGAGTTGGTTGGAAAAATATACCATATTTTATTAGACAAGAAGGTTGACCATCATCTCACCCAGACTTTTGATTATAAAGTATTTTTCATTATGGAAAAAAAAGTTTTTTGTTACTCATAGAAATTAGGAAGTTTTAAAAAATTCATAATAAAATCTGTTACCGATTTAGATATAAATGGTATGGGTGCATCAATGGCCACAAAGATTAAACGCTTACCTAAAATCAAAAGAACATTTTGAGTAGTTTGTATAAACAATATGTTTACATCAAGAATTGTTAAATATTTCTTAACCATTTTCTTTAAATGTTACTTTCTCACAGTCTGTCGCAGAGAAAACGGACCTTTTTTAAAATAGTAATTCTTAGTGGTGCTATCTATTTAAAAATATGTATCGGTAAGGTAGATCTTTCATTTGATGAAATAAGTGTATGGTAAAGCGTGTTTATCACGTACGAGTGTGTATAAGTGGCATAAACGATTTAAAGACGGTCGTACGGACAAATGACGACGAACATCCTGGTGCAAAAATCTGTTGTTACGAAAAGTAACATCGAACTTGTGCGTGAATTTATCAGAAATGAGCCGAAATCCTCATTGCGATACGTGGGAATGGAATTAAATATTTACAAAGATTCAATTCATGGCATTTTGACACAGCATTTGAGACTGAGAAAGATTTGTGCACGATTTGTACCACACAAGCTAACGGAATTCCACTTTGTTAAGACTCAAAAAAAGACGAAAACTTCAGGTATTCTATTGTCACTGGCGATGAGACATGGTGTTTTCAATATGATCCAGAAACCAAGCGTCAAAGCTCTAAATGGAAGCTTCCAAGCGAAGAAAGACCAAAAAGCCGTTGAAGGAGTCAAAAGTGAAGACAATGTTGATTTGTTTTTACGATTCGAAAGGCATAGTGCACAATGAGTTTGTACCAACTAGTCAAACAGTCAACGCTGTTATTATCTTAGTGTTATGAAGCGCCTTTTAGTGCTTATTCGCCGTGTGCACCCTCAATATCGTGAAATTACATTTTAACCAACAACCATTCACCGGATTTGGCCCTCTGTGATTTCTATCTATTCTTCAAACTACATTTGCCAATGAAAAGACAGCGTTATGCCGACGTCGAAGCCCATTAAAAGGCGTCGACAGGGATCTTGAAGAACATCTCTAAAGACGAACTTAAAAATTCATTCGACATGTTAATTTACCGTGCAAAATGTTGTGTTGAAGCCGAAGGCGACTACATTGAATAAAATAAATGAATTTTACCAAAATAGTATGCTTTTATTTTTATTTTAAAAAAGTTCTGTTTTCTCTGCGACAGACTGTATAGAACTTATTATCTGACAAAATACAATACATCAACTATTTCTTCCATGAAATAAAGGGATATTATTTATTTATTTTTTATCAATTTTATTATATAACATTGTGTTTTATATTTTCGATAATACTTGCTAAGATTATGCTGTTTGCATTGGAAAATCTATGTAAAAAATTGTCGGTTCGTCTGAACAATGAGGCAAGGCACACTTAAGACATAACATATAATAATATATAATAATAAATTCCTTGCGCTTATTATTAAACAAATATGGGGAGCCCCTATCATGTTATACGAACTAAATGTATCTGCCTTGTATACATTGCAAAACATATTTATCTGACTCGCTCTAATACATTGGATAAAGTACTATACTCTCTGTAATTCTCTGACAGTGTAAATTACAAAATTATTATGTGCTATTCTTATTTTATAGATTATGAAATGTATGGAACACATTAAATTGCTTTGCAAGAACTGATTCAATAATTATGAATTATTAGTGTCCATACGATTATTTACTCATTTGTTTTTTTTTTTGAGTTTTTCCTTTTCATCTACCCGATTTCCTTTTTTCATTTTTCACATCGAATATGTTAATTCTAGGCGGAGTTTGTAGTTTTCTTCATTAGTACGCTAAACGTAAAAAATGTTCTACTGTTTTTGTTTTTAAATAATACGAAATGTTCAAATGTGTCACCGGATACTTCTCTGACTAACTCAATATAATTGGTATTTACTCAAATGTCATCATTATCCAATTTATTTCAACATTCTCTACGTCTGTATTTATTCTTCTTTTTTATATTGAAATACATATTACATAGCTTTAATTACGAAATTTTGTATAAAAAATTAAATATTTTAATCCGTCTAATTATCTTACTTTTTAATTATTAACGATATTTCGTTGGTTAAAATAATAATTATATTTCAACATTTTTTACATATCTAAGACTTTGATAATATTTAAATATATGTTACTATTATTGTTTATATCTAAAATGTATACATTTGTATAGAATATACAAAATATTGTTGCAAATATTTTTCTCTACCAAATCAGAATATTTACCCCTTGATGTCTTAAAATAGGTATTTAAAGAGGTAAATGTAAAATGTAAATAAACACATTAATCTATTTATAATATATAACTTTTAAAAGCTTAAATGTACTTAAATTCCTATCAAGTGATCATTTCTTTATTGATTTATAGTATCGGATCATAGTCCATACGACCCTACAAGACATTACTATCTCGACAGTTCTTTGAATAAATATTTGCTATTATGTACTTACACAAATAAATGAGACTGCATATACCGATATTGGAAATGAGGATATTCAGTGTAATCGAACGATTGTGCGTGTAAAGTGTTTTGAAAATATAATTTTTTACTTACGTAAACTTTAATAAGTGAAATAGTCTAGGTGAGTCACAACAATAGTTTCAACGAATTGATATCAGTCTGTATAGTTTGTTTTAATCTTAATTAAGCGTTACAACATTGTTGCACGTTTTGTACATAGACAAGTGATTTTATTAAAACTGCGTGTTATGTTGCACCACTTGTCAAAGAAAAATTTGTAATTAAGACCCCACAATTTTTTCAGCGTACGAAATATATAACGTTATTCAATTCTTTCAAAAAGTAGTTGCTATAAAACATTTGTTCGGATAATTGCTTACAAATTTCATTTATAATCAAAAAAATTATACATAATTCACTACGGAAATAACCCATTATAAAAAAGTTACTGAAGTAGTTTATATTTAAAAATGTATACAATTTTTATATGGAACTACATTAAAAAGCAATTTATCTTTTAAAAATAACACATTTAAGAAAACCCACATTTCTTTGCAAACATTATGTATTATTCTATGAAACATGTACAACGGGTTTTTATAGATTTTTTCTCAAATTTTTTATATTAATTATATATAATTTTAGTTAGTTCTAAAGTTCATATAATAATCTATTATATTCTTACTATTTACACAGTGTGTCGGAGACGAAACGGAACTTTTAAAATATTGGGTCTGGGAAAAAGTTCGTGGCGTTTTTTCAGTAAAATTCAACTGGTCCCCGCATGGCGCGTGGACGAATTCATTTAAACCGAATATGCTCCATTATTATCGACAATGTTTCGCCATTTTTTTGGTAGATCCATGATCCCATCGGTGAAAAACTTTTGTGGTTTCTGGTCGAAAAACTGAATCAAGTAGTTTTCACAGGCTTCTTTTGAAACCAACTTAATTCCATTGAGAGAGTTCTGCAGAGATCGAAACAGTGATAGTCAGAGGGTGCTATATCCGGACTGTAAGGTGGGTGCATCAAAACTTCCCAACCAAACTCTCTCAATTTTTGACGGGTCATCAAAGAAGTGTGTGGTCGGGCGTTGTCATGATGGAAGACAACACCTTTCCTATTAATCAATTCTCTAGTTGTGCACAGTAGAGTTGAGAATCAATCGTCTGACCAGTTGGAAGTAGCTCGTAGTGGACGATTCCCCTCCAGTCCCACCATACACACAGCATCACTTTTTTTGGCGTCAATGTTGGCTTAGCGAACGCTTGTGACGGCTCACCATCCTTTATCCACGATCTTTTACGCTTCCGATTATCGTACGTAATCCATTTTTCATCTCCGGTTATTAAACGTTTCAGAAACGGCTCGATTTCATTCCGTTTCAGCAGCGCATCGCAGATGTTAATTCGGTCCATCATGTTTTTCACGCTCAACTCATGAGGAACCCATACGTCAAGCTTTTTTTTGTAACCAGCTTTGTGTAAATGGTTCAAAACAGTTTTGTGGTCAATGCCTAGCTCCACGCCAATATCGACACTGCTGATATGCTTATCTTGTTGGACTTTTTCAAGAATTTCATCAGATTTTTCAGTGATTGGACGACCGGAGCGTGACTCATCTTTCACATTGAAATTTCCAGAACGAAAGCGAGCGAACCATTTCCGCGCAACAGATTTCGATAAAGTACCTTCACCGTACACAGCACAAATTTTATCACAAGCCTGCGCAGCGTTCTTCCCCTTATCATAATAATATTGCAGAATATAGCGAAATTTCTCATTATTCTTCTCCATTTTCAAGTGCGAATAACTTTCCAACCACTGCACCGATTACAATGTTTCTACGCTCAAACTAACGTTCGGAAGGTCATCTAAAAAACGAGCCCTCGGTGGTGTCGCTGTGACTTGTTGTTCTTTAGTTATCGGCAACCAATGCCATCTATCGGGAAAAACGCCACGAACTTTTTCCCAGACCCAATAGTAATTCTTAGTGGCGCCATCTATTAAAAAAATATGCGTCGGTAAAGTAGATCTTTCATCAAAATTATGTCAAAATATCATGACATTCGCATCATTGGATGCAGAGAAATTGAGCATAATATATTTGGCATTTGTCGAGAAATGAATTTTGAACAAACAGCAAATATCAAGCTCAACTATATGGTGATGCGTGTTTATCACGTCCAAGTGTGTTTGAGTGGAATAAATGAGACGGGTCGTACGGACATGAACGATGACGAACTTTCTGGTGCAAAAATTCTGTGGTTACGGAAAGTAGTGTAAATTCTTATGTAAAATGAACGGCAAGCTGGTGTAAGAATCCGTATGGAAACTAAATGACGGCTTGCGGAACTTTGAGAACTCTCTTAGCATCTCTGACCGACTGAATGTTTTTCAGAGTTTTTAATTTTCTCTTCTAAGAGGCTTCTTTTTTAAGCGAGGAACCAGTTTTCCCAAACTTTCTAACCCATAATTTTATAGCATAGTCCGGTATTGTTTCAAGTGATATTGGTAAATGATTATGGAAGATCCGATGCTTGATTACAAAACTGTTATTTTATGTTATAATGATAATGTCAAACGCAGATCATATTTTCACAAAATTATATTAAATTGACAACAATTAAAAAATAACAGAAGCAAACAAATGATCAAAAATAGGAAAACCTGAGGGAATTAAATTTTTTGAATCAAAGCTATATAACGTTTAATAAAACAATATCGAGAATCAATAATTAAAAAACATTTATTTTATGTATGACAATACGCCTATTTTACTCATTTTATTACTAAAATAATTAAAATCATTGATAATTATTGATCGTCCTTTTCGTTTCCTATCTACGAGGCGTGTTTTTTAAGTAATGGCCGTTTTATTGTATACACTAACAGGTGGTGCGCGCGCCGCAACGAATGCTTGCTTCGTGTCCCGGTATTCCTTAGGACCAACTGTACCCAGTTGCAGCTTGTAGGTAACCTGTACGATCTGTTCTGTGTCTTTAAAATGTTCGAGATTATCGAATCGCCCCCCACCACCATAAATGCGGTAGCCTACGGCCAAACCCTGCGAAAGCCACGCAGAGCAATTCAAGACAAAGGACGCGGCATACTGACAGGGAATTTTGCTACTCCCTGACAATGCAAGGCCTTACACCGCCTTTTGGCTGGATAGTTTTGGACCACAGCCTCGACCTTGCGTCGAGCGATTTCCATCTTCCCGTTATCTCAAATATCATTTGAGCGGCAACCACAACAATGATGCCGAAGTCGTGAAAACGGCCGTAACCTCTTGATTATCGGAGCATGCGGCAAGTTTCTATTCAAAATATAGTTGTAAGGTTTGATAAGTATTTAAACAAACTTGTTGTCAACTTATGTTGAAAAATAGAGAAATGTAGGTAGAATCTGAAAATAAATTTGGTTTCTGAAATATTTCTTTCGTTTGGTTTTTATTTTCAAATGACCCTTACTTGAAAAACACGCCTCGTATTAATTTGCGTAAGCATTAAATGCTATATTAATTTCGAATTGTTTATTGTAACTTGTATTTAATACTGACATACCTTTTTTAGATAAAAGCGAAGCATCTGGAGTCGGTAGCGCAAATTGGACAAACGATTTGAAAAAGAAAAACGTTAGAAATTTAAAAACTATGGATGCATCAATGACAAAATCCGATTGCAGTACGTTTACCACTTGGAGCAAGTTGAAGAAAAGGAGCAGCGATAACCAATTACGGCGATTGCCATCTGGAAACAACAACCAATCCAGTGACGAAAACACATGCGGCCTCGGAGAAAATCCAATGAAAAGTCAGAGTATGCCGAATTTGTATAAACAAAAGTTAATGAGCCTCCTTGCCAGTAGTTACTTGAAGGGACATAATATGAGCAACAGTTCGGTGAGTTTCAGTCATTGGTATAGTGTTGTGTAATATTCTTTAGTTATAATGCATTCTTATCTATTTCAGAGTGATACTTGTACTATAAAGAGAAGACCGGTTAAAGTATTCGATATTCAGCATCAGACTCAACATAGTAATGGAAGTGGTACAAATGAATTTTCTGATATGGCGACATCCATAGACGCGGGAAGTACCAGTAGTAGTAGTGAAAACGCCGGTAAAGCGCAAAATTTCAGCCTAGTTAAATTATTTATGAAGCAAAAAAGTATGAGTGCCGAAGGTAAATATAATTTTATGCTATTATTGCTTTATAGGAAATATAAATAAGTCCTTGTATGGTACATTGTTGAATATAAATTATGTTTACCTTTAAAGATCTTTAGGAAGTTAATCAAATGCTTATTTTTTTAAAATGAATAATTTTGGCAATTATTAGGAAAACCATTTAACAATGATTTAACAACTGATTATGTTTACTTACTAAATATTTTTGATTTTAAGTACAAGATATTACTTATATCAGTGTGTACTTGGTGGTTAGCGGGGAAAGTTATTGCGGAATTGTTCTGTACGAACTTTACCGCGGATCAAGGTGTGACACTGTTATTTATCGTCAATTGATGATGGCAACTTAGTTGTTGAAATACGTATACAGAATACGAACATTGATGTGGTAAGGGGTTTTATTGACTTTTGTTGATTAAGAAAACATTATTGTCACTTTTTAATTTTACCAAGTTGGTCAGAAATACAAAAATTATTCAAAGGAATGTACAGGTTATGTTCTATCTTTCACATAGAACCACTCGTCGTTTAAAATAGTTCTACATATATAGTACTTATAATTTAAAAAAAAGCTAATAAAAATTATTAAGTCCAAAATATATTTTCACCTAACATAAAAATAAGATGTCTCTATAATTCTTTTAATATAGTAGCTTAAAACAATCATTTTCTTCAGGTATGTCGACAGCTTTAGATCATTCTTCAAATAGTGAAAATTGGCCTGCTACCCAATCTAGTGACAGTAACATATCAGAAACAAAGCCTTCTTTAGACCAAAGAAAAATGGAACAGGAGCTGGAAGATAGCCTTCTGGACCAAAAAACTGCATCTAGTAATATGAAAAGCTACGAAATAATAGTCGAAGATCAAGAAGACGACATTTCAAGAAGTGAGTCAGTGGAACAGCTTTCTGAAAGCACGGGAAAGTCGGAATCTATGGAAAATAGTAGCGATATGTGTTGTTACGGTTGCAATTTCAACGTTAATAATAATAACAGTATCGACAATAAGAAGAACTTTAAATCAAAATCAACAAATACTAAACGAAATAATAGTTTGGGTATCAGTTTATCATCAGATAGTACAAATTCTAGCTATACGGAACGTAAACAAAAATTTTCAAGACACGTATCCGTCAATTTGATGAATAGAAGTATGCAAACAAGTTTTCCAGAAGTCCTGAAAAATGTACCGTACAAATTAAATTGCAATAACGTAAAAGAAAGCGTAAAAGTAATTGAACCGTCTTTCCTTACCAAACTAAAAGAGGAAAGTGAAGTTGCAAAACCTGTATACATTTTATATCCAAGTTATGCTTTACCTAATTTAGATTTCTTAAAGAATAAAGACGAAGACCTCACTAAAGTGTTATTGATGCCTCAAAACCATAAGACTGCAAACCCAGATAAAAGAAGACCATTTAGTTGTAATGATTTTGAAGCTCTTAAAAAGAAGGGATTTAGTCATGTACAAGATTGGGATTCGTTAAATGTTCTTTTACCCAATGAATGTAAAAAAATACTTGCCGATGTTCCGGAGGTAGCTCAATACATTAATAAAAAAGACCATAATAGAAGAAAAGATAAAAGGCCTCGAAGTTGCGAATATGGTGCTTTAGAAAGAACAAACAGTTTAGATCGCGCTTCCTCTTCTTCAAGTACAACAACTCAACCAAGTTCTGGATATCGAGGATCTTCTACAATGTTACTAACAGATTCGCAAGGTAGTCCAGCAACAACAAACCTAAATCCGCTATTTGTTTATCGTTATGATAGCGTAACTAGTTCGGAAGCGAGTCTTTTAACAAGCGAAAAGCAGAGGTCTATTACAACAATGGCACCACCTCTGCCGAAAAGATCTATTAGTTTAGCTGACCAAAGCAGACCAGAAATAGTGCCACCAAGGCCGCCATTGCCAAGAGGTATTCTTCGAAAAGGTGAAAAATTATTACCAACTCAAATTAAACGCTACAGTATGATAGATGCTATAACCAAAGATGAAGAAGTCGATGTCGCAAATAAACGTCGATCATTACATGAACCTTATTATTTGCCGCGAAATAAACGTTTAAGTGAAACTGAAGACGAAGGAGTTGATGCGGGTACATCAAGCAGTAGTTTAGATGAACAACAAGAAGTTTACAGCACATTATCTCGTAATCCAGTATTTACAAATCTAAGTTGCGAAGATATCGCTCAATTAGAAGAGTTTTTGAAGCTAAGTGGAATGTCCTTAGCATCTGAAGGCGAAGAAACTGACGAAGAAAGTCTAATGCAACTCAGAAGTTGCGTTAGTAGATTTCTTGCATTAAGAATAAACCAGGATTGCTCTAAGAAGAGCGTGAGTTTCGCTGAAAGAGTCAAAGTGTTACCGAAAGGAGTGGATTCGAAATTTACTACAGCACCAAATAATTCACCAAACGTATCGGCTATGATGAATAATGCTCAAAGGCAATATCAAGTAAGTTCTACTATTGGTTTAATATTAGCCTTCTTTTTAATATCAGTATAAAAGTTTCTACGTACTCTTAACATTCATTACAAGCTTTGAATTCATTATAAACTGAATTTACTTATATATCACGGTGGAAATCTTGTTTTCTTCAAATCTTGCACCAATTGTAACGTCTGATTTAATGCTAACTTTTCTTTATCTAATGATAAAAATTGACTTTGTAATATTAAACTAATGTATTACTTTCAGACAAAAACTTTAGTGGATATGCCCATCTGTGAAGAAGGTGAAACTAGCCCTGAAAACTACTCTAGTCCACATACAACTCCCACCCGTAAACCTATTTGCGATATCGCCCAGAAACGTGTCTTAATATCTGCGGTAACTGATGCAGTTGAACAAATGATTCATCATTTTTCTCCAGCAACTGACCAATGCGAATTAAACACACTTGGAGATTCAGAATTAACTCCAACTTGTGCCAAATTGGCGCTAACATGTCTCTGTCCAGCTCTCTATGCCGTTTTAAGTGACGGACTCAAACCAACTCTAGAGACATCGTTTGGTGCAATCGGTAATTCAGTGTGGCAAGTTGTAGAAGCTTCAGCCCAACAAGGCCCATTAACTAAAGCTTTGAATGAATTAGTAATGCGTATTAACGCTGAAGATGCTATCACCGAAGGATTAGTGAAATTTAATGCATTCGTATTTGGTTTATTGAATGTTCGTTCGCTGGATGCATGGGCTAGCTTCTTAAGAACAAGAGAAAGTGTTATCAAGAGACATTACAGTCCAGATTCTTTGTTGGTAATGTCATTAACAGGAAGCGCAGCTGTACGAAGTCTTTTAGATACTTTAATAGCTTCGTTACAACCATTGGCATTACTACCTTTCCAATTTGATTTACTGTTTGAATATAGGCAATTACACAACAGTTTAAAGAGGATGGACTCTTACCAACACTTAACTAGTCCAACACATCCAAAGGTAACAAAGTAGTTTATCAAATATATATTTATTTGGAAGTTATTTTTCATTTTTAGCAATGGAAATCTGGTTATTCATCACATGGTATTTCGTCTGATGCTGAAGAAGCTTCTGCTCCTATAACAGCATTGCATAATTCTGTAACAAATATAGAAAAAGCATTGCCAGATTTAGTCAACTTGGAGAATTTCAAACCAAATCTTGCTAAACCGCGTCCGAGATCGTGTGTAGAACCTGGATATCTCTCTAAACCGAGTTTTAAATTAGGTGAAGACGTTACAAATGTCGCAAAAAAACGCTGGTCAGGCATTTCACTTACGTCAAAACTTTACCAAGCATATAATAGATTAGCTCATGACTCGGAAGAGGAATACACCGACAGTCTTGAAAATAACCATCAACAAACTACTCAGCAACAGGAGGACGAAGTAACTCAGATAGAGAATTTACCACGTGATGCTCCAGAATCTTTAGAATCTAATCTATCTGATGATAAACCACTAAATGGCAAAAAATTCAAGAAATTACAAAGGAAATGGGAAATGCTTAGTGGAAAAGATTCTACTTCACCACCAGAATCGCCAACACATAACAAATCTAAAATTCCGAGACCGGCGTCTTCACCAAATAAACCTTCTGGAATACCAATAGCAATATCACCAAGTACAAGTAAACCTAATATTAAGGGTGTAACTCCAAAGAAAGTTACATCACCTGGCGGTATTCCAAAGAAAATTATTGGGGGTGTAAATAAAACATCAAATAATAATAATCTAGTCAAAAATAATGCAGCACCAAAAAAAGGCGCAATCAGGTAATAATACTCCAAAAAGTTTATTGCAGTGTTTCTCAGCCCATCCCAGCAAGTAATTTTTGCGATTATTCAAAACATCTCACAATCAAACATGCACTTTTACTGCTGCTATTCATGCTTCATAAAGCACGTTCACGCCTTTATGTAACTGCGGTTGATAAATACTAGCTGACTGTATTTTGAAGTATTTAAAAATGTCAAATGGTATTCTAACATTTTCTTTATTATTTTAGAACTAGTAGATTGGACCAGTTGGATAATTCAGATTCTCCCAGGCAACATGCTACAAGACCAAGTAGTCTACCATACAAACCAGTTGCTCAAAATGGTAAAAACGGCAAGATCGTACCTCAAAGAAGAGCCGTATCTACCTCTGTCAGCAGAAAACCAAACTCACAATCTCAAACGCCAAAGTGAGTGTTGCAATTATCAGTAATATCCCGCAAAGAGACAGTACGTGTCTATTTTGCAGGGTGGTGCGAACGTTATCGCATAGATTACCATCAGAGAGCGGTCATCTTTCGTTCAATGAAGGGGAAAAGCTGAAAGTTGTGCTGGAGGTAGATGAACAATGGCTACTCTGTTGCAGGGGTACACAAAAAGGACTCGTCCCTAAATCTGCCGTCATAGCAGATACAGGCCGATTTTGAAATTAGTGACTTGTCGATCGGTTCAAACCGTTCGACTTTGTTCGCGCAGACTGGGAATTGTGATCATTAGGGCTGAACTGGCCGAAGTCGAGAGTATTATAATTTTTATAACGTTGCCGCTTGTTGTTATATTTATTAAAACTGGTGAGGTTGATTGAATGGAAGACATATACAGTTTGTTATATAGATGATGTTTCCCTTCATCGCATCAATTTTATTTGATAATGTTTTGGCTATTAACATTTTGTCAGTTGAATTAAATTTTTTGTGTACTTAGAACTAAGTGCTCATTATGCTGAAGCACAACAAATATATTTAAACACTCTACTTTCTTCAAACATTATATACATGCTTTAATTTTAACTACTTAATTTACACAAAACTTGAATCTCTGTCACCAAATGTAGTATTTTGGCATATCTCTGTATTGTATTTAATTACTAGCAATATTTTAACAATCCAGAATATACTTATTGATATACACCTTTTCACACTTTGTTATTAATCACTTTTCTGCTTAAAATTTGATTTCTTTGTGGTGGTTGGGTTCTGACTATGCAAATTTTCTACTGCCATACAATCATTAAAAAAATAGACTTGAACATTCAAATTCAATCTGTATTTATATATCAGTCACAGATATTTTTATAAAGTTGACCAAATAAAATGACTTAATTGACTTATATAGGTATAAAATATATTTCTTATTGGATAACTATTTTTGTAATGATTGTACATTCTGTAATTTCTCAATTTTCTGGTATTCTATTGAATTATAAACACATTCCATTTCCTTATATATAAATTGCCAGAACAATGTTAGTATTTTAACTAATATGACCTATCCAATCTCCCTTCCATGTTACTTAACTCATAATACATAGTTCTGTGCAATAATATATAACTAATTTATAAGGCAGGTGGATTGTACTAACACCCTTTCCCTTTGAAACCACCCTCTTTGATAACTGTCTTCTGTTACTTCACCCCACTGAATTAGAGCTGTGTATTGTTTCTAATATACCTTCCCTTTTGGCCTTCCTTGCATGCTAACTGTAAAAGCACAGCTTTGATTCTAGGTTGCACTATAAATTAGTTTAAATTTTGTATTAATTGGGTATCAGATCAATAAATGAAATTCACTTTGTGTTACATAAATGTGTAATGCAAATGTGGTAGAATTGCACAAGTTAGAACTGAACCATTTTCTCGCAAATGGTTCCTGTAGTATGCACCGGAGAGTTTTGTGGCCAGGTATTACATGTAATACTTACAGGATCCAGCTTTAGCTCTTACTATAACATAATGCACAATTCACATTGTTTTTTTTTAAGTGCAAATTTATATCTTGAACAAATACAATAATTTTTATGTATCAAATTATGTTCTTATGGCTAAAATGACTAACACAAATTTATTTTTTTTAATATAAAAATATTTTGTATATGGAGAATACAATTATTTGTTGTGTTTCAATAATAAAATATTTTAAGATAAAAAATGATGAGTTATAATTGTGATATAGTGAAATTCGTTTGACTTCTCCCTAAAGTATACTGGAAAATATTTAAAAAAGAAACAGCATAATATTTAGTGTGTAAAGTGTATAATCAAAAGAAAAACAAAAAAATTAAAATAACACGGCATTGTAAAAATATCAACCAACAGTAAAGGCTCTTGCCGTAATGTACCCAATGTATTTCAATAATTCGTTTGCACACTTGACAGTTTGCAGTATTTCTAATAATCTGATAATGCCTTTTTGTTACTAAATGAAACCTTACTTTGCTTGATTTAAAACTTATTGACTTTTTTTCTGTTCTATCAGGCAAAAGAAAGATATATATGTATATATTGATGCTTCTTGTGATTTTTGTAAATAATTGAACCAAAGTTAAGGCTAGCGAACGATAAATTTTTACGACTATCCGACATTATCTATACAACCATATATATATATATATATATATATATATATATATATATATATATATATATATATATATATATATATATATATATATATACTTAATTTAAACCGTGTTACCTATGGAATGAGATTAAGTTCTGAACAGAACGTTATTTGTTTAATTTCAATGGATGCGCATTTCCTTTTTTATTTTTTTTCGAATAGCCGGGTGCCATATGGCCATTGTGTAATAAATGTTTAAGTGCGGATATTCTTTTTGTATTTCTTTCTTGTATAAAAAATAAATTTTACGTGTAATATTTATCTTAGGATTAGACATGTTCAAATATATATAATGTATTAGATATTTAATTAAATCAATTTAAGAAAACTTTCTCTTTTTTTGCCTAATCATTTATTCATTCATGTCCATGTTTCTGTCGTAGTTTAGCAGTGACAGAATTACAACACACCAAATCTAAGCAATAATGATAAGACACTTCCTTAACCCTCTGTTTGGCACATGAGTCCAACCAGACCTTTTTCAATTTCAATTGTAATTTAAATATACTTCGAGTTAAGCTAGCGACTTGAAATTTCGTGACTGCCTAAAATATTAACTGTCATCTCTGGAAATTTGGACGATACTTCCCATATGAGTTGATAATTACAAGGATATCTTGGTATTACACATCACGTTCGTACCTCATGTGGTCTGCCCAGACCCTTATGTATTTTATATGGAATGTATGAAATATGATTCAATTTGAACATATCTCGCTTTTCTTTTTTTACTTTCTCGTAGTAATTTTTTATTCAAACTGCTTTTCATATCCTCTAAGCATTGTGCGTACACATAAGCGTAAGTATCTACAGGCACAAATTTGTATGTAACGTTGAAGGCATTTCATGCGAAATTCTGTGATTGTTTTATTCAAAATGCGCGATTACGCTGATGAAGTATAGATGTCGATTTTCATACACAATTGGCAGAAGCTTTAGCCAATAATATAGAGCGTGGAGGAGCTGAAGATTAAATCGACTCACTTATAGACGATGATGACAATTATGATATGGATTAGGTGCCTGATGACGAAGCGTCTGATAATGAAGTGGAAATGATAATTGAAGCAAACGATATTTTTGATAGTGGCGAAGAAGAAGAGGAAGGAAATGCATGCTGAAACCCAACAACGAAGAGAAAGAAAAGACTGGAGCCCCTCTCGTTTTGTTCTTTCGTCTCATTTTGAATTTCATGAAAACTTCATTGCAATTAGCAGCAACGTACCAAAGAAGAATAAGACCACAAAGTTACTTTCTACCATATATTATACAAAACATTGTGAGAGCGAAACAATGAAATTAGTTACATGAATGATTATCAATAATAGAATGCGTATCGTATTTCATTATAAAATCTCGATTACCCTAAAAAAATTTTTCAAAAATATTTTTACATGAGCGGTTGTTCAACATATGTGAAAGCTACAGAGAACCAGAAAAAAAAAACGAAAATATATACCTGCATGGTTTATAAATACAATGCATCACCAAAAACGCAGTATTTCTATACAAATACATGAAAATATAAAGGGGTCTGGCTAGGCTCCATGAGACAGACACCAATATAAAAATCCGAACATGTGCCAAGCAGGGGGCTAAGACTACAACCAAACACTATTTACTTTATTATTAAAACTATATTTTATTGCAATAAAACTTATTGTGGTAATGTATATCTAAACAGGCACAAAAAAAAGTTCAAAGATCCATCTTGTATATAATTTTAAAAAAATATCTTTTTAAAAAATGATCATTTCTCTAACTTAAGGATTGCATTTGTACAGTTAAGAAAGTCATCCCAAATCACATTTAAATCATTATATATTTCTTGTAAGCTGTAAGTCGATAGTATTTGAACCTGACCAAGATTTGTAATTTATACAGTTCTTATTCGTTTTAATGATTAGTTGACAAACCTTATACAACCATGTTTTTTTGCGACTCTCAAAGTGATATACATTTGTGAAAATATCTATTAACGCGTAAACATTACATAGTTTTCCTGTAGCGCCCACATGAATTTATTCATATGCGTTACATATCATCCTAAATTTTTAGCACAGGTAAGTTGAAATGTATAATTATGTGTAACATATTTACCTTATTAGCGGTCACCGGTGACCGCGCCGTTGAAATGCATATCTTTGTTTTTGCGATTGGTTTTTTATTATTTTGACAGTCTGCTATCTCGTTCTTATTTTATATATTCACCTAACTATGTCATTGGTTATTTCACTTGTTCATTTGATTTTGTAAAATATGTTACAAAAAAATTAAGTTATGCTAAAAATTAAGTTAAGCTATGCAAAAATTTAAGAATTCGTTAGCTGCTTTATTGTGTTGTAGTAAATTAATATTTTAATTACTACAGATCATTATTTCATATAATCTAATATGTGCATACATGATAACATAAAATGCAACAATTTTAAATCAATTTCAACAATCTGGCCAAGCGCATTAAGTTGTCATCTACAATCTGCTTCTGGGTTTCCGGGCTGGAACCGCGTCACACTGAAACAGTTTCAGTGCAGTAGTTCAGCCCTGAAGATGTCCCATACAAATGGGTACGAAACGTCGGCAGATATACTAGTGACGCGGTTCCAGCCCGGAAACCCAGAAGCAGATAGCATGGACCACGACCGCGGAAGTCTACGTACCAAATTGTCATCTACAATTTTATATCGCTCGTCTACAAAAAGCAATAGCGTTCTTACTGACTTAAACTAAAAAATTAAAATAAATGTACTTAAAATAAAATAAATCTTCAACAATGTTATAATCTTGTTATGCAGGAATATCGATCAAATTGCTACTGTATACTAATTATTTAATCTAAAATCTTTCATATCAAAAATCTATGCTTATTAAAATAATAATAGTACCAATATAAGAACCTCCATAAAAGTCCGCATGCGCTTGATAGAAAAAATATGCTCAAGAATAGTATAAGTATGATATAGCGATACTTACTTTTGCACTCTACTTATCTATACACACTATAGTTTGATAATCCAGATTCTTATTTATAACCGTACACAATTTATCGGTTGTTAATCTTGCTATACTATCTGTTGAGACTTCCTAACGAGGCTTTGAGGTAATATACTATAGCGCTTCACGTAATGACAGCTAGGTGTTCTCTGATTTGGAAATAATATCTAAAAGAATTGGATAATTTTCGGAAATTTGCTCAATTTGAGTATGGATTTCGGTATCTGAAACCAGACGCTGAATTACTGAAACTGCTTGAGTATCTTGCGGATTTAAATTTAAGGTTTAATAATGTGTAAAAATTTGTCATAATGTAAAAACAGCTTCAAATCACGTTCCCCATCTCGTCAATACCGGCTGTGGTGGCTGAGGAATGTCCGGACAAGCCTGTTTAAACTCACGAATGCTTTTTGGAGATTTAATAAAAACTTTTTTGGTAGAAACTATAAATTGGTCTACTTTTGGATAATTGTTTCTAATAAATTTAGCTACAAGATGACATGCATGGAGCAAACAGGTTACATGAAGCAAATGAGGATAAGATTGTTTTAGTAACTTTCCAGCTTTAACCATATTCTAACCCCCATCTGTAACCAACATTACAAGTTGAATTGCCGACATATTGAAACTTCGCAAAGGTATGTTTTATAGTTTCTACTATTCTTTCCGCGTTTGTCTTCTGTAATATTCTACTACGTAAAAGAAGAGACAAGGAAATCTCATATCTTTTTAAAGTGCGCACTAACATTTAAAATACTATTCTTTGTTGCATCCATTGTTTCATCTACTGTCAACCATATTTGGTCTTTTAACTCTGCTTTTATTTGACCCGTAATGGTGTTTTTCACACGAGAAAAATTATACTGTAATTGACCTCTTGTTGGTAACCTCCATTCCGAAACGTATTTCCACCAAATGTTTCGAAATTCTTCATTGCCTACAATATTTTGCGGAATGTTGCACACATTTAATATAAAAAAGTCAAGTTATATAGAAATTTATTGGGTGGTACATCACGTTGTGTTGTTTACTATTAACATGTCTTTTACACACAAAAATACTGTACGGTAAAATGTTGATATTGCAAACCATATATTTAATAATAGTGCCAGTGTATTTTAATGTCGAAAACCGGTTAAGAAATCTATTAACGCTCGTCGAATATAACAAAGAACACCGTCGATTCGTCATCATCAATCTAGTCCAGCATTCATACACATACCATACGTATATGAATCTCGACTTCGGGATACCCGACCGCTTTCGAAATATATCATCGCCGCCAATGAGCGCGCACTCGTTTCTGCAAGCTTAGTTCTTAATCATTGATTTTAGTGACAATTAAACAAGCATTAAATTGTAATTATAACACTAGGCATAACTTTCAACATTCTCTTGCAACAGATAAAGGTTTGAAAATTGAATAAAACGAATATATGCAGCATTTTCAACTTTTCTGTTTTAAAATAATAAGGTACTCATAATAAGTGTTGAGGCCTTTGGGTTTGTAACAATAAACGGTTCAGTAAACTGTGATGATTGCTAATGTTAAGAAGCGAACCTCTATTATAACTTTGGAGTTAACACTAGGCAATCACTTTACAACATCCTAAGTGGAACTGGAGGTTGAAGTAACACCATCTGTGTTTAAGTTGCTCAGGATTCGAATTGACTCTTCAAACATATATGCGCCTATTCTGTAAAGGAAACGTTAAAAATAACTTACCGTTAAAGTTAACACGGTATTCTGCATCCAGTTAGATGTTAATTTTAACGGTGCGTTTGATACTAGTAGGGAATTGATATTCTGTATATGTTCTGACAGTTAATTTTTAACCATCGTCGTTAAATTAACTTTCTCGTAGGATCGTTAAGAGATGCCGTGAAAACACTTTCAACCTTCTTCTCAAGGCTAAGAGATTAGTTAGTTGTAAAAATAAATACTTTTTACTATATATTAGTGCAGTTTGTTTTCTTTACCATAATAACAACATATTTTTATGTCGCACTTATTTAAAACTGAACAATACACAGTAACAGAAAAATATTTGCAGTTTAACTAAAATAACAAAATAAAAGTAGTCAGTATTCAAATAATCTACTTTAAAAAAATTAAATGTATTATCAAAAAATTTAAAACATAAATGAAAAAATCGATGACCTAATCCTTATTTTGCCTGCACAAGAGTTGTTTGTCATTGTAAACTAAAGTATTATTCGATTGTGTAAGTATGTAATTACAAGCATTCCTTCTGTGTTTGTGACGCTAATGCTCCTTCTTTCAGGTCAAATGTGTGTTTCCTACGTATCATATGATCTAAGAAACTCGAATATAATCAAAATATTTAACAGACCTGCTAAAAATTATCGACTCAACAAAACTGACAATTCATTTGTTACAGAATACAAATTTACGTTAAAATTTGAAATTTTAACCCCCTTTTAATATTAACGGAAGCAGTTACAGAATAGGCCCAATAGTCAGCTATAGCCTCTTTCCATTTTCATGTCCTTAAATCTATTGGAATAAAAATATCTTTAAATATTTATATGTAATCAACAATGCTTTGCTAAATTAAAATCAATAGTTATTCATTTACTTGTACATAAAGGAAAAATAGGAAATAAATTCACACTTTTAAATTCATGTGTATTTTAATATTCATTACTTGCTATTGATATTAGCCAATAAATGATACAAATTGTATAAAAGTGAGACATTTAAAAGAAATTGCATCTTACATATACTCTCCTTAACGTTGTGTACTTTTCGCAATTTGCTCTTTCAGTACCAATATACTGTTGCGCTGTTCAGGTGGTAGAAGTCCAATTTGCTCATCAGATAATTGCAGCACTTGCATAATGAGTGCTGCCTACAAAATAAAATGAATGTATTATGGCACAATAGCAAGTCAAAACAAGAACATACTTTTTCTTGATCTGAAGCACCTGATGGTCCGATATTTGGCGACATACCGGCAGTACCACGAAACGGCGCTTGCGGTGGGGGAACACCAACTGGAGCTGGTACTGGTTGAGGCCTTATAGCTGGTGCTGGTACATTTGGAACAGGTGGCGCTAAAAATTTATTAACTACTCAGTTTTGCAATTAAAATTTTTTAATCTAAATAAATTTTAAAAAATTTAAAACTTTTACAGATATGGGAAATAAAATACATTAGTTTCAACGAACGAAATTTATTAGGCTATATGATCATTTTGTGTACAGTGCACGCATCTGCGGTAGTCACTACTGAAAATATGTAAGAGGTGTGAGAATTACATAAGTTTTCTACAGTCATTAATGAAATTGTAAAAAAAGTACATAGAGAAGAAAATAAATCTGAAAATAAAGAAGAGCCAATGAAAAATTGGAAAAGATGGGGAAAATATTGAGGATTATTTAGTTAGGTAAAACAACTAAGTTGTCATCATCAGCAGATAATTAAGCAGTGTCGCACCTGGAGAAGAACGGCAAGAAATACCCGTACGAAAAAACTAATTCCGCACACGATCCGTACCGCTGACAGCCAATACGCACACTGTATATTCGTTTCACATAATTTTTAAAAATTGCGTTCTAGCCCTAAACTAAGATAAAGAAGCAAGAAAACGGAAAGAAACGAAACATACCTACATGAATTTATTGCACTAACCCTTGCCTGTCCCTAAGAGACTGAACAAAGATGAGTTATTTGGGCCAGTGTCAGTATTCAACACATGGCCTTTATTCTTTAAAATGTACATGCTTTCGTACGTGTCTAATTCACGATAATTCCACACGTTCTTTATCAAATGCAAACAATCCGCGTTAACACTATGATTGCTTTCTAACACATGTTTTGCTATACCTGATTTTTCGGGCTCCATCAAAATCACCTAGGTAAAACAGTTTGACAGTTACAGAAAGTAATGTATTTAAGACATGTATACATGTTTATACATGTACATGTGGCCAGAATGGTTATGAAACAATTGGCTAAAGATAAAAGAGCGGGATACGAAAAAAGTGATACAACGGTGTAAAACAAAATTTAAGAAGTATTATAATAATGAAGAGAAATATCGAATGAACACTAGTGAATTAAAAATAAAAATGTATAGAGATTAAAACCTTCAAAACTTGTAATTCAGCTTTATAATATGTACTCATAATTAAAGTAAAAAGAAAAAATGTCCGACTAATATTACAATCAAAATGTTTGAAATATTGGTTAATTCATGTAGATACTTACGAATATTTTTCTGCCTTGGATCTACTCTTGGTTGCCTTGGATCATTTGGGTAATTGTTGCGTGGATCACGGTTATATCTATATTTTAAAAAAATTGGAGATAATATCATTTTCATAAATATTATGACATAAACTAAATGATTCGAAGAGAACATGAAATATATATTAAATATTTGGCATTTACAATTTAGGTACGATATGACAAGAGCATATGTTAGTAGATAGTATAGGCTCACCACCTATTTATAAATATATAATTATGGAATCAATGAATATAGGTACAAATAAGAATTACATTTATATACAGTTAATACATAAGTAAACGATAAACAATTTATTGCACTAAATTATTGATTATTATACTAGTTTAACTAAATATTATATAACGTAATTTCTATATTTATATGAAACAAAACTTGGTTCAGTTAATACATACGCTTCACCAACAGGTGGTAGAGGATTTGGCAATTGCCCTGGTAAGGTTCTCATATCTTGATCACCTATGGTGCGAGTCATTCTAGGATCAGTACTTCTTGGATCTAAAGATCTTAAATCAACATCTTGCCCAGGAGGAACTTATAAAGGAACATACAATGAGTAAATAGGAAATTTGCGAAATTATATTGCTTATTACCTGAGAAAACAGGACCTGGTTGATTATTGGGATGGACCACAGGTGGCGGCACAGGTTGAAATTCTTGTCTTGGTGGAGGTTGAAATTCTTGTCTTGGCGGAGGTTGAAATTCTTGTCTTGGTGGAGGCTGAACTGGAGTTGGCATTGGACTAAAACTATTTATAGGTACTTGTCCAAGAATGGGTTTGTCATTGGGCATTAACGGTGCTGGCGTTGGAGTTTGAGGGTGTAACATACTCTGTATATCAAATAAATGTAAAATGAAAATAAGTTATTGAAATTTATGGAAACAAAAGTAGTGAATGTAATATCTTTTTTAGAGAATAAATAGAAATAAATTTGGAAATAAATCAATAATTAGAAAACCTTAGTTATAAATTGCATTATATTTTAATGGAACTCTGATTGATTAAATTAATCAACTAAGAAGGTTAACCCCTTTCCACAATAATTTTCGTATTCTGTATAGGTATTTCGACAACTAAGTTGTCATCATCAGCAAACAATTAATCACAGTGACGCACCTGTAACCACAGCGAAATCCGCACGAAAACAAAGTCCGTACTAGACTTACACCGTCGAAAGCCAAACGCGCACACTGTAGATTAGCTTAACATAATTTAAATTGTATTCTAGTCTTATAAATAAAGCACTTATCCTAAGGTATCTGCTTGCATATACGTAACTTTTTGTTTGTAAGTCGCATATTAATTTTCTATGAAGTCAAACAGACAAGAGTTACTAGTGGGTATGTAGATGACATTTTCGTGATTTTTAACACACATAAATGTAACTTAGACGATTTCATCAAGCAATTAAATTCAAAATTCCTGACGATCAAATTTACGGTGATAAAAGAAAACAATGACACTCTACGTTTTTTAGACACCCCAGTAATTAGAAAAAATCGCAAAATAGAAATTGATATTTTCCGAAAAGAAAGTAACGTAAAAAAAAAGAAATCGGGATACCACATGTCTGGTATCTCAAAGCGCGGTTGGTTAGGAAAGGCAAAAGACAAAGTTGGGACCAATAAGAAATCGGGGATTTACGAAATTAAACGTCTAGATTGCAAGACAAAACGATCAATAGAAATCCTGTATAAAGAACATATAGCGCACATCAATTTTAATCGATCCGAAAAATCTAGTTTAGCAAAGTATGTGATAGAGAATAATAATAACGTAACTGCGGATTGTTTACATTTAGTTAAGAATGTGTATAATTACCGTGAATTAAAATCTACGAAAGCGTATATATTTCAGGAAACAGAAACCATGCGCTAAACGCCGACAGGGGTCCTATCGATAACTCATGTCTGTTTAACCTCATAAAAAAGTAATATACGACTGACAAATAAAAAGGTATCGTATATGGAAGCAGGTACCTTAGGATAAGTGTTTGGTTTAAGACTAGAAAACAATTTAAATTATGTGAAACGAATCTACAGTGGGTGCTTAGCTTTAGACGGTGTAAGTCTAGTACGGACTTTTTCTTCGTGCAGATTTGGTTCCAGGTGCGACACTGATTATCTGCTAATGATGACAACTTAGACCTCAAAATACATATACAGAATACGAAAATTATTGTCGAACATGATTAACATTAATGGATTAAATTAAATAAAATATAAGTATATAAGGCATACATACACATGCTGTTTGCGGATCAACTATCTTCATTACAACTTGCGCTTGTAATAGGGCGTATGCAAGTTGCGGATTTTGCAATAACATATTTCTTGCTTCTGCGGGGTTATTCTGAAAATAATAAAATATTTATTTGATCTTGATTAAATGAAAACAAAAGAAATTGATTTGAAGTGAGTAGAAAATAAAGCTGAAGAAATACTAAGATTAGATAAAATATATACAACGTAATTGTTAAAATATAATAATAAAATAGAAGGAACAGTTAAAAACCCTTGATTTGTTACTAGTTTAAAGGAATAGTAGATTGCTTTATAAATTTATAAAGCTGAGATTTTTCAAGAAGATGTACTTTCTAATTTGCAAGTAAGCGAATTAATGGAGAAACAATTTTCCTAACATATAGAGCATACTAATTTTTTCGCGAACTTAATAAAGTATTAAGTAATAAAAACATTTCGTAAATTTCTTAATGAAATAGGATAGAGGCGACAGTTGCGTTGCTTTCATTATACCAAAACATCATAACAAAGAATAATCTATAAATAAAAGCTTTGCTAAGCGGAAAAGCAGCACTTTTTTCTATCAAATAAAACGATTCTTTCAAATTATATATTAAAAAAAATATTATTTTGATTATGTGTATATAGAAGTTATTAATTCTCTTGACAAAAAAATTTTAAAGAAAATTTAACAATTATCTAACCAAAAAAAAATAGTCAAAAAGATATGAAATTGGTAACTAGACTACAAGTTTGAAGTTCTTGGGATTAAATCCCGGCCCATTTCGAAAATCAATGGCAATACTTGGCCCCATAAGCTACAAACTAACTGGATGAAAATAATACTGGGGCAATAAATGGCGGTCGATGACGCATTGGCCATGTTATCGTTTTAGTATACTAAGGAGTTCTAGTCACAATGGACCAGCCCTATTAAAAACTTACAATTTTGTTTGTTATAAACAACCTATTATTATAAAATATATGACTAGTGATTTCATTATTATTAAAATTTCATATTAGTTTTATCTACAGAATTATTACTACCAATTATCAAGAACTTGTTATAATTAGTCAGTCATGTACTTAACATTATATATCCAAGGGGTAAATATATGCAACCAATTTACCTGTATGCATAACTTCATCTGCTTCATTAATTCAAACATTTGTTCAGGTGGTAAAGAAGCTACAGCTTTACTAATAGCTTCAGGAGCTTTCTCAGCTTGAATGGGTTCACCATAAGGATTTTCAACAGGTGGTTGATTTAATAAATTTTGCATTTCCATTCTGGATTTTTCTGTACAAGCATTATCAACTCTTAAATTACGACCACCTATTTCATATCCATTCAAGTTACGCATGGCACTAAGTGCAGTTTCTTGATCTCTATATTCACAAAACCCATAGCCTTTGGGTTTACCTGTTTCTCTATCGAACACTAACCTACCAAGTCATTGATAATGGTATGTAATCTCTTAATTCGTATCAAGATTTTTTACTTACTTAAATGATAAAACCTGACCTACTTCTCCGAATATATCTTTCAATTTTTCTTCTGTTGCTTCATAGGGGATATTTCCCACTGAAAAGGATAACCATAGTTGCTAAGCTATATCAAAAATTAATAATTACTTACCAAAAACCGAACGCATGGATTTATCCATGATATTTGCATCTAAACTGTCCATTGTTTTTTCTTTAATTCAACGTACCTAGCAAGAGTAGATTAACAATTTATTTTAAACTTTCCAAATAAATTTGACAGTAAATATAAAATAAAATGATACAATCTTACACTGACATTCAATAGAAGGTTCGCCAACACTAGGGTTAGTAATAACTCTCAACATCAATAAAATAATTATAGAAATTGATAAATAAAATCAAATAAAATAGACTATATTTTATAAAAATAAAATCTATTAATAATTAAAGAAATTAGTTTTTAAAAATGAATTAATTTATGTAAATATTCTATCGATATAATGTAGTAATTTTAACTATTTACACATGCAATTCTGAATATAACCTCTATATTTCAATATTTTAAAAACACCGAACTTATTTCTGTTTTGATTTAATTTTTGTCTAACTTTAAAATGTTTCATTGTGTAAAACAGTTAGAGGAAAAAGCAGTAGCTACTGAAATTGATAGTTTAATATGGAGCGATCGAATGGATTTAGTTGCATTATCTAATAGTAAAGGTTGTAGCTTAATAAAAATTTAAGCAAACAGATTAACAAGATTTTATAGGTGAAGTTGCATTGCACCGTTTAACATGGGCAAGAGCTGTTAGCTTAGGACCTTATAAAGAAGGTATTACTGTCAAAGGTCTTGCATGGAAGCCAGATGGCAAAATAATAGCTATTGGTTACAGTACAAGTAAGTTTGAGTGCATCCACAATTATCTTATTATGTTGAAAACGTAGTATATTAAACTAATAAATTATAATTTATATTAGGTAAAATTGTTCTCATGAATGTTGAAAATAAAGCATTAATAAACAAGTTAGATGTAAATGGAGAGATTTCTTATATGTATTGGGTTAAAGAGAAAAATCATAACAAAAATAGTAAAATAACTTCAGATCAAGAAGAACAGAAAAATTATTTAAAATATTTGGTGAGTAATTTAATATAAATGTATCTTCAATAATTACAAATTTATTTATGAATTTAGTTAGTTCTGTTCACATAAAAAATGAACACTTGTTTAGGACTATTCTGCCACCTTCTTACCAGATCCACCACCACTATCAAATTTTGGTTCATCAAATACTACTGAAGAAAATATTAATATTAACAACTATAAACAAACTGAACTTAATATGTTAGTAATTGGTACCATGGATGGCTTAATTTACATTAGTATCTTTGGATGTTCTCCATGGATTATTTTCAATCTTAGTCAGCATTTGGGTTACCATTGTTCTATTTTAAGCATATTGTTCTCAGAAGAATTAAATTTGTTATATGTAACAATAAAAGATCAGTTTGGTAACATTAAGATTGCCATTGTAAATACATCAATATTTAAAACGCACACTAAAGAACTTTTTGCTGTTTCCATGAAACATGAATATTTAAATGCTTTGTTAAATTATCTGTCAAGTACCATTTCAATTATTAAAGAAACCTGGGAGAATATTTTGTTGGAAATGGATGCAAAGCTTTCCAAGTATGCTGCTAAAGTACCAGAAGGTACCTTGGCAACAGATTTTCTAGATCTTCTAATGTTTGGATTAACAACAGAACATATGCAAGAATTTTTACTGCATGATCTCACAAAAAAGGGACTGGAGAAATTTGGTCAAACTATTGAAATGAGTTATGCCAATATACAAAAGTTGCTGTTGAAGAATGTAACTAAAGTTGGGCAGAACATAACTTACCATTTAGCTGAATTGAGAGGAATGGCAAGACTAGAATATAGATACAAAGTAAGTAATAATAATTTAGAATTATACTACATAATTAATTTATGCTTATTGAAAATATTTCATTTGTAATTCTGTTATTTTGAGAATTTTAGGCAATCATAAAGATTTTGTGTCATGTAATAGATTTGATGGGTATTTAGCTTTGTCTTGGTAAATTTTGATTTTAATATTCCCAGTGATCATGGAGTGTACATGATTATTATGTTTTAAAGGCAGTGTTATGTTATTTCTCTGTCTAACTCATCGATCTTATAATACTTTTTAAAGTATGAAGTATTGTAAGACAAATGGTCTAACTTTTCTTCAGCATTGAAAGATTAATATGAGAATATTTAATATAGATTATTTTATTTCTATTTTAGAAGTATTTTAATGCAATATAAGGTGCATAAATTAATTATTTATGGCAATTAATCTATTACCCCCTAGCTTGGTATGAAGTGAGTTAAGGGGTTAAAAGTCTCCTTAATTAATCTAAATAAATAATAAAGATTATATTATTTTATAGAAAATATTTATTTGGACGTAGTGGTTAGTAAATTTATTACGAGCGTATGTCCGACTAGCTGAAGCGCTGTAATAAATGCAAATAAGAAAAAGAAATTGCAGGAGTTAATAATTAATAAATGTTTACAATGAACATCAAAAGTCCAGAACGTGTGCCAAGCTAAAAGAGAGGTTATTAGTAGAAATAAAACAAAAAGATTGCCCTTAAAATTTTATTCACTAATTTAAAATGATTCTTAAAGCTTGAGTATATGTAAGTTAAAATAATTAATACGATCGAGAGTAACAGATAAAACAAAACTAACGTAATGGCAAAGCTGTAACAAAAGTAATTCTAGTGATACAAAATGATACAGAGTGATACAACCTGTGGAATAAAATGTTAAAAGGATTAAATTTAAATATGTATCGAACGATACGTAAGGTATTTGCGTGTGTGTGTGTGTGTATATATATATATATATATATATATCCTGGGCCAGGATGCTATGTATATTTTGCGGTAGCAAAATAAACACGTGGACACTGTACTTTTTAAAATAGAGTATTGATATGTTTATTTTATATAAAAGAATATTTTTTCAAGCAGTAAAAACAACAAAAAATAGAAATACAAAGTGTGGCTATAAGAAAACCGAACTGAAAGTACTGTAGACAAACTGTGAGCACGTCAAAGTCAAACGGTACACATCCGTACCTCATAACATCTCTCCTCTCTATTGTTGTCAACGCCAAGGTTGCGCGTTGCTTAATTAGGTCGAAGATTTCGTTCGAAGTGAATCTTGCATATGCGCCGTCGAAAAAATGGTGAGTGTTTCTATGCATCCTGATTACATTGAGGTTTTGACTCCTTCATGATTGAGCAAGATGACGATCTAAATTATGAAAAAATAAACCATGTTTTTCTTATCAGAACAACACTGCGACCCATATTACACTGTCTGTCAAGAAATTTTTGGTTAAACATGAGATCCCTACATCGACCATATTCACCGGATCTCTTGCCATGTGACCTTTTTTTATGTTTTCTAAGTTCAAATTAGCACTGAAAGGAACAAAATCTGAGACAGTTGAAGCTATGACAGAAAAGGCGACGTAAACTATGGACATGCTTTCAAAAAATGATTTAGAACACTGGTTTAATAAATAGAAGAAACGCATGAAATGGTGTAGGGGAGTATAATGAAGAGGATAATGTCAAAATTATGATTAAAACCAATAAAAGATTGTACATTACTAACAGGAAGCTGAGAGGCTCTGGAAGAAAAAGCAATGGAAACTATGAACATGCTTTTAAAAAATGATTTAGAGTAGAGCACTGCTTTAATAAATGGAAAATTCGCATGAAGCGGTGTAGGGGACTATATTGAAAAGGATAATGTCAAAATTATGAAAGAAAACTAATAAAAGATTTTATGTCACGTCACTAATTCGTTTTTTTATAGCTACACCTCGTATATTTCAATATTGCATTTAATTTTGCGGAAAGTGGTAGAGAGAAATTAATTTTTGTTTGTTTTTGTAAAGTAAAAAGCAATTATGCATGACTAACTACATTACTATCGCCTGTTATTATCAAAAAATATTGCGAGAAGTGTACACTTATTTTTGTAATGTGCCATTTTACGAGTACTTTGCACTTAAGGGTTAAATACAGATGTTGTATATGAGAAATAAAATCACAATCATTTTTAGGAAGATAAAACACTTCATAATTTATTTTAAATATAATTCGTGTTTTTCCATACTATTACGTTTTTATTGTTGATTTGGTATTGCTGATATCTGTACTTCACCGCGTAGGTAACAGATAGGTCTTGTATGCGATAAAAATGCAAACGCGAATGAATACTCATTACGAAACAGTTCCACTGCTTTCCCCTTGTTTACTTTTTGATACAATCAATTATATAGTTATTATTTAGTTTAGCAGTGGCGTAGCTAGGTTTTTGTTGTACATTAATCAAAATTACATTATTTTTTCTGTTTGCGTTTCATATTTTGCTATGATAATTTTCTAGTAACGCATTGACCACATGGTTTTTATTTTTCATAATAAAGATGCTGTCTAATTGACAATTCGCGGTTACACTATGATTATTTTCTAACACATGTTTCGCTAAACTAGATTTCTCAGGTCGATTGAATTTAATGTGCGAGATATGTTCTTTATACCGGTTTCCGATTGACTATTTAGTTTGACCAATGTATATTTTAACGATCCCCCAATTTATTTTATATATCCCGGATTTCTGATTGAACTTGACTTTATCTATTGCGTTTCCTAGAAAAACATATAAAATATTCGAAATACGTAGTCAGAGTACGAACGTTGAAGTGGTAAGAGTTTTCTTTGCCTTTTTTATCAATATATACTTTTTTATCAATATATACTATACTTCGCAGATCGAATTGTCATCTTAAATAAGAAATTACAACTTTTGCTCAGAAACAAGTTCTTAATTCATAACATAGCCCTTATAGCAGTGCGGACCTACCGAATCCAGCGTTGGGATACAGAATCGAAATTCAATATGGCAACCCTTGAGCGGTTTACTCCAAAATATTACACGCTATAGTGAATACCCTACTGGTTTGTCTAATGCTGACAACAGCAGTGATTTTAAAGTTCTTAAGGTGAGCAATGTAATGGTATAATTTAGTAAAAGATGTTCCCGCTATTGAGAAATCATCCAAGTGTGTTGACAATAAACTTATTATATAATGGCTAGTAGATTAGAAAATTCAAAACGAAGATGCCATGGGATATTGTCTATGAACAGCATAAATCTCTAGTCTGTTAGTATATATATATATATATATATATATATATATATATATATATATATATATATATATATATCAATGTACGGCATTATTTATTCCGCCTCAAAATTTTCTTAACAAAGTTATGTTCTTCATATTAGGATGATAGTGATAGGTAGATGATAGATTTTGCCAACTAGAAAACGAAACCACGATCCACGTACTATGCCAATGCCAAAACGCTGTTTCTGCAAATGGGATTGATTATGCTGAAACGGAACTTTATATAGTCTATACATAATGTAATTGAAAGAAAAACGCTAGGGAACGAACTTAATGAAATATGAAGAACACAATAGGTCTAAAAAGGTTACGTTACTCTTTATATAAAAATTATTGCTCATTGAAACAGTTCTTGCATGTCATTGGTATATACATACAATAAATAAGATTATTATTTTGTAATAATAACAGCCTCCATAAAAGGTATTTATTTCTATATCTATTATTTTTTAAAATATTCTATATCCCGTACACGCAAATTGCTGAGAGAGATATTAAGAGCGCAGTAAAGAAGTTCGAATTCACAACCGTTCTGCCACGGCACTGCTACTACGTTTACTTAAGATGATTCACCAATCATAGTGAATTTCGAGTACGTATTTATAATTAAACGGTATGTGATTTTTATCGGCTAATTTAGTTCATATAAAGCCGGCAGTTTTTCAATCTTAAGTTATTTTTTTATATAAACTCCTTAGAAGCTTTTTATACTAAAATCAAGGTAATTATATTGTAAATATTAATACTTACCATTTCACTATTTTTTTTTACTGTGTTACTATGTTTCTTACTGTGTGTATACAAGTTGATAACATTTACGTTTCAGAATGGCCTTAAAATGGGGAATCGCTAGTGCTGCTAAAATATCACACGATTTTGTAGCAGCTGTGCATACATTACCATCAACTGAACATGAAATAGTATCTGTAGCTGCTCGTTCTTTAGAAAGTGCATCAAACTTCGCTCAGATGCACAACATACCAAAATATTATGAGGGATATGAACACCTGGCTGTTGACGGTGACATTGATATTGTTTACGTAGGCGCCATACACCCAATACACTATTCTATTACGAAAATGATGTTGGAACATGGTAAACATGTTCTGTGTGAAAAACCTTTCACTATGTGTGAAAAACAAACTAAAGAACTATTAGAACTTGCTAAAGAGAAGAAGGTATTCCTTATGGAAGCTGTGTGGTCAAGATGTTTTCCAGTTCATCAAGAACTTAAGAAACAAATCGATAGCGGTATTATTGGAGATGTCGTTTACGTAAATGCAAGTCTTGGCTTTCCTCTACAAGATATCCCTCGTTGTACATATAAAGAACTAGGAGGTGGGGGTATCTTAGATCTTGGTTTATATGCAACGCAATTTGTCCAGTATGTATTCAGGGGCTTGAAACCACTAAAACTTGTAGGAAATGGTCATTTAAATAAATATGGTACTGATGATACAACAGGCGCTATTATTCTTTACCCCGACGGCAAACTTGCAGTTATATCTTGTTGTACAATATGTGACCTTCAAAATGAAGCTGTTATTGTGGGAACAAAAGGAATAATTAGAATTCCAAACTTCTTGTGTCCTACGCAATTGATAACCCCAGAGAAAACTTTTGATTTTGAATTGCCGCAACCCACTCTTCCACTCAATTTTGACAATGGTGGGGGTATGGCCTATGAAGCTATAGAAGTGCGACGTTGTATCAATGCTGGCTTATTAGAGAGTCCATTTATGCCGCATTCTGAAACACTCGAAATAAGTCAATTATTGGATGTTTTTAAGAAAGAAGTTGGTGTTGTTTATGAAGAAGATAAGTTGTAATAACATTTACTATATTCAGAGAACAAATATAATAAGAGTTATTAATAAGAATTTAATTAAGTTTGAATATTTTTATGTATGAATATATCAAATAAAATATTATTAACTCTTATAACATTGCTATTATTTACAATATTACATATTGTATAACCCAATATATACTATATAATAATAAACTTAATAACTATAATACACAGATTTTTTGCTACAGGCACGTCAATTTCTTAAATATAGACTTTCAGTTGATCACTGAAGGGTTAATCAATCACAGGCTCCATCAAAATTACCTCTATTGACTTTCAGGAAATATATGCCTGTACAAATCCCTATTTCCAAATTGTATTTATGATTACTTTTCTAATATATTTCTTCAATATCAAATCAAGTAATACGTGGGATGTCTTTTAAGTTTTGCATACTGAGACATAGAGGGCGCCAGTTATCAAATATCAGTACCAAATATTAGCCTCCATCTTTAGTTAACTTAAGTTTCAGTGTGATACGTGGAGTGTTGTAGCTACAACGAACTGTCAAAGTTGACAAGTTAGTTGAAAAATGGAATTAAACCGAGAATATTTTCGCGGAATAATTTTTTATAATTTTCGAAGACAATTATCTCAACAAGAATGCCTCACCGAGGTGGTTTTTGTTTCCGGCAATGAAGCACCACATCAGTCAACAATTTCTCGTTGGAATGGTGAATTCAAATTAATCTTAGAGACGATCCAACAGCAAGGTCACCAAAAACGGCAGTCACTCAGGAAAATATCGATGTTGTGCACAAGATCATCAACGAAGACCGATATGTTATATATCGCCAGATTGAAGCACTATTGTGGATTTCAAAGACCCCAATTCAAAAAATGTAGCATAAAGAATTGTTTGTAAGAAAACTAGTTTCCCGTTGGTTACCGCATCTATTAACCGAAGAACAGAAAGGAGCTAGGGTAAATTGGTGCCATACAACACTAGATCGCTTCAACGCTGGAAACTCTAAAAACGTGTACAACATTGTCAGTGGTGATGAATCTTGGATTTACTCATACGAGCCAAACAATTAACGCCAATCGTCGCTACATTTGTCTCGAAAGCATGTCATGTAGCAACAATTCCCCAATAAGGTCAAAGAACTGGCATTGGCGATTGGTATACAACCATTTGTTTGCCGCAAGTCATCGCTGAGCTTAGAAAAATTAACCTCGAATGACGAATCATCCTCCACCAAGACAGTGCAGTTCGCACACAGCACGCAAGACAATTGAATTTTTAACGCAACAAAACATCGAATGTTTGACTATCCTCCGTAGAGTCCGGACCTAAATCCCAACGATTTCTTTAGCTTTCCGAAAATCAAGAACGGACTGTGTGGTCAAAGGTTCCAGTCATTGGAAAGAGTAGTCGATGCCTTCAAAATCACAATTTTGACTGTACCAACAAACAAGTGAAACAACTGCTTCCAGAGTTGGTTCGAGCGCATGCGAAAGTGCATTAATCTGTGTAGAGAATACTTTGAAAAACAATGAAATCGACGGTACAGATAGTGTAGGGAATTTGTTTCGTGCGGATTTTTTACCGTTGTTTTCCAAGTGCGACACTGTTTAATTACCTGCTGAAGATGACAACTTAGTTGCCGAAATATATATACAGAACACGAAAATTCATGTGGAAAGGGGTTATATATCAGTGGTTAATCCACGGAGAATTAATAGAATGCAAAAATACTTTCTAGTATTCCATACACTCCATAATGGCCTATATTGTATTGCATTTGTTACTTCTCGACTAGATAATTTTAATTAATATAATAATTAAGTAATTGCCCTGTAAAATACATATTAATTAAGTGTGAGTTATTTTATGAATTATTGATTATAACAACAATTTAAGATGTTAAGTGTTATTCTGGTAATTATTAGTAAAGAAATAAATCAATGTTTTCGAGATTGTCCTAAAGTTTGTTGGTTAAATTAATGCTAATTTTAACCGTGGAAATAGAACAAAAACTAATCCGTACAAATCTACATAAAAATTGATATTCAACAATAATTATTTAGTTATATTAAAGCAAGAAAAATATATTGAAATATATAAAATCATACATGATTACTTTATAAAAAATAATAATTTAATTTAACTAACGGGTGTTTTTTTTAGAGGTATAGAACTTTGAAATGGAATAAAACAAATATGATTTTTTTAAATTGACATGAAATTTACTTTATTCGAAAGATAATCTTCTGGCATTATAATTTAAATATGACTTCTGACATACGACCGCCACGGCTGGCTCGGACGTAGTCTAATCTGGAGGTCCAATTTTCGATGACTTTTTCCAACATTTGTGGCCGTATATCGGCAATAATGCGGCGAATGTTGACCTCCAAGTGGTCAATCGTTTCGGGCTTATCGGCGTAGACTAGCGACTTCACATATCCCCACAGAAAATAGTCAAGCGGCGTTAAATCGCACGATCTTGGAGGCCAATTCACGGGTCCGAAACGTGAAACTATGGGGTTACCAAATGTTTCCTTCAATAAATCAATTGTGGCACGAACTGTGTGACATGTTGCGCCGTCTTGTTGAAACCACAACTCCTGCACATCATGATTGTTCAATTGAAGAATGAAAAAGTCAGTAATCATGGCTCTATAGCGGTCACCATTGACTGTAACGTTCTGGCCAGCTTCGTTTTTAAAGAAGTACGGACCAATTATTCCACCAGCCCATAAAGCACACCAAACAGTCAGTTTTTCTGGATATAACGGTGTCTCAACATACACTTGAGGATTATCATCACTCCAAATACGGCAGTTTAGTTTATTGACGTATCCATTCAACCAAAAGTGAGCTTCATCGCTAAACAAAATTCGATTATAAAAATCGGGATCAACGGCAATCTTGTTTTGGGCCCATTCACCGAATCTACGCCTTGCTAGGTGATCGTGTGGCTTCAATTCTTGCACGAGTTGGATTTTGTAAGCACGCAAACCTAGATGTTTCCGCAAAATCTTCCATAAAGTGGATGGACACATATCCAATTCCTGTGCACGATGGCGGATAGACTGATTCGGGTCTTCCTCTACGCTACGCTCTACAGCAGCAATGACTTCTTCTGTACGCACTGTACGACCTCTCTCTGGATGCGTGTTATCATTTAGAGTATACGTGGTGCGAAAACGTTCCATAGTTAATCGAATTAATTGCTCTGATGGACGATTATGTTGACCGTAATATTGACGTAGTGCGCGATACGTATTTCGAACAGAACCATGATTTTCAAAATAAATTTGCACAATTTGCAAGCGTTGTTCAGGCGTCAGTCTATTCATGTTGTAATGACAAACCAAACTAAATATAAATCACTTAACAGCTGACAAAATGGCCGCAAGTTAAAAAAGTGTTGCCAACTTAAAGTTCTATACCTCTAAAAAAAACACCCGTTATTATTTCTATTTTTAAATGTCGGGTTGTTGTATCAATGAACTCTTGATTTGACAATGGTGATAATTGCAGCGTCTATCGTGTATACATTTTATATCTCTGCTAATCATGTTATTAATAGATTTGAAAATTTTAATATGTTGAAGTGTTTATCAATCATTTGATTATTATATTTGATTAACAGTTGTATAACGTCTAGACCTATAATTTAACTAAGCTTATTTAAATTCTATTAATATCCATATAAAGGTAATTATTATATTATTAATAAAATTTTGCTTTAACCATATTTAGATGCATATATTATTTCTAATTTGAAATTATGTTATGTTTTAGAATGGCTTTGAAATGGGGTATTGCTAGTGCTGGTAAAATATCACATGATTTTGTAGCAGCTGTGCATACATTGCCTTCAAGTGAACATGAAATAGTAGCTGTAGCTGCTCGTTCTTTAGAAATTGCATCAAAATTCGCTGAAATACATACCATACCAAAATATTATGAAGGTTATGAACATCTAGCTGATGATAATAATATCGATGTTGTTTACATAGGTGCAATAAACCCAAAGCACTATGACATTACAAAAATAATGTTGGAAAATGGAAAACATGTCCTATGTGAAAAACCTTTTACTATGAATGAAAAACAAACTAAAGAATTATTGGAACTTGCCAAGGAGAAAAAATTATTTTTAATGGAAGCAGTGTGGTCAAGATGTTTTCCAATTTATCAAGAACTTAAGAAGCAAATTGATAATGGTATTATAGGGGATGTTATTTATATAAATGCATGCCTTGGATTTCCTTTACAAAATGTACCTCGTTGTGTTAATAAAGAATTAGGAGGTGGAGGCATCTTAGATGTTGGTGTATATCCAGTGCAATTTGTACAGTATGTATTTAGGGGTTTAAAGCCAATTAAGCTTGTAGGAAATGGTCATTTAAATGAACATGGTACTGACGATGCAGCAGGAGCTGTCGTTACATACCCTAACAGTAAAATTGGTATCGTATCTTGCTCTACAAAATGTTTATTACCCAATGAAGCTATTGTTGTTGGGACAAAAGGAACAATTAGAATTCCTACATTTTGGTGTCCGACACAAATGATAACTCCAGAGAAAACTTTTGAATTTGAATTGCCAAAACCTACAGTTCCATTAAATTTTCATAATGGTGGAGGAATGGCGTACGAAGCTGTAGAAGTACGGCGTTGCATTAATGCTGGATTGTTGGAGAGTCCATGTATGCCACATTCTGAAACTCTTGAATTGAGTCACTTGTTAGATAGTTACAGAAAGGAAGTTGTTGTCGTTTATGATGAAGATGTGTTATAATGTTTATTACATTATTGTTATATGTTTCATAAAATAATCTATGTTTATTTTGTCTCATATAAACTAAGAAAATCTTCTAAGTAATAAAATGAAGTTCATCATGCTCAAAAGGGATATAGTACTAAATTTTGATTAGATCATAATTAAATTTAAATATATTTTTTGTAGAGTACATCTAATTGTAAGTGAAATTATTATTTTATTAAGAATCACATGGTGCCCATATATAACAATATATTTTTTTAAGTATTTTCATGTACATACTATAAAGAAAATAAACAAGTCTTGCCAGCCCATGTTTTGTCATTGCCGTTTAAATTTTAATATTGTAATATTTTAAAGCACTATTAAAAAGTTGTATACATATTATGCATGTTTTGTTAAAAACAAATATGTATAAATTCTGGGGAAATAATAAATTGAATTTTATTTATCACTTAAAAAATATTTAAATTAATTTAAAAATTGTCTGCGACAGTATCTTGCAATGTCTACTATTTATTGTTGTACATCTTCAGAACATGGACTTTTTTCTGAAAAGCGATTTACAATTATGCTATTAATATGTGCAAATTCAGATAATAATTTTTGTCTCGAGTTCTAGATTATTTAAAGCAAGACTTCTAGAAGATATTTGATCACATTATGTTTAAATTTAGAACGTTTCATATCTACTTTTTCGGCAGGCAAATAGGCTTTCAATAACGAGTTATCTTTTAATGATTCATCAGAAAAAGCAATGTATTCATCGGTAATAAATATGTTGCTTTTCCGGGCGTCTCGAGAATGTAATCTTGGCCCTATTATGCTAGAAATAGAAATCTGAAGATTGAAATTATTGCAATATATCAGAGTAAATTAGATCTACTTATTTTCCCTGCATTTCTGTGAAATAACATGAATTTTCACCTTTCATCTAAACAATCGAGTAGAAATTATATGCAGTAAAAAGTGGTTCTGTGAATTGATACGGACTAATTCCACACACAAAACTTCTATAATGTCCAGTAATGCATTTTCCTGTTTGGTATGTTATGTTTGTTGACATTATATATTTTCTATTATTTATATAATAAAATTGTTTCGCGTTTTGGGCGATTACAACTTACTTCAAGGCGGTTTAGTAGGTATTTTTCAAAGAGGTAGACTCTGCGACTTATTTTTTAATATCAAGAAGTACAAATCGGTATCTTTTACAGGTAGATTTGCTGCTATCATCTTTAACTACAATTTGAATCAAGAAAGCTTGGAACGTATTGATTTAATTAATATGTTTTGTTTAGTAATAATAATATTTATTCATTCTAAAATACACTTATAGAATTAGCTAAATAACAATGATTAGTATACTTATCTTTGCACAACCTGTTCGCTACGTCGTTGTCATTTGTTAGATATTACACCGGATTTAAAAGCACTATACTATGCTTTTGTATGATTTCATTTGGAGTGTACTATCTAAATTTAAAATGTTAGCTATTTAATAAACAGAAGACAACTAGAGTGGGTATCACATAGAGTTTTAAAAATCTGATTTCCCCTAAATAGCACGAGGATGGGCTGTTTGAAAAAATAATTCGGTTTCAAATTACGTCTATTCTCAACATAGTCCCTTGCTACATCGATGCATTTCGATCAGCAATAATCCAAAGTCTCTATGCCTTGATGAAATTCAGAATTCCAAAGTTAATTAAAACAAGCATCCACAGCAGGATTAACATCGCTATTTGTTGAAAATTTCTGGTCTGCAGAGTATTTTTACACGGTGTTAACTCCGGCGAATAATGAGGGTGTGACATCAAATTGAACCCTAATTCGCTAATTTTTGTCATAAGAGCAACACTTGCATGGAACCGTGCATTATCTTAATGAAAAATGATTTTTTTTCTTGCCTAAACCAGGATGCGTTTCATTAATTTTTTGCTTTAATTTGTCCAAAGGACTCACGTACCTTTCCTGCAGGAACAGGCATTGCCCTTGAGAAAGAACTACTATGCTACTATTGTTGAGGTGGTTGTTTTATTTGGGGCATATAATGATGAACCCAAGTCTCGTATGTGGTGATAAATCAGTGCGTAAAATCTGCCGTTTTTTCGCAAATGGCCTAGACACGATAAATTTGCATTCCCACAAATTTGTAATCAACACTGAGCAGTTGTAGCACCCACATTTTGGACAGCTTCTTCATAGCTAACTCTCCATTTAAAATGTATGTTGAACGTTCTGCAGAGATGTTTACAGTCTCCGATATCATAGCATGCACTTTATCACCAATTTCCGATATAGTGACAGATTTCGAACGTTATCTACGTGGTGCAGCTTTAACAGTTGTACGACCACATTTGAACTTACAAATCCATTTATTAAAATGGAAAATTGAGGCGAGATCGTCCTTTATTTCATTATGAACATTTATTGCTGATAAGCCTTAAGTATTTAATGACAGCACGAATTTGAATACTATTCATCTCGTCAAAAATTGGAAGACCCCTTTCATTAAACAGTCGTCACAGCGAAACTAATAAACAAATTTGACAATTGACGTTATTAGGGAGATAACTTACTGACCCATCACAAGAAACAGTCTGAAACTACATCATTTCTTTCTCATTCCACGGATTTTTCAGGGCACCTTCACAGTCAGGAAGATTATGATTCAGACTTTACTTTTATCACGTTATAATTTACCTCCCTTTAGCTTTCGGTGCCTATCATATAAATTACGTGTTAACCTGGTAATTTTATAAAGAAGGTAGTAGCACATGCAGAATTAAGATGTTTGCAACTGAATACAATGTGACCTATCTTTACATTACATACTTTGCAATATGTCTACCAGCATACTGCACAGAAAAAAAAATTATGTATACATTTGTTAATATCTTGCACCAAACAAATTTATTTCTAATATACACGGTATTGTTATATATGACCACACTCAACAACGCTTGAAAATAAACTGAACGACTTTCGTCCGTTTTTCGGCTTTCATATGACGCCTGTATTTTGTCTTGATAATCACTCGTTTTACTCAACATTTTATTTGCCAACTACATGTATGAGTTAGTTATTCATGTGAATAAGGTCTAATTTTATTTGGCCATATCAACATCTTTCAATCATTATTAATTATAGAAATAGGGCTGTTCTTATTTATAATAATTATGTGCATTATATTAGGAATTTTTACTTATCATTTACCTTGCTTTAATTCTTAAATATATTATTACGTTACATATTGTTAAATTGTCTAATTGAAATTAAATTTTTGGGCAATAAATTTTTATTATTTTTACAGATCCTGGGATTAAGTGAAGATGAAATTACTGAAGCTATATTAGCCAGTGGGGCTTTCTTAAATAAAAGTGGTGAAATGCAACAAATTATCAACACGTCAATGATCAACTATAAAGCTTTCTTCCGATGGTTATACTCTGCCATTATTCACCTAATAGACGAACAAGTACCTCCCGAAATTCCCAAAATGACCCAGCAAGATGTCGCGCACATAACTGAATTCCTTTTAAATTTTGACGACATCGGTACAGTAAATTCTTCAGATGGTACGAAGAAATCTAAATTTATAATGGAAAAATTAGGACAGTATTTAGTAGATGCACCTTTAACTATACCATCAGAAATAGAAACAAACGCTTGGAATACGTTTCTAAGTCAAAATGACTGCATAAGAAATCATTCGTCTATAATTAAGCATTATAAAGAGATGTCCTTAATACAGCAATTTAATATGTTGAAAAGATGTACGTCAAACATATTCGACAAGTTACAATTTTCTCTCGTTGAAGAATTCAAAGTGATACATGTTTTGGACGTCATGCATTATAACCAACCTAATTTTAAAATTACAAACATATCATGTGGACCATCGACAGTATTATTTAGTTTTCTGTCTAGTAGTTCACCATCTCAAAGCTTTTATTTCTTAGAAGTAAATTCGGAGAAAACAATAAGCACTAAAGGAGGTTTTATATTTATTCCTCAATACGTTTCGCAAGAATCTGAAACTTTTGGCGAAAATTACGATATACTTGACCTACAATTCTACACTACAAATCTTTTAACTTTATTGTTACAAGAAAATTGCCCTACGAAAACTGCTTTAATATATCAATGTCCCGCTTTAATTCTGAGAGATAAAATATTAGAAGTTGATATTAATGAAACGATATGTCAACAGGATTTAATAAAAATTAATGCCAATACATTAGGAAATTCAATATTGAAGACATTAGATGGATTTGTGGCATCTAGTTTTGCAGTTTCGGGATTTAGGAAAGTCTCCGTTGTGTTAGCTGATAATAAAAGAAAAGTCAGAATATACGAAATGGAAGCCGAAGAGGACGAGGAAGAGGATGCCGAAATGACAAACAGTACTGTTAGAGAAAGTGATGTGAGTATGCCTGAAAATAGTGACGGTGATTAATCTAAGAACTTTGTGTACGTATAGTGATTAATTTATTTACTTAAACGAATTAATTGATTTCTGTGAAATTCATAATTCTAAGGTACTCAAAAATGAAAATTTGGCTAATCATTATTATTAGTTTTTTTATACAATTTCTAGTAAAGGAATTAAATTTGAAATATTAATTTTAATAAAATGAGTGTATAATACACATAAGCTCTTGCCTTTATAAAAGCCGTTGTTTTTAAATGTTTTCTAAAGATTTGAAAGTTAGCATTTCCTACTACGAGGGTAGTCATTTATATTTTGGGAACTGCCAAGACTGTTAGTGTTGCTTCTAATCTGATGATTGCATCATAAAGTTTGTCATATTTGACAATATATTTACCTTGACAGTTTTATTATCCGGTCGCTATTTCTATTATTGACAGTAACTTGAAAATTTTATGTCGGCGCAAAAATGAAATTAACTCACGAACATTTTTGTGCAATTATTTTTCATAACTTTCGGCGTGGATCATTTCAACAAGAATGCATCGACGAGCTGAATTTTTTATATGGTGATGAAGCACCATCGAAAACTATAGTATATCGTTGGTATAGTGAATTCAAACTTGGACGGCGTTCTGTGGACGATGAATGTCGCGAAGGGCGTCCCACAAATGTTGTTGTGTCGTAAAACATTAATGCAGTGTCGGAATTAATAATGCAAGACCGTCATGTGATACACCCTGAGATCGAGGCATCTCTAGGTATTAATAACACCAGCGTGCATAAAATCCTGCATGAACATTTAGCCGTTAAGAAGCTATATTTATGGCGATTGATTTGACAACCGCTCAAAAAAGGACTCACTCCGATTGGTGTCAAGAATTGCACAAAAAATACAATGTCGGTGCTTCAAAGAACATTTTTAAAGTCGTCACAGGTGATGAATCTTGAATCTATACGTATGAGCCTGATAGTAGACAGCAGTCGATTGTGTGGGTATTCCAAGATGAACCAAAACCAACAAAAGTTGTTCACGCTCGAAGCACATCAAAACAAATGGTCGCCTATTTTTTTGGAAAAACTGCTCACGTTGCAACCGTGCCTTTAGAGAGTTGTAGAACGGTCAATTTCGAATGATGCACAACTATTTGTGTGTCAAAAGTTTTTGAAGAACTAAGGAAAACAAATCGAAAACGACAGATCATTCTCCACCAGGACAAAGCGAGCTCTCACAAGTCGGTTCAAACAATTGAATATTTGACCGGGCAAAACATTGAATTGATGATCCATCCACCTTGCAACCTGTGATTTCTTTTCGCTCCCACATGTGAAGAATAAACTTCGTGGCCAACGGTTTTCTACGCCGGAAGAAGTAGTTGAAGCATTCAAAACTCATATTTTGGAGGTACCGTCAGCAGTGCTTTTCGGATTGGTTTAAACCAATGCAAAAGTGCATTGATTTTCAAGGAGAATATTTTGAAAAGCAATAAAACTATTTTCGATAATAAAAATTTTTGTTTGCTATTCCCGAAATATAAACGGCTACCCTCCTATTACATGCTCCATAATGTAATTTATGGCATATTAATAGATTCGAAATTGTACTGCTTCGCGGTTTAATTGGTTAAATCAACCGTCTAAAGAACTGTAAATACAGGTTCGACTTCTTGTCCAGTGCAGAAAATTCTTAATTAATTTTCTGTGATCAATAATAACGATATGAAATAGCAGGAAATGTTAATTTTCATTAATTTCCCTTTGTGAAGCCCTCAATTATATATAATTGTAAACGTTAATAAGAATAAATTTTTTTGAAATAGTATCAAAATAAATTTATTTAAATAATAATTGGAGGAGATAAATGTAGTATCCAGGCGTATACCTAAATACTAAAAATACCTTCATTAAAATAAAAGGTGTAATTATGATAAAAAAAATAAAAATCCGAAGACGCTCTATGTCTGCAGAATACACTTCTAAGTCCAGTTCTGTTGATTTTCTTTCAGTTGTCATAGAAGCATGCAATGTAAGGCTACTATACTGAAGGACAATTGCTTTCCTATTTGTCAAAACTTGTTGTTTTTCTTTAATTGCAGCATTAAAAGTTTGTCAGTTCATAATAAATACACACTGTATAATATAAAACGCAGGCCAACAATGTCCAATGAAGGTAAAATTAGCGGATGGGGTGGGACTGAGAGAATAGGTAGAATTATCTTGTCTATTATACGAAATCGAAATGAGTGCAAAGTTATGCAAAGTGTTAGAAACAGCACGTGAGAACTGTATAGGTCCCAAAATGACAATTGCAGCAGCATCTATCTACTTGCTCCAGTTGATAAACTTCGTTAGACGATGAGTAAGGTGGGACAAACCAAAAATGTAGATGACCATCTAAGATGTGGGGAAAGCCCAATTACAGGACGACAAGACTACTTTATTTAAGAAAAAAAATCACAAAGTAACACTTCTTTAATGACATTTTGAGATAGTCAAGCACATAAATACTAGTTTATTGCAGATAACGCGAACACGAGATCGATTATTGTAGTGCCATTTTTAAACCTGGGCACAAGAAAATTCAAGCAGAGATTGGTCTGACGCTATATTTGCAGATGAATCATCTTTCTGGACCTAGGCATCTAGAAGGAAGGCATGGTCAACGTATAAAGAACATACAGCGCAATGTAAAAGTGCAGTTTAAAGATAGCACTGTAAATTGGACCCTACAAGAAGGCAACGATCTTAAACATCGAAGCAAACTATGTAGGGAGTGGAAGGCTGCAGATATAACATATAATCCATAATTGTTTTTCTGCCATAGGCTGATTAAACTGAATAAAAAAAAAATGAGTAACCGGAAGTAACTCTGAGGTAGTAATAGTTGGTCATTGCTAGCGTTACTCGCGTTACTGTAGGGTTCAAATTGAACGTACCATAGAACTTTTATGAAAAAAATTCAAATTACAAAAATACAAGAATGAGAACTATTATTAAAGAAGTAGAACAGAATAATCAACTATTTTAAATTAAATCATATTAAGCTGCTCTGGTACGTAGACTTCCGCGGTCGTGGTCCATATTATCTGCTTCTGGGCTTCCGGGCTGGAACCGCGACACTGGAAACGTCGGCAGTTATACCAATGATGCCATTCCAGCCCAGAAGCAGATCATATTAAGCTACGTTCAACTAAAATTTTTGACTTTTCGTTTCTTATAGATTTCTTCTCACACGCGGTTTTAATTGACTTCGCGTGAGTTTTTTGGTACAATTTGAACGGAATGATTACTAATTATTACGGAAATTTACTAAATTCAGCCAAAACAATACATGCAAATGTACATACAAACATTCATTAATATAAATGTTTGTACTACCTTCACTCTGTTGCTGCCTACCAAATAAGAAATTTTTGGGAACTTTTCTATTTTTTTGCGATTTCGGGATAATTAACAAATGTATCTTGAAAACAGAAGCAATGCTGGAAGTAGTGCTTTTGTTAATTATTTTTTGCGAGCGTGTCATAATGTTTCATTATTTTTGAATGAAATAAAGTCATCGGTTATTGATTTGCAGCTATAAAATAAATAAAAAATCAAATGTGATAAAAAAGTATGTATTTGTGCATTTATGTCATATATATTTCTTCATAATTTATTCTACATGTAGTTCAAATATTAATCAAACAAAGCTACAACAGCATAGAGCATTTTATAAGCATAATATTAAACTAAAACATAAGACTACATATTTCTAAAATTTTAGATGAAAATAATAACGTGAATGATTAAGAAGCAATATAGTGCAATAAGAAAAAGTAATACAATAATTTAATAATTTTGGGAAATTTATAGCACTCTATGCTGCACCAACTTCTGTATACTTCATGCGCCGTAGCCTATGTGTAATAATTTATCGGAGTACCAAGATTTCATAATCAGAATAAGCGATCTCCTCACCTCCGAACGGAATATAACATGAACCATGACTAGGATGAACCTAAACAATGAAATGATATTTAATTTCCATTGACGAGAAACATTCAAAAATTGTACCTTTCCTACGGTAGAAGAACCTTCATGATAAGCGCGACCAACATATAGATTTTCTCCATCAGATGTTCTACCACCTATAACAGCATTCGGTGGAATATTGCTCCCAGTGCAAGGTTGCCAATCGAATCTTTGTTCACATAATACCTTAAAAATAAAAATAAGTTAACATTACGCGAACAATAATAGAATGTCTTTTGTTATTTCAAATAAATGCAGGATTTTATTCAAATTACAAACTTTAATTCCAAATGGTGGGAACAAAGATTAGTTTAATATATAGTGAAAACTACACGATAAGAGTCGGTGCACGTAATCACTTACGTTTGCACTAGTTTGCCAAACGCGGATCTTTCAACAAATGCCATTATTTAGTGTAACAATAAGAATCATATGTTGTTTCCACTCATCTCATACATTTCCGTTTAACACAGCGATATAAAACATAAGTAAAACTTTAAGTGGTTGCCTGTGGAACGTTCCATTTATTTAAGTAATAAATAAATAATAATAAGGCGATGTTACTTATATACGTAAATTGGAAAAAGCAGAGAAATTATTAGAGCAGTTTTGATTTACTACTGCGTTAGTCAGATTCTGATTGAAGTGTGACAATTGTTAATTAATTTGCTTTGCTTATATTTAAAGGTAATTGTATTATGGTACTTAATTTGACTAACAATTATTGATTTATTGGGTTGGCAACTAAGTACTTTCGGTTTTTACTGATAGAGAGCGTTCCCTTTTTTCTATAACGTATGTTAGTGCTGTACTTTACCGTTTGTCGCGTGATACTAGTCACATTGACGTAACTTCAGAAGCAAGTAGTGCGTGATTTTTATTAAAGCTATTAGTTGTGGATTAATTTTAAATGGAATGCAGAAACGAACATTTTCGACATATTTTACTATTTTATGTCCGTAAAGGAAAGAAAGCTGCTGCGGCTCACAGAAAGATATGTGAAGTTTATGGTGCTAATTGCTTAACAGAGCGCACGTGTCAGAATTGGTATAAAAAATTCCGTTCTGGAGATTTTTCCCTCAAAGATGAGCAACGTTCTGGTCGGCCTACTGAAGTTGATGATGACCAAATTAAAGTCATAATTGAAGAGGATCGTCATATAACTGTTCGAGAGGTTGCGGGGAGGCTACATGTATCGCACACAACAATTAAAAAACATTTAAAATGTCTTGGGCTAGTTAAGAAGCTTGATATTTGAGTACCTCACGAATTGAAAGAAATTCATTTAACACAAAGAATCAACTTTTGCGATATGCACCTTAGACTGAATGAAACCGACCCTTTCTTAAAAAGAATCATCACTGGTGATGAAAAATGGGTCCTGTACAGTAACCTAGTTTGAAAACGATCACGGAGCAAACACGATAAACCAGCTCAAACCACATCAAAAGCTGAATTGCATCCAAAAAAGATCATGCTATCAGTTTGGTGGGATTACAAAGGTGTTGTGTTTTTTGAGCTGCTTTCAAGGAACCAAACGATCAATTCTGATGTTTGCTGTCAACAATTAATAAAATTGGATGAACCAATATAAGAAAAACGGCCAGAATTGTCAAATCGGAAAGGTGTAGTTTTCCACCAAGATAATGCAAGGCCTCACACATCCTTGGCAATTCGTGGGAAACTATTGGAGCTTGGCTGGGAAGTGATGCCACATCCCCCATACAGCCCTGATCTAGCACCATCTGATTACCATTTATTTCGAAGTTTGCAGAATTCTTTGAATGGTAAAACTTTCACAAATGACGATGACCTTCACTCGCACCTGGTTCAGTTTTTTGCTGATAAGGACCAGAAATTTTATGAGCGCGAAGTCATGCAGCTGAAAGAAAGATGGCAAAAGGGCATTGAGCAAAATGGAAAATATACAATTGATTAAAAACTATTCTTTGTTTAAAAAAAAAGTGTTTTATTTTATACTACAAAACCGAAAGTACTTAGTTGCCAATCCAATAGTTCTAATGGATAAAAAAATTGATGACATGTGTTTGGACGAACTTTGTATATTTATAGTATACAGCTTGGGTATCAGCCGATTATCGATTGTCGAAAACAGCAAGAAGGCAAACAACAAAGCGATAACAGAATGGAAAACGTCATCACAGTGATTTGCAGCGATGCAATAATTATACCAGTACAAATGCTATTAATTGCTGTATATAGTTAGGTATTTTAAGAAAGTAACATTTGAAGGTTCTGTTGATGACATGTACCGATTGCTATGATGAATACCGTATAATACAGACACTATTCACAAAGAAATATTTAACTAATTCTAATGAACGTTTGTAATCTCTTTAAATGAGCAGTTATTTAATGAGATTACAAACGTTCATTAGAATTATATATTAGAAAAGCCAAAAGAAAAACTCCTCATTTGCAAATTGTTTGTTGGCTTTCTGTATCTGTTTATATTTCACATTGCTTGATTCCTTATGGAATTATATTTTTTAATCTAATCGCATGTACCAAAACGCCCTAAACTATCAAACGAAATATTAAATATTAGTGTATACATATACTACTACCAACATAATTTCTACTATATTCATAATAGCAGCTCCTGATTGCGTACTCGCGTGGTAAATAATCGACAAGAAGCAATCCTTTAAAAATCACAAAAAAAAATTCTACGACCTTGATAACGAAAAACTAGATCCGAAATTTTTGGTGGAGCTGGAGCATTTCCATCTACCGTCATGTTAACTACTGTGAGAAACATAACGTGATCCTGTCGTGGTATAAACTATAATAGTCATGAGTATCAACACTTGATTTGCAAACACTGCGAACTTTGATAGATAGAGTACACGCCATATGCTTCTCACATCAATGTAACACAAAATACAGGACTGTGGGAAATCGAAACAACCTTACGAGTTGCTTCTCACGAAAAAAAAATGCATTTATTAGCTATCACTGTTCTACTTGAAGTTAAAACAGTTTTGGACAGAAAAAACGAGATTTTTTTACTATATTGCGACAGTCTATGTCTTAAAAGATATTTCGTAGTTGTATATATATGCAAAAACATTACTACGGATTAAAATTAATAAATCTTGAGCGAAGCAAGACATATTTTACACTTTGAATACAGTAAAATCAATAATAGATAAGTTTCTTTTTTTATTAGTCAAAGGTCATTATATTGGGATATCATATAAACTTGATTATGTTTAGGTAAAAATAATTATATATCTTATGTAATATATTCTGAAAAATATTGATAATCCATCTCCAAAAATATTCCTAGGAATCGAACAAGTGCAGTTGACGGAGTAACGCTTCTTTAATCTGATATAATTTTATAATGACGTGTATTACGTTCACATACAACAACAAAATAATCACATTTATCTATAAATACACTATCAGTCATATTTATTTGCCCACCTTAATTTTATGTGTTTCCTGAAATACGGTAATCGCGAAATTGCAAAAGCGTTACGATTAAATCGCAGAACCGTTGATCATAACGTTAAAAAATTTGAATAAAGTGGTACATTTTCCAACAAAAGAAGATCTGGACGACGCAAAGCAACGACATCTGCAGATGACCGGCATCTAATACGGATAAGTAGACGAGATAGACGAAAAACAGCACCAGAAATTGCTGCTGAAATAAATAGAGCGCGTGCTAAACCAATTAGTGCGTCCACGGTACAGAGAAGGTTAAGGCAAGTGGGTTTATACGGAAGAATTGCTCTGCGAAAACTACTACTACGAAAGCAAAACAAGATAAAACGACTAAATTGGGCTAAAGAACATAAGAATTGGGCGATTGATCAGTAGAATAATGTGTTGTGGACAGACGAATCGAAGTTTGAACTTTTCGGTAGTAAAAGGCGAATATTTGTAAGAAGATCCGCAGGAGAAAGAGTACTGCCAGAATGTATTGCGTCTACCGTAAAACATGAAGGAGGTTCAGTAATGATTTGGGGGTGTTTTGGTGGAAGATCTGTAGGCGATCTCGTCAAAATTGAGGGAATCCTAAGAAAAGAAGGCTACAAGGAAATTTTAGAAAATAACGCTGTTCCTTCAGGACTAAGGATTCTTGGCGAAAACTTTGTATTTCAACAGGACAACGATCCGAAACACACTTCCAGATTGTGTGGCGATTACTTGCGTCAACTAGAAGAGCAAGGGCAGATCTCTATAATGGTATGACCAGCTCAGAGTCCTGATCTGAACCCGATAGATCTTCTTTGGGAAGAATTGGACCGGAAGGTTCGAGAACGTGCTCTATCATCCACCACTGTACTGTGGGAACAACTTCAAGAAGCCTGAGCACAAATTACAGAAGGTACACTGCAAAAATTAATTGAAAGGATGCCGCGGTTATGTATCGCAATTATCAAAAATAAAGGTGGGCACATTGATGAGAGCAAAATTTAATAATAATTAAGGATAAAGTTTTTATATAAGAAAAATGTAACTATTTTATGTTTATTTTACACTATTGTATTGGTACAATAAATAAATTTTCAGTACACATTTGATAGTTTAATAATTTTGGCTAAAACTAAGGGTGGGCAAATAAATATGACCGGTAGTGTATATGCTCGAAATGCAAAATTTCTTATTTTATTATATACATATTTATGTATCCTCTAAAAGAACATCCTAATTTGGTTAAGCAGTGTTGCTCTTTAATACTACATATAATATTATATTATTAATCTACATATAATAATATATATGTAGATTTCTCTAGTAAAATAATTATAGTTTTTTACATATTGTAGTACAAATGGACTATTTGTAATTCGTGTCAGTTTATTAACCTACTTCTACATTGTATTTTAAATTAGTTAAAGCTTATGCAAATATTTAAGTTGCCATGTTTTCGTTTTAACGAAACTATTTGTTTTAATAATAGTCCCTAATTTTATAAATTAAGTGAATTACTGTAAAATCAAATGCAAGTACATATTGTAATGCAAAATGTCCGTCTTTGAATTATAATACTTATTCCATTTTTAAAATTTTTTAAATTTATATTATATACATATACTATATATTATGTGGAAAATCTTTTGTATAGAAGCATGTTATTCAACTTTTCATTATAGTAGAACAAAGAAGGTAATGTATGTATCAAAAAATAAATATTGGATTGATAATGAAATGTTCATATAAAAGTTCGATAGCAGTATGTACATATACTAGATGACTTTTGTTCATTCATCATCGTTTACATATTTGTAAATACGAGGTGTGGTCAACTAATATAAATATAGTAACATTTTTAGATTCGTCAAAGGTAAATTACTTCCAACAATTTGTCCAATTCATTCGACTAATTTTATGTGGTATCTTACTGAATCCCTTGCTAAGAGAATTCTGAGCATTGCAAATTCGTGAATGAAGATTTAAACACGAAGCAGTCAATACACGAAATTTTAAAACTCTGTTTAACACCTCCACTTTTCTTTTCTTAAGATTAATCACCAATCTAATCTACATATTTGTAAATACGAGGTGTGGTCAACTAATATAAATATAGTAACATTTTTAGATTCGTCAAAGGTAAATTACTTCCAACTTTAAAAAAATTGGCATATTTCAATTTGTCCAATTCATTCGACTAATTTTATGTGGTATCTTACTGAATCCCTTGCTAAGAGAATTCTGAGCATTGCAAATTCGTGAATGAAGATTTAAACACGAAGCAGTCAATACACGAAATTTTAAAACTCTGTTTAACACCTCCACTTTTCTTTTCTTAAGATTAATCACCAATCTAACCTTTTATTTTTATTATTTTCCAGTCTTGAACTTCATTCGCATAATATTTATGCGTTTTTGTACACGCTTATTTCTACTAAAAGGACATCGACCACAAAATCATTTTTTGAGACGAAAAACTAATACATAGTTCTTATTACAATTTAATTTGGTTCTTTAATAACTGCACTACAAACATCACTACAGATTAAAATTAATAAATTTGAAAAAAAAGATAATCTGCATACAAGAGCATTACATAAATATTTTTTGTAATTGGTCATTCAAATATCTCTATGTTAGACAGCCCTCTTCGTAGTCTTGCTTTCTTTATTTTAGATTACTAGTCACCGTTAGTTAACACTTTTACAGAGATTAATATTATTTCAATATTTATTTAGGGCAGTGTACTGAGATTTCATTCTGGCGTCTTGAAATCGTTACCTAGACAATCTACATTATTAGTTTCTAAAACTGGCTGAGCTAAAGATTATAAATTATAATGATATCAATTTGTTTTAGATAAAGGGATTAAATCAGTAGTAAATTATTTTTAATCCAAAATCATCTATCTCTGTACTAATAAATATTATCTAAAAATATTGCATATTTTTAAAATTAGATTTTGTGGACATAAAATAAAATTTCAATGTATGAAATAAAGACTCAATAAGTATTATCTGATTTTACAGCTGAAAATTATTATTTTTCATTCATATCATACATAACCTTGTGTTCGTACTTTAAATTATTAGTTGGCCATAGAAATTATTATTAGGCCATGGATACTTATGATGAGAAAAAATAGAACAGTTATGTAAAATATGTACTAGCGAGTATTTTTTAAACTACAAAAGTTTTAAATAATTTTATAATCAAGTAATCATAGAATTGATTAATTGGGTTGAAATTTTCATATTTTAAAGGTGGCTTAAGCCGGAAGGAATGTTTTAAAGAAATCAATTAGATATTTGGAGACACGTTATGTTCCCTAGCTAACGTAAAGATGTGTTGAATTTCAACGTGTTTGATTTTTGGACACATTTCGGTTCCTTAAGCCCAAAACGACTATTACCGAAAAGAATATTGGTGTTTGGAGTTGAGGAGGTCCAGCATGTTAGTATAAGAAGTGTTCAAGCAACACTAGAGGTTGGCGTTCAAGTAATTAGCATCTTATATATAACAATTTGGACATACATAAGTTCTTTCCCGTTAGATTCTCCACAATTTAAAAAGAAGACATAGTGAAGATCACTCTGCCAGTCTCATCTGATGTATGACACCATTGATGAAACTTGGGTATACTTCTATAATCCTGAAAAATGTCAGCACTCGGCAATTCGACACTTTCGAAACAAGTAGACGTCAAAAGTTGTTTGAGAAAAAAGGCGAAACAAAAAGACGGTCAACACATTTTTTGGGTTGACGGACACGTTTGCATTATAGTGGTGAAACGCCATTGTTCTATTAAAGCAGAATACTACCCTACAAACAATTTGTTTGCCTCAAAAAGCAAATTTTAAAAGTATTTATAATACTAATAAAGATCAAATCAATCAATCAAAATCAAACTCTTCAAAATATTCGCGAAAATCGTCTAAGAGGAAGGATGATATTGTATCACAATAATACTCTGGCAAATCTGCTGTTTGAACGCAACAGGTGTGTAGCATATAGTCTACATCTGGCACCTAAGGATTTTTTTTAATTCCACGTCGAAAGAATAAATTTCGGAGTGTGTTTTACATCGAACGAATGAGCAATTGAAATGGTTAAAAGTGAAATAAACAACCTAACGCCGAAAGATCGGAAATATGTTTTGAAGACTGATTTTAACGAATGCAAAAATGCCTTAACTGTCGAGTGGAGTACTTTGAAAAATTATTTTGTTAAAAAGAATTGCTTTCCTGGATGATTGTAGTATTTTGGTCAAATATTTGTGGCAACAGTAGCTTTTATTTATTTTTTTATTACTTATTATTATTAATAATAAATACGGTAATGTAATGTACCTGATATTGATAAACTGCAATTTCTTTGCCATCGTATGCTATGTAAGCAACATTTTTTTCCGGGATAACTTTAGCCGGGATCCAATCACCATCGTGGTAAGCACGACCAACATAAATTTGTGTTCCGTCTTGATCTACACCGCCAAGCACGGATGTTGAATAAACTCCAGTATTAGCGTCACAGTCAATCCAATAGTATCCTAAAAGAGAAAAATATATTCGATTGCGCATCTATATAAAAATTATGGTCTTGTGAATAATACAAAGCTAATTTCCTGAATTAACAATATGTTTTCAGAAAAAAAAAGGAATTAAGAGGTTTCAATATTTCTAAAAAAAAAATATTAGCAAAATTATAAACACTATCTATTACCACGTTGTATATGTAATACATTTTCGAAATTATACAATCTACATACTGAGAAACACAAGCCAATATCCCACGAATAGAAAACAGAAATGTTTTCCCAGTAATACGCTTAGATAGTTTCAATTCAGTTATCCTTTGTGTGTGACGTAGGTAACAATTTTTGTTGGAATGAGTGTAGCATATGCAAAACGCTTCAAAGCAGTGTTTACAGTGATAATTGAAGCGGCTACGTGGTACTGACACATCGTTAGACGATGGGAGAGGTGTTATCAAGAAGTGCAAAATGTAGATGATCTTCCAGGACGCGGAGAAAGCCACACAAGGACAGTTCAAACTAGCTCAGAACATAAATATTAGTTTAAAGACAATTAGAAGCAAATTACGCGAGCGCGATATCATTTATCGAAGCGCAATTATTAAATCGTTGCTGTCTGATAAACATCGACAGGCGCTCGTGATCTGGTCACAAGAAAATTCCAACAAGTATTGGTGTGAATTTTTTACAGATGAATCATCTTTCTGGGTCTGATCACCAGCAAGAAAGAACCGACAAAAAAGAACGTATTATACAGCGCATTGTAAAACACCATGTGAAAGTTCATATCTAGGGTTATTTTAACATGCGGGTTTTCAGAAGATGAACAAATGATAAAGGAGTTCTAAAACCTGTAGAAATGTAGTAGAAAAGTAAATTGGATCCTAGAAGAAAACGATGATCCAAAATATCGATGCAGACTGTGTAGGGAGTGAATAGCTGCAAATGGTATTGCATCAATGGATTAACCTTCGCAGTCCCCATATATCAACCTAATTGAAGATATTTGGGTTCTTATGACGCAGAAACTTCGCGGAAAACGTACATATAAAATTTCCCAATGATCTCCCATTATAAAGAAGTCATCTAAAAAAAAAACAGTTTTGGGCCAGTAAATTCTCATTGAACTGGTATATTACTGACTCACGCTAGAGCCTCAAGATCAGATTTAAAAACCGAAGCTTTTTTGTAGTTTACATTTTGAGTCACATCACGGACGCGAACGTAATAACTCATGGTTTGCCAATGTCCCCTTTATTGGCGTTAAGTCATTGGATGATAGAATATTATTTTAAAAATCTTTATTTGGCACTACATTTTGTTTAGAAATTATTAAAGTTTTACGGATTCATATTTTTGCATTTCATAAGTGCTATAAGCATACTATCTTACTTTACTTGGTCGCGTAATAAGTTTCGTTCTTTGTTTGGGCTACTTATGATACTTTTTAAAATATTACATTTTCAATAATTCTGACTATTTTGTCATAATCTCTTAATTATTTTTGCGATAATAGTTTTCTTTCTAATTTACCTTTTAAGTGCATTTTAAAAAAATTGTTTTTACAAAGGTCTCCTGTTCCCCATATGCTTATGTAATTGCTAAGATTAGCTTTGCATATATAGTACTAGATATAAGTGTTGCTCCTGTCTATTTCTTTCTATCTCAAAGGCATACTTAGATTAATATACATATCTATATGCTATTGATATTTGGTATTATTTTTAAACGTAAGAAATTGGATAATTACTTTTCTCAATACCAAAAGTCTCTTGGAACAAAATACTTGAGAAAACATAGAATTTAATTCAAATCCAAGGATAAATCTAATTGTATTATATAATTTTGTTTTTTTCATTTTTAATTGAAACAACTGATAAAAATTCATTACATATCATGATAAATTACTGTATATTAGCTCTAGGCCAGAAAATCTAGTAAATAAAACAACAAATATGTATTTACCATTATCACAGCTTATAAAAGAGATACATATTTATCTAAGTATTAAAGAGCAGTAAAAACAACATCACGTGAACTCATGAAGGTATGACTAGAATTTATTTATTAACATCATAATGTTGTATAAACGTTATCGATGTGTCATAGCCCCACTAAATTAAGGATATATTTGCATCTGGTAAGTCCTATGTTCGATACAGAACACTTACAGCTATTTTCTTTTAATATATGCATGCAAACGTAAAACGTGGTATACGAAGTCATCAATGATCTGAATAGAATTTGCATCCCCATGCATTCAAAGCAAATAATAAATGAAACCGACGTCTTCTTTTTCGGTTTTGAAAATGAATGAGTACGAGGTTAAAATGAATTAAAGTTAAAAAATCGTTTTGCGAAGATGTTCTAATTTTTTAAATATTTCTTAAAAGAAGAACAATAAAACACTCGGTACACTAGTACACGCCACTTTATTTAATCATCTGATGGAGTAATTTCTTATCGAATTGCATTTCCACATCTATGTGCGATCTTTACATTATATAGACAATATCGACTATCATCAGAAAAAAATTTTAGATCATCAAAAATTCTCAAGTTGAATTCATATGTCTTCAGACCCAGTAATTTCATGTTCCCTACGTTTTTCGAAATCATGTGATATTTCCTTCTTGCAACTCAACATCACCATATTGTCATAGTAGATTAGATTGACAATATCGATTATCATTGGAAAAAAAATTTAGGTCACTAAAAATTCTCAGGTTGAATTCATATGTCTTCTGACCCAGTAATTTCATATGTTCGCTACGTTTTTCGAAAAGATGTGATATTTCCTTCTTGCAACTCAACATCACCTTATTGGCATAGTAGATCTTTATATTAGATTGACAATATCGATTATCATTGGAAAAAAAATTTAGATCGCCAAAATTCTCAAATTGATGTCATACATCTTCTGGCCCAGTCATTTTATATGTTTTCTGCACTTTTTGAAAACGTGTGATATTTTCTTCTTGCAACTCAACATCATCATATTTTCATAGTACCTTTTTGCTTTCATCAAACATACCATATAGACTTGACTACCATCTACTGTTTATGTTTTCTGCGTTTTTTGAAAAGGTGTGATATTTTCTTCTTGCAACTCAACATCATCATATTGTCATAGAATCTTTTTGATTCCATCTCCATCACCATATAGATTTGACTACCTTCTACTGTTTTATTTAGCAATAGAACGACTTTTTCTTTTGATTTAATGATTAGAGTTGGATAGTCGTTTCTGCCCGACAGGAGCGGTGATTATGTACATATGTCTGGTAGCATGGATTCGTTTGTATCAATTGTCGCTACACGCCAATTCATCTTTGTTAAATAGACACGACTATTTAGCTTTATTTATGATTGGTTTTTGAGTATTAAACTACAGATTTGTAATACATTTTTATAATAATAATGCACTATTCTTTCACATAGCGTTTCATATTTCCTAATCAGAAGAATCATAAAATATATTTGGCAAAGTCGCCAACTAGAAAATAAAAAAAAGGGTACGATATTGAATCTGATAGTCCAAATTGATTTTAATACGAGGCATCCGTTACTACCATTGTGTTCCAATAAAGTAATTATGGGTGTTAATTTACATTGACAAGCACCGTGCCCAGAATAGTCCAAAATGCGTTTGTAAGCAAAAACCAGGTGCAACAACAGGCAAAACAGGGTGTTACAATACTACTTTTTTTTACCCAAATACTGACAGGTAACTCTTTCTTTCCAAGGATTTGTCCTGTAACTCTGCTTACAACTGACTTACAAAAAAGTGATGTGTTCCACTTACTATCGATAATATGCAAAAAAAAGTTTTAAATTTAATATTCAATTTGATATATTGATTTTGCAAGACAGGAACATCATTCCCGACAATTTTTCTTTTTAGGTTTATAATGACACTTTGGTAAACAGTTCAGTTATTGGCATTCATTTTTTTAACCATAATTGAATCAGTTATTTTCCGAGAAAAATATTTCTTGTGGTAACTCAAATTTAAATTCGTTTCTTATTACATATTCATTTACTTATGCGGTGCGATACAATATTTATTATAATTGTTTGCATAACACCAATGTATCGTATTCGAGTTTTTAATTAAAGTTTATTAATATTTTGGTTACCAAATGACAAGTGTAGAACCTTTTTAATAAACGAATAATCATGCAGTATGAAAATACTTATACTGATATGCAAAATTAAATATTTAATATCTTTTAGCATTTTGAATAATTTCATAAAACTGTCAAGATGATTTTCGTCATACTCGTCTTATATCAATGCATATTGCATTCAGATAAGATTGGACTGGAAAATATTGCTTTAATTCATACGTTTCACACAACTATAGATATATAAACACGAGTACTACACATAGACACACATATGTATACAACATATAGATATAATAAATATTAAATTTAGCAATTATTAATGTGTATACATATTATGGATACTAATCAACTTAAATACGTTAGATAATGTGATATTGAAAATTTATAATGCCATTAAATGATGGATGATTTAATTGCAAAACTAATTTTTAGAAGCTTCTGTAGACGTATATAATTACGACGGATCTAATTACTACTAGACGGAATATTAAAGTTGAATATATTGAATTTTAAGATATGCTATAAAATTATTAAAACTAAAACATGATATTCGACCTTTATAAATAGAGAAAAAATACCATGCTTTCAATAAAATTTTTATTTAGCAGTTCTAATATGTGTTGCTTATATCTTCAAAAAAATTCTTATTGAAGACACGATATCCGGTAGTATCAAGTTTTCCAATAGGGACATAACAATTTTGTCTTTTAATACGAGCAATTCCTTGAACTTTTTCATGATCTGTCAACTTCAAAACGTCAGCCAAGGTTGACGTTTTTATCATGGTGAAGCTCAGGAACGAGCAACGTTTGGAAATTATTACTGTAATTCTGAGTCGGTTGTCGCAACTTTAAGAGCGCTTACTCCAATTTTCGGTCGATATAATCGTCCCACCAGACAAGCTGTGCGTGCTATAGTGGATAAAGTCGAGTCAAAATAATCACTATTGGATGTTCCTGTGCCAATGAGATAACGCACCGGTCGAAGTACCGTAAATATCATAGCCGTAAGTGCTTCAGTTATTGGACAACCAACAAACTCACATGTGCTTCAAGAGACTCCATTACAACAACAAAAAGCGACCGTGTGATGTGGATTTTAGGCCGGAAGTGTGACTGGACCATATTTTTTGCCGATGAAAGTGATCGCCATGTTACGGTCAATGGAGTCCGCCATTGTACCATGTTAGAAGACCACTTTTGGCCAGAATTGGATGGACTTGACATCAGTGATATGTAGTTCCAACAAGATGGTACCACATGTTACACCGCTGGTCAAACAATTGATCTATTGAGGGGAAGGTTCTTATAATCTCGAGAAATTGTCCAGTCGAGTGACCATCTAGTTCATGCGATTTAACGCCGTTGGATTTCTTCTTATGGGGTTACGTTAAGTCGTCGGTTTATATCAACAAGCCAACAATGTTAGATGAGCTTAGGGACAATATCGAACGCTAAATTGCCAACGTTCCGGCCGATATGTGTGAAAGAGTGGTGGAAAATTGGCTCCAAAGAAACAACGTGCTCGCGATGGTCATGTGAACGAGATCGAACTCCATAGTTAAATGTAACATGTGTACTGCACCTGGAAAAAATTTTAGCCCAATATCTCTATTATTCTGTTTTATTTAAATTCAAAATTGTTATGTCCTTCTTGAAAAATATAATGGCGAATGAACGAATTGATATGACTATCAAATCACCTAAAACAATGTGGAAATTTTTCCTTTATAAACCAAAGAATTAAAATTAATAGTCACTCCAAATTAATATAGTTTTACTTTACTTTAGTTTTTTAACTTTTTAATTAATTGAAAAACAGATTACAACATAATTCAACCTACTGCAAAAATCGGATTGCAGACGAAGTTCAGTTCAAATTAGTAGTCAAATTGATGTTATAAGTACATCAAGACAGTTACTATAATTTTTTAATCAAAAATATTTATATCGCTTCTGAAAGTCGTACTAGTTTAACATATACACTCTGTATATTTCCTTTTTATGTTAGTGTGTCGAAAATCTTTTTATCTTCAATGAGTTATTTATTAACAAAAAATCATTAAATTTTGAAATTATTATTTTATTTATATTATTTATGAGCCCGTACTATACCTAATATATGAAATTTTATGTCATGTAAGAATATAAAATTGTGATTCAAAATAATGAAGAGATCAATCAATAAAAAGTAGTTGGTCGGTAATTCTTTGCCATTGATTACACATCTTTTATTTCAAAAAGTGTATTATAACTACAACTAGTAATCATATGAAAAATAATCTTAAGTTAATTGTATTTGATGGTATTTAAGAAACATACAATAAATTGACGGTATTTTCATTCTAATAACAGCCAGAAAATAACATAGTTTAAATTCAAAATTTCAACTTTAATATTTCTCAACGCAAAACTAAGTTGGATATAAATAGGATAAGGGATGACCACCACAAACTGGTCAATTTATCAGCATCGTTAACAGATATCTTACCATATCCGAAGGGTCCAAAAGGTACTGGTGGTGGAGGAGTTGGTTCAGGGTTGGGAAAGGTTACCACATCATTGTCGGGATCAGGGAGATGTACCACATCGTCTGATTCAGGAAGTGGTGCCTCTGGGCGGGGAGGACCCCATCCAGGAGGGTAATGATGGGGAGGAAAATGATGTGGTGGTGGAAAAGGCATTCCGGCTGGGTGACCTCCGGGATAGGGTGGATAGGGATAATGTGGAAACCGCCTGGGGGTTTCTGATTCATCTAAAAAAAAGTTGACAGAGGCAGAGCGTGTGAAAAAATGAAATATTAAAATGCGACTTGACTTACCTGCCATGTTGTTCGCGTTATAACTTCACAAATAGAACGTGTTTATTACTGTAATCGTAAAATTTATATGTGTTTATTGTAATCTTATCTATTCTTGTCAAGATAATACCGATATTTTTCTATACTATACGACAAAAAAACCGGTTCAACAACATAAAATTGTTAAAAAGGAATCTTCTATTATTAATAACACCCTATCAACTACATATGTTTCATCGAATACACGATAATTTGTGTTATTAATGAACCGATATTTTTCTATACTATACGTACAAAAAAACCGGTTCAACAACATAAAATTATTTTACTATAGTAAAATTAGTGAAGCACAATTATTTAAGGAAAAATGTAACCAAAATATCTATTGCTCTTAGCAATACAAGTTTTAATGTATTAGTAAAGATAATTACAAGGTGGAATACCACGATAGACAATACGAATATCTTTCAAGAAAATTTAATACAATTTCACTTAATTTCTTAATACTAAATATTTACTGAAAGATATTCCGTTTCCGTTGGATATTTCTGGAACGCGTTAAGTGTATTTAAAATATAATAATCAACTATTTGTTTAAAATTTAGAGCATTACTCAGAAGGAAAAAAAACAAGTACATGACACTTAAAATAATATTGACACTTCAGAAATTTGTTATAAACATTATTACTCAGTAATTTCCGAGGGAAATTTATATACCTTAAGAAATTATTGAAAAATTGCTCATCATTGTATTTCAATATTGCTACAATGTAAATAATTCCAAGTATTAACACACACTTTTTTAAGCGGAATCAAATCCTGTTATCGCAGAAGTGATTCATTAATTTATTAAAAATGTGAATTAAAAGCTTTTTAGAGATTTTCAATATTATGTAAGATAATAATTTAATTCCTAATAATAATTCGCTGACATCTGTCTAAGACTGTATAGTAAAACTAATTGGTATTACAGAGTGTAATTTTAAACATATTAATTTTACTCTAATATACATATAATCATTTCTTCGCACACGTAAATAAGCAAAGTCGAATTAGCTATTTAAGAATACAAAGGGTACTAGGAAAGTTTTGCAATATGACGCAACAATGAATCGTAGGAAGCTGCTTGTTGCTGCATGTTGAGATATGTTCATACGTGCATAATAGCCGCCACACCATGTCGATGGGTTCAGTTATCCATTAGCAGTGACAGTGTAAACTGCTTGCGATGGCATCGTAGTCACGAAATGAAATAAGGGCAGTTTTGCGTTATAATTTCGTGCGCGGTTTAAACATAGACCTGTGCTTCGAAGAAATGACTCTTGCACTAGGTGACGTTTGTCCATATCGCACAACGATCTCCATGTGGAATAGAGAATTCCAAAGGGGAAATTTAACTGTGGAGGATGCTGAGAGGCCGGGAAGGCCACGAACGTCTTGGCGAGGACAGGCAAGTGACCTACAGATAGAGGGTACTTCAGGCCTAAATGCATTCGCAATTCGTTCGATTCTGTATGATCATTTGCACGTGACGAAACTTTGTTCTCTCTGGGTGCTGCATCGACTGACTGAAGAGCAGATAACACGACGTGTGACTTGGTCACGGAAGACGTTAAAAAAGTTTAATAAGGGACAATCTCGGTATGTGAACAACATCGTGACAGGTGACAAGACTTGGCTGTACTATTACGATGGACCGACCAAAGCTCAAAACAAAGTTTGGGTCTTTGATTATGACTCACCCGTAGTTGTCAGAAAATCCCAATCTGTAAAGAAGAAAATGTATTTTTTCGAATCAAGTGGAATTGTGGAACGCGTCGTTTTGAACACAGAAGACAGTCACCGCTAAGTGGTATACTGAACAGTGCCTGCCTAAAGGCATTGGATCTATGAAGAACCTGTGGCTAAAGTCAAAAATGGACACCTGGCTTCTCCATCACGATAATGCTCCAACTCACCGCGCCAAAGCCTGCACCGAATATTTGACCACGACAGGATTGAAACTTCTCGAGCACCCTCCCTACAGTCCAGATATTGCTCCCTGCGACTTTGCACTGTTCCCGCATGTGAAAATGAAGCTAAAAGGGAGGCGGTTTTCCAGTGATGAGGACTTTCTGCGAACTTGGAGCAACGAGTGTGCTTTACTCCTTAGTAAAACTTGACAGAACTGGTTTAAAGATTGATTTCGGCGGATGGAGAGGTGTATTGAGTGTAGAGGAAATTACTTTGAAAAAATTAAATAAACAAAGCTGTATTGCAAAACTTTCCTAGTACCCTTTGTATATTATGAGTTCTACATTTTCGCAGAGACTATAACTTAAAAAATCTTACTCTTAACATAATGAAGTGAATTTCTTGTCATATTCACTATTTTTTTCTACTCCCGTCTATATTACTTCTTCTTTGTCATTCTTTTTATATATCTTTGCTATCTGGCTTTCTGTGTACATACAGTATTTGGCAATTAATTTAGAACCACCTTTGCGTATCAAGAAATTTGTAATAGGCCGTTAATCACTAAGGTTGATATATAACCCCTTTCCACATTAACTTAATTCTGTATACGGCTGTACCAAAATGTACACTCAGTGTACATTTTGGTTCTCAACGGTACAGATCGCGTACGGTGGTTTACCAGGTGCGACAACTTAGTTGTCGAAATGCGTATACAGAATTACGAAAGTTAATGTGGAAAGGGGTTATGTATCAACCTTAGTGATTAAGTTAATCAACCACAGGCTCCATCAAATATAACTTAATAGGCCTTTAATTTAAATATATTTCGAATTTTCGATTGTAAACGGATTTACTTGTTCAAGGAGGATCTATTCCTAGAAAAAACAACCAATATATTATTAGGAAAATTCCCTTGCTATTGGTTTTGGGTCAGGTACTTGCTATTATGGGCTAAACACAGATAATGAAATATGTGAAAGCATTACGAATAATAAGCAATTTTAGTTGAAATTTGTACGTGGTCGTGTTAAGAAATATTAAAATGTTTTAATAATATATTCTGAATTTTATTGTTTTAATTTTTTTTGGTGAAATTTTATGCTAGGATTTATTGGGAATGGCAAAAGTAAAAGATATTGGTAAAAAAAAGTTAAAATTAAAATAGAGACTTTATTAAAAACGAGCATGTATTCGAACAGACTACATTGCAATAAAGCATAAAGTTTCTCGGCATATAGTCGATCGAATAGAATTAATTTGAGAGAATATTCCATCAGCATCGAGCAGTCACAATCATTGCCGTGGTGTCCGTAAAAACAACCGAGAGAAACGATCGGCTAATTATAAAAACAGCAGTCCAAAATATACAATCTTCTGCTAAATAGATTAAAAGTGCATAATATAGACATATCACACGAAGCGATCACGATTGTACGCTGCCTCAACCCAATGATGCAGATCAGATAAGTTGAAACCAGAAAAGAAGAAAGCTCGCTCTTAATGGGCAAAAATTCCGAGAAATTTTGCCAAACAACACAAAGTAATTTTGATAGAGCCTGTGGTTGATTAACTTAATCACTTAACTCCTTTCCACGTTAATTTTCGTATTGTGTATACACGTTTCGACAACTACGTTGTCATCATCAGCAGATAATTAAACAGTGTCGTATTTGGAAAACTAACGGCAAAAATACCCGTACGAAAACAAATTCCGCACACGATCTGTACCATTGAAAGCCAAAACGCACACTATCACTGTCACATAGTGTGCGTTTTGGCTTTCGTTTCAATTTTATTTCTTGTTTTTAATTCAAATAATAATCCTTTACTTTTGCTTATGTTTACTTTCATGTTAATTTTCTTAAGTTCTTCTTCGTAATGTTTCTATTATGTTGTAGGTTTCTTCTGAATCTATGATTACTAGAACATTAATTCCCTTAGGTCTACTATTTACAGTTCCCCAAAATCATAGATCTCCTCTTCTGCTTTATATTTTCGCTTGCCTTCTCCATTGCAGTTCAAAATAATAAAGGGCTAAGCAACATCTTTGTTTAAGGCGATTCGTTATTTTAAATTTCCTGCATTCTTCGTCGTACGTTATTTGCAATGTCGTTTATATTCTTTTGAGGCATTCAAAACATAGGTTAAAAAGAGAGTATGCACATAAGAAAAAACATACAGAATGAAAAAATTGAAGTTCAAGAATCCTAAACGTTATTCTACAACCCTATTTGCAGAGCAGAAATAACCAGAATTCCTCTATAAAAACTTGTATTTTATTTTTTTACAAAACAACCTTGACACCAATATACTCTCCATTCAACTTTATACACTTGTCTAATCGATGATTCTACTGTTGGAAACATTGTTCGAACTCGTTTTTCTGTATGGTTGCGAGCTGCTCTCTTTTTTTTCCACACCTCTTCCACATCGTTAAAACAATGTCCTTTCATTCGTAGAAACAGAAAAAAGACGCATGGAGCAAGATCAGGTGAATAGGAGCCATGGGGCAAAAGAGTTATGCTACTTTTAGCCAAGAAACGGCGAACTGATAAAGCTGTGTGAGCAGGTGCATTGTTATGGTGGATATCTGCCACAAATCGGGCCTCTTTCGTCGCACTGTTACGCAGTCTTCTCAGAACCTACAAATTGCACAGCCGCACGCTGTTCACTGAAGTCCGATATTACAAAAACGATGAGCAAACGAAAATGCCTTTACGAAAAAATACACTGTAACAAGACACAACCTTATTTGGCGAATGATCCGACTGCACCGAACGCAGAGCAAGTTGCGTCACGCGCACCTAGCGGGAGGAACGCATGCTAGGTAAGCCTCACCCACAGCTCTGCCATTCCGGTTATTTTTGGGTACCCCTCGTTTAGACATATAAGAAGTTTAGTACCTACAGCATTAATTATTTTAATAGTTGTGCGATTAATTTTGTGAACCACTGTATGTGTAAAACTTAATATTGTAAAAAATTATTATTTCCAAAACAAATTTAGGCAGGCAGGCAGGCAGGTGAATATTTTTTTAACATTCTTCAGAACAACTGATGTTTCAACATTCCAACAGGTTTGTACTTCTCACATGCTATTGATTTGCGTTGGCAAGAGCTAGAAAATAAATCACCAACTCTTATCAACGCGTATTTTACAGACAATATTCGCGAGCTTCGAATAAAGTGCGCCGATGTAAATAACTTGAGCATAAAAATCTTTTGGTTCATCACGTTTGCCAGACATTTATTTGGGATTACTTAAAACCACTTACACGAAAAAAAGTAAATAATTTTCTTTGGTGTATATGGCAGTTTATAATTCATTAAGTAGAATTGTATTTGAGAGTTAGTGACAATTACCTTTTCGAAAAATATTAGTTTTCGTATTATAATTTTATTTATGTACACCTTTTTGCAATTTTAACTACTTATATAGCCAAAGACTTAATTCGCGCCACGACCGCGGGCGTAATTATTTCTTGGTTTGTCAATGTGAAAGCTTGGATTATCAGTATAGTACGTTCTTCGAATTATTAATGTTTTCTAAAAATAATGAGCACATATATTATAAATACTGTATTTGTCTTTATCATTACTTAATCTAATAAATAACATTAACTAATTCCACATTAATATAAAAAGCATATCACTTGAAAATATTCATAAATTATCGGAAAGTATATATGAATATATTAAATAGCATATATGACATTAATTAAATAATGGTATGGACGAAGGTGTTCCTTTCTTCGCTCCTAATTGAGATATAAAAGCATTAATTTGTTCAGAAAGATCAGACTGAGGAGGACATTTACTTTGGACATACAACAAACTTTGAATATCCCTCTGTTCATAGGCTATTTTCGCGGCATCTTCCAAACAACTGTAAAAATAATTTTATAGAAATAAAATAAAATGTTTTCAAACATATTATCTCTTACTTGGCTTTTACGTAGTACTTAACCTTAACTTCTTCGCTCACTTTAGGAAGAAAACTTTGTAGCAAACGTTTAATAGTGCCAGTATCTCGTGATATATCCAATTTTTCCAAACATATATCCACAAAGGGTGCGTATCCAATTGGAGATTTCTTTGATTTTGAAAATTGATCTAATTCTTCCCAAAGGTTGTTGTCCGCCATGCTTTGGATTCTTAACCACCAATATCTAAAATATATATTTCTTAAGATGATACGAAAGAATATATGAAAAAGTTCCAATTACCGTCTGTCAGGAATCTTGAATTCTGTTTTGAATTTTTCTGCTTCTTTAAGTTGATTTAAATTTAATAATTTTTTACATGTATCATGAACAGACATCCCGACCAAGTTTTGATTAAATTTTTCTTCCAGAGATTTTTGTTTAGCTAATAGTTTTAATTGATCATCACATAATGATACACATAAATCATTTCTTGCTGCTTTGTATGAATTGATAGCTTGCCAGAGTAATGCATTTTGATCAAGTCTTCTCTAAAAAATATTTATTATTTATTTGAAACGAGTATCTATGTTTTAGTATTTTTTGTTCAGATAAAAAAGCATAACCATTGATAAAAATAAGGATATGAACTGCAAGTGACGAGAAAGAAAAACAATCATTCAGTGTTGTCATAGTGTAGGTACTTATGTTCTATAGATGAATTACTTTTGAAAGTTCAGCATTTAATTATTCGTTTATATGCTAAGTGGCGACGAACAAAGAAGAGCGCCATATTGTGGTGACCCCGCAGATATCAATTCTAAAGTTATTTATAATGATGATATGGCGGGAAGTAAAGCACGAAATGAAACAAATGAGTTGGATGCTTTTATTTTTTTAACATATTCCATCAACGTAAACCCACTTGGACTAATGACGCCTATGCAGTGTTTGTAATCATTTTTGTGAATATTATCAAAATATTGCTTCGTTATTGCCATAAGCGAAACGTCTTTCCAGTAGGGAAAATTTTTAGTTTTAGGAATAAGTGGAAGTTGATAAGACGAGACAGAGTTGGTGAGACGCAAGCTGAAATCCCAATTGATCGACTTACATCACCCGAATTGTACGCGAAAAATTTATTCGATTTTTCGCGAACAACTTGAGTGGTGTAAGAAGACGCGTTGTTGTTATTTTTTATGAGCCAGTCAAAGGCGTTTTCTAGAAATTGATTTCTTTAATTTGTCTAGTAGAGCGACATGATACATTGATTCTTTGTTTGATTCTTGCAAAACAGTCAATGAAGATATGCTCTTTGATTCCAAAAAAAAAAAATCATTGCTACTATCTAATATTTTAGTTTTTTTAGGAGTAGGATGTGTTTGCTGTTGAATTGCAGCTTGGGTTAACATAGTGGTGAAGCAAGATTTTATCGACCATAACAAATATGCGCAAAAAATTAGCTTGCTTATTGTCAAACAGTTTCAAATTATCGCACGTTCGTGTCCTTTCACGGCTTTTTCAAAATAAGATTCACAATATTCACTTTGCTGATGACTTGGACGTGTCTAATTCGACTGGTTGCAGCAGAACGCACGTTAGAGTTTGAATACTTTATAATTTTTTTATTTCAATACTTTTCCCATTTTAGGTTTAGAATTTTGTAAAGATCGTGCAATTTAAAATGTAACTATAGATAAGAGAACAACGAACGAAATACACCGAAAATTATTTTGTAAATCATCGGCCGATTGTTTTGAAGCAACGGCATATCGTTGATATTTTAGTGTGCATACTGGACCCTCGGTGTTAATAATAAATCGTCTGGTTGCACGTTTTCGGCAACAAGATGAACACAGTGCAGTAAGGAAGTTCCTGGTACCGAAATACCACGTACGATGCACTCAGATAAAAATATTAAACGTGTACAGCAAAATGTGCAAGATAGTCCAGAAACATTGACCAGGAAACGATCGATACAACTTGGGCTATCGGGAGGTCTCCTCAGATAATTTTGGTTGCATTGCCTATGTTCCCATATAAAATTCAAGCGTAATAATTAAAGTCAACAACGGCTTGTTTACGCCACTTAGACCGGGTAAATAACAGAAAAAAATAACGAGATCATAGACAATTTTATCATGAGCGATGAAGTCAATTTTTATTTAGACAATTTCGTAAACAAGCAAAACAGCAATTTAAAGCCTATGGAGAATCCAAGAACAGTTCATCAACGACAATTAAACCCACTTAAGTGTAATGTTTGATGCGGTGTATCGTTCGGAAAAATCTTATCCCATATTTCTTTGAAAATGCTGCCGGTGTCATAGTTTCCATGAATACTGAGTCAATATCTAATCATGTTGGACTATTTTTTGAGATCAGTTGTGGAAAACCTTGGCTGTGAATGATTTTCCATTCGCAGCCAAGGTTTTCCACAACGGCGCGAATGGAAAATCATTCACAGCCAAGGTTGATTGGAATCAACCTTGGCCTTCGCATCTTGTTGGAACAAGATGGAGCCACAATCCATACTGGAGTTCTGTCGCGACACATCGGCGAACGCATTAACTGCTCCCGTTTGTTTTCTTTGAGGTTATTTGAAAGAGTGACTGACTGCATGTCGATATGCTAGCGAACGACCATTCCTCGCCTGAAAAGTAATATTCGAAATGGAATCTATTCCATAACACCAGAAATTTTGCGAAAAGTCATGGACAATGCGTTGCAGAGAGAACGACTTTGAGAAGCATATAAAGGCTATTACTTACGATGGGTAATTTTTCACGTTTAGGTCATTAATATTCCCCATTTAAATAGGGTATTAAAAAAATAAAATAACTTAATAAAGTCAATCAAACTATAGCGCACATTTTGCATCACTTGTGCATGTAAAACGTTATATATGAGCTCAGTTACTATCTCTTTGATGCCAATTCTTTGGTCGTTCAAAATTGTTAGTTTCGGAGGAGCACTGTCATCCAAAGTTTGTTGTACTACTGTGGGCAAAAAAATAGTAAGACTTTTTAATTTAAATTTCGCGGGAAAACCCATTCGTCGAAATATTTTTTTTCTAGGTTGGTATGACTGTCAGTGACATCTGTGCCAAATGTCACATCAAAATAATCATTAGTGTTTAGTATACGCTTGTCTTTCTGAAGTACAAAAAGTGCATTCGGCGATTTTTACAATGAGTGAAATTAATCAACAAAGAAGTTCCATTAAATTTTGTGTACGGAATCAAATTTCTGGTGCCGAAACGTTCGGAATGTTGCAAAAAGCCTTCGGTGATAATTGTTTGTCGCGAGCAAGTGTTTTTGATTGGTACAAATTATTCAAAGAGGGTCGAGAACGCGTTGATGACGAACCACGTCTAGGACGGCCATCAACATCAACTGATGATCAACACGTCAATAGAATCAAGGAATTGATGCTTGAGAATCGACGATTAACAGTCAGAGACCTTACTGGCATCGTTGGAATATCGGAAGGATCAGTGAAAACCATTTTGAAAGATCATTTGGGCCTAAGAAAAGTGAAAGCACGATTTGTTCCAAAATCACTCAATTTTTTCGAAAAACAGCGTCGCGTTGACGTCTGTGAAACAATGCTTTCCGACTATCAAGACAAAATGAAAGGCATCATAACTGGAGATGAGACTTGGATCTACGCTTATAACCCAGAAACAGACGATCAGTCGGTCGAATATCGTATCAAAGGTGAGCCGAAGCCCAAAAAACCACGTCAAAGCAAGTCAAAAATCAAGGTTATGTTGACAGTTTTCTTCGATTATCGAGGTGTGGTGCACTCCGAATTCCTTCCGACCGGCCAAACTGTCAACAAAGAATACTATTTGAGTGTTATGCGTCGTTTGGGCAATGCTATTCGTAAAAAGAGGCCAGAGTTATGGGCCGACAACTCTTGGTTTTTGCACCGCGATAATGCACCGTCGCATACTGCATTAATTCTTCGTGAGTTTTTCGCCAAATTTTCAACCAATATCGTGCCGCAACCACCGTATTCGCCTGATTTAGTTCCGTGTGACTTCTGGCTATTCCGCAAACACAAACGACCGCTCCGGGGAAGCCGTTTTGAGTCAATTGAAGACATTAAACGTGAATTGCTACGCGCATTGAAGGCTATTGACTTTAACAACTGTTTCGAGAATTGGAAGAAACGTTGGCACAAGTGTATTGGGGCCAGGGGGGATTACTTTGAGGAGGACAAAATAGATTTGGAAGAATAAATTAAGAATTTAAAAATTATGAACAAAGTCTTACTATTTTTTGCCCACAGTAGTATATTTCACATGTGTTTAGATTCCCTTAAAAAATAAATATTACATTGTCCAACGAATTGGAAATTAATGCATTTTAAGACTTTCCATTTATGTACTTTATTCACACTGTTATAACTTTAAAATTAAATATCAGGAAATAACCAAAATCAATCACTATACAAATTAATATATGTATAATGTTAAGTTTTTCCCAAAGCTGGTAATAATTGTCCAGTCTCACTTCTCGTCAAATGATCCTCGTAATTAGAATGCTTTTACTATTCTACAATCTAAATAATGTATTTAATTTAGGAATGAATAGTTCGTTACAGTTTTAATAAAATAAAATGCAAATTTTAACAAAATTGCTAATACGTTCCAAAAATTTAAAACTAGAAAAGTTTTTCGGAAAAGACTGTACGTTTTCTTCTAGAATCAGTAATGAAACGACGTTTAAAACTGTTCCGTTTCCAACAGCAACTAAATTATTATATAGAAGATATTTAAATAATAATAAATTTTGTTATAATTTAATCAGATTATATAGTTCTGGCACTGTAGAAAATCAGTCTGGTGATGCCATAAGATTCGAGAAAGTTTGTGAAGAGGCTCTAGAATCACCAAGGAGTTAATAGAAGATTCAACATATTTAATATCAGCTGATGTCAATTACAGTGTATTTGACATTATTAGCCCTTTAAAATGCCTCAAAAGATGAGCTGATGCTTCTATCTATTAAACTAGATTATGAGGTCAATTTCTTAGGCAGATGCATGATAAAATAATAACTGATCGATACTATTCAGCATTTTTTAACATAATTAATAATTGGCTTGATTAGATCTTCATGAAAGTTTACTATTTCACGATCACCACATTAGCTCCCAAATTTCCGTTCCGTATGTAAATGTATTAAAATTCTAAATGATGGAAATAAATGCTATATATATATATATATGTATATAACGAGTGAGCAACAATGATTGACCTGATCTTTTATTATTTTCCGCACGCCCCATATCAGTACTTACTTCCTTTTTTCTATCTGAAGTTAGCAGTTTAGTAATTTCTAGTGAGTTTTCCTACTCTATGTTTATGTCATTAACCTTTCATTGACGTGCAGTGTACAGAACTTGTTTTGTGATTAATATCCATTATTTATACTTATATGCTAGCCTTCATCAGTCTTTTTAAAGTCTTCAGTTCACATATACGCAGCGAAAATGCCGTTTTCACAGTAGTATTTGTTTACATAGTAGCTAGCATATTTTTATTATAATTATTCGAATTGCGTAAGACACAGTCTAATTTCACTTTTAAGAGAAAGTAAATATTGAGGTGATATTTATGGAAAGAAGTGTAGGATCAGGTCACTCATTGTTGCTCACACTGTATATGTAAATGTATAACTTACTTCTTTATCCAAACTCTCTACAACAGACAGTAGACCTAAAGCATTATGATCATCTGGGAGTTTCAGTATGTCTCTTAAACTTACTGAATTGTACTCTCGGCAAAATTTTATGTACAGCGACAACGCGACAGGAAATTCTTGTAACATACCCTTAAAATCTATATTTGACATTTTGTCACGTGATTTCAGAATAACTTTGTATGCCTGGTCGGTGTCACCACTTTCAAGAGCTTTTATCAAAGCTTGTCTATATTCTTCTAACTTTAACAATAATTGCACTTGCTCGCTGGCTTTCGACTCGTATTCTAATAACTAAATATTTAATAAATAAAAACTTTTATTATAATTCTCAGTACTTACTTTAATGGCTAACGTTGTACGTCCTGCTGATACTGCGGCATTGGCTATATCACTAAAAGAAATACCAGGAGCATAACCTAGTTTATCTGCTATTTGTCTGGATAATATCTCGTCATTAACACCATGTTTACTGACCTACAGTTTTTATAATATTGACAAAGACTTGCACGCTAAATATTTTTAACACTAATTTAAATAAAGCAGTTTGTTAAATTGAAGTGCTCAATAAATTTTTAAAAATATTATAAGGAAAAAGAATAGAATTAATAAATGCGACAAGTAATTATATTAAAACAGAGAAAAATTTTAAAAAATCTAAACTATTTCAAAAATAAAAAACAAACAGCGCAATTTACTTGTGAATACACATTACAAAAAGTTAAACAAAATTAACTCAATTAAAAGTTTAACACAATAACTAAATCTAAACTGTTTATATTTAATATTAAAGATCTGAATTATTTACCTTATACTTTGCCCAATGAGCCAATATTCTACTAGTACCATCTTTGTCCAACATCTTTAGATATTTTGCAATTTCAATAGCTAAGTAATAATGACGACTGGCAACAAGTCGATCTAATAAAACTTTGTAACCTTGGCAATGTAATCTAACAAACGAAAGTTAAGGTAAACGTTTCTTCCCAAATAAAAAAATATGTCTAGTGATTAACTACATCCTTAAATGCAGTAGTGCTACATTATTATATTTTAATTATTCTAAATAGTTTTGTATGTACTATATTATAAATATGTAAATATATTTATCATTATTTATTTTTCAATATATACGTAGGATGTCCTTTTAGTTTTGCATATTTTGTATAGTGGGACATAGAGGGCGCTACTAATCAAATGTCAATACTAAAAATTAACCTCCATCTTTAATTAACCTATATCCAAAGTTTCAGTGCGATACGTGAAGTGTTGTAGCTACAACGAATTGTTAAAGTTGAAAAATAGCATTAAACCGAGAACATTTTCGCGGAATAATTTTTTATAATTTTCGAAGACAGTTATCTCAACAAGAATGGCTCGTCGATTTGGTTTCTGTTTTCGGCAGTGATGCACCACATCAGTCAACAATTTCTCGTTGGAATGGAGAATTTAAATGTGGACGGATTAGCGTCAGCGACGATCTAACAGCAGGTTCACCAAGATGCGCAAGATCATCAACGAAGATCGATATGTGACATATCGCCAGATTGAAGCACTATTGTGGATTTCAAAGACCTTTCAAAAAAAAATTTTTGCATAATTATGTGTAAAAAAATTAATTTCCCGTTGGATACCGCATCTGTTAACCGAAGAACAGAAAGCAGCTAGGGTGAATTGGTGTTAAAAAAATCTAGACCGCTTCAATGACGGAAGCTCTAAAAGCGTATACAATATTGTCAGTGATAATGAATCTTGGGTTTACTTACACGAGCCAGAAAATAAATGTAAGACGTTTGGGTGTTTGAAGGCGAACAAAAGCCGACAAAAGTCATCTGTTCTCGAAATGTCTACAAAAAGATGATTGTGACATTGGTCTGGAAAGCAGGTCATGTAGAAACAACATGATCAAAGAACTGTTACTGCCGATGAGTATACAACCATTTGTTTGCCGCAAGTCATCGATGAGGTTCGAAAAACCAACTCCGAACGAAGAACATCCTCCACGCAACAAAACGTCGAATTGTTAGATCATCCTCCGTACAGTCCGGACTGCGTGGTCAAAGGTTCCATTCGTCAGAAGGAGGAGTCGATGCGTTCAAAAACGCAATTGTGGCTGTACTAACCAACGAGTGGTACAACTTTTTCCAGAGTTGGTTTAAGCGCATGCAAAAGTGCATTAATCTTCGTGAAGAATACTTCGAAAAACAATGAAGTCTTTAAAAGTACTGTTTTATTTCAGTTTTATATGCAAAACTTAAAAGGCAATCCACGTATATTACACACATTTTCTATATAGCATAATGTCTATAGTTTCCATGTTGGGAATGAAGTACAAAGTATATGGGAAATAAATATATTATCACCAAATCCTCGTTTCTAGACGATTTGATACATAAATAATCTATATCAGAAAGCATGTCATTTTGTTGAAAACTAAGACTGTATGTAATACAGTATGTTGAAATAATCGATTTAAACATTCTCTTGTTTTGATTGCATAAGACACATATATACTTATTACTTCTTGGTAGTTTTATAAATAGCCTCAGCTTTTATTCACAGCTATGTAGTAAATAAACAAAAATAAGCACGAAAATTAGCAACAATTGACAGCGTTACAGTTGAAATAAGTCGTATTTCATTGTTTGCAACATAACGGCTATCGCTAAAACATAGTTATTATATATATATATATATATATATATATATATATATATATATATATATATATATATATATATATATATATATATATATATATATATATATATATATATATATATATATATATATATATATCTGTAGATTGGTAAGAATGACGTAAAGGACATATTACTCACAATACCCTTTATTTCATACTTGATGTGGAACGCTGTCTAGATATTAAATAAATAAATATTAAACATGAAACTTGTCAGGTGGGTAAATTGTGCGTGCATAGCTTCTTATTGCTTTATTTTTATTCGCGCGAAAAAGAAATTGTTAGTTTTCCGAAAGATACATGTGTCTAAAGTGAATACGTGACTTTGAGTTTTATACATTGGTTCATTTAGGGATTAAATCCACAGTAGATTATTTCTTATTTTATACAGCGAACATCCTTAATTCTGCGACATTGCTTACTTTGTTTTTACTAACTAGTTTAATTAGCTACTACTAAACGAAAAACTAACTATTAATTATCTATATAATTAAATTTTTTGAGAATTATAATGCTATTTAGTAATCAAGTTTGAGTCTTCATTATCAACGTAAAATAGGCATTTCATAATTAATGTAACACTAATCAACAATAATTTTGTCTTGGCAATATTATTACTATTAATATTAATTAGGCAATAATGGAATTTTCATAGACATAAATGTTTAAACAATACAGGCTATAACTAACTCTTGACTTTCATTAAGCATATTTAAAGAAACTTTAAAATAAAAAACCAATTATAATAAAGAAATCAATAATATTTAAGGATACTGTGTATAGGTTAGTGGAATACCAATTTTACGATTTCTCACAGCATTTAAAACTCTAAGCTCCCTACACATTTGAACGTATTCATCGGAATCGATATTGGCGACGAAACATTTACCAAATTGTGCAGCTCTGATTAGCATTTTTTGAACATCTGTATCAAACTCATAACCAGCAGCTTTAATACACTGTTCAACAGCTGTTTGAAGATTATCTTTAACCAACGAAATATACTCATCAGCTCTATGGCTTCTTTTCTAAAAAAATTAATGTATAAATTAACATTTTACGTAATATTGCGTTTTGAGCACATTGTTGTTATTAACAGCAAAGGACACCTGCAGAGATTCTATTACTACTGATTTCTACACGAAATTGTTCTAATCTAGGACGGTAACATCAACATAGCTTGGGAAATTGTTATCTAAACATACTATACAGGGCCTCCGCAAAAGTTTGAAATGTAAAAAATAAAAACATCTTGGTAAGGAATATGTGTACCAGTGTTGACAACTCATAATTATTAATGATCTAAATCTAGTTTCACATGAAATCCACTCTCACACAGTTAATATACTGGCTTTAGTATTAATATATTGTTCAAATTGAATATATCATTTACATTACATGTGACTAGAGAAGGCAAAAATACACAGAATTCATATGATATGATTACAACATATCAACTCCGTGATAATATTGAAAATGTTGCATGTTTCACAACGTTTTATAAACTATAACCTACTATTAATTTTATTTTATTTGGCCAATATCAAACACACATCTTTAGTGTGCCACTTATTTTGCCTTCTCTACATATAACACATCGACTGTAACTGCTATGTAGTATATTGCAAAGTAGGAAGTTTATGTATAAATTGATTAATGTTCATTACAAAATAATTTCTCATTGAATATGGCATTGTTGTATATGAATATATCTAACAATGTTTGAAAGCAAACTACTTGCAAATGAATCGCCAGCATCAACGTGTTCTCGAACACTCGTTTCTCAGCTTTTGAACATTACTCATGATTCGCCTATAAAATCACCCATTTTAATTAATAAAACTTACCTGAAATTGTTTTGAAGCTTCTAACAGAAAACTTCCAGGCTCAGTACTATTAATACGAAAAATTTTCTGTACAACATCAGGCACTTTCTGTACCAATTCATGCTGTGCTGATGAAATTATTCTAACCCCATCCACTTCTTCTACAAGATGAACCATACCATCATAAGTAAAGCTCATCATTTCGCCATGTTTGCCGACAATAAGGAGGATTTTTTTGTCTCCAAAAAATAGCACAACAGCTTCATTACCACACCTTTAAAAGGTACAATTGAAATAACAAAAATTAATAAATTCAATAAACAATTACCAAACCATTTGTGTAAGTGTTGAACAAATTTCAGTATCTATTTCACAATACTTTTTTGTTAAATCTGATGAGCCCATCCACAGATATCCTGCATCTGTTAGTAAAGCAATATGTTTTGTATTGAATGAAACTGCCATACCCAATACAAAATGATATTTATGTGTAATATCTATGTCAAGCTAAAAATAAAAAGATATACTGTCTAATACAAATAAACTTGTATGTTGACCAAATGCCATGGGGTTTATGTATTTCTCGATGTATAATTTTTGTAGTAGATGTTTGACTGTTCATACCTTAAAACCCAAAAGACGTATTGCATATCAAGTAAAGTTGTTTTAAATTTAATGTGATATGTTTTGGTTTTATGTTTGTATATTATCATATTTAATTTGAATATTTTAAATTTTTTATAAAAATAGAAAATAATTGAAATATGTTTAAAATCAAACTAACCATTGTTATTTGTCTATCTTCACTTAATCTATATAATTCTTGTCCTCGTGCAACTAAAAATTCCATATCTCTCTCTCTTGATATTACTACCCAGCATTGCTCATTTGGATGTATCGTTGGTTCTTTTAAATATAGAAATTTGTAAAAAATAATGTATAAATCAATATATTAGATTATATACTCACTGGGTAATTTGCAATGGCGCATTTTTGGTTCATGGACGTTATTAACAAAAAATATTTTATTCGATGTTGACAATATTGCTACCCCTGTAAAATTATGAGGATTTGTAAATATAACAGCATCAATTATTTTTGTATCTTTAGCTTCTTGGCTTATATCAAATGATCTAATATAATCTCCTTGCACAGTGTATAAAGACACAGAACCATTATTATGAATACACATGAACTCCTCATTATTTGTCCATCCAATTTTTATTATTGTATTTGAACTGCATGTTATAGATGATATTTGTCGTCCAGATGGTAAAAATATTTGAACTGATGGTTGATTTGACTGAGCTTTAATCGGTTTAGACTTATCACGCATTAAAGCTATGGGTCCTCCATATGGTGCAACTACAGCAACCAAATTGTCCATATTTATTTGCTGTTGCCATCCCATTGTATATATTTCAAATTTTCTATCGAACAGAAAGTTTTATTAAGAAATATTAAAGCAAACATAAAGTATTAGAATTAACCAAATAATTACCTAAAATACAAGTCTCTTCCCAACATAAACCAATCTGCAGTAATCATAGCGGACATGTTTAATGATGGTTTTTATAAATATTCTTACATACAATTAATAACAATAAACAAATAGGTTAGAAATTTCAATCTTAACACTAAGACATCATTTGACGGACGCATGCGTGTGTAGTATTTGAGATAAAACATTTAAAAAATTTTTTAAGGGATTTTGGTGAGGTTTTATTATTCATAAAATATAAAATAAGTTATAAAATAAACAAATTTGTAGCACTTGAAAATGTAATAAACATGCAACGAAACATAGTAAAAAGAAGTTAATAATAAATTAAATCAATAATTAAATAGTAAAAAAAAAATTTACATAATATGGTGCCATCTCTAGTAATGTATTAAGCTCTTTCAATGTCTGGATATATAGTTTCCTAGATTTAACCAAAGTCGAGAATTGTGAATAGTTAACATTAGATAATAGTTAGCACATCAGATGGCAGGATAATTATTTTCTGAATATTAAAAAACCGAAATCTATAACTATAATTTAATATTAAGTAAATCGCAAGTAATGGTAAATATCTGGCATCATTATTTTCTACAATATATTTCTGTAGTAGTATATAGTTTAATAAATGTTATTATAAGAAAGAAAACTATTAATTTAAAAATTAGGTAGCGCCCTCTTTCATATAGTGACCCACCTTCGATATTCTTTTCTTTAAAGTGTCAATTGAATTTATTGTTATTGTTTTAAGTTTGTACAACGCTTATTAGATGAGGCCACCAGCAAAAAAATTGTTTTATTATTTATTTTTAAAATTAATAATATAAGTAGTTATTAAAATAATATACTCATAATGTGTAGTATAATAAATGCAAATGAAATAATATAAAATTTAAAAATATGTATGGCCAACTCATAGTCTCTGAATTCATCTACATAAAAACATCTCTTTCAAACTGGAATTAGGACTCTTGCGTTCAGTTTCTCGTATTTTAGATATTTTATTAATTTCATTGATATCTCTGTTCAGAGATGTCTCTCCATCGCTCTACACGTTCGCAGCGCTAATATCGCAGAATTTGATTCAATTTCCGTAGAAATAAAAACGATAGATAAAAGATGGTATGCAAAATCATGTGGCATGGTTTTCAATTAAAAACGCTTGGTTGAGGAAGATAGTAACAGAGAGTGTAATACAGTAAAATAGAAGAATAAAATGAGATGGCCGGTTTTATTTGCTAGACTTCATTTTTCGTTTTGATATTATTTGAAAACATGTATATGAAATTTATAAAGAAGCTAAATTATTATACATTTATGTAAGATAAAAAAAAGATTAGTTCTGTATATTTATATTTAATTGAAAACTCATAGAAATTATTATAATGACCTAATGACATTTTTTTTGTTTAATATAAAATTCTTGTATAAAGAATTACAGTGTACTAAAATAGTAAAAATTAATATTTTTTAGTTTTCGTTTGTTAAACGTTTGTTAATTAAATGAATTATATATATTTTTCTTATTTCAGTATTAATGCAAAAGAAAAGTAAGATACAGAGACTGACTGAAGAGCAGATGACACGACGTGTAACTTGGTGCCGGGAGAAGCTAAAAAAGTTTAATAAGGGACAATCCCGGTATGTGAACAACATCGTGACAGGTGACGAGACTTGGCTGTACTATTACGATGTGTCGACTCAAAACAAAGTTTGGGTCTTTGATGATGAGGACACACCTGTAGTTGGGCTTAATTTGGTCGAGTCAGAAAATCCGGATCTGTAAAGAAGAAAATGATAGCTGTATTTTTCAAATCGACTGTAATTGTGGAACCCGTCGTTTTGGACACACAGAAGACAGTCACAGCTAAGTGGTATAACGAACAGTGCCTGCCTAAAGTCTTTGGATCTATGAAGAACCTGCGGCCAAAGTCAAGAATGGACACCTGGTTCCTCCATCACGATAATGTTCCAGCTCACGGCGCCAAAGCCTGCACCGAATATTTGACCACGACAGGTTTGAAACTTCTCGAGCACCCTCCCTACAGTCCAGAATTTCCTCCCTGTAACTTCGCACTGTTCCCGCATATGAAAATGAAGCTAAAAGGGAGGCGATTTTCCAGTGATGAGGCCCTTCTGCGGGCTTGGAACAACTAGTGTGCTTTACTCTCTAGTGAAACTTGGCAGAGCTAGTTTGAAGATTGGTTTCGGAGGATGGAGAGGTGTATTGAGTGTAGAGGAAATTACTTTGAAAAAATTAAATAAACAAGGCTGGGTTGCAAAACTTTCCTAGTACCTTTGTATAGGGTTTATGCATAAGTTTGTACCGCTGATTTCTAGGAGTTCGAGTTCGAGTTCGGCAGAGGAGTTAATGGATCAGAAACCGCTGAAACCACTTGTGCCGTTTACGGAAGAAAACATAAACGGGGACAGTTAGCACGAAAATGTTTTTTTAATAATGGTGACGTCCTTCGAAATCGACTTGACCTCCTCCCTTCAAACCACCAGATTTCTTCAGGTTTGGAATCGAAAAATTGCCAAGACGTTGGGAGGCAATTGGGAGTTCAATAAAAACGTTTCGAACGTATGTATTAATCTGGTAGTTATACTTAATTAATTATTAATTAATATTTCTATTTTAACTATGTTAAAACACAATATTTAAAAATCGAATTATTAGAAAAGATACCTACTTACATAAATAAAACATAAAGGTAAACATAATTCCTTTGGTATACAATGTATAAGCGTGTTTTTTAATTTCAATTTATTTTCTAAGATAAAACTATTAAGTATATAACATTTGAAACGAAAATCTTCAAGAATAGGAAACTATTTGGATCGCTATTTTGAGAACTTTGTAAAATGTTTTATATTCAAAAGAAAAATCATTTAACGAGCTGATGTAAAAAGTAATTAATTAAAATTAAATTAATTAACCAGACTTAGTAAACAAATAGCAATGTTTCACTTAATGTTTTTAATGAACTATTTTTGAAAACATTAACAATTTTTGTTTAATTTTTTTCAGACCAATTTAATCAAAATTTTTGTAATATACACTACCGCTCACGGCAGTTTGGATACTTAGTAAGATTCTATAAAACTACAAAGTACAAAGTTATACATCTGTTAAATAATCATAACATTAATATGCAATACTGTAGGATGAATGTAAACTAAGTATTCTGTTACTTTAGATAAATACATTCCCATTTCGTCCACCTGAGATTGTTTACAACGAGGAAGAGTCGGTTTAAGATTGGAAATTTTTACTAAAATGAAAAAGTAAGTATAGTTCGCTCATTGTTCGTTACTCATAGAGTGTATTAGTAAATTATTTTTGACGTATTGTTCGTGTTTGTGAAAATTAAACATTTGCTAAATATTAAACAATCATATTTTAAAATGCCCAAAGGGAAGCCAATAAATATACAAAAGCAAATCGCTATAATTGCTCTTGAGGAAGAGAGTTATTCGAAACGAGCAATTGCTAAAGTACAGCATGTACAAAATTAACGGCGCACTATACACTCCAAAGAAATCGGACAACAGGGTCTGTCGAAGATCATAATTGAGCAGGTTATTCTAGTATAACACAACATCTGAGATTTACGAATTAAGATACTTAGCAAACGAAACGGCGGCCGAAATTACGGCTGAAATTAATCTCTAACGTAAAAATCCTATTGTGGTCGTCAGTACAACAAAATTCCGTCTAAATGGCATCTTCGTGGACGCGATGCATTGAGAAAACTATAGTTGTGACCAGAAAATCGTCAAAGACAGCTACGATGAGTGCAAAACTATTGCAACTATCGCAAAGCACGAGAAAATGCTACGTGAATGTATTGTTCTCATGGTAAAGCACAGGGATGGTTCAGTTGTGGTCTGAGGATGTTTTTGTACAGCAAGAACTGGTGATTTGGTTAAAGTAGACGGCATTATGCATAAGGAAGACTACAGAAGAATTCGAACATAGCGCTATTTCCGGAGGACTGTGCTTAATAGAGCAAACTTAAGGTTTGTCCATGATAACGATCCGAAATATACCACTAAAATTTGCAAAAATTATTTGAACGTTGCGGCAGAAGCTAATAGAGTGCAAATTATGTCGTGGCCCCCTCAAAGCCCAGATTTGAATTCCTCAGAGTTGCTATGAGGCGAAGTCGATAAAAAAATCGCTGTTCAACTTTAAAGTATATTCTTTGGCAGCTTCTTCAATCCAAATGGAACGATATTTCTTAAACACGCTTAGAAAATTAACTGGTAGAATGCTACGTGTGGTGCAAGCTGTGTGAAACACGAACGTTGGATATTTCAATGAGAAAAAAGTAATAATTTACAACAAAATCAGAATTATTTCGGTGAATATTTTGTTATTTTTCTTTGCTAGATGTTTGTCAATAGAAGTAGAATAAATACATTTTCCTTCTCTGTTGTTTTCTTTATGTTTTTGTGTCCTAACTTCCATGAGAGGTAGTGTATATAATATGTAATATCATTTAAATGCATTATTTACAAATATAAGGTATTAATCTTAATACAAATGAAAGTAATAAACGGAATTGAAAAACTTTTCAATTTACAACTGGAGGGATTTGCATATTTCTATGACCACCTCAAGTATAAGAATAGGGGAAATGTCCATCAAACAATAACAAATATGAATTCGTATGACACTCCAATTGTTTATAACATAACTATAACACTATTATTATAAAATTAAGAAATAAAATGGAGTTACATTGTCCAATATGTTCCTTTTGCTTTCGATAGAAATATAGAGACCATAAACTTTCCTTAAATATCAGGTTGTTACATATGAAATGTCCGATTTTGTAAGGAATAAAAAAAAGTCTAAATTTAAAAAAATATAAATATTTATTCTGCAAAATAGTCTCCATTTACATCAATAGTTTGTTGCCAACGGCCTGGAAGCTGAAAAATTCCCTTTGAAAAGAAATCTAGGTTTTGACGGCTCACATATTGCTCAAACACTGCTATTACAGACTCCCGGTCAGGGAAGTCCCTATTTTTTAAGTGATTGTCTAAACTTCGAAAAAATGAAAATCAGTTGGCGAAAGGTCAGGTGAATAAGGTGGGCGAGGGAGAATTTCGTAACCAAATTCCGAAAGTTTTTGGATTGTCTGTCGTGCAACATGAGGTCTTGCATTATCATGAAGAAGTATGGGTCCATGTCTATTGACTAGTGAGGGCTGCAAGCGGCTCAGTTTTCCATGCATAGTTTCCAGTTCGGCACAATATGACGCTGCCGTGATGGTTTCACCAGGTTGCAAAAATGAATAGTGAATAATACCCTTACTGGTCCACCATACAGTCACCATAATCTTTCGCGGGTGAAGTGATGCTCGTGCATGCTGTCTTGACGCTTCGCCTCGATCTAACCATTGTCCTGACCGTCTCCGATTATCATAAAGTATCCACTTTTCGTCACACGTTACCACTCGATGAAGAAACGGTTCAACTTTCTGTCGATTAGTCAAAGAGGTAGCCACCTCTAATCGACGGAGCTTATTGGCTTCCGTTAATTGGTGCGGCACCCATCGATAGAGTTTCTTCACTTTGCCAATCGAAGAAAGGTGACGACTAATGGTGACAATGGACACTTGAAATGTTTCTGCAAGGCTACGCACTGTTGTCGACGGGTTACTTTCAAGTTCTACACGCAGCTCGTCGTCATTAACGGTGCTACGCGCATATCCGCGAGGCTCATTTTCCAAATCAAAATTTCCCTCACTGAATTTTTTAAACCATCGCCGTAATGTGCGTTCATTACACGTGGTTTCACCGAACGTCTGATTAATTTCTCGCATTGCTGCAGCTGCATTTAATCCCTTTTTAAATTGAAAGAAGTAAATTTCCCGAATATCTCTTGCCGACAGCATTTCCACAGGCGAGACAAGGACAGGAGATATTAATCTTTCCAAGAAATGGAACAGGTACACACTTCAAAATAAATACCCTTTTCTACAAATACAATAATAATTTTCACCAAAAACATACACGTCTTCACACAGGTGCGATTCAGTTCAGACTGAAGGAAAAAACGGACATTACATTTGTAACAACCTGATATTTAGAAGTACTCTGTTAAATGTAGAAAAAAAATCTACAAATTTCGAACACATCCATCTTTTTTCACTGCAAAAAAAAACGTTTTTAGCGTTAATTTTAAACTAATTGTTCATAAATTTAGAATGTTGAATTCTATTAATAAAAATACAATCGAAAATACAATAAATACAAAAGAAGTTATTTTAATTTTCAATTTTTTTGCAGTTAATATTGTTTTAAAAAGAATTCTAACGTGCATTACTTGATTGTAATTATATAATTTTTAAAATGTAAATACATGTGACAAATTTCGTTTCTTTTTCCTAAATTTACCACTCTAGTATTTTTTTAAGTTAAGACCCTAGTGGCAAGTTTTAAAAATTTTCTCTTTTACATTCTGAAGATCTATGAAATTGTTATTTTAGTTAAGATATAGAGTTTCATTAAATTCGCATATAATTAATTTTATTATATTATATAGGACATGATTGTGATTTATTAAAACAAAAACCAGAAATTGTGTTGAAATAATAAAGCGATTATCACATTGAATTAGCACGTGTATTAACCTCATGTAGTCTTACGATCATCGGCAAACAATCCTTCTTTTTCTTGCAACGTATCGTTGCTGCGGCGTATCCGTGAAGGTTTTCGGTCGATTGTCGCTGAAACTGGAGAAAGGTAAGAACTCTTACGCCTCTACAAAATAGATAGAACATACCTTCGTCTTGGTATCCTTGTCGTCCGCAAAAGAGACGTGAACTGTTGTGTCTCGTAGGTTAGTTGGAAGGCCAACGGGTTCTAACAATCTCACCTGTCTTGATTTCTTTAACCGGACAGTAGTATAGTGTTGTAGTTTGTAGTATTAGAGTTGCCGCGAGCGCGAACATTATTTTCGAATCTTGGAACGTAAAGTAGAAAATACGTAACTCCTGTGAGAGACTCTTCTGATAATTTTTTGTTGAATAATGTTCGAAGAGAAATCCTAAATTTTACGTTTACACTTTTGGAATTTGGATTTGATATTTAACATATAACGTAAGTAATACCTTAGATATATTTAAACGTACTATATTCGTAGAATGTCTGTGTGAGTGGGCCGCTTTTAATTAAAAATTTCTTAGGACATTTAATGATTAATTATAACTTGTACACATTGTTTAATAACAGAAAGCATGATAAATACAGCTTGACATATAAGAATATGTTAAAGGTTCATATGAGTAAGTGAACGAGTAAATGTATTGTGAAATATTCTTAAATGGACTTCATTAAATATTTTTAAACATTACATTACATAAAATAAACGTATGAAAATAAAATAGTTCAGTGTAAAGTTATACAAAAAGACAAGTTGTGAGTACCTATACATACTCTTATTCTTATAGATGTACTTAGATTTATTGCTGCAAAGTTTAAAGTATTAATAGACGATGAAAATCTAGTATCAAAATTTCCCAAATATTAAATCATGAGTAAAACTATTACATGTGCTATAAATTATAATAAAATTATTATATACTTACCAGTACTATTTGTCTGGAAGGCCCGAAGTAGGTTAACTATGCAGATTTTTATTTTTAATGCCTTATAGGAATGCTATCTGCTTCTAGGTTTCCGGGATGGAACCGCGTCACTATTATATCTGCCGACGTTTCGTACCCATTTGTATGGGACATCTTCAGGGCTGAACTACTGCACTGAAACTGAAACGTCGGCAGATATAATAGTGACGCGGTTCCATCCCGGAAACCCAGAAGCAGATAGCATGAACCACGACCGCGGAAGTCTACGTACCAAATTAGCCTTATAGGAATATTTACTAACCGCGTATTTTCATAAAATTTGAAAATGTATGAACTGTAGTGAAATAAGAAATTAAAAAAGTTGTAACTGCGGTTAGGCAAAATTATGTTAGCAGATAAGACGACATAATGAAACTCTAGGAATTTAACGTAATTTTATTTAATGAAGAATTTACCGTGCCTTTAATAAGATTCTTATTTAGGGTGCCTTTAATAAAATTCTTATTTAGAGCAGCCTATGATGTTAATATAAAATTGACGATTGCAAAATATTAATGACATTTTTGAAGTAAAATTCTGACAATTGTCTATCATTAATATTTTGCATGCTGTGGTTAATTAAGTTAATCACTTAAGGTTGATATATAACACCTTTCCACATTAATTTTCGTATTCTGTATACGTATTTCGACAACTAAGTTGTCATCGTCAGCAGATAATTAAACAGTGTTGCACCGGGAAAACTACGGCAAAATACCCGTACGAAACAAGTTCCGCACACGATCCGTACCGTTGAAAGCCAAAACACGCACTAGTGTGCGTTTTTTAAAAAAAATATTTTTCAACGTTGTCAGCTTTATATTGAAGTCATAAGCTACTCTAAATAGGAATTTTATTAAAGATATAGTAGATATGACCTGATATTGCAATTTAATAAAAGAATTTTAAATAGTTTGGTGAAATTTATGTTCGAAAACATATCTTTCTTGTTTTTTTTTGTTTATTTCAAGTTAATAAGTTATTAAAGTACTGAAATATTGAAAATTATATGAAATTGGAAATTATTCAACTAAAGACTTTAAAATTTTTATATAATTGTTGATAATTTTTTGGAATCTCAGTCTATATAGAACTGCACATTGAGAATTTCATACTGCAAAAAGAGAAAAGAGACGACAGAACTATTAACTGGGAAGTGAATTAACCGAATTAAAACTATCAAATAAAGGCTGGAAAGAGCAAATATGAATCAAAAATTGCTACCAGATTACCATGTCTCTTAAAAACAACGTTTAATGAGTTTAATGAGTAAAGAAAACGAATCTTGATGTTGAACACCACAACATAAGATACTTAAACATGAATATAATATATGCACTTGACATAATTCTCAACTAGACATATACCTGCAACACAATGTAGAAACATTTAATTATGAATTAGGATAAATAAGTTTAATAAAGACAATGATAATTAATACACAAAAGAAAGAGCATAAATCACCCTAAACAACACAACTTCAGAACATGTATCAAGTATATATCTATCTTCATCTTCATGTATCTTCAAGTATTTTACAACGATAACTCTGGGAAACAGAAATTTCGTTGATTTAGATCTGATACTAGTTTTTGACTAACTTTCATCTGAATCGAAAAATAACTCCAGTTTTTATCTATCACGTCAACTTTTTAAGCTACAGAATTTCCTTTCTTTATCTCAAAAGTCGTAAAAGATGTGCATACAAAAGGAAATAAAGGAAAAAATTACCAAATATGCTGTTCACATAGAATAATCTTATTCATTCAGAGGCTATACATAGTTTTTGTAAATAAAATTATGTTCATATACATAAGTAGTAAAGTTGTTTTACTAAACGGCAAACATACATATTAAGATAAAAATGTTCGCTTATAGCTTTCCCTGTAGTGTTTAATCTGTGGAGTCCTCATATGTACATCTCACCTATCCTGATACTGTGCCTCCATGATCTTCAAATCTTGGTAAAACTGCTTACCCGGCTCATAGAGTGGTTACATTAACATAAGCTATAGAGAAGACTTGGCGTGATAGGAAAAAGCTAACTTTAGTTTTGAAATCAGCAAGCCTATTTAACTTTAAAAAACAGCTGAAAAATCGAACTCAACAGAAATCGTGTTGGAAATCGTTCTCCAAACTAATGTACTGGGTGATACAGATGAGAACACAAACTACAGAATTGTGTAAACTGGAAGATTATCTAACACGATTAAAACGTCATTCCTAGGAAAGAAGAAGTATCCAAACATATAAAAATAGAGGTGTTCGAAAAAGAAGTAGGTCCCATATTTAAACGAAAAGAGAAACCAAGAAAAGCTTTTCCGAACAGTAGATTCCGAGAACCTTGTGAATAAGTCAATAATTTACCATTGAGCTATTAGTCGACATTGATACCAATTCAAGTATTCTGTTGTCAACTGCGGATAGATGTCATTGTTCATCCCATATATTTTATTCACAGTCTAAACAAGAATTTAGTTTAGGTTTAGGCCGCAGAAAAGTGTGGTTGTTGTTGGAGGCATTAGGCGGAACTCCTTTGAATTAAGTTTTACCCCGTCAAGTTATTTTCCATAGTTCAAGAGACGATGTTTAATGATTTTAAATGAGCATTGGACGTGTTTAGAATGAACAAAAAACTACCCAGCTTCATCTCAGCGAAATATGAGAGCCTCATAGATTTGACATTTCGCAGCGAAATAAAAATCACATTTCAGGATTTTAACTATATTTATGAGAATTCAAAATTTTTTCGGTTGTATGTATAGGTACTGTCTAAACGTATAACCAGACATTCGCTTGCAATTATCATTAATTGAATCTGAAATAGGAAAACTGCAAAAAATGTAACACTGTACTTAATAATGAAGAATAAAAATAACAAGTAAAGAACGAATTAGTAAAATTTAAATTGAATTTGATGTAATGATTAAATTGAAGGAACTGAGTTTATTGTATGGACTTTATTACTGTTCATATCAGTAATGTAAAGATCTGTTGTAATACAAATATGACTTGATTTATTGAACTTGGAGAGAATATTTCAAGTAGATTTAACAATAATTTCATTGCATGGGCATCCTGAATTTGTTTAGATATCTTTTTACTTTACGTTCCCCTACTATCTATCCGCTCGTCTTCCCTCTAGTAAAGTTAGTTATCCCAGAAAATACATATATATGAAATGAAAAATATTCTACAATATTTGTATTTCACTTTCAGGCCCAGAGAGAAATATTGTATGACTGTAACTTTTCATGTTTTAAATACAACGATTTTTTTGCACAGAAATTTATAGCTTAATTTTGCCTTTTTTAATATCTGTTAAAAGTGATTTCACAATTTATAAGAGAATCCAAAAAAGTATAATATGTAGGTGTAAATTATATGTTATATAAAGTGACACGTACAGTTGTTGACACGTCCATAGTCATTAGCAGCATTTGCATTTCGTATTTGTTACAGATCAAATCATTTGAACTAGTTTAAGTTGTTAAAATTCATTTACATATATGACACATTTCATGCTCCGAACAGAAAAACAATTACTAACAATTACAATAGTTTTTGCACTTCTTGAAATAAAGTTGTCACCAAATTGATTTTGCAATAAATCGATTGTTAAGCGCGCTGTATGGCAAGTTGCGCCGTCTCGTTGGAACCAAATGTCGTCGATGTTTAGCTGATTAATTTTTGGAAACAAAAATTCAGTAAGCATGGCTTGATAGCGCTCGCCATTCACCGTAACGGCAGCTCCTTCCTCATTTCGAAAGAAATAAGGACCGATGATACCGCACCAAACAGTCAATTTTAATGGATGTAATGGTGATTCGTTAACGGCTTGAGGATTGGCTTCGCTCCAAATATGGCAATTTTGCTTATTAACGTAGCCATTTAACCAGAAATGAGCTTCCTCACTAAACACAATTCTTTGATAAAAATGCTCATCTTCGACCAGTTTCAAATGAGCTCAATCTGCAAAAATGCGACGCAAACGATGGTCGTTTGACTTCAATTCTTGCATGAGCTGTATTTTATAGACACGTAAGCCAAGATCCTTACGTAAAATTTTCCACGTAGTCGAAGGACTCAGACCAAAAGTTGAGAACGACGACGGTTCGGCATTTCGGCGATTTTTTCAATACTTCACGTTGCAGCAGCAATATTCTCTTCGGCATGCACATTTCTTTGTCTTGTTGATGGTTTTGAATCGATAAGAGTAAAGTTAGTGCGAAAACGATCAATAACTGCACGAATTGCTTGCTCACTAGGCCGATTATGTTGACCGTAAAATGGACGAAGTGCTCTATGAACTTCGCGAACAGATTTATTTTTTTCAAAGTAAATTTCCACAATTTGGAAGCGTTGTTCTGGTGTTAAACGACTCATGATGACTTGCCAAACCTTACTGAATAGAAATGTCAACAAAGTTTGACATTATCAGCTGTCAAACCATAGTTATCGATATCGATAATTCTTATGCAGCTTAAAAAACACCAATATAAAGATGTATACATATTAAATATGTATAGTTATTCTCTATATTGATATAGAATTACACGTATTTTAAAATTCTTTACTAAAAATTTCTTCCAGAGTGCTAATAACTGTGATATTTGATATTTTTATTTTACAATTGTTTTAATAAATTACACCAAGACTTCATTATTCTGCTTTCACAAGAAAAATATTCAATATTCTCTTAATTTCAGTCTGATCTTTAAATTCTTATAGACGGATATTAAATTAACAGAAAAATGAATACCGTAAAAGCGCCGACCATTATATTCATTAGCCTATGTTGTATGTTTGAAATTGGTATTATGTGTGCATATACTTATTTTATTATCTCATAAGATGTGTGTATTTGCCTATTATGTGCAGACATATTAGCATACATTGTTGTATATACTTTTGAAATATTTTTTTGTATTATAGATAATAGTATTGCTAACTGCTCATTTGTCAATCGTAACTAATTATGAAATGCCGATATATCTGCAGCTGAAAGTTAATTATTTGAAAGAAAAATATAATGATCCTCTTTTAGTAACCTGTATGTTCAACTGTTTACGTTTTCTATTTCATCTTCTTTTTTAAATAAATTAGAAACACCCGCTTGAGCAGCAATAGTGACACTTGTTAATAATACGCGTTCAGCTTTCATGTTAAGAATAAAATGAATACAATCAAAACAATACAGTGACATAAAATACTGATAAAACAACAAATCAATGTTTATTAATATTATATTAGGTTATTATCGTTTAGGATATGTTTGATTTATACTCTGCATGCGCTTAAAAAATTATAAATTATGCGATATATTTATAAAAAAAAATTTTTATTATCGAAAATAGTTTTATTGCTTTTCAAAATATTCCCCTTGAAAATCAATGCACTTTAACATTCGTTTAAACCAATTCGAAAAGCATTGCTGCCACTGTGAAGGCGGTATCTCCAAAATATGAGTTTGGAATACCTCACCTGCCTCTTCCGGCGTAGAAAACCGTTGCCAACGAAGTTTATTCTTCACCCGTGGGAACAAAAAGAAATCACAAGGTGCTAGATCAGGGCTGTACGACGGACAGCTCATTAATTCAATGTTTTGCCCGGTCAAATATTCCATTGTTTGAACCGACCTGTGAGAGCTCGCATTGTCATGGTGGAGAATGAACAAATAGTTGTGTACCATTCGGAATTGACCGTTCTACAACTCTCTAAAGCCACGGTTGCAACGTGACCGGTTTTTCCGAAAAAACAGGCGACCATTTGTTTTGATGTGCTTCGAGCACGAACAACTTTGGTTGGTTTTGGCTCATCTTGGAATACCCACACAGTCAACTGTTGTTTGCTATCGGGCTCATACGTATAGATCCAAGATTCATCACCTGTGACGACTTTATAAATGTTTTTTGAAGCACCGCCATTGTATTTTTGTGCATCTCTTGGCACCAATCGACGCGATTCCGTTTTTGAGCGGTTGTCAAATTATATGGTGCTCAACGTAAACATAGCTACCTAACGGCTAAATGGTAATGCAAGATTTAAGCACGCTGGTGTTACTAATACCTGGAGATGCCTCGATCTTACGGTATGTCACATGACGGTCTTGAATTATCAATTCAGACACAGCATTAATGTTTTTCGACACAACAACATTTGTGAGACGACCTTCGCGAAATTCATCGTTCAAAGAATACCGTCCAAGTTTAAATTCACTCTACCAACGACATACTGTAGTTGTCGATGGTGCTTCATCACCACATAAAGAATTCAGCTCGTTGATGCATTCTTGTTGAGATAATCCACGCCGAAAGTAATGAAAAATAAATGCACGAACAATTTCCTGAGTTAATTCCATTTTTTCGCTGACATAAAATTTTCAAGTTACTCTCAACAATAGAAATAGCGATCGGATAATAAAACTGTCAAGGTAAATATATTATTAAAAATGATAAATTTCACAATGCAATCATCAGATTGGAGACAACACTAACAGTGTTGCCAGTTCCCGAAATATTGTATAAACGGCTAACCTTGTATAACCCATACGACAAAAAGGTAAGCTTTGTTTTTTAAATGTATTTTGTAGTTCACTTTCTTGTGCACTATAAAAATTACAAAAGAATGGAGAAAAATTGGTTGTGCTAACCGGGCTTAAAATTATTACTAAACACCATTAATTTGTAGTGCATAGAAGTTATGAAGCGCCGTCGTAAAAAGTATTTTAAATAGGGTTGGAGTTGGGAGTCGTTACTCTATTATATGCCTTGTATTAAATTTAAAATTTCAGTTAGTGTGCTTTAATAAAGGATTTTCACTTCTTGATTGTATTGTTAATCGTTGGAACACGCGCAAAAATTAAATTTAGGATAAATATTACAATGACCTAGCGTTTACATGGTTAAATAGCATTTATTATAAATTTGCATATTTAATAAATTTATTATTTCTTATATGCGTTGAAATCTAATAATTTAGAATTGAATTAATTAATTTTATCTTGTGCGAAAGTTTAGATTCCAATTTTCTCTTCTCACTTTGTTGTTAAAAGCTTTTAATGTGAGAAAAGAATCATTGTGAAGTAATTTCAATATAAGCTTTGTCTTTTCAATAGTTCCGTGTAAAATTATCACCCTTTTACATAACATTTCACATGACAATTACTTATTAGATTCCCGCACATCGATTAATACTTAAACATATAATATAATAGTGACATTTAGATCTTAATGCGTATTATGATCTCAAATGAAAAGCATGGTTATGCAACTAACATAGTAGCACTACCTTCTTTGCGTACAACATACTTCAGATTTCTTATTCTTGCGGTAAACAATGAAATTTGAAATACCACGCACGACTGAACATGCAAATTCTACCACTTGCAATACCATTTAGAATATCTTACAAAACATTTAATGCACTATTGTAAACAAAATTTTCCTCGTTCATGTTGGCATCATTTGTAAGTACAAGGGATGTCCAAAATTTGAAGATTTGTATTATACTATTTAATTAATTTGCGTGGATTTTGTCGTAGCTTCTCAATATATAGGGGCTGGTGAATTAGTCAATTTTGTAACTTTGCAGTTTTTACGAAATTTTGGCGAAATAAAAAGTTAGAAAAGATAATGCCTTGCAATACATAGCTTATTACAAGAGTAAACACAAAAGAAATTTTATTTTGCTATTTTTCATCAACTTTAGTGATTGGTATGAATCCTTCACGGACTATCAATGTAATCTTTCGCAAATGTCTTGTAATTTCTTATTTTTGTCGTTCTTTGAATGTTTTCTTTTGAAGTGGTGATGGTACTATTTGAAGACGATTATATTTTATTTTTAATTCCATTAACGTCCGACGGAGTTTCTAAGGCTGTATCGATATATATTGGGTCTGGGAAAAAGTTCGTGGCGTTTTTCCCGATAGATGGCATTGGTTGCCGATAACTAAAGAACAACAAGTCACAGCGACACCACCGACGGCTCGTTTTTTAGATGACCTTCCGAACGTTAGTTTGAGCGTAGAAACATTGTAATCGGTGCAGTGGTTGGAAAGTTATTCGCACTTGAAAATGGAGAAGAATAATGAGAAATTTCGCTATATTCTGCAATATTATTATGATAAGGGGAAGAACGCTGCGCAGGCTTGTGATAAAATTTGTGCTGTGTACGGTGAAGGTACTTTATCGAAATCTGTTGCGCGGAAATGGTTCGCTCGCTTTCGTTCTGGAAATTTCAATGTGAAAGATGAGTCACGCTCCGGTCGTCCAATCACTGAAAAATCTGATGAAATTCTTGAAAAAGTCCAACAAGATAAGCATATCAGCAGTGTCGATATTGGCATGGAGCTAGGCATTGACCACAAAACTGTTTTGAACCATTTACACAAAGCTGGTTACAAAAAAAAGCTTGACGTATGGGTTCCTCATGAGTTGAGCGTGAAAAACATGATGGACCGAATTAACATCTGCGATGCGCTGCTGAAACGGAATGAAATCGAGCCGTTTCTGAAACGTTTAATAACCGGAGATGAAAAATGGATTACGTACGATAATCGGAAGCGTAAAAGATCGTGGATAAAGGATGGTGAGCCGTCACAAGCGTTCGCTAAGCCAACATTGACGCCAAAAAAAGTGATGCTGTGTGTATGGTGGGACTGGAGGGGAATCGTCCACTACGAGCAACTTCCAACTGGTCAGACGATTGATTCTCAACTCTACTGTGCACAACTAGAGAGATTACGCCAGGCGATTGAAAGAAAACGGCCCGAATTGATTAATAGGAAAGGTGTTGTCTTCCATCATGACAACGCCCGACCACACACTTCTTTGATGACCCGTCAAAAATTGAGAGAGTTTGGTTGGGAAGTTTTGATGCACCCACCTTACAGTCCGGATGTAGCACCCTCTGACTATCATCTGTTTCGATCTCTGCAGAACTCTCTCAATGGAATTAAGTTGGTTTCAAAAGAAGCCTGTGAAAACTACTTGATTCAGTTTTTCGACCAGAAACCACAGAAGTTTTTCACCGATGGGATCATGGATCTACCAAAAAAATGGCGAAACATTGTCGATAATAATGGAGCATATTCGGTTTAAATGAATTCGTCCACGCGCCATGCGGGGACCAGTTGAATTTTACTGAAAAAACGCCACGAACTTTTTCCCAGACCCAATATATTACTAATATTTACACGTAAACATAATTATTAATTTGATTTCCCCATTTTTGTTTGTAAGGCAAGCTGTATATATTTTCTATTTGTGGTCCCGACGTTGTTGCAGTGTCAATTATTGCGTTCTTAATGTAATACAGGCAATATTCAAGGTATATAGATATCTTTAACTTTAGAGAATTAATAAGCGAAACTAAAACTATTTGGATTACCTTTTTTATATCAACGTTATTCCATTGTTGCCTTAAGAAAAATATAATGATCCTATTCACATTTCCGAGATTATGTCATAACGGAAGCAAGATGTTTAGTAGTTTTGCTGCATTCAATCAAGTTCATCAACACTCGAATCTTTTTAATCCTCAAACCTTCCATTGTTACAGTGTTATTATCTTGTCTTCCAATTTTATAGGGTGAATTATCAATACAATCTGGCCAGCCTGGTTTCTATATTTTTTTGATTATAAGTGACTTTTGCAGAGTTACGATCCTTCATTCATGTAGCAGATCTTTACAAAAAGTGCAGTAAAGTAGATCTTACTTTTCCTTTGTTCTACCAATATCACATTAATGACGGCAGATGTTGTGATGGCTTAATTTTTCCTCTATTAGTTTGATTATTCTGGCAAATCTTTGATGCCAGATGTTTTAATTTCTTTCGGTTTCACTTCAGCAATGTAAATTCGTCTTCGATAATATGTCTTCTAATTTTTATTCTATGCCTTGCTCATAATGTAAAATGTTGAATACCAAAATAACGACGTAACAAAAATAATAATGAAATCGTAATTAATAAACTGAAACTAATTGATCGATTTACCGAGTTTAAAACAGAACTTTCATTTTTCAACCAATGTCAAACACATGCTGTTACTTTATGCGCAATTTCCCTGCTTCTACTGATGCAAATGTTGTGATAGAATGACATAATATTGGTGAAAGATCTACCTTACAGACACATATTTTTTTAAATAGATGGCGCCACTAAGAATTACTATTTTAAAAATGTTCGATTTTCTCTGCGACAGATTGTGTATATTTATAAACGAGGATAGTTTGACAAGTAGTGAGAATGACTCATAGGTGGCGCTCTAATTGGAAAAACAAATGCACTGTAATTTAGGTTGCCTATTTATATGTTTACATTCCGATATTTAGATAAATCGGTTGATTAGTTTATTTTTGACAGTTGATTGAAAAAGAAGCAGCACGTCGTTTTGTTAAAATGGAAAAAGCAGAGTATCGTGCGGTGATTAAATACTTCGTAATTAAGGGTATGAAAGCTACCGAAATAAAAGATGAGTTACGGGAAACATTAGGTGAATCTGCTCGATTATCCGCCACAATAAGTAGATGGGTAAATGAATTTAAACGTGGTAGAACAAGCTGTGTTGATGAAGCGCGCTCTGGAGCACCCAAAATCGTGACTTCTAAGGAAATGATTATAAAAGTCCATAATATTATTACGCAAGATTGACGACTCAAAGTGCAGACATGGTAAACATTTCAACAGAACACGTACACCACATTTTAACGAAAGAATTGGGCCTTTCCAAGCTTTCGGCAACATGGGTGCCGCGATTGCTTACGACCGATCAAAAGTTCACTCGTTTGCGCATTTCCAGTGAGTGTTTGGACCTTTATAAGCGGAATCCGGTTAATTTTGTAAACGATTTGTTACTTGCGATGAAACTTGGATACACTACAGTACACCCGAAACTAAACAACAGTCGAAACAATGGTTAGAACGTGGTTCTGCACCTCCAAAGAAAGCGAAAACCACTTTATCGTCAAACAAGGTGATGGCATCAATTTTTGGGATTCAAAGGGCGTTTTGCTCATTGATTACCTTCAGAAAGGTGCCACAATAAACGGACAATATTATGCAGAACTTCTACAAAAATTAAAGGTTGAAATTCGTGCTAAACGGCCAGGAATGACAAGGAAAAGATTCTGTTTCACCAAGAGAACGCTTCCTCGCATACCAGCATCGTTGCGATGTCCAAAATCCACGAGTTGCATTTTAGCCATTCCGACTTCCACCTTATTCCAAAATTGAAAGCGGCACTAGGTGGAAAGAAATTTTCGTTTAACGACGAGCTTATCATCTTCGTAAATGAGTATTTTGCAAGCCTTCCGGAATCGCATTTTAGAGATGGCATAAGGGCATTGGGGCACCGTTGGAATAAATGTATTGCTCCTTGTTAAACTACCCTCGTACAAGCAAATCCTAGCAGCAACTTTTACATAGTTTTTATATTTCTGTATCACTAATTTGTGCATATAGAAGATTAGATTAAATTTATATTCTTAAACATTCTAACAAGGTAATACTATTTTTGTGTAATGTTGGAAAAGCAAAATGTAGGCCAAATGTATATGTATATATATAGTTCTAAGGAAATAAACGATTTTTTGTGGTAATAACAGGAAATTAATCGCAAATAAGATTGCAATTTTTAAATAAAAGGCTTTTATGTACATCGATTGAGTTGATTTGTACATTCTCTTCTTAAGTTCTTTTATTTGTAGAAAAAGTAAATTATCGTCGAGGAAGTAATATTCCAGATAGGCATTTAATAAGAAATATTATTATTTGCGATGGTTTAAATGAAAGTTCGGAAATGTAAATTGATCAACCTACAATCGATATTTGAAAATAGTAGTTTCTATTAAATATTTACGGTGTTATTGTATTATAACTTTCAAATATTACGAATATACGTATGTTTATTACATTTTATTTGTTGTAACTTGGTAATGCGTTTAGTAAATACTTTCATTTTTATATAATACGTGTATATACACATATTACTGAATCTTATGTGTATATTTTTAATTTTAAGATGGAATTTTTAAGAACTATTTAAGGTGTATGTATGAAATCTCGGTATTGGTATAGACGAGTGGAGAGAGATCTAAGAAATTTTATTTGGAGGAAGGAGTGACGCAAGGGACTAATCTGAGCCCGTTGCTGTTATTAATACTAATGAATATTTATAGAAAATATAAATAGGAGAACGAAAAGCTTGGGCGGAGGAGATTAAAAGAAAATGAATGGAAATAAATATAGAAAAAAGGTAATGGTAAATAACAGAGAGCAGCATCAGGATAATAGGACCACCACAACAGAAATAAAAAAAATAGCTGTAATGGTTTAGAAAGTACAATGATACAAGATAGAAAAACATGGAACTACATGTGATTAACAGAATAAAGAATGCAAATAACTTGTACTATGTTCTGAACAAAACATGAATGAAATCGGTTGTAAGTGTTCAACAATAGCATATGCAATTGATTCATTGTGATCCAGAAGAGAAACATAAGAATAGTTTAACAACTCTATAAATTTATTTTTTTTAGTTTTACAAGAAGAACAATAACAAAGAAAGCGAAGTTAATAAGATGACCGATATATTAAAAACAGGATATAAAAACTAAAGTAGCAGGAACACAAGGGAATTAGTTTGGAGATATTGTATAGAGTCAAAGACTCAAAATATAATCATTAAGATAACAGGTTTGAAGACAATAGGGAACGAATGAGAAGGAAGTCTAAGAAAAAATATGGAAGATGTAATAAACGAGATATGAAAGAAATGAAGTTATATCTTTGCAAAAATTATAAAAGTAGTTAAGAACCAGGCGGAGCGGAAAAATTGCACAAAGAATTCAACAACGGCAAGAAAAAAACAATGAATTTACTTTAGGAAAGCGTGGAAGACTCTATCAACTTACCTTTAAAGGAATTTATATTAAAATTTCACAAATAAAGCAAGCAATAGATAATAATCTAGTACTTGTTAAATCGTGTCATTGTTGTTACGATGAAAAAGCAAATAAGACGAATGATAATATAATAATTATCAACACAGTAGCAAAACAAGTGAATTAGTTTGGATATATAGTACGGATGAAGAGTCAAAATATACACACTTTTCGGACCCTCCTGTCCAATTCATCCTACAACAATTTTATGGATTTTAGGTCGGGGTTTTGCGATGGCCATATCATTTATTTCTAAAGTATTATTGTTTTGTTCGCTATTTAAGAAATTCTTACATATCGCTGCTAAGTGTTTGGGTCGTTGGGTCGTTGGTGTTGGGGTCGTTGTCCTGCATATACACATAATTTTTGCCAATTAAACGTAGCCCCAATGGTATTGTATTTTTATGCAATATTTCTAAATAACCCTCCTTTCGCAAAATACCCTCAATACGCTTCAAGTCCCTCTTTGCCGGCATAGCAAAAGCAACCCTAAACAAGCACAAAACTTCTTCCTTGTTTGACAGTTGACACTATACAATGCCGAAGCATTCTTTGACCGTTCGCTTTTCTTACAAAAATCCGCCTCGATTGTTCAAACATTCCAAACTTTGAATCATCAGTCCATAAGACCCTTTTACAGTCATCCAGTGTCCAATCTCTGTGTGTTTCTGCCCATTGTTGTCGTTTTGCTTGTTTGCCCTTCGAAGTAAGAGTTTTCTTACAGCAATGCGGCAGTGAAGATTTGCAGCTTTTAGTCTTCTTTTCACCGTAGTAACAGAATTTTTTCTTGAACGGTCACGATTCATTTCTGCGGCGATTTCGGATGCTGCCAGTCTCCTATTTCGTTTACTCAGCAATTTTATACGTTCATCGTCGGCGTGAGATGTTATTCGAATGATATCACTAACAGTCGATTTATTAACATGATGAAAACCAATCATTATAGAGAGTTTTTCTAAATTTCTCTCGGCATTTTAAGAAGTTCACATAAACAATACGGTCTTATTAGTGAGGCGCGCGCTAGCAAGTTTATTTTGAAAACTAATGCATATTTCGGTACACAAGACTCTTTGGGGTGAGGGCAAGTAAGTTTCGCAAGTTTTTTTCTTGCAATACTATCTCAACATTAATCGTATTTATGACTATAGGGATTATTCCAGGAATTACCGGTGTGAGTCATAAAATATAATAGTTATTTGTAAGTACTCGAATAGATATATTTGCATGTAACTGGTTATAAATCTCGCAAAGGATCTAATGTAAATATATTATTTATATTTAAACCCAATTATATTATTTTTTAGACGAGTTTACTAAATTTCACTAGCTGTCCGAACTAATATGGACTGTAGTGTACATATGTGCATTACATATGTGTTAAGATGGATTAAAAAACTCAAAAATTAGAACGAACTTTTAATTTATCAATTTACTACATCTTAAATTAAATATCGTTTACTTTCTAAAATAAAATATATTCAAGAAAAAATTTCCAATAATAGAAACTAATTATATGAAATGCAAAATTGTACATTTCACAGGAAATGGTTATTACATATCTGTTACATAAATTCTATCACATTATTTTTAATAGAGTCTCTATATTTCTCATGAGGCATGTTTGTGAGAATGTTGCTTAAATATTAAAGGTCAATCGCCTTCTTTTTTGGTTATGGAAAGTTTTGCTGGTACTAATTATTTTTTTTATAATAACCTATCAAATTAGTACCAAGATATGACAAGAAAATGTTACTCGTGTGAAAGGTAATTGGTAGTGGTCTGTGTATTGCCTGACAATTTTTGGCTGTATCATTAATATCATATAACAACTAGAGGTAGAAGATTACACACATACACAGTGAAATTAATGTACGTAATTCTAAAACTTGCGTATTCACATGGACGATTGCACGCTTAGAATCATGACCTAATTATTTAAAGGCATTTCGTGAAGCTTGTTTTGATATTTAATATATCAAGTATCTGGAACGTTTTGCGATGCCTTTTAATATGATAGCAATGGTATGCAATTAAATCGTTCGTAATTATTTGATGGTTTTATTTATTTGAAATGAATTTATGTGTATGTCGAAAGTATTGACATATTAGAATCATTATTTTTATTAATTAGATGTATCGAGATTATTTGAGTGTTTCTTATAATACACAAGTACTATGCGAAAGAAAAGACCGTCGTAATTTTTAGAGTCAAAGAAAAAAATATTCTCAAAAGATCTACAAATTTGATAAAATACACACAAATTTTAATTATAAATAAAATATGAACTAACTAACCAAATTTATTCTATATCTATTTATATATTCAATATTCTAAATAGCAGTAAATCTAGAAACCAATAACTTCTAATGATATGGATGACCTGCCGGTACATCCAATTTTTTAAATAAAAGACTGAAAAACGCAAAATTTATGTAGACTTATAATTTCATATGCCTTTAAATCAAATCAAAATTTTGAAAAAATATTAGACCCTGATATTTAATAAACTTCACTCTCTCAGATATTCTTCCACATTGCATTTCCAGTCCAGAGAATGAAAAATTTTCAAATCATTTTTATATAACAGACATTTTGAAGTAGCATCATAAGGTACTGATAGTTTGAATGTTTCCCTCCGTTACATTTCACAAAGTTCAAACGAATTACCAAGTAAGTTATAATTGTATTTGTCCAACATGGTGAAAGGTAAATTTAACTTTTACAGTTACGTTGCGGCCGTCTTAATTTTCGAAGAAATATGGATCAATGATTTCACTTGCCCATAAATCACACCAAACCGTGTTTTTTTCTGGATACGAAGGCAACCTTTGAACCTCTTCGGGTTCTCTTCACTCCAAATTCGGTAATTGTGCTTACTGACGAAGCTATTAAATCAGAAATGGACCTCATTGCTGAAACAAACTTTGGTCGAAAACAGTGGATCTGCTTTAAGCTTTTCAAGAGATCAAAGATTGAAACGATGACGATTCGAAAAGTCGGCCGTTTTCAATTCTTGAATAAGTTGAATTTTGCATGTTTCTAAACTAAGATTCTTACGTAAAATCCCAGGTTGTGACATACGACAAACCAAGCTGTTGAGATCTACGTCGAATCGTTCTTCACGATCATCGCGTATACTCTCAGCTACAACTGCTATATTTTCTTCAATACGTGCTGGACGTGGTCTATTTGGTCGCATATTATTCAATAATGAAAATTCTGTTTCAAATTTTTCGATCGTATAGCGAATTGTGCCTTTGGTGGACCGATTACGTAGATCATTTTTTTCCTTTAAGCTCACGAAACACATTTCTCGTGGAACGCTGATTTTCCTAATACAGCTGAATGAATAATTTGTAGACGCTATGGACTGACGCTGGGTCTTTCCATAATAAAATGTCACACAATACTTAACTAAAAGAGCGTGAAAATTTGACACGATTCACGTCAAAAAATAGCTATTGTAAAAAGTACATCATAACGAATCACCGATTATAATTGTATATAAATACGGAGGACCTCTCTTGTTATACGACGGTCCGCCCCTGTCGAACAGACACAACTATTCAACTCTAGTTATCGGCTAATCGATACGCTTACATACTCGTGTGTTACTTTGACAATATAAGAATGTAAAATTTCACTGGCTCTCCCAGAAATACATGTACATAATTATATAACTTATACGTAATCTTAGTAGACCAAATTTTTTTACGAATGCTTTTATTGAACGCACGTATTAAAAATAAATTATAGAGAAATGCATTACCTTATTAATTTAAGAGGGGAGTTGTAATAAATACGTAAATATTTGTATTTTGCATTGCGCATTTAAATACGGGAATATTAGTGTCTTTATGTGTTTTACGCTACCGACGTTCATGATCTTTCCGCAAGTGTTCAAAAATATTGACCATGAAACTAGGATAGCATGAACTTCTTATAAACAAGAACGACTAAAGAAAGTAAAGTAATTGCATGTTAATAAGCCTACACCTTCCATTTAACATTCTAATGTAAGTAGAAGTATACAATTAAATTTGAATTTCAGATTAAACTATAATGCGAATAAATGTAAAAGTACATTCTTATAATGAACACTATACAAATACATTGTGAATTTAGTATTAACTTGGGCCATAAAATACACGCATAATATTCTTTTTTTTTCTAATAATATATAATAAAGAATTACATCTTATATGTGCAATATATATATACGGTTGTCAGAAATTCATAATCGTAGAATTACACATACAAAGGGTACTAAGAAAGTTTCGCAATACAACTTTGTTTATTTAATTTTTTCGAAGTAATTTGCTCTATACTCAATACACCTCTCCATCCTCCGAAACCAATCTTTAAACAAATTCTGCCAGGTTTCACTAGGGAGTAAAGCACATTCGTTGTACCAAGCCCGCAGAAGGTTCTCATCATTGTAAAACCGCCTCACTTTTAGCTTCATTTTCACATGCGGGAATAGTGCAAAGCCGCAGGGAGCAAGATCTAGACTGTAGGGAGGGTGCTTGAGAAGTTTCAATCCTGTCAGTCTTTGACGCGGTGAACTGGAGCATTATCGTGATGGAGGAACCAGGTGTCCATTCTTGACTTTGGCCGCAGGTTCTTCATAGATCCAATGACTTTAGGCAGGCACTGTTTAGTATACCACTTAGCTGTGACTGTCTTCTGTGTGTCCAAAACGACGCGTTCCACAATTTCACTCGATTTGAAAAATACACGATGTTGTTCACATACCGAGATTATCCCCTATTAAACTTTTTTAGCGTCTTCCGCCACTAAGTCATACGTCGTGTCATCTGCTCTTCGATCAGTCGATGTGGCACCCAGAGAGAACAAAGTTTCAAATGATCATGCAGAATCGAAAGAATTGCTGGTGCATTTTGGCCTGAAGTACCCTCCATCTGTTGGTAAGTCACTCGCCTGTCCTCGCCAAGCATTTTCCTTCACAGTAGTAACGTTTTCCTCCGTAACTGACGTTCGTGGCCTTCCCGGCCTCTCAGCATCCTCCACAGTTAAATTTCCCCTTTGGAATTCTCTATACCACGTGAATATCGTTGTGTGATGTGGACAAACATCACCTAGTGCAAGAGTCATTTCTTCGAAGCACTGGTCTATGTCTAAATCACACACGAAATTATAACGCACAACTGCCCTTATCTCATTTTATGACCACGATGCTATCGCAAGCACTTTACACTCTCACTGCTAATGAATAACTGAGCCCACCGACATGGCGCGGCGGCTACTATGCACGTATGAACATATCTCAACATGCAGCAACAAGCAGCTTCCTACGATTCATTGTTGCGTCATATTGCAAAACTTTCCTAGTACCCTTTGTACAATCATATTGGAATTGAATATGTACTGTAAATAAAGTTGAAAATTACGATTTTTGCATGTTTGGTAACAATAGACGTTTTCATGGGCCTAAAGTGAAATTTGTATTAGCTAAGAGATTTATATATCTATTTAGATCAAGGTAAGAGATAATTGATGAAATTGGGTTATTTAGGTCCGGATTGTGGAGTCTTGTTTAAATCACAATAAAAGAATTGATAAAGTATATATTATAAGCATGAAAGGTAAAATGGTTATTAATTGAGGTTAATAGTTATAACCCCTTTCATTTTCATATTCTGTATACGTATTTCGACAACTAAGTTGTTATCATCAGCAGATGATTAATCACAGTGTCGCACCAGGAACCACTGCAACACAGGTTAATTATCTGCTGATGGTGACAACTTAGTTGAGATTATATTAACCTTTATTGCTAAGTTGTCATCATCAGCAGATAATTAAGTGTCGCACCTGGAAATCTACGGCAAAAATCCGCTCGAAACAAATTCCGCACACGGTTTGTACCGTCGAAGGCCAGAACGCGCACCCATGAAAGGGGTTATATATCAACCTTAAGTGATTAAGTTAATCAACTACAGGTTCCATCAAAATTACCTTTAAAATGGTTATTGTTTAAAAGATTTTATAGTAAAAACAGGGAATTTTAGATAATTTAAGTGTATAAAGCCTAGATATATATTATCTTTACATATACAGGGGATATCTCCAAAATTTTTCTAGACCTTTTTCTAAAAAAAAAAATGTCGGTTTCGTTTTCTAATATGGTTTTTCATATATCATGTAGATTCTAAATTCACACATCACGTAATATTTTCTCATTCCTAGAAGCAGATGGTAATCGTTGGGTGCCAGAATAGGCTAATAAAGTGTGTGAGAGTGTAATTCTCAGTACAATTTGCTTAAAACCTCAATAGTTCGATGAGCGGTATATGCTTTTGAATTACTTTATTTGAGTAATAGTGGCTTACGCAATAAGTTGTTTTTTGCCAGACCTAGACAAAAGGATTAAGTAACACTCTACGCTGATTGTGGTTCCCTATGGTCATCAAAACTAAATCATCGCAGTTTCAAGATATAACAATTATTACCTTATTAACAACTTCTGATTTTCATCACTCTTTACATTAACTTCATGTTTTCAAGCTGAATTGGTGACCTATTTTTTGCATTCATTATTATTCGTTGCGAAGATAACTCGCCACATAACTTAGTATCTTATGAAGTTCATGACAATCTACGCAGATCTATGCAATTTCTGTTCTGATCCCAACAGTTAAGGTACCCAACGAGATGACGCATTGTTCATTCACAAATGATGCAGTGAGTAATGCCACGAATATGCCAGATATCAATGTCTATACTTGCACTAACATCATGTAGAATTATTCGTCTATTGTTCTTTAATAAGTTCTGCTTGGCATCGATGTTACTGCAGTGTTTGACCATCCACTTTCTGCCAGTTCTAAATCAATCGACCCAACAATAAGCATACTCCAACTGCTAGACGATTTTAGATCCTGTAATATCCTTTTTTGGTAGAAAGTGACGACTTTTTGAAAATTTACAGTGCTTTTAATAGTAGCTAAATCACATTTTAAAACACGTCTGCGTTCGTTAAACTTGTAAAGCATACCGATCAGCATTAGCTAACATCGTTGATAAAGTCCATCAAGATTTGTTTAGTCCTCTGCTCTGCGTTCGCTATATGTTGCAAGTTCTTTATACTATTGGTAATCTGATCTGTTTTTATATGTTAATATTTCAATTACAGTTTAATTTCTTTCGACATTCTTTTGGCAAAATACTGTTTATTTAATTTAGCAACAATAGTTCTATAAAAAAAGCTGCTTTACTTTTATAACTTAGTTTCCAATATATAAACAAAATATTAAATAAACAAAATATAAAAAACATCGGCTTAGTAGTAAATGTGATACCGGATCAACATTTAGAGAATGATTTTGTGGTTCTTTCATTCCTATAACGCAACGGCACGTCGTGCTCCAAAAACTATTTTTTTATATTTTTAAGGCCCGAAATTATTAGATCATCCTGCGTACATCCCGGTTTTAGCTCCATGGAAATTTTCATTCTTTATATACTTTTTTGCAGTGCGATACCAAATTTACGATTGTGTATATTAAAAACAGTGGTCACAGCAGTTCGATGATTGGTTTGTACCTAGAACAGAAGGACTGTATTTTAATATTTTAAAGTAATGAACAGCGTTTCGAAACACATTGAATTATTGTTTACATGTTGTTTTTTCAACGGAAAGATTCTAGTATTTCGAAAATTAGCACCTGCCTAATATTAAGACCAATCACATACATTAATTCCAATTCGTTTCATAACGCAGAAAATCTTAGAGAATTTGCCTTCGTTAAGGGAATATTTACATCAAAACATCTAATTATTTATTTGTTAAACAAGTTATATAAATATTCAACATTCTTGTAGCAAGGTCTAACTGGTTCAGTTCTTTCTAATAGTCACTGCTCCATAAATTTACGCATTATGTATTTCATTTTCTTTAGACAGCTATGTAATGAACCGATGATTGGACGTTTCGTGTGAATGGAGATGTCCACAATGAAAAATAAAGAAAGAATTACTTAACAAAAACGAGCTGCAAGGAAACGAGTTACAGTGGAACGACGTACAGTTACCGTGATGGGTCGGTGTTGGATCCTGTCCTTGAACTTGTTCCAAATCCACGAAACGTAACGTTTGTTACACAATGGCACAATTTGAAATATGTGTTCGTGGTGTGTTGCAATCGCGTTCTCTTATTAGGTATTTAGTTGTCGAGGCGTGATTCAATATCACACCCCAACGACAATCACTATACGTTCTCGGCTTATAAAAAACACCAAACAAGAGGTTTTACATAATTAAAAGTATATTAGTCATATGTATATTTATCATACAAGAATTTAAGTGATGTCATTATTGCGTTGTGATTATTAAACGTGTCAAATATTAAAGAATGTAATATAAGAAGTTCACCTTAAGTTGAAAGAAAAGTCATGAAGAAACGTAATACTTAGTAATGTAAATCTATCAGTTGATAAATTGAGTGTATAAGCATAAACCTTACGTTCATAACTAACATGCATAGATAACATTTAAGAAGAATTTATACTTTTTTACAACAGTAATTAGTTTAAATTTAAATTATTGACCAACTGAGGAAATGAATTTACACATGTTTGCACATTCAAAGAAGGTATACTTAAATTGAGAAACAAAATTTGGAAATATATTAACTTGAGGAAGCTCTTTCCCTTGCCACAAGTGTTCGATTTATGTATACATATTTCGACAACTAAGTTGTCATCATCAGCAAATAATTAATCACAATGTATCACCTAGATTCGCCGTGAAACATGGAGAGAATAATTCCGCACTAAAGAACCGCTAAAAGCCAAACGCACACTGAAAATTTTTCACAATATTTTTCCTTGTCATAAAACTACCACTTATCCTAGAGTACACCCCGCTTTCACTTATGGATCTTTTTTAACGGTCGTATTAACTAGTAATTAAAACAGGCAAGAATTGCCCTTATCTGGGTTTAACACATGGGTTTTGTTTTTTGCAATGAATGTGCTTTCCTAGGCCTCTAATTCACGATAATTATTTATACACAGTCTGTCGCAGAGAAAATGGAACTTTTTTAAAATAGTAATTCTTAGCGGTGCCCTCTACTACAAAAAATACGCGTTGGTAAGGTAGATCTTCACATATTATATCAAAATATCATGACATTTGCATCATTAAAAGCCGAAAAATTGTGCATAAAGCAGCAGTGTGAATTTGGCATTGGTCGAAAAGTGAATTTTAAACAAAAAATAAACAAATTCTTTTTCAAACTCGGTAAATCGTTTACTAAAACGTTTAATTTGATGAAAAAAGTATATGGTGACACGTGTTTATCACGTACGAGTGTGTATGAGTGGAATAAGCGATTTAAAGACGATCGTACGGACATAAATGACGATGAACATCCTTGTGCAAAAAATCTGTGATTATGGAAAGTAACATCGAACTTGTGCGTGAATTTATCAGAAATGAGCGGAAATCCTCACTGCGATATGTGAGAATGGAAACAAAGATTCAATTTATTGAATTTTGACACAGCATTTGGGACATTTGTGCAAGGTTTGTACCATACAATCTAATTGAATTCAACATTGTACAGGCTTGATTAAAGACTCAAAAAAGGACGAAAAGTTCAAGTATTCTCTTGTACCTGACGATGACACGTGGTGTTTTCAATATGATTCAGAGACTAAGCGTCAAAGCTCTGAATGGAAGCATCCAAGCGAAGCAAGACCGAAAAAAAGCCGTTTAGAGAAGTCAAAAGTGAAGACAATGTTGATTTGTTTTTAAGATTTGAAAGGCATATGCACAAAGAGTTTGTATCAACTAGTCAAATAGTCAATGCTCTATATTATCTTAGTGTTATGAAGCGTCTTTTGGTGTGTATTCGTCGTGTGCGCCCTCAATATTTTGAAAATCGAAGCTAGCATTTGTTACATGATAATGCACCATCTCAACGCTCGACGTTTATCACTGATTTTCTAACTACAAATGATATTTTAACCATCAACCATTCATCGTATTCACCGGATTTGGCCTCCTGTGATTTCTATCTATTCTCCAAACTACATTTGCCGATGAAAGGACAGCGATATGCGGACTTTGAAACTATTAAAAAGGCGTCGACAATGATCTTGAAAAATTCATTCGACACGTTAATTGACGGTGCCAAGTATTGTATTGAAGCCGAAGGCGACTACTTTGAATAAAATGAATGAATTTGAACAAAGTAGTAAGCTTTTGTTTTTATTTTAAAAAGTTCGGGTTTCTTTGCCACAGACCGTATTTTTGCACTATGATTATTTTCATATGTTCTTTATACCGGTTTCCTGTTGAACATTTACCTCGCAATGTTCGCAATGATAAGTGACTAGGAAGTATATTAATTTCTGGAAAAATTTCAGTGTGAGTTTGGCTTTTGTCAACAAATTTTTTAAATTGATAATTAGATATACTTTTCGAAATTTTTAGATCTTATTGACTGTTTTATATTCCTGTTATCAAACAAACAACAGACAAAAATTGTGATGCTTGTTATCAACAATACCTTCAGCTACTTACATAAAAGTATGTGTGCTTTAGTATATTGATTAAACAGTGTATTACGTCGTATGAATAAAATAAAGAATATTTACAGATAACATTCTGGAGTACAGTTGATATTGAATTACATTCGAAAATACAATATATTCACGAACTATAAAATTGCATAACAAAATGCTTTAAAAGGAAACCTGATTATAATAAATTATATTTAAACGTTTAAATTACTAGTGTGTCTGCAGTAATTTATATCAATTTAAGTGTAACTGTAAAATTGATTTGTCTATTTGCTTGACCTATTTATCGATTTGTTTCAGTTCTATGTAAATCAGCCAAAACTAATCTATGCATGTAAATGTTTTTCGAGTGGAATGATTCAATTTATTGCAGTGGCAGTCAGTGAAACCCTGATGCTGTGGTAAAGCTGAGCAGAAGAAAATGAAAAGAACTTGATAGGCGGAGTAAATTGTCACAGTTTCGTTTCAATTACCATTGATTACGCGATTGAATGTCTTATACTATTAAAGCGTTAGCTTGCAGAAAGGTTAGAGGTTTTATAATGTATTGCATTGTACAATTGTAATGCGGGGTAAGAAAATTTTCGCAACCTATGACTTAATTTTAGAAATTTGCTGCTAATGGAAAGTATATGTTTAGTTGTTATATCGAAGAATTATTTTTACTTGGTAAAAGACTTTATTAAATTTAGAAAATTGTTGACTGACTTCGCTTATCTAAGGTACCTGCCTATATATATGAACTATTGGAACAATTTCAGAAAATAATGAAAACAGCACTAACAATAATATTTGTACAAGCTTTAAAATTCGGGCATATACGTAGGTTAGTTTAAAAATTTTGTGGATGATACAGAAAAAAATCAATTATTTTAACCAATTTTTTTTATTGTTTTTCAAAATATTCGTCTTTATGATCTATGCGCTTCTGCATTCGGTGGAACTAATTCTCAAAATATTGAGCCCATTGTTCTTCAGTTACTTCAGATACGAAGTTTTTGTAGGCTTTCACAGTCGCTTCTGGGGTATTACATTTCAATCAACGCATTTTATCTTCTACATATGTATGGCAATAAAAAAAGTCACAAGGCGCCAAGTCAGCATTATAAAGCGGATGAGTCATCAATTCCATTCGTGAGGCGGTTAAAAACTCTCATGTTTGAGATGCGTCGTGTGATGGTGCATTGTTATTGCCTTGATACCAATGATTCGTCCTGTTGGCCTTTTCTCGCGCACTTTTTATAACACAGTTGGTAAACAAATGCTTCTATACCATTCAGCATTGACCGTGTGACGGTCGTTTAGCAGAATAGTAACAAGATGATTAGTGCATCCGAAAAAAGAAGCCATCCTTTTCTTGCCAGAACTTCGTCCTTGTCTCACTTTAGTGGATTTCTCCCTGTCTTTGAAGACCCACTGGATCGATTGTTGCTTGCTTTCTGGCTTGTAACAATAAATCCAACTTTCGTCACCTGTAACCATGTCGATACTGATTTTGCTCAACCTCGGTTGAGTTTTTCAAGAATTTTTTGCATCAATCCGTAAGCGCTTTTTTGCACTTCCGTTAAATTGTGTGGTATACGTCCGTCGCAAAGCTTTCTGACGGCAACACGATCATGTAGAATAGTTCTGATTTGGGTCATATCTATGCCCAATGATTCCTGAATATCTCTGTTTGTGCAGTGGTTGTCTGTCTTTATCATGTTGTACGCGGCGTCAATATTTTCTGGAGTGATTACAGTGGCAGACCGTCCTTAACGATGCTCGTCTTTGAGCGAAACACGTCCACGTTGGAACTCGTTGTACAACAGTCGTCAAGAATAGTGTTCGCCAAACAATAGCTTGATTTTTTGTGAAACTCTTGTCGAGTGAGACCTGCTTTAAAATCGTAGAAAATTTTCGTGAGTTAATTCCATTTTTCATAAAACTCACTTTATTTAAAAAATTACTAAAAAGAAACAATAGCATATCCTAGCAATCTGTAAATGCTATTTGAACTAAAAAAATCTCAAAGAATACGACAAAAATATTTCCGGCAGTGCCACTTTATGGGAAGTAGCCGAACTGCAAAACTTTTTAAGAAACCTAAGTATCTTAAAAATGGTAACACATATAGGCGAAAAAGTACTCGAATATACTTTTCTACCTCAATCAAAAATGACAATTTTTGGCATGCAGACTATTCTCATTATTTAAATGTCACTTTCTTCTTGACAAGCACATCTGTATCCGTGATATACTGAAGTTAAATTTATGTAAATGATTTGAATCTGATCTACATACACAAGCAATTTATTTCTAGTTTATATTCTAGACTAACGTCTTTTGATATGATAAACGTAAGAGGAGATATTAAATGTATATGCAACCGCATATATACTCACGTGCATATACACAATTATATTTAACGATGTAAATTAATGAAAGTCCGTAATTTTCTGCTTATTACATCGTAACAATTAAGTTTTTTATTTAATTTACATTGTGAAATGCACGTAATTCTTTATATATACGCGTGTGTATATGCAGTTACATATGTATTTAATAATAATTGAGATCTATGAAGTAATTGAAGAATCGAATTTCACAGCACTTGGTAGCTCAATGGTAGAGCATCCGCCTGGTAAGCGGGCGACTAGGCTTCGATTCCTCTACCAAAGGCCATGATTTTTTTCATTCATATTTACTGTAATTGTAAAGATGTACTAAATAGCAGATTATGAGTTTTTGAAAGAGGAAATAATGTTACAAAATTTGATAAATAGAAGAATTGGTGTAGGAAGATATAAATTTGAAAAGGTGGAAAAAATAAAGTTCTACGAATTATATTATCAAGTGTCGGTGCGGGAAAAGAAAAAATAATATTGTTGGGGTTCTTAGATGCCAACAAGAAACATAAAAAGTAATTTGCTTCCAAAACAGATTAAATAAAATATTTCACAAAAAAGGGTAAAGAAGAACTGAAAATTGTAAGAATTAAAATAACGAGAGCTATAGTGGATTTTGCAAAATTAGTTGACAATGAGTATAGGACAAGAATCAGTGATACAAAAGCTTAAGCGAGAGAAAAGTAAAACAATAAGTAAAAACACAATATATATATAATTAGGGCATATATGGGGCAGGCGAATCTATCAACAGTAATATATTTAATGCTACACAGGAATCGAAGGAGAAAGAGAGAGAGGAGGATCTAAAACGAGATTTATGAAACAATTGAGAGAACTTTAGATAGGCAAGAATTGACAAATGGAAGGAAACTTTGGAAAGAGATACGTGGGATAATATAATTTCAAGAAACTAGGAAATGATTCGTTTCAGGCGGCTGAATCCAAAAGGTTTGTCCGGAATATCTAGTATTATTTTGATTTTGTCTGCAGTTGATATATAGTTTTTATATTTAGATTTATGGTCGAAAAACCTAAACACAAAAAATAAAAGTTATAGTTAGAATAAAGTGACCAACATATTATAAATGAAAGGCATACGATATAATTTATATACGAGTATAATGCATATAGTTTTATGCATCTTTTATGTTATGTAGTATTCATAGAATTCATAAAATGTCGAAAAATAAGGTATTACTTAAATCTTAAACGACTATAATGCCAAGTTTTGCAAAAATTCTACATAATTGTGTAGATTTCGTAGATTTTGCATTTCATATAAAACAAGCAAATTTTTGTTGGTCTTCAAAATAGGTATCAATCTTATATCTTGTATATATCGTCTGCAGAACGACGTCCACTGAGGTAATTTTTCCAAATTTGCTAATAAAAAGGCGGAGCCAAATCTGGACTATATGGTAGATGGTTCAGCTCAAAGAAGCTATAGTCGTGGAAGATAGGTTCGACTTTGCCTGCCTTATGAACTCGTACATTGTCATGAAAAAACAGGACTTCTTTATTATACAAACCTAGATGTTTATGGTCAATAGCCATACATAATTTGGTAATATATTACCGTAGGTAATTGCTATTAGTGTAGTCTCATTTGGCGTGTATCCAACAAGTATAACTCCTGTGTGATTCCAAAAGACGGTAGATATCTTCACTGGATTCACGACCCTGCCGAAACTATTTTAACCAATATTTCACTTCACTTGTTTTCATACACTACGATTATTCGTTCGTGCATAGTTTTAGAAGGATCAAATTTTTAACAAGGATTTCTTTGTCAAAAATTCAAATGTCAACACTGCAATATTCTAATTTATCAAAATTTATTTTTTTATTAGGCAACACGTTATAAAGCACAAAATAATGAATAAGCTAAAGTCAATTTTAATACATAAGTAGATAAATGTCACTATTTAACTTTTCTTAGCAATCCATGAGTTGCATAGTTAGGTAATTTTTTTCTAATTCTCTTCACTTCCCATCTAGAGCTGCCTGGCAACACAAAGTTACGCTTTAGTGATATACGCGCTCATAGTATAAAAATTAAAAACTACCGAACTTTCCAGAAACAGTTGACTTTGAGTTTTTGAAAGAAAGAACTTTTTATTTCCAAGTTACATTCTTTACAGTTAAATTATAATTCACAAACATTTTGAAACAGTGTGGTTTTACTCTACACGTTTAAAATTTGGAAAAAATAAAAAAGAAATTGTTTTTTGAAAGGGTGGTTTCTAGCCTTTTAACGGGCGATCGGACCAAGGTATCGAACATTTTTGACATCTTTACAATTTTCAAAATTTCATCAAAATCGATTATATGCTGGTAACTAAACTTGTCTTGTAAGTGCAGTTCTGCTAAACTTTTAACCGTGGTTACTTCATATTATATTTAATTAGGCTAGTGTTACAAATTCAGATCAACCTTGACCTCATTTTGCATTTTTATCGATAGCTTTCTGTCTTCAATTCTTTTCCGATTTTCGTACTTTCATCTCACTTAAAGCTTCCTCAATTTGGTAAAGACTTTCAGATTTATTATTAATTAGGATATATGAAGCTTTTAACTTTATAGATATGGCAGCTCTAAATCGAAATATATAGCCCAGTCATTTATTTTTTTGTGATTTTACTATATTTATAATATCCTATTTCTCCCTTATTTTGAAACTACTTTCTTGGATATTTATTACAGACAAAATTTAATTTATATTTATTATGTATAATAAGATAATCTTTCTTGCATTTCAAGTGTACTCATTTTCAATGTTTCCTAGAGAATTTTTTGACACAAACTATAGTTAATATAAAATTGAAAATGTTTGCGTACTGTTCTTTATAAATTTGAATGCGGAAATGAGTAAATTATCGCCAAATTAATACCCTAGTAGTATCTTTTAACAGTAACAAAATGACCAATATAGAATTGATATCCTGTTATCTAACATTAATAATGCATTTGATAATCCAAGAATTAATTAATATTACTGTATCGGAAAAAAATACCGTAACCGTTTCGCTATCTTTTCCTTTTATTAAAGGTAATTATGAATGCCGCAGGTAGAATTTATTCGGTTAGTGACCGTGAGGAGGTCGCCTACGACCACTAATTTCCATGAAAGTATAGCAGTTTATGAAAATTAAGCAACTTATAGCATTATTTTTTATTTTCATATGGAATATGTTAGTACTCGGTTTTTCAAAACAATCGCATAAATTATTTATATTTTGTTTCATCAGTTGATTTCTTTAAAAATACCATTCGACATTATAAGAAAACATGTAATGATTTTATTTAAGTTTTTTGTTTTCAACAATTTTCACGTGATATTAAAATAAGGCGAAATTATTCGTGTTTAATATAAAAATTGTTAGGATTTAGATTCTTTAATAATCAGAATACCATGTCTTATCATGTATATTTTGTGTCTTGATGTCTTTCAAGTAATTGTTAATTGAATAAACGTAAATGTCTCTCAGTGGAGAAATAATAATAACTTTGAATAATGGTATGGTTAATATTAAAATAAGGTGAAATTATTCCTGTTTAATATAAAAATTGTTAGGGTATAATAATAATAATAAAAATAATAATAATAATAATGACCTTTATTTCCAACAGGCTAGTGGCCCAATAACAGGAAAATGCAAAATTATAAAACTGAGTTTGGACATGTGTGCAATAGATATAATACAAATAAATGCTAAATCAAAGTAATGTATAAAAGTAAAGAAAGTGAAACAAAAATCATTACAAATATATATATACAGTATGCATGCTAGGCAAACAAATCAATAAATTCATTGGCACATCTGCTCAAAACGTAGATAGGCGTCCTCCTTAGAGCATTAGTCCGCGCCCTTGGCGTATAGATTCTTTGATAATCAGAATACCATGTCTTATCATGTACTTTTTGTGGTTTGATGTTATTCAAGTATCATTATTGTTAATCGACGTATTTTATAACATAGAAATGTCTGATGGAAAAATGTAGCTTCTATCATAACTTTGATGATGAAAGAACCAGCGTTATTTTGCTAACAGATTTATGGTATTTCGTGTCACAGTACATTCATACACACTTTATACAGATTTGTGTATACACCAGACGTCATAGAGCCAGAACTGAGCCTCTTTAGAAACTTATATTGGACTAAATGTACACCCAACAAACTGGTCCTCTTGACAACACTTTCTCATCCATCTGAAGACCTTAAGCGAAATCTGGATCTCTTAACTATAACAATGTTATACTTAAGATATCGGTATGTAACTGCTATGGAGGCCAGAAACGAATTACAGTAAATATGAAACGCGAATATTAGTGAACAATCAGTTCATAGAAGATTAAGCCAGACGAATTTTATATCACGAAGACCCACTTCAAGACTAGAGCTCCTCAGAAAACATTGAATGGCTTGGCTGTATTTGCAAAAGGGCATCAAAATTAAAATGCAATTAATTGAGGGTATGTAATATTTACAGACGAGCCCAGCTTGTGCTGAAGATCTTGTGATGGATAAGAAAGAATGTGGTGATGTGAAACGTTCTGCTGGGTGTACATTTATTGCAAGAATAAGTTTCTAAAGAGGTTCAGTTATGGCGTAGGTGAGTGTAAGTATGTATGGACGTACCGAGTTGTACCTTGTTCCCAGGTGCATGGGTGAAATATTGAAAGATTGTGTAGTACCCTTCGCATCTTTCGTAGGTAAGAGTGAACAATCTTCCGGGTAACCAGTTATAGGAAGCGATGTGGGGTGAACGTGTCCACTCCTTGCTGATAGCTTACATTATTTCAGTGACGCTAAGATTCCTAGCAAATTCGGACTGTTAATTGTGGCGGGTGTAAATAAATTTCTAAATCGTTTTTCTATGTTAAAATATAAAGGAACTATAATTCGTTAATTTCCGTAGCGGATGTTCAACATTAAATAATTTTCTTCTCATGCTGCTAAACTACATTTTAGTGATATACGCCCTATAGTAAAATATAAATTTTTTTCTTGAACATAACTATAATTCGAAACAGTTTTTTTACACTATTTGTTTAAAAGCACGTTAACACGTGGCCCCATGCTGCTCGAGTTGTATCAAAATATTTGAGATCAATAAATCACAAAAGACATGGCCAGAATTTAGTCCAGACTTAAATCCAAGAGAACATGTATGGAAGGCCATTTACTCATGTTGCTGCTCCCAGGACGGTGGATATGAGAACGTTACTTTAGAGAAGTCGAAAGATATTTCACGAAATGAAATAAAAAACATCAAAATAAACTTGATTATCCAAGACCGTGGTAGCAAGGCTAAGTCTTTAAGACTTTTATTTTTTTTTCATATTCAATGAACCATTCTGATTATTCTTTTTCTGTATATTATTTTTCTTCTGGTGTTTTGTAATTAATCACATAATAAACGATTGTTATTTCTTAAAAAGCTCTTTATATAAGTGAAAATATACTAACAAACTGTTTTTTTATTTTTCACAAAAACCCACAGTAGTTAAATAATGAAAGAACATTGTCTACACGTCTACAAAGGAATCGTTCGTTAATAACGCAAGTTTACCTGATGATGAGTGAATCTCTGAAACATATGTAGTAAATAGTGTTATTAATATTTGAATGACTCTTTTTAACACTCAACTGCTAACTTACTAATTAAAATTGAAGAAAAATCTCTAATATAAAATATTTAGATGAATTGTTATAATTACATACAGATTAGTAAATTTTAGTTTTCTAAGAGATCACGCGGGTATAACTTCAAAATGTTTTGATACTATTTAATGCTATATTAAACGTTTGAATTTTGCGGGTAAAGCTGTTGCATCTTTAATTGTAACAGACTAATATAATATTTTCTTTTACCTATTATTATATTGGCAACAATTTTTCGTGTTTCTCTATCAAAATAATAATCTGTCGATTCCTCTTTTAGAGCTAACCTTTTAACAAGATTCTCATTTTTTAATTCCTTTTTCAGTGTATATAAATAAATAGCTTCTTAATTCAAGGCTTTACTACGTATTCACGATAAAAACTGTGCATATTCACGATGACTAAAAAGATTTTAAAGAAAGACTACTTAAAATTTTTACTTGTATAATGAATGTAGATGAATATAAGCACATTTGGAATAAGAGTACATATGTATGTATGTTAATACAACTTTAATGTATTCTTATTTCAATTTATTCTGTAATTTTATTACTCGACTGGAATTCTGTAAATGTCAAGTTTTTAATACGTATTAAAACGAATATTTAGAAATTGCTTACTTGAAACTTCTTCGTATATCATTATTAAAAGCAGGATCTAAAATATAACACAAACCACTTTAGATTTTAAATTAAATGAGAGTAAATAAGTTTTCTTACATAAATATTGTTTGTAATTCCATTCAAGTATCGACGGAATTAAATCTCTCAAAAGAATATTATTTTCGTGTTATACGCCAATAAAGAAAGCTTTTACTTAAAAATAAAACACTTTCTTAAGCGAAATTATTTATTTCATTGCCAGAATAAGTGTATTTACGAGGACGGATCGGTAATTACTGAGCCTGACAAAAGAGGTCAGCATTGATAAAAAAATTTGGCGATCTGTCAAAACAAGCCATAATTGCGCGTTCATTCTGGTCGTAAGTAATTTGAAATGAAAGGGTACTATTTAAAGATTATTTTGAAACATGAAGACAGCGGAATACCAATCAGTGCTTAATTACTTTTTTTTATTGAACTGAACAAACAATAAAATCTTAATTGAACTGAAGTGTTTGCGGGAAACAATTTCAATGTCTGCAACTATAAAGCGATTTGATGAGCATCGCAGTAAACGCCCAAAAAATGTATGTACTCCAGTAATGATTAAAAAAGTATTTGATATAGTGCTAGATAACCGTCGAATAAAATTATGCGAAGTAGCAGGGTTTTACACATTTTATGTGGATCAGTAGTTTCATAATGAATTGACTATGTAAACGTGGGTCACTATAAAAGCGAGCAAAAACGCATTTCAGCCCTTAATTTAGGGAAGTGACATGGTCTAAAAGACTTTCGTCGCCGAATAATAATGAAAGATGAAATCTGGATACATCTGACATGAAGAAACAATAGAAATAATGGAAGGGGCTAGCACAAGTGTTCTGAAGAAAGTAAAGACAGTACACCTAGACGGAAAGGTTATGGCTACTGTTTTTTGGAATTGCAGCGAGATTTTTCTTATCAATTATATTCAAGAAAAGTAAAACAATAAAAGGCGAATACTGTGCATTTCTTTTAGATCAACTGCACAACGCAATACAACGCAAAAGGTACCACAAACCAGTTACACCTATATTTGGATATGCCCAAGCTATCAATAAGTAGATGGGTGCCGAAAATCTTATATTGTGATCAAAAACGTAAAAGAACGCGAGCGTGATCTTCTGGTATTGTTAAGCAAAAATCGAATTGATTTTAAATTTATTACGATTGATGAAACATGAATGCACTACTGTGATCCTGAATCCAAAGGACAATGTAATATGGACATGGTAAACTTCCTCCAAATAAAAGCAAATTTTTTGTGATTCGAATAGGATCGTTTTCATATATGATCTTGTAAAGCGTCGAACCATTATTACGTCGTTGTATTAAATAAATTGAAGAAAGTAATTTCGTACCTTCTAACACCAGTTAATATGTTCGCGAAAAATTAAATATTTGAGAATTCAAGTAATACCTCACTACTTTATTCGCCAAATCTAACCAGGGGTGACTTCAAAATTTTGTTTTGGTGGAATGGCATTTCGGTGGCATCAAAAACTTATGGGAGCAATTGAGCAGTCTAGTTCATTCAAGGGAGGTGGGGATACGTTGAAAGTTAATAAAAATAATCCCACTTTTCTTTGTCCTCGCATAAACAAAATAAATCTAACCAAGAGTGATTTAAACATTTTGTTTTGGTGGAATGGAATTTCGGTGGTATCAAAAACTTACGGCAGCAATGGAGCAGTCTAGTTCATTCATGGGAGGTGGGGATACGTTGAAGGTTCATAAAAGGAATCCCACTTTTCTTTGTCCTCGCATAAACAAAATAAATCGATATAAAAATATCGATACATATATAATTTATATAAACCTATATAACATTATGATAAAGTTTTTTTTGTTATATCATCATTTCTCACCTTAAATGCGAAAAACATTATTTGACATCTGTTATTCAATTCAATTATTGTGTCGTTTACTTAAAGCTGTTCGAAATGTAATTCACAAATTTTTGTCATTGAAGCAGTCAAGTTGTTGATACAATGATGTTAATAATTATATATAAACATATAATTAAGTTTGGTATGTAGACTTCCGCGGTCGTGATCTATGCTATCTGCTTCTGGGCTCCCGGGTTGGAACCGCGTCACTTGGGCGGAAGCCCAGAAGCAGACTGCATATAATTAAGTTCTTTTACGATGGTAATTAATGAAAAATTATTATTTTCTGCTATTCCATCGTTAACCAATGATACAATTTTTGATAGTTCTTTTCACACATCATCTTCAGTGTTCACATCAACGTGTTTAAATTGCGCAATTCAGTAATAAAATGTGGCTTTCGAAGGAACATTATCACTCAAAACGTGTCGCATCCCGACCAAAATTTTAAATGTGTTTAGTTTTTTATACATTGCTGTAACTTTAAAATTAAATGTCCGAAATTAATAAAATTTCATCGGACATCGCAAAGAAGATGTCGGAATTAAAATATGATGTTTTTTCTTCGAAAAATAATGCTAATAGTTTCACTTCCTAGCAAGTCAGGTTCGTGTAAATTGTTTAAAAGGCAGTCTACCATAAAGAAGAAAATACTTTTTATAAATGTGTTGTTTTATAGTGTGCATGTTTTAAGTTAAACAAAAAAAGAAAATTACAACAGAAAATTTCAGTAACTGTATAAAAATATAAAAATTAATGAGGAAGATATAAATATTATAATTCATAAGGCATTAATATGCCGTAAAAAAGTATTTAGATTCGCCATAAATTTCAATTGTAATTAACGAAAATTTAATAATAAATTTGCTTTACTTTAATTTATCAATTATGTTAACGAAAATATTCATCATATTAAATAATTAATAAGGAATTACCGGTTTTTCTAATAGATGTCGCTAGGCTTAAGTATACAACGTTGTGATTTGATACATATGTCATTTTATTCTAATGACATCGAGCTTCAAAGCCATACATGTCATATTTTGCGAAAGTAATACTGTCATAGATTTATACCTCTTTGAAAATGTCGAGTTTCGGGCTTGGAATAGTGCATTTGCGGCTCGCGTTACTTTTCTTATTTAATCAAATCAAAAAAGCCGCTGAAAAGCATCGTTTGCTGGTAGAAACTTACCGTGAGCATACTCCAACCATAAAAACATGTGAGGCGTGGTTTCGATAATTCAAAAGTGGTGATTTCGATGTACAAGACAAAGAACGTTCTGCTAGACTGCAAAAAGTGCGAAGATGCGAAACTGCAGGAGTTATTGAATGAAGAGCCAACCCAAACTCAAAAATAATTTGCAGAAGTGTTAAATGTGACCCAAGAAACAATTAGAGACTGATTACGAGCAATGGGAAAATTCCAAATGATGGGAAAATGGGTGCCACATCAATTGAACGACAGGCAAATGGAAAATCGGTAAATCATCTGTGAAATGCTGCTTCAAAGTTATGATCGGAAGTCATTTCTGCATCAAATAGTGATGGGTGATACAAAATGGATTTATTTCGAAAACCCTAAGCGCAAAAAGTCATGATTATCACCTAGCAAAGCCCACCGACTTCGAGGTTAAATCGTTTTGGTCGCAAGGCAATGAACCTAGTGAAACAGTTAATACTGATCGCTGTCGACAACAAATTATCAATTTGAATCATGCGTTGATAGAAAAACGTCCAGAATGGATCCAAAGACACTGTAAATTGATTTTACAGCACGATAACGCGCCATCTCGTACAGCAATACCGGTCAAGGAAGCGCTGAAAGCACTTGGATGTAACGTAATATAACACCCACCTTATTGTCCAGACCTTGCCCCGTCCGACTATTACATTTTTGCATCAATGGGACACGCGCTTGCTGAGCAGCAGTCCGCCACTTTCGAAGAAGTTAGAAAATGTCTTGATGAATGGTTTTGCTCAAAGACGAAACAGTTTTTTTGGGACGGCATCCATAAATTGTCTGAAAGATGGGCAAGATATGTAGAATCAAGTGTTCAGTATTTTGAATAAATAAATTCTTCCATTTTCTTGAAAATTATGTAGAACCGGTATGTAAAATCGGTAATGACTTTCCGATACATCTGGTACATATTAACAATAGCAATATAGGTAGATTATAACAGATAACAATTGTCTGATACTACGTTGTACGAAATAAAAATGTTGCCGAAAACAATGAAAGACAAAGTATGTACACATGACACATACATACTATATATGTATAGACGTAAGCACAATTATATTGGAATTCCCAGGGAGCAGGTTCCACGATGAATTCGTTTGTCTACGTAATGTTTCAATGGTAAAACGTACCGTTCCCTAGATCGTAGAGAGTTAGTCATATTTTCCATTAACTAATAAATTCAAGTAGTTCATTCGAAGAATTAACTTTTTATTTTCATTATTAATTGCAAAATACCTATTTTTCACAGAATTTCAGGAATAGATAGAAATTATTATTCTACGTATTATTTTGCAAGTAATTAATTTAATTGATGTTAAAACATTTTTAGGTTTCATTACATTATAGAGAATATATGCGTTGAGTAATTAACATATTTTAATGTCACGCACGTATGAAGGCAATCTGTTTCTTCAGCTCTTGGCGGCATGCGAAATGTGTTCCGAGAAACACCGGTGTCGTAACGTTTTAATGAATTTACGTCCGCCATCTCCTGAAACAATTCTGCCGCTGGTTTAAACATGATATCGTATATATTGCGTTAAGAAAGAGTCACGACTACAGATGTTGTTCGTGAGTAGCTACGTGTGATTGGCATGATTGCCCGTGAGTTCTGTGTTCGATGATATGATACTACAACGGAAACTACAAAAGCTTTGCAATATAGCTTCAGTCTTCGCAATCTGTCATCATCAGCAGATAATTAACTAGTGTTGCACCTGGAAACTATGGCAAAAGCCCGCACAAAACAAATTCCGTACACGATGTATACCGTCGAAAACCAAAACGCATACCAGTGTGCAACACTGTTTAATTACCTGCTGACGATGACAACATAGTTCTTGAAATACGAATATAAAATACGAGAATTAATATGGAAAGGGGTTATATATCAACCTTGAATAAGATCATTTGTTCAAAAATAAATAATTATGTCGCAAGTTATATTACCTTTTATGTTTGCTTGCTAAAATAGAACTGACCCAAAACATAAAGAAAGGCACAATACTGCAAATAAATACGGCGAAAATAAGCAAAACAATATACGAGGATCGATCCAGAAATAAGGTTCCCATAATTTTTACAATAATACAAGATCGTTTATTCTCATCAAAATTTACATCGTTGGATAGAGGACACTTAGCTCTATTTTTCTACATAGTCGCCATCTCTTTCTAAGCATTTTTGTAGACGGTGTTCCAATTTTTGTATCCCCGTGTCGTAGAACGTTGCCGCCAGCCCGTTCAGATAGCGTTTCACCTCTTCTTTGACTTCATCGTCGTTCTGGAAGCGTTGCCCAAAGTGTTCCTTTAACTTGGGGAACAAGTGATAATCACTAGGCGCGAGGTGCGGGCTGTAAGGTGGGTGGGGCATGACAGTCCATTCAAAGTTAGTCAAAAGTTTCTTGGTTTGACGGGAGACATGAGGGCGGGCGTTGTCGTGAAGCAGCGTTACACCTTTTGTCAGTCGTCCTCGCCGGCGGTTCTGGATAGCTCGCCTGAGTTTTCTTAGTGTTGCACAATAACTGTCTGAGTTGATTGTTGTCCCAGGTTCCATGAACTCGATCAGCAGTATACCCTTGCGATCCCAAAAAACAGTGGCCATGACTTTGCCAGCAGAAGGACTTTGTTTAAACTTCTTTGCGACTGGTGACACTGAGCGACGCCATTGTTTGGACTTTTCTTTCGTTTCGGACGTGAAATGAAACACCCACGTTTCGTCTCCCGTAACAATGGAGTCCAACAATCCTTCCCTATCTTCTTGACACTTTTGCAGAAACTGGCGAGCACAGTCAATGCGTTTCTCTTTGTGTTCGACTGTCAGCATACGCGGTACCCATCGAGCACAACACTTGCGATACCCCAATTTTTCAGTCAAAGCTCTTTGAACTGTACCGTAAGAACTCCCAGGAATCCGAGCAACAAGTTCACGGACGGTGATCCTCCTGTTTTCAAGCACTTTGCGTTGGACCATCTCTATCAACGCCTCCGAAATTGAAGGTCTTCCACTCCGTTCTTCATTGTGGACTTCCTTCCGATCAGCACTAAACGCCCTGCACCACTTACGCACGTGTTGAATGGTCATACACTTGCCGCCATACACCTCTGTCAACTGTCGATGAATATCCACGGGTGGTGTCTTTTTCGCGTGCAAGAACCTAATTACGGAACGAATCTCGCACACGGCGGGATCAGCAATGGGCACCTCCATCACGGACGGCTACTGAGCCAAGACTGAGCGGCGTAGCGAAGCGCGGCAGGTGGGAATCCGGAGTAGGGAAACATACCTACCCAGCGGTGTTGCCGGATTTCGTCTCACACCTGCCCGTGCGGCTGGAGTTCTTTGGGAACCTTATTTCTGGATCGATCCTCGTATTATTTTAGTCAAATTAATGTACTACATACACTTTGTTAAACCTGGTTGTAAAGAGATTATATTGTTATTCTTAACTAAAGAAAGCAATACATACATACCTATACCTGCTAGTTACATTACGTCTGTCAATTGGAAAATTTAGGTTAGTTATTAAGTAGGATCTATAAGGTAGAACCCCACATTTGTATGTTTTTACTTTGATGAATAGCTTATCCCAAAACCTAAATAAGTCATTAAATTAGACTTTTCTGTTAAATAATATCTTAGTTATTTGAATAAATAATTAAGATTTCAAATTAAGTATTTTATATTTAAACTTAAACTGCAATGCAAATTACATTTCTTGGTAATATTTAAAACAATATATCTGCCAACCACCGTACAGGCATCCCAAGGCTCGCTCATAAATTACAAACGCAGATGAAAGTACGTTATAAACTTATGCGTCTATTACACTCGAGCATGTTCATCTTCTTGTCACCATCTATGCTCTCTTCGGTAACGAACGAGGTGAGACGTGCTAATCCCGGAAGATTTGCTAAGACGAAACTTCAACTCTTAAACTCATACCCTGTAAATATGCTCGTACGATGTGGACAATCATATAGCACAGTATCATTTTATCTAAACACTGACCAAAATTCAATTTACGAGCAAAATTTTAACGCAAAATAGCCCGATACTTCATTTTTGACCAAGATAACATAGCGAGCTATCAACATTGTCACAATTCGGGAACAATTAACAGAGAGGCGCTGAGCTGTCGTCTACAGTGCAGGCTTGAACTGATTTATATCTACACTGAACCTGTCACAGCGTGTAACAATCATTTGCAGCATATTGCGAAACTTTTATATCATTTTTTGTATAATATTTGACCGATAAGTACCAATTTGATTTAAATGCATAAAGTGTTAGCAAAAATATATTCTTCTTTCCATTACTATCATTGGATATGTGAGGATTCATATTCAGATAGAATAAAATATTTCCCCATAGCGAAAGTAAAAAAGTAACGCTTCATTACATTCACAAAACCAGTTATACCTATGTATATGAAGTACCGTACTGTCGGAATGGTGTCAGTAGTTTTTCTGTAGCTGAAATTGTTTACATAGTGAAGAATCGTACTAAAATTTCCAGAAGATATAAATATATTTATCGTCTATAATTCACTGAATATAAACATATGTATTTCAAACTAAAAACGTATTTAAACATTTATAATTTAATTGGGTATCACTTAAAATTTTTAAAACCAAACACGATTTTTATCTATAATTGAAATCGAAGTAATATTGCCACAATAACAGAGGGAGTAATGCTGTCCAGTTAAATTAATCTATGCATGTACAGACAAATTAAGCACATTGTGGTCGAATGCATATTGTATTAAAACTGGTTTCTTGAATAACTTCACTTACGTAACAATTCATCCTTTCTAAGATGCTTATATTTATCTTTATAATAACAGAAACGTAATGCAAATGTTCACTTAGCAATAACTTTCTAATATGCATGCCTGTAAATTAAATTTATTTGATTTTAATTGTAGAAAATGTTGTATATTACGCAGACGTTTGATTTTTAACAACCGGCATCTGTGTTGATTCAAAGCCAGAATAATTAAAAAGTGCATTCCTATTTTTCTTGAAGTATACTGTATTTCGAAAAATTTTATTTTTAAATTTACAAATATTTTATTTTCTTAAATAAAAAAATAATCCAATCCATCAGTAGAGAAATTTGCATAACATATGCAAGAAAGAGAACAAGTATAGTTTCCAATTTCGCAACGTTCGCAATTCTTGAGAGTTTAATATTGGGTTTTTTTATTTTCTTGATACTAACATGTTTTATATATGTTTGTACATTTGTTATATGTTATATAAATCTTTAGTAAACTTTTTCTTATTATTTCGAGGAACTATTTTTTTGTAAAAAAATATATTGGGTTTTTCAATGAGGACATGACAAGAATGTGTTTAAATAAAATACAAAATAATGTAGATATTGGGCTGAAATTTATTCCAGGTGTAGTACACATATTACATTTAGCTATGGAATTCGATCTCGTTCATATGACCACTGCGAACACGTTTGCAGCGATCGATTGTTTGGAGACAATATTCCACCATTCTTTCACACATATCGCCCGGAAATTTGGCAATTTCGCATTCGATATTGTCCCTTAGCTTTTCTAACGTTGTTGGCTTGTTGGCATAAATCAACGACTTAACGTAGCCTCATAAAAAGAAATCCAACGGCATTAAATCGTATGAGTGAGGTGACCACTCGACCGGACCATCTCAAAATTACATGGTTACCGAACTTCCCATTGAATAGAACAATTGTTTGACCAGCTATGTGGCATGTGACACCATCTTGTGGGAACCATATATCACTGATGTCAAGTTCATCCACATCTTGCCAAAAATAGTGTTCCAGTATGGCACGATAGTCAACTCCATTGACCGTAACACGGCGATCATTTTCATCGACGAAAAATATGGTCCAATCACACCTCCGGCATGAAATCCACACCACACGGTCACTTTTTGAAGCACACGTGGGTTTGTGGCTGTCCAATAATGCATATTTTGCTTATTGACAAAGCCATTAAGCCAAAAATGAGTTTCATCACTGAAGTTGATTTTTTGTTGAAATTTAGAATTTTCGTCAAATTTTAGCAGAGTCCAATCAGAGAAGTTTCGGCGCTTCAAATGATCACGAGGCTTCAGTTCTTGAGTTAATTTCATCTTGTAAAGGTGTAAGCCAAGATCTTTATGTAAAATTCACCACAATGTGGTTCGAGAGGCATAAAATCGACTGATTTGGCTCATTTTAAATAAAGCATTTACGGCTGTGATATTTTCGGTACTTCGATCAGTATATTGTCTCACTGGCACAGAAACATCCAATTGTGAATAGTTTAATTCGAATTTATCCACTTAACAAGCACAGCCTACCTGGCGGGACAATTATTGCGACCGAAAATTGGAGAAAGCGCTCTTAAAGTTACGGCCACTGACTCAGAATCGCGGTAGTAATTTTCAATAATTTCCAAACGTTTCTCGTCGTGAACTTTACCGTGGTAAAAGTGTTAACTTTGACTGAAGTTTTGGCGTTGACAGATCATGAAAAACATTCCAGGGTACGTTCATATTAAAAGACAAAATTGTCACACATTGGAAAACAGGCAGCATTTAAACATGCATATTTGTGAAACATGGAGTCTGACAAAAAATTAAAATCCAGGCAACAAACATGAAGTACCTGAGAAGGGTGACAAAAATGAACAAATAAGGAATAATGATTTGGAAGTTCAATCGATTTGGACATGTATAATATATATATATATATATATATATATATACAATTAAGCTGGTGAGGCTGTTTATAAAGGATGAGCAGCAATAGACAAGTTAAGAGAATTTGGAAAGCTAGAACACCTGTAAGAAGAGGAGGATAATTAAAAGAAAGAATTAAAGGAGGAATAGGAAAAATATTAGAAAATAGAAGAGAATATAGTATTAGGCGGGGCTAATAACAAAAGATAAAAAATAGTGTTGTAAATATTTGTATAGTTAATTTAAAATTTAAACCCTAACACCTTAGAAAAGAACTTTGGTGTGTCAGTGAATAAAGTCAAAGGGAATTCTAATATATATATATATATATATATATATATATATATATACGAGTAATATTATATTCTCGGGCTCTCCGTGATGCTGGACAGAAGTTTTTGAAACAATCGATGTCTCGACAACATCTCAATCATCTTCTTCAGGAGTTATTTCGCAGTAAAGCGTCAACCTGAAACTGGCCAATATGTGATCCTGAGAAGAAACAACATTTCGACATAGTCTTATTAGCATTCTTCTAGATCTTCCTTGTTTCATCATGAAGACACCTACAACGGATATATATATATATATATATATATATATATATATATATAGATATGTAAGGTGAATACGTATTGGGGGTGTGGCAGCAAAAACGAGATCAAGAAGGTTTAGAAGATGATGAATGTGAATTAATTAAAACGCCAGTCAAAAAAAGAGGTCATTCTTACGACCAGCCACCTACAATGCGAGTGAACTGGGAATCTATTATTTAAAAAAATTATGATATTAAAAATTACTATTATTAATCGTTGTAATAAATACATTGAAATTAATGCAAATTATATTGAAAAATAGAAATTATAAGATATTCAAAATTTAATTCTTTCAGTCAGAAAAACGTATGGCGTTTACTTACAATATTATTTTAAGACTTTTTATTCTCGGATGATTTTCGGGAAAACGAAATACACCACATCCAGGACAATAAAACTATGTTACTCATTATTACTTGATGAGATTCTTAATTTACAAAAATTACTGAAAATGACACCGACTAGGAAGCATGCATCCAATTTTCTCGTCATTAACTGCAAAAATCTTTTAAAAACACCAAGGTTATTTCTTATTGCATTACACCTACCAATTATCTGATTTTTTAAATAATATTCCGTTTTTTCACGGAATGTTGTTAAAAACATAAATATGAATTTCTGAACATTTCTTGTATTTGATCTAGTGCAGTATACCAAAGTTTTACTTAGAGTGCATTAATAATTTAAAAAATATTTCAACCTTTATTGTCTCGTATCTTTGAAATAAAGTGTCTTTTCGAAATTCATTCAACGATAAAGAAATATTAAAATAGTCCAAGAAATAATGTACTGAATTTTTGCCGCATATTTAGTAAGCACATAGTTTATATTTCCAGTTTCATAAAATAGAATATAGAAAAATTAGGAAATTATATTGCAGGTCATCAGTGCATTCTCCCTTTGGTTCCAAAAATAAATATATAAATAGAATTCGGTTATAATATTGTAAACACTACTTAAAATATATTTCTAGTTAAAAGGAATCAAAAGATAAGATTGTATGCAAAATGAAATTCTCAAGACATATTCTATATGCGACCCACATGGTTGGTATTACCATCTCTAAATATGCCTTTTCTCATTAGTACTTTTAGACACATACTACTGTGGGCAAAAAATAGTAAGACTTTGTTCACAATTTTTAAATTCTTAATTTATTCTTCCAAATCTACTTGCCCCCTCAAGAGTAATCCCCCTTTATGAGCCCCAATACACTTAAACGTTTCTTCCAATTCTCGAAACAGTTGTTAAAGTCAATTTCAGGAATATATTCAATGCGCGTAGCGATTGACGTTTAATGTCTTCAATTGACTCAAAACGGTTTCCCCGGAGCGGTCGTTTGAGTTTGCTGAATAGCCAGAAGTCACACGGAGCTAAATTAGGCGAATACGGTGGTTGCGGCACGATATTGGTTGAAAATTTGGCGAAAAACTCGCGAAGAATTAATGCAGTATGCGACGGTGCATTATTGTGGTGCAAAGACCAAGAGTTGTCGGCCCATAATTCTGGCCTCTTTTTACGAATAGCATTGCGCAAACGACGCATAACACTCAAATAGTATTCTTTGTTGACAGTTTGGCCGGCCGGAAGGAATTCGGAGTACACCACACCTGGATAATCGAAGAAAACTGTCAACATAAGCTTGATTTTTGACTTGCTTTGACGTGGTTTTTTGGGCTTCGGCTGACCTTTGATACGATATTCGGCCGATTGATCGTCTATTTCCGGGTCATAAGCGTAGATTCAAGTCTCATCTCCAGTTATGATGCCTTTCATTTTGTCTTGATAGTGGGAAAGCATTGTTTCACAGACGTCAACGCGACGCTGTTTTTCGAAAAAATTGAGTGATTTTGGAACAAATCGTGCTTTCACTTTTCTTAGGCCCAAATGATCTTTCAAAATGGTTTTCACTGATCTTTCCGATATTCCAACGATGCCAGTAAGGTCTCTGACTGTTAATCGTCGATTCCCAAGCACCAATTCCTTGATTCTATTGACGTGTTGATCATCAGTTGATGTTGATGACCGTCCTGGACGTGGTTCGTCATCAACGCGTTCTCGACCCTCTTTGAATAATTTGTACCAATCAAAAACACTTGTTCGCGACAAACAATTGTCACCGAAGGCCTTTTGCAACATTCTGAACGTTTCGGCACCAGAAATTTGATTCCGTACACCAAATTTAATAGAACTTCTTTGTTGAATAATTTCAATCATCGTAAAAATCGCCGAATGCACTTTTTTTACTTCACAAAGACAAAGTATACTAAACACTAATGATTATTTTGATGTGACATTTGGCACAGATGTCACTGACAGTCATACCAACTTAGAAAAAGATATTTCGACGAATGGATTTTCGCGCGAAATTTAAATTAAAAAGTCTTACTATTTTTTGCCCACAGTAGTGTAACTCATATACATTACTACAATATTTACTGTATTCCTACGTCCACTATATATTTAAGGTCATAAATATTAATGTAACATATATACCTATACATACATACATTACCTACAAAATATTTTTAATGACTCGTTAAACTATTCAAGCTTTACTGCCACATGTTTTAGTACCACTCAAGGAATATGATTAGCCCACGCTTCATTTACTACAATTCACTTATATATCTTGACGTATAATTATTAGATGCAGTGGTTTATCATTATATTAACCTGATATGAAATATAATATGTAAATCGGAAGTGTACAGTTTATTGAAACATAAATTTGTTTAGTACTATCGTTTTGAAACGAGAGCAAAGTATATTACTTTATAGCATGCGATACAGGATATCCTGCACCATTGAATGTAAAATATCTTCTAATCAAGTCCATGTAATAACGTATTGTATTGAAACTTAAATATGTCGTTCCGTAAAACGATGAAATAGTTACAATTAATATTGATCAAAGTATTTACTAATACATTTGTAATGGTAGCTTCCAAACCGTTTCAAGGCCAAAATGCAAAGTAGCTTTTCCCTCTTATTTAGATCAAATTGTACACAGTCCAGTCTTAAATACTGTCGATGTCCAATTGTACGGAATAATTTGTCAAATAATTTCATAACAGGTACCGGTTCAGATATGTAGTACGTCAGTACATGTTTGATAGCTGCTCAGTGAAAACACTTATATATACGAGGGTAGTTTGACAAGTAGTGAGAATGGAAAAGAAAAACGAATTTTTTAAATACAAAATAGTTTTTAATTTTCAATATATTCTCCTAAAAGTGCAATACATTTGTTCCAACGGTGCTCCAATGTCCTTATGCCATCTCTAAAATGCGATTCCGGAAGGCTTGCAAAATACTCATTTACGAAGATGATAAGCTCATTGTTAGACGAAAATTTCTTTCCACCTAGTGCCGTTTTCAATTTTGAAAATAGGTGGAAGTCGGAAGGGGCTAGATCTGTCGAACAAGGCGCATGCGGTACTAATTGGAAATGCAACTCGTGGATTTTGGACATCGCAACTGTGCTGGTATGTGAGGGAGCGTTGTCTTGGTGAAACAGAATCTTTTTCTTTGCCATTCCTGGCCGTTTAGTACGAATCTCAACATTTAATTTTTGTAGAAGTTCTGCATAACATTGTCCGTTTATTGTGGCACCTTTCTGAAGGTAATCAATGAGCAAAACGCCCTTTGAATCCCAAAAATTGATGCCATCACCCTGTTTGCCGATAAAGTGGTTTTTGCTTTCTTTGAAGGTGCAGAATTGTTGTTTAGTTTCGGGTGTACTGTAGTGTTTCCAAGTTTCATCGCAAGTAACAAATCGTCTGCAAAATTAACCGGATTCCGCTTATAAAGGTCCAAACGTTCATTGGAAATGCGCAAACGAGTAAACTTTTGATCGGTCGTAAGCAATCGCGGCACCCACGTTGCCGAAAGCTTGGAAAGGCCCAATTCTTTCGTTAAAATGTGGTGTACGCGTTCTGTTGAAATGTTTACCATGTCTGCTATCTCTCTTACTTTGAGTCGTCAACCTTGCGTAATAATATTATGGACTTTTATAATCATTTCCTTAGAAGTCACGATTTTGGGTGCTCCAGGGCGCGCTTCATCAACACAGCTTGTTCTACCACGTTTAAATTCATTTACCCGTCTACTTATTGTGGCGGATGATGGAGCGGATTCACCTAATGTTTCCTGTAGCTCATGTTTTATTTCCGTAGCTTTCATACCCTTAATTACGAAGTATTTAATCACCGCACGATACTCTACTTTTTCCATTTTAACAAAACGACGTGTTGCTTCTTTTTCAATCAGCTGTCAAAAGTAAACTAATCAACCGATTTATCTAAATAGCGGAACGTAAACATATAAATGGGCAACCTAAATTACAGTGTATTTGTTTTTCCAATTAGAGCGCCACCTATGTGTCATTCTCACTACTTGTCAAACTATCCTCGTATGACTACGCATTGAACAAAGGATGCGACAAATTTTTCCAGTACGTGGACGTGGTAGCGATAGGTTGCAATAATAATCAGAAAGAATTAGAAGTAAATTTGACTTGTTACGAGCATCAAAAGTCCTGGGCGCGTGTCAAGTTGAAAGAAAGATTATTAGCGGAAATAAAACAAGGTTGTCTTTAAAATTGTATTTACTATTTAAATAAAACGAATTTTTAAAGCATAAATACTTTAATAAAAATAACTAATAAGCTTGAGCAAGAGGTAAAAGTAAAATAAAAGCAGTTGTAAATGCTGTAATAAAATAAATCGAGTCATAAAGCTGTGGAGTAAATATGTATACAAGGATTAATAGAAGAAGTAGGTACCTGCATGTGTGCGTATGTCGTTAAACAGAATACTCTATTTTGCGTTGCGAAATACGAGTATGTAAGTTTAACACCACATGAACTCGCGAACGTAAATGTGTTTTGCCGTCGAAAGATGTACTAGCAGCGAACGCTGTTAAAGAAGAACAGAGTATTTCTAAAAGGTTCAGCCTTTTTAAGAGAATCGGTAGGACGAAGGGCAAGTGCAATGTCAACTTGAAATAAACCAATGAAAGAACAGGAAAGGCAATTAAATTAAAATTAGAATTAATTAAAAGGCGCGATATATCGAATATAATTAACAGGTGGGAGGATAATTAGGTAGAATAATAAAAGTGCATTCTGCGTGAAAGGGAATTAAAGTTTGAATTTCTAATTGTAGTAGAAATGTAATAAAAACTAGGTAAAATAGAATTAATATTAAATGCAAGTGGAATATTTCCAAAAATATTCCAGGACTTGGCCTAGATGTACAAGTAAATATTATACGTTTATTATAAGTAATAAATTTCTTAGAAAACGAAAAAGAGGGTTATCGTTTAACAAATAAACGGATTTCTCTTTGGAATATTTATAACACACAAACGTTAGTTTTGACGATAATTTTCGTATTTAAGATCGTATTGTATTTAGTTTAAATAAAATAATTTAAAAACGTGACAAAAAATTATTATGTATACGAAGCATAATAAGCTCATACATTTCTCTTTAATATTAATGAAGGGTTCATGTATCATACTATTACTTCTTTTGGAAACATTGGTGATGTTGATTGTTTTTATGCAGAAAGTTTGTGCTTTGCACATATGTACGTCAAATACTGTATCAGCCATACGAGAATCACCCAAAATCCCCTACGAAAGCAAACAATCTTGTCCCGTGGAATAAATCCAGGATAATTTTTCTCATACTCATATTTAGATATAAGGGCTTATATTAAGAACAAACGCCATTTGCAACACCATCTTTGAAGGTCATAAGAATTGAAAAAGTGAGTAAGTTGTTAAGTCGTTAGAACAAAGAAGGTTATGCAAAATCATATTCTCGGACGAAAAAATTCTTTACGATAATTGTAAATTTAACTTTAGTATTGTGATGATCAATAAGGTTGATATATAACCCCTTTCCACATTAACTTTTGTAAATTCTGTATACGCATTTCGACAACCAAGTTGTCATCATCAGCAGATAATTTCAAAGTGTCGCACCTGGTAAAACACGGCGAAAAACAACCGTACGAAAAACAAACTCCGTACGCGATCCACACCGTTCAAAACCAAGAACCAGTGTACATCTTGGTTTTGAACGGTGTGGATCGCGTACGGAGTTTGTTTTTCGTACGGTTGTTTTTCGCCGTGTTTTACCAGGTGCGACACTTTGAAATTATCTGCTGATGATGACAACTTGGTTGTCGAAATGCGTATACAGAATTTACAAAAGTTAATGTGGAAAGAGGTTATATATCAACCTTATTGATCAAGTCAATCAACCACAGGCTCCATCAAATTCAACTATTAGTATTGTGACATTGGTTCATCATGCAAGTTGTATATGCGCCTTAACCATTTAATGTTTACGCACTCACAATTATCCATTGTATTTTTTTACATAATAGTTGTTTTAAAATAATAGTTACTCAGTTTTATTAACTTTAATAAGGTTTATTAGTATAATAATAAATTATATCGTTATTGCTGTCGCTTTTATAAACGTAAGTATTTATATCTATTTACATAACTGTTTACTTGTAATGTATCTCAATTGTTTTTATTTTAGATACTCAGTACGTGTTTACTGGGCAATTGACTGAATTGGAATCCTAAATTTTAAATTCAAGTCTTATTTATAACATCTCATTAGAAAATTTCTCCAACCAATAGGAATTTACATAATAAACAAAAGCTATCGCTTCTTCTTTTTCTTATAAATTGTTAGCAAATTAAATTAATTATAAATCATTGAATTCTATTTATATTTTAATTCAGTATTTATTTTATATTTAATCGCACTGAAACTGTTTCAGTTTCAACGCGACTGTTAAGCCTAAAGGCATCCAATATTGTCGAAGACACGGTTCCAGCCCGAAAGCCGAAATATAGAAAGTTAACGATCGCGGAATTCTACAAACCAGATCAACTAAAATTCTTGTATATGTATAGTGTAAATAAATATTGTTCACCTGAGAAATTACTTCGCATAATTCATTATAAAAAGCGAAGTTTATACGACGACTCTAATTCGGTTGCACAGTACTGTATCCATATAGAATAGTTTCGTTGTTGATACTACTCATCAGCATGACATATTAACATTAACTTTTATTTTAGCATCACGATTTGGGTGAAGTAGAACAACAAAGTTATTTTTGACATCCTCATAATGCATGTAACTTGAACATTATGCAATCTACTGTTGAATTTGTAATTAAATCGATGATAAATAACTAAATTACTATTTTATTTATGATATTAAACGTAATATAAATGGAAAAACAACAAAATAATAAAAAATAAACGTGAACCTGAAATGATGTATTGATTCAATGAACGATCGAAATGGTAAAAACCATTCAAAGAGGCTGGTAGAATATTTTATAAACATAACATGCCAATTATGAAACTAAACGTTACTGCAATCTAATTTTACATTAATTCATAAGTGAAGTACAAAGGACATAAGTATCAAATAGAATACAGTAACAAACAAACAAAAATAAATACTTAAGTTTGTATTTCAAGGCTTCTTTGGTAGCAAGCATAATATTTAAATAAACTTTCACATTTTGGTAATTAGCACTATTAATTTTTTATTTTAGAATAATAACAATTTAGTTTGTTGGTGATTTAGTGAAATTTCTTTACAATATGTAAAATATCGATTATAGGAGTTTATCAATATTTTGTATATATTTAGGCAAATAGTTTACTAGTTATAACTTCAAAGGTCATCTTTGACATTCGCTAAATTATAAATATTAGTATTAAAAGGTATTTTATTATTTAATTTGTTCCTTTCACTTGTACAGGATGGTAAGAAATTCACAGATAATCGTCAGGTAGAGCGACTCTATGCATAATTCTGAGTCGACAATCCAATACAGAAATGTTGCATTGTCATCAGTTAAGCCATACGAATTACTTAAAAGAAGTGTGGATTTGAGAACATGGTATGAAACCACCAATAAATCAATAGAAATGATTTGACAAAATACGTATTGTATTTAAATCTAATGAAAATAATAATAATGATCATGAGATTAGCCGAGGACGTCGCATAAACGTTTTTCTTCAAAAACCAGAAATGGAGAAGTCTGATGGCCTTGCAGGCCATGATATTGGTCCATTTCGCCCGATCGACCTATCTGAAAGACGTTCATTCGACCATGTTCTTGTAATTCTTGCATTATGAGCTGGTGCACCATCATGCATGTAATACATGTTGACTCTGACATTTAATGGAAAATTATCCAATATTTCCTCCAATACATTTACGTATTAGTTCGCATTTAGTCTACTGGGAAGAAACATCGATCCTACAATTTGAGAGTTTAAGATACTCAGCTAAACATTTACAGAAAACTTTCTTGGTGTCCAAATTCTCGAATATCTGAGATTTTCATCCGCCTAAAAATGATAATTGTGACTGTTGAAGATACGATCTCTTGTGAAGATTCTGCACTCCATAAAATAAGTTATAAAATGTGTCAGGATCTTCTTGGATTTTTTTAAAATTATGTCGCAAAACATTCTTCACAAATTATTATTTTCGTATAATGGGTTCTACATAAAATGGTCTTAAAACGCTTTCCGTAAGCATTGAAAGAACTGTCGCCGTAGTTGGAATGTTTATTCCTTGGGCTATTTGTCTAGTGCTGCAAGTAGGATCCTGATGAACAGTATCTAAAATTCTTTCTTCAACTTAAATCGTATGTCGTTTTCTTAGTCTATCTGCAACATGTTAACTGGAAACTGATATGCCTCTTTCACAAAATCTCTGATCCAATCTTCGAAATGTATTGGTAGATGAGTGCTGCTGGATACTGTATTGCATATTCGTCTTTTGTCAAGTGGAAAACCCAAACACCATATACATATCAGCGTATTCTTCGAAAGTGTGCATTACAAATTTGTTGGGATATCACAAATAGGTAAGAAATGGAAGCGAAAATAATGAACATTAAACTGACAAACGTCAAAATTTGACAAATAATTATTCAAAATTATTCCGGACCAAGGTAATATTGATGGCGCACTGAATTTATCTGGGTATGTGTGGGTACACGGTACAACAAGGTGTTCTGTGAAAAGAGTTTTTAGAAAATTACGTGAATTTTATAGTTTACATAATCGTCCATTTGAAAGCACTATTGGTCGAATTATTAAAAAATTTCAAGAGACCGGTTCTGTGGAAGATCAAAAAAGTGAAAAATATAGTTGTAGTGGTCGTTCACAAGAAAATATTGGTTTGGTTCGTGAAAGTGTTGCTGAAGATCCTGAAATGTCGATTAGACGACATTCATAACAACTTGGATCAACAACATGGCGTATTTTACACAAGGATTTAGCTCTGAAGGCATATAAGGTTCAAATAACACAGGAACTGAAGCCATTAGATCATTTAAAACGTCGTTCATTTGTCAATTTCATCAATGAACAACCAGCTGATTTTTCTCAAAAAATAATGTTTTCCGATGAGGCACATTTTGAACTTGAAGGCTATATTAATAAACAAAATTGCCGTATCTGGAGTGAGGAAAATCCACGAATTATTCATGAGAAACCTATGCATCCTAAACGAGTTACTGTTTGGCGTGCATTATGGTCGGGTGGTGTAATTGGACCTTAGTTCTTTGAAAATGCTGCTGGCGAAGCTGTAACTGTCAATGGTAATCGATATCGTTGGACGATAACCGAATTTTTGTGGCCTGAATTAATGAATATTGATCTAGAGGTAATTTGGTTTCAACAAGATGGCGCTACACCTCACTTTGCACACGAATCAATTGATTTATTGAGAGAAAAATTTCCTGGACGTGTAATCTCAAGAAACGGTGATGTTAATTGGCCACCAAGATCATGTGATTTGACACCGTTAGATTATTTTCTTTGGAGTTATGTGAAAAGTCAGGTTTATAAAAACAATCCAAAATCAATTCCTGCTTAGAACGATGAAATTATTCGTGTCATTGGTGAGATGGAGCCTCAATTATGCCAAAATGTCATTGCAAATTTTAACAAAAGAGTGGACGTCTGTAGAGCTGCAAGAGGAGGCCATTTGACAGATAGTATTTTTCGCATATAAATGTCATGATTGATACTTCAATTACCAATAAAAAGTTTTTGAAAGTGAATGTAAATTATGTGTTTTATTTATTCTTTAAAAAAACCGCGAAATTTGAAACACCCTTTACTTTAACGTAAAATAGAGTTAAAGACCTATTTAATAACCCAAAATATTGGGCTGTAAAAACATGGTTTTCCACGTAAAATTTTGAGAAAAACGAAATATTTTTTGTTGCACATTTTCAACATTGTTAGCCTCGTGTACTTTAACCACTGACAATACAACATATCTATATTAGAATTGTCACCTCAGAATTAATCACAGAATCGTTCTACCTGGCAATTATGCGTGAATCTCTGACCACCGTATAGAAACGCATATCAACGATAAAACTATTTGTTTCATACTTGCGCTTTTCTCGAAAGCAGCCAATCAAGCCCTGAAACTTCTAAGCAAATTTCCTCTATACGACTGCCAAAGAAGAAAAAGAAGTTGCTTCACCGTTTTAACTAGTGATTATATACGTACGTGATGGAAATTTATGATTTCACACGACAGTGCTTCGATCATTAACTGGTCAATATAAAAACCACTGAAGAAACTAAAAAGAAAAACTACATTGCATCACATGACCGACAGGAATGCGGCTCGCGTTTTCCTGCTCCTAATGTGGTTCGCGTCCTTTGTACAGTTACAGGAAACGTTGAAATATTTATTGCGGGGACGTATACCTTGTCAACGACCTCAGAACAGCCGATTAACCATTTTAAAAACATGTTATTATGTAGACTAAATTAAAACTTGTTTGTTCAAATTATATATGAACATATGTAATTTTCATATTTTCAAAATTATACACACACAATATCCTTGATATATAACGAAACCAATATTATACGAATTAAAATACCGTTGCAATACACTATTAAAATCATTTTAGGAAAACTCTCTACATCTACAAACATTATGCACATTGCATTTTACTGTTAATCAAAAGAACAATTCGAGAAAGTCATCATTCACAAACAGGCACTCGCCATATTTTAAGCCATTCAAAACCAAAGCAATTAAAAATGAAAACTTGTTTAATTCATTTATTTAATTTAGTTAAAATATACATAAGGAACATAAAGAAAGTAAAAAATTATAAAAAAAATTCAGGAACTGTGGTTTTGTAGCTGTACCCAAACGGGTACAATGGCTTAATTAGTATGCTTATTTTTTAGTGTGATATATTTTAAAACACTCCCTTTCTAGACAAAGTGCAACGTCACATTGTTCACACATCCATCTAATTCTACTATGGCATTCGCGGCATCGTAAAGGGCTTTTTATTCTCTTGGAGAAGTGGTTTCCAGCAATAGTAGCTACACCAACTGCCAGCGAGCGTTTGGAAGTTGGCAGTGTCTGCGTATAATTTCAAAGATAGTAGCGAACAATATGACGTTGAATCTCTAACAGGTCCATTTGGGACTTGTTTGCAGTTTTATATAACTTCCACGCATTGCCCACAACGGAACTTAACATTGTGCCGCCACCATTTCTTTCCTCGAAATTTAATTTTTGTTAAAATTTTTTTAATTGTTCAAGTGTAATATCGTCTTCGCTCTCGCTGCCACAAAATACCTCTATTTCACCTGGCACATCGTATGGTATACGGTCAACTTCAATATTTTCGGCGACACCTTCTTCTTCATCTGTGTTATAATCCGGACTTAGAGATCACTTTCAAATTCGTGGTGATCTTCCTCAGCTTCAACATAATTCAGGGCGCAGTTCAAGGTATTGAAATGTCTGCCGTAAAAACTTGACGTTTTTATAGTAGGAAATTCCATTTTTTGTGGGCAAAAATCTTAAAAAAATGTATACCCAATAAGCCATTGTACTCAATTGGGTTCACCAATTTTTCTTCTCACCCAGCGTCGTTCCAATTAGTTTTTTCATCTTTCACCTTTTTATAAATTGGAAAACAGTTGTTCCCCTATGCAAAACAATAACAAACACTTACAAACACAGATTTTACTCCACGCATTTGAATAATCACTGACCTAGCCAATATTTGCAAAATTGACGCAAAGGTATTAAAACTAAACAAAATATACAGTAACGGTACTATTTCTAAACACTTTATTGTTGTGGGCTTTTTAAACACATTATGTTGAATGCAAAACAAAAAGAAACGTTGCGTAATTTCACTTTTCGTAAAATTTATGCATATTTAAATATTGCCTTTTGTCTGTACTCAATTGCTAGGAATGGGTTAATATAAATCAATTCGCATTACAAAAGCACGTTGTGGAATTTGTTAATCTGTGTAATGAATTAGTTGCGAAAGAAAACTGCGTTTACATGCTTCACAATTAACAAATGGACTACATAGCATAATCAGGTGTTTGTATTCAACGCTTTTATTTGTTTTACGAATTCTCTATATGTACATTTGAATTCTATTCGTTCTAATTTATCCTGTTGTTTTAGTATTCAATGATAGTAATTTTATTTCTGTAATGCATGTTCTTTAGTTGTTCTAAAGAATCTAAAGCATATACAATGAAAAAAGTGTATATCAAATAAGTCAATGTCCTTCGAAGTTCGGTGTATCATTTATATAATATTATTTCATTAGTATAATTAATTTTTTATCACTTCACTATAATTGGTATATGAAATACTTCCATTTGCCAAGTAAATTACACTGCACCAATCGCAAATTACTCGTGATTGCACTAGTGCAACGACCTATAATGTATCTAGCAGGTACGAAATTTTTCAGATATTTTACTTTCCTTTTATCTAAGTTATTTACAGTTAGAATGCAAGTACCATCGCTCTTCTGTAATATGTGAATATAGGAGTAGACATTTTTACATGGCACACTTATCTTAACGCATGGTCTTCTGTTGCGTTTCTTCATGTTCGTTTTGATAAACGTTTAATGTTATATAATTTTGAATTCGGCCATTAAATGATCTCTCAGCTTACTAGCGTTCACAAGTGTTGCCGTTCCATGTTCTTCAAGATCACTTTCGTTTTATTAATGTCCTAGTTTGCAATTCTATTGTCCTGCAATATAATCAAATGGCCAAACCATCTTAATTAATATTGTTTTGCATAATTGATTCGTAGTTCGTCACGTTTTGCTAGCGTTTCACTAATTTTGTCGCACCATCATAAGTAACAACTTCCTTGAGCGGTTTTTGAATAATTTGATGTCTTTTTATGGACAGACCACTTTTGCTTGTTGGGAATTTTAACCTGTTCGGTTTTTATGGTGGAAGTTTAGATTCACCTGCCAATTTTCTAGGGTTTTGTAATATATAAAAATTAAAACAAATTAACACAGTTTTAAATTCTAATGATCGACCCCTTGACTCTTTCAAATTTACCTTACCAGCTTCATACTTCTCGGGAAGATAATCCTCTTGTCTCGGAGGGTTTATATCATCCTGCTTCATCAGCTACCCTACAACTTGCATTCTTAAACCAGATCGTGTTCCTGATACTTACAGTATCCCCTCTAACTTTCGGAAATTAGATTTTGATAAACTTTTTAATGATTTGATCAAAATTGATTGGTCGATTTTAGACGTTTTCTAAGATGTAAATTTTATGACCGACAAACTTTATAGAATTGTACATACATTTTCGTTTCTTCTGCACCAAGATTTTCTCTAGTTGATTCTAGTCTTCCACCTTGATCCACCAAAGAAATAATATATAACCTTAAAACCAAGGAATACTTTTAAAAAAAGTTGGAAATCCGCGAGTAATGTAAGTTTCATGCCGATTTCAAAAGACTTCACGCTTTAACGATGTTGCTAATTTCTGCTGCTTATACAGATTATGAGAGCTACCATTGTGGAGAATCCGAGAGAACACGTATTCTTGGAAAATTATGTAGTAACGGGACTCCGTTTAATACGCCTGAGGACGTTGTTAACGTATTTACAACTACTTTTACTGAAACTTATTCCTCAAAAGTTATTTCAACTATGTACACTCCAGTTATTTTCTGTCTTTTTTTATTGGCCCTGTTTCTGAGGAAACTATTATAAATACTATGGCTACTTTTCCAAACAAGCTATCTTTTGGAGATGATATTCTATCTAGATTTTTAGTTAGAGATGTGAAATTTGCTTTAGTTACATCATGGGCAAAAATTATATACATGTTTTTTTTACTTTTACTATATATATTTTTTACTTTTTTATTCTGTTAACTAATATTGTATGTATTTAAACAACTATTATGTTCTGTTAGGGAAATTGCATTATAAAATTATCACTGCCGTTTTGCTAATACCCTACTTTGCAACGTTAATATCCTGCAGCCTAATTAAACGTCCTAACCATCTTAATTAATATTTCTACTTGACAAAATCGATTCATAGTTTTCCACGTAATTCTAGATTTCCTACAATTTTTTATAAATATCTCACTTCCATTGCCTGTGTGCAATTTTCACGATCTATCCCTAGGTTTCAAATTAAAATATTGGTCTAGAAATCGTTTCCGTTTCTCGTAATATTCTTTTCGATTTAGAAATATTCTCTTAATGAATGAGTCTTTCCTTGTACCATTTCTACATCTTCAGTGAATATTGTTATATGCTGAGATTAATTTTCTAACTCTTTTACCTTGTCTTTTCTTTATACGAATGTTAAAATGAATCATTCAAATATTAATAACACCCTGTTTACTACGTACGTTTCAAAGAATAACACCTATCATCAGGTAAACTTGTGTTATTAACGAACGACACCTTTGTAGGGTTTATCGTACCTTTTTGATGTAGAAAAATAATGAAAAAACATTGCCTCCCTCTATGAAACAACACACGAATCCATTGAACGACAAAACAAGGGCGCGTTTTTCTCGCTAGGTCAGCAACAAGGTTGCGAGAGCGTACGTAGACAAACACTCTAATTTTCGGCGATTTTCCAAATAGATGAATGGTAAAAGGAATCATTCAAATATTAATAACATCCTGTTTACTACGTACGTTTCAAAGAATAACACCTATCATCAGGTAAACTTGTGTTATTAACGAAGGACTCCTGTGTAGGAGCGTTTGTCTACGTACACTCTGGCAACCTTGTTGCCGACTTAGCGAGATAAACACGACCTTGTTCTGTCGTTCAATACATTCGTGTGCTGTACGACAGAAGAGGAGGCAATGTTTTTCATTTTCTTTATTTATTAAAGTATTTAATTTTTTCACAGTTATTTTGTTTATTAAAGGTTTGATTTTTTTACACAGTTGTCTAAATGCCTATATATTTTTGCATATATTTCTTATTATCCGCCATAATTTCAAGATGAGGGAACAAGTATTCCGCAAGCGTCGTTTGCTGAATCTTATAGTAATCAATTATGTAGCTTTCTACTTACTTCCGTTGCGATATCATCCATCACAACTATGAATAGTACAAAGCTTAGCACTCAACTTTATTTTAAACCTTCTTTAAAGTTAGTAGTAAACTGAAATGAATTCCAGGATGATAATAAGAAAGAAGAGAATAATGTTTTGATTTAGTTCGTAAACATTTCATTCTATATTAACATACAGCAATTTTTAACTTTATTTATATTTGTTTAAAACTTTTATTTTTCTTTAATTTATTTAATTCGTTTTCAGGATAATTTATTGTAACTATATCATAAAAAACATTTTCTGAAATGTTTATTATATTTTCTTTAGCATGATATGTTCTGCAAATACATATTAGATGTTGAAAATATTTTATCCTTGACATTTCAACAATATAGTAAATACAGCGTTTATAACAGTCCAGCCCATCACGATGCAATTCCAAAGAACTCGCTTTTGTTATTATATTATTCATTTTCTCATGTACTACATAAAGCAAAGATCCGTTAGCGCTTAATTTGTCTTTTCAATCAAACTATTTAGGCCGTAAAATATTAATTTATATATTTAAATAACTTTCTTGTAGGTATTATAACGGTTGAAGAAATAGGCATATTTACATTAACTTCCATGAAAAGAAAAATGTCTTTTTCTGTGTATTTACCGTACGCCTCTAGTTAATAAATAAGTATTTTGCTACTACACGTTCCATGCGACAATGTCAATCATTACTAAATGTTACAAAAAAAAGCGAATCACCTGGTAATAGTGTATATTTTTAAATAAAATTTTATATAAATATTTTCTGTTTGAGAATAATAAATGATTAAATTGTCATTGAAAAAGTCGCACATATAAAGAAAATTTAATAATGAATTGCAGTGACACAAAAGCTTTTTGCTTTCAAGAAAGCAAAAAGCTTTTGTGTCATTTTTTGTCGATTTCTAATGACAAAATTCGTTTTTCTTTTCTCTACTTTGGTTCAGCTTAGTTCGGTTATTCGATTTTAACAGTCTAGAGTTGTGAATTAGTGTATTGAAATTCCAAGATAACCAAATTATGGTCAGCTAAGCACTTTTGAAAGAATTTGAACCATGGGAGAAACTGAATTTCGTGAAATCACTAGGCAGACGCAAAAACATATGGCTACAGTTATTCACTGTTGGTGAGACTGGTCTCAAGAAAGAAGTCGTCATCGTGGAAGAGGCTCTGGCTGACCTAGAAAAACTCTCGATTAGGAAGATAGACTAAGATTGCTTGCCCTTAGGGATCAGCATAGTACCTCAATGTGTGTGGGGAACGTTTTTTGGCAAAGATGGGCCATGGAATAACAATGCGTTCCATATATCGCGGTATTCGTTCGTTTGGATTGATTTGCTATCGTCCAAAACTAATAATGCCTATCACTAGTCGGCATCGTACCCTTTTTTTTCAGATGAATCTTAAACCATAGACAAATCTGATGTCAAAGAGGAGAAAGACAGTTTTAAAATCTTTTCCGTAGAACGTAAAACCAATGTCCCTAGAGAATTGATCCTTTACTTTTCCTTCAAAGGTTATTTGAATGTTCAATAATACATTTACGAACTTCTGAAATCATTTACTTTACCGCACATTTAAGGACTAAATATATTCTGCATTTTACATATAAGACAATTTCCGTCCTCATTATCCGTTCGCTATTTCTATTGTTAACAGTAACTTGAAAATTTTATGTTACGAAAAAATGGAATTAACTCGTGAACATTTTCGTGCAATTATTTTTCATAACTTTTGGCGTGGATTATCTCAACAAGAATGCATCGACGAGCTGAATTCTTTATATAGTCATGAAGCACCATCGAAAACTACAGTATATCGTATATATATATATATATATATATATATATATATATATATATACATACCGGTGGATGGCTCATCAATTCAATGATCTAGCACCCTGTAATTTCTTTTTGCTCCGACACGTGAAGAATAAACTTCGTGATCAACAATTTTCTACGCATTTAAAACTCATATTTTGGAGATACCGCTTTCACAGTGGCAGCAATACCTTTCGGATTGGTTTAAACGAATACAAAAGTGCATTGATTTTCAAGGAGAATATTTTGAAAAGCAATAAAACTATTTTCGATAATAAAAAATTTTTTTTCGTTTGCTATTCCCGAAATATAAACGGCTACCCTCGTACAATTATAAAAATCAGCAACTATCGAATGTAGAAATTTTATGTCTTAATATACAATAGAACCAGCTTGTATTTTTGAGGTATATCTCCTCGTATATTAATTATTAATAACAATAATAATATTGTTTCTTATATCATATTAAATAGATTAAATCAATAAACTTTGTCAAAGAAAAGTATTTACTTACTGTAAAGGGCACAATTAACGCAAGTGTTTAGAATGGCGTAAGTTACGGAACGCGAACAGTAAAATTTTAATTCTAGAAAAAAGTAATGATGCGATATTTAGTGATTAGAATAGGGATAAGGTCTTTACTGCAGGATTACATATAGACCATACATCTGTATGAAATGCAACGCCTTATAATTAGAACGAAATAACGTTTAAGGACATCTGTTTCATTTCCATTTTCTCTTAAATAGTGATCATAGCAAGTCAACAACAATCGAACTTGGTATCCAGTAGTATATAAGAGATAATAATAAACTTAATATTATTCGACCATGTTATTAATCCTCCTTTATTTTAGTGACCTACTTATTACAATACTTACTCTGACATAAAACATACGTCTGGAAATCGTGAAAGAGCATTGATCGAACCAACCTGTAAGTTGCACGTTCTTGTAGGTGTGCTCCTTCCACGAATATTATACGTATGTACATACATATATTGACGATGTTGCTATAAAAGTGGGATAAATTAACATTTGAACGTTTTTATAGGGTGTAACTAAGCTGTTAGTTGGAATAAAAGTGAATTGCTAAGCGGTTAAATAACACTAAATTCTTTTTTAATGTTTTCCTTAATTCGTAATCTTTATATATTTATTATACACATTAATATAAAATGGCAAGCATTGTATATTATTTAAATACCAAGAATTTAAAAAAATATTAAATCTAGAGTAAATATACGAATGGTAATTGATGTTAATGAAGTTATCCAATCAATAACTATCCATCTTTCCTGTTTTTAATTATTAAAAAAAATGTTACAATATTTTATGTGCTACTATTACTACTTTAATTGAGGTCTACTCTTCCAAAAAGGTTCATATTTTGTTTATATAAAGGTAAAGTATTTATAACTTATGAATATTTATAAATTATAAGTATTATAAGTTTATGTGACAGGTATTCTGAAACGTATACTACATTTTTTTATTTTTAACATTTAAATACTTTTCATATCATACAGGCAAGGTCGAATACATAACATAATTAAACACGAAATCTTGAAAGTTATTTTGTGCATTTTTATTATGATGTCTTCACGGCTGGCGTATTCGTAAACAGTAAGCTGAGCATTTCATGAAGTAAGATGTAAATTTGGAAGATCATAATCTTGAAGCAATATCATTTATTTATTTATTAAATATTAAATAATTACAAATATGGTATTATGCGTTAATTTTTATTAATTAAATTTTACACCAATTATTATAATAATTATTTATTTACATTTCATTACAAAAGCAAAAGAATGTATGAATATATTATGTATAATGTAACGGCATTATTAGCGATTTGCCAGCTTCATTACGTGGGATGTCTTTTAAGTTTTGCATAGAAAACTGGAATAAAATAGCTTTTAAAAACTTCACTATTTTTCACTATTCTCCACGAAGATTAATGCACTTTTGCATGCGCTCGAACCAACTCTGAAAGCAGTTGTTCCACTCTGTTGGTGCAGTCAAAATTGCGTTATTGAAGACATCGATTGCTTTTTCTGACGACTGGATTCTTTGACCACGCAGTCCATTCTTGATTTTCGGAAAGGTAACGAATAAAAATTGAATTAAAAATTCAATTGTCTTGCGTGCTATGTGCGAACTTGCATTATCTTGGTGGAGGATGATTCGTCGTACGGGGTTGATATTTCGAAGCTCAGCGATGCCTTATGGCAAACAAATGGTTGTGTACCAATTGGCAGTAACGATTCTTAGATCTTATAGAGGAATTGTATATACTATATATGTATGTATATATATATATATATATATATATATATACACATATATGTATGTATATATATATAACGTGATATATTTAATATTATAGATTAAAGAAGCAATAAAAACTTCTTAACTTCTCAGATTAATATATGATAGAAGTAGGCGAATGATTAAATAATATAAATAATGCATACATATATAGTATATATATATATATACATATATACATTATGTGTACCAGAAAGTTCTGTCCGTTCCAGTTACACCAAGTTTCAACACATATTCATTTGACGCACATTCTAACCTAGCAAATTAACTAGAATGAAGATGATTCACGTTAGCATTAAGTGAGACGTGATCGTGTGCCCATGGCTACTGATAAAGTTCATTTACGCCACTGTTCCAACAAGGAAGAAATGTTACAGAAGCGTGTAAAAATTTATTGAAAGTGTTTGGTGAAGGTACAATTTCTGATAGAGCATGTAAAAAATTTCAAATAGGTGATATCGACCTTTCTGATAAGCTGCGTTGTGGGCAACCATCTTTGGTTGATGACGATACTGTCAAGATCATGTTAAAGCAAAATCCCCTTTTGACAACATCGGAAGTTGCGGAAAGGCTTGATTCAACTGAACAAACTATTTCGGACCATATTCGGTTCGAAATAGTATTCGGAAACTAGGATTGGTGTGAAAATATTTGAGATGGATGCCATATGAGTTAACTGAGATGAATTTATGATCGAGTCATCATATATACGTCTCTGTTTGCACGCAACAAAATCGAACAATTTTTCGACCTGATGATAACTATAGATGAAAAGTTGATTGCCTATGAAAACATCTTAAGGAAAAGGGCATACTGTGAATCCGGAACACCTGCCCCCTTCATCTATAAACCGCAGTTGAGTCTGAGTAAGAGAATGTTGTTTTAGACAGTGGCACATTCGAGGACCAATACATTTTGAGCTATTAGCACCGAACGAAAAGCTAAATTCGGAGAGGTACTATCAGAAATTGGATTAATTTGAAAACGGCATTCTAAGAAAATAGGCCGGTGATGTTCAATGGAAGGGACATCATACTGCTTCATGATAATGCCAGGTCACATACTGCTTTGGGGATTCGTCAGAAGTTCTCAGAGCTAGGCTGGGAAATTCTATCGCATTAACCATACTCCCCGGACTTAGAACCCTCCAATTATCACTTGTTTGTGTGCTTACAAAATTTTTGGCAGCGTAAAAAATATAAAAACGGAAAAGATATCAGACAAGAATTGGTTCAATTTTTTGCCTCTAGGGATGAGACATTTTTTAAAAATGAGGTGTACAAATTGGCATCACGCTTGCAAGAAGTCATATATAATGATGGAAATTTTATTATTCAATAAAGTTTATTCAAGATACGAAAATTTATTATTTTGTTTTATTCTAAAAACGGACATAACTTTCCGGTAGACCTGACATAAATGTATATATATATATATATATATATATATATATAAATACGAATCTAACAACAGAATGACAAATTTTTAATTTCAATTTCCTCAAAAACTTGTCTATATCAGCAACGTCTCAATTTCTCTTCAAATCTTGTTCTTATGTGTGAGAGTGGTTCGTAAATATATAAAATCTTTCACAAACTAAAACCCAATCCTCCAAAATTTTGCTATTTTTGTAAATTTTATTCCATCGTTGAGTATACATATATTACCTAATATGTTTGTAAATAGATGTAACAGAAATTTCAACAAAAAATATGTTTATTAATAATTAATTTCTCTTATAAACATACTTTCCATTAAAAATTTCCGTACATCAATCAAAAATTAATTTGAAATTCGAAATTTTAGATTGTTTTTACTTAATTTGTTTGATTATGGATTAAGAAGATGAAATTAAATGTAGCCAATACATCTTATACATAAATTAAATATTAATTCAGCGTATAAAAATGTCTGTCCTGTTTTGTATATTAAAGATATATTAATTACAAGATTATTACTATTGTAGTTTCTTCTAATGTTCTATGTTATCATCCAACCGTGAAAGCAGAGATCGACGATAGTGTGAGAAAGTTTTTTGTAGTCCATTAAAACGTTTCATGCAGCAAAAAATATTTACACACATGTATCTATTTATATATGTAAGCAAGCATATGTACACTTACACCTATTATATTTGAATGACGACGTTTTGAACATTTAAAGAAACCATATATATTCGATATTATATAAAATTCGTGTACTTAATTATAGACACTCATAGATTACAATCATTTTATATTAATTATCAACATAACATTTGTTTTTACTCTAATCATTACGGTGCGTAATTATCAATATGCCTTGAGAAAAATCCACAATATTTTGCAACCGTCCGCGAAGGCACCTCAGCTTTCTCTTCGTTAAAAAAAATGAGTAATCCCTGTAATCGCAAACGTCGTAATTTTCAGAGGCTCGTCTACGAAGAAACTTGTAAAATGAACAACACTTGATCATCCATTACTCAAATAACTGTGCGCTGTGTAATGTTATCGTTAAAATCTTAGACGCGCCCATGTTGGAAAAGGTCACTCATCTCCAAAGCGGTATCATCGTGATTTTCGTTTGTTTCGTTTGCGGCTCTTTTTACCGCTAACTTCTTTATTGTGAGTTGTTCCGAAAAGAACTCCCTATTTCACAGCAGCAGCTAAATTAGTCGGTTGGACTTATGCGTAAGGCCCGAGGTGCTTGCGTTGCATTTTCATACATAATGATGAGGCACGTGATTTTACAGAACGACATTTCATTATAAATACACTCGTACTTGGTATTTCCGGAATTCTTTTTAAAAATACTTAAAAATAAAAATGTAAATAGAAACCGGTAAGAACATTAAAGAAATGTAAATACTATATGTATATGTTTACGTATATATTAGAGGGCTCATGTAACTGTAAGCATACTACTTATAGAGAATAAGATTTCAGTTCAAAATGTATTAGAGGTCATACAAAATATGCAATACAAAGCTTGTTCAATTTCAAACTTGTACCAAATCCACAAATATTTCATGTCAAACTACACCAAGTGACAATGCGCCAATAATTGGTCTATACTTATTCATGTAATTTATCAGTTCATGTAGCCGCTAAACAGTACAGGGTGTTTCAAAAAGAATATACGTATTTCGAATGCATATATTATATTTATTAAACTTTAAGACATATGAAACTTTACACACATATTTACGAACCTCTCAAGTTCAGATTACAGATATTCAATATTTCCTCCATCAGCAACACGAACAATATCACATTGATACTCAAATTCCTCCCATACTCGGGCAAGCATGTCCTACGTCACTGATATTATGGCAGTACGGATCCGGTTCTTCAACTCTTCCAGGTTCTGTGGGAGAGGTGGTACATAAACGTTATCTTTAACGAAACCCCACAGAAAGAAGTCACAGGGTATCAAATCCGATGACCGTGGACCCCAGCTGAGGCGTGCTATGTCGCCAGCTCCTTGACCAATCTAAAGGTTCGGTAGAGTTTCATTCAGATATTCACGCACTTGGCGACTCCAGTGAGGGGTGCCCCGTCTTGTTGAAAAATGAAGTTGTCTTCGCGCAGCCTCGGAAACAACCAGTTTTGTAACATAGCGAGATACTGCTGACCGTTAACAACTGACATCTAGCGGCTATTAAATAAGCTAGACTATGTATTCATTTCTATAATAGCCGAGCCGAGGCGCAGCGATCAATAGATTGGAGAAAATAATACTTTGTAATACGTATATTCTTTTTGAAACACGCTGTATTATCATTATTACGTATTATGCAAGTCAACTGTGTAAATCTTTGTTCTACTTATTTCATTATTCCAAAAATAGATAATGCGATAAAAATTACAAAAGTAACATTAGTATGTCGAAAATTATACTTCTTTCAAATAATCACACTCGTTTTTATAGGTATCTTATAAAAGATCTGCCATCCAACCTACTACCATACGAGGATAATTTGCCGGAAGGTGAAACTTAAAATGAAACAGTTATGGCAACTATTTTTTTATTTTTCAACGTTAATACAGTTTATACCAGTGGTAATGGAGGGTCATTATACCTATTTTATAATCAGCATCAAAGTCGTCAAAATATTGGTCTTCTGCTGAAATAACTTCCTCGTTTGTTTTTAATTTCCTTCCGGCGAAACACAGCTCGAGTTTTGGCAATATGTGGAAGTTTGGAGGGGCTAAATCCTGTGGTGGTTGAGGCACAACTTGGAATCGCCCGCAATTCATCCAGTTTTTCACAAATAATGCGAGTGGTGTGTGACTAGTACTTTGAGCCCTTCCTGTTTTTTAGCAATGGCAACTTTCCTTCATCCAAAAGGGCGGTATTATATACCCCATTGATAGTTTTGTCCTTTGCGAGATAGTCGATAAGAAGTATTCCCTTCGAGCTCCAGCATCGTGACCATTACCTTTCCAGTAGATAGAAACGTTTCAGGAGGACTGTCGCTATGTCCCCACTGCTAAGATTACCTCGTATTTACTTATTTAAATCCGAAAATATGCAAAAGATTAAAACATCGTGACCTGGAATCAACTTATTAACTGATCCATGTTATTTGGATATTTGCCCACTGGATACCCATCTCCGCATGATCTTTAGTTGATGGTTAATGCCGTGTCTAAATCTATTATATATTTGAGTCAATCAAGATGAGTCTATCTTACAAAATTTGTATCACAAACTGAACTATCATTATCATCTCACGCGCAACATAAATGTTTTTTTAATATTAAAAAACAAAGATGTTAAATAAAACAAAAATTACATTCTCGACATATTAGTTACGAGTAAATTATTACGAGTAAAATAGAAAAGAAATTTTTTGAATAATTCCCGCAATTTAACATTACATTATTATCGTCGTTATTGTTAGTATTATTACTTTTATTTTGTTATCGTAAACGTATAAATAACTGGAATACCATTAAAGTTTGTGAATAATGTTACCATTAAACTAACGAGTGCGCTAATGTAAAAAAATAATAACACGAAAATAATTAGAAACACCTGTTCGAGTTATTTGCTAATAGAAAGCATTGCATATTCTTCTTCGGATGCAATCGCTTTGCTTAATACTCTCACACAGCGATTACTGCATTGAATTTGATATATAATTGTCTGGTAAACATTAATAGATATCATTCCGCAATTCTCCTCTGAGCTAGTGAAATTTAAATTCTAACACAGAAAGGGAAATTTATGCTTAATTAGTTTCTATTTCGCACCATACAGTTGGTTCTTTGAATTTGCTTACTTGTGAAATATGCAAACATGATGAGATTATAATAGAAACTAGAATAAAATTGGTGATGATATTTCTGCTACTTTCTTGACTTTATCAGAACTTTCTTTAGCATTAACCATAGTATGAGACATGTTTTTTTGAATAAGTACCGTTTTGATATGAAAAGAACCCAAGTGCAATTTCTTCAGCATTTTAATTATTATAAGAAAGACTGTCCTTAATCTACTTTTCAACAGAATTTCCACCAATATTAAAGCACTTATTCTTATATCATACAACCAACTTCTGAAGTTACAATTTCATAAGGAATATTTCTGGAAATTTGCGTGTGTTTTCGAACTTTTACATCAATTTTTTACACTAAGTAATGACCAGCGCCCACTGCAAACATTTAACCCATTTCCGTATCATTCCCTCGTTAATAGCATTGTCATGAATTTCGACTGCTTTCACACTTTTTGTGTACAGAAAGCAAATCACAAAACTTATTTCACAATCGGTAGGATTTTCAATTGTCCGATATATTTTAAATACTCACAAATGAACGCAAACACAAGCGAATGCTTCTGTACTGGCATTTGTGACTAACCAACAGGTGTAGATACCTGTTGCGTATGCGCGATTCGACGACTATAGCCCTGCAGTGGTCGTATTTAAAAATGATACTGGCTTAAAAAACACCCCTTGCATTTTAATTTCCACTCGGCACCATATTGGTTATGACTACTTATTCAACAAATGGCAACGGGTAGTGTTCATATTTCTCTTTCGAAGTGTGGTATTCCTCAAGTGGCGAATCTTGTCTTACTCGACTGGCGTGTGGTGCTGCAGGTGACAGACTTACCGGTACCACAACCCGTTTGATGTAAAACATTTAGATGTTGTTATGATTTCCAATTTTAGTTTTGAAATTGCTAATAAACATTACTTATGAGAATAAATCATCCTTGTTATTTTTAGAAGTAATAAGAAGTCTTACAGCCGGTTAAATTTTCTTATCACGTATGTGCTCTTAACTCGTCAATCTTGTGTAAAGACATACGAGTTACATTAATGAGTCTCTGGAATTAAGAGAAGACAACAATGTGCGCATCAGGTGGGCTTACTACAACTTTAATTTTCATTTGATTTCTCAAGCATTGTTATAGAACGAGTCACTGACTATTTGAAAGAGGCAGTTTCAAAGTTTTGAATGACTTTTGTACGAGCACAGTCCCATAACATTGCTCAGCTATTTGTTTGCATTCGAAACGGCAAGTAGACAGCAAAAGGCTTTCTTCATTCTCGCGAAAAAAAATTGGTTGTTACAACATAGCGTACTTTTCTTAAGAGATTCGATGTTATACAACATACGACAGCGGTTGCAACAGTTTACAAAGAGTGGGTGTCTGTATAAAGACAAACGTTCAGTTCGATCGACAGTTTAGAAGAAACGAGTGGAGAGATTCCGTGCTATGTTTGAGTGAAATCCGAGGCAGTCCAAATCAAGTCATTTAAAAAAAATGCCGCATCATCATTAAACATTTGATGGTTCAAGGTTTTTTGAATGAAATACCCCAGTTATAGATTGCTTGCGATGGGCTCAAAATCTTGTTCGTTTGCTTGGAATGCGAGATCGTCAGATCTCAGTGTATATAATTTCAAGTTTATGCTTCTCCATTACCCAATCTACATAACTTTGAATCTCGAGTCGATCTGTCTCTTGGTGACGATCTTTGGCGTCTAACATATAAGCAACAGACCAGCTATAGAAGATGACGAGTGAGATCTCGTTGAAACGTCGAGAGAACGGTTTAGAACCCGAGGAAATATATATTTTTTCGGGTTCAAAACCGTTCTCTCGACGTATGACTACTTGTGATATACAGTAAAATATGTATTATAGCATTATAGGTTCTGTTGAGAATTGTTGTTTTGCAAAATAATCTATTTAAAATTGATGGTTGGTGTAGGTTTAACAAAATAGAATTATATATTAAAAAGTAGTTCTTACTATTTCTTATTTGAATTTTTTATTGATTAAAAGAAAATTCTAAATTTAAAAAAAAATGAAGTTTAAAAGAAATCGACCTTTGGTAATGAATTAACCTTTTACATTAAAAAATTTAATAGAATATTAAAAATATATGAATCGAATCAAAACCTTTTAAGCGATTAATAAAGAAAAATGACAAAGATTTGTTGCCATATTAACTTGTGAATAATGAAAGAACAAATTATAAAGCACCGAAAATGATCCGTTCTTTGATTATAACTTCCATCTGAATGATAAAAATACCAGATAAGCTAAATGAATTATATCCTACAAATAAGAAAGAGAAAGAATGAAGAGAAATAGAAAGAGAAGCATTAGAAGTAAGTACATCTATATACAATTCCAGACTTAATCATTGTTAAATACTAACATAGACATCTATTACAGACTTCGGGTTTTCTAAAACAATATTCTTCGAGGAAATAAGTAATTCAACGTATGTATGTACCAGCGAAGTAACTACAACTTGTTATATAAATATGCAGTTATCTCAATATTAGCTCATTATTATGTATGTAATTCAAGCAACTCCTTGTTTTTGCTTTATAGACATGAACTAGTTTCAAACGATATTATATCAATTAATACGACGTTTTTGTGAAACCACATAGTTATGTTACGAAGAAGGAATGTTTCCTAAAAAATTATTTATACGTCCACTATAACGTTTTTCTGTGTAAAATTACGTATTTATTAAATATGAAAACGTAGTTTTCTTACTTCTTTTTCCTAGAGGGTAATACTAAATTAAATACAAAGCAATTTTCAACTACTAGTGCATGTATATTATTGTTTGAAAGCAACATTTGACCTCAACGATCAGTTATGAAAAAAGTTCCCTCGAGGACTTAAAAACCGCTAATCGGGAATTACTGGGGCAGAGCAACTTCGTTCCGAAGACACTGGATAATTAGCATGAACGAACACCAAGGAAAGCTAATATAGAACATGCAAGACATTATACATGAAAATATGTATGTATTTTAAGAAGAATTTCTTATAATTATCATTTACGTGTATGTAAATAAATTATTTTCTAATTCTAGTAGCGTTAAATCTATTTTATCTCAATAAACTTTCATTATAGAAAACGATATTTATAAGTAAATTTCCTTTTTCTATCATTACACATATAATGTTAATTATACTTCCTATAAATCTATGAATATGAAATTTATGAAATGTAATCGCATACAAATATGTGTTTACTAAAATGATTTCTAATATATGTATCTAAAGATTATCACAAATACTTGGATGCCACTTAAGACGAAGATACATATAAAGGGCATTAGGAAAGTTTTGCAATATGACGCAACAATGAATCGTAGGAAGCTGCTTGTTGCTGCATGTTGAAACATGTTCATACGTGCATAGTAGCCGCCGCGCGATGTCGGTGGGCTCAGTTATTCATTAGCAGTGAGAGTGTAAAGTGCTTGTGATGGCATCGTGGTCACGAAATCAGATAAGGGCAGTCTGGCGTTATATTCGTGCGTGGTTTAAACATAGACCAGTGCTTCGAAGAAATGACTCTTGCACTAGGTGATGTTTGTCCACATCGCACAACGATATTCAGATGGTATAGAGAATTCCAAAGGGGAAATTTAACTGTGGAAGATGCTGAGAGGCCGGGAAGGCTACGAACGTCAGTTACGGAGGAAAACGTTACTACTGTGAGGAAAATGCTTGGCGAGGAAAGGCGAGTGACCTACCGACAGATAGAGGGTACTTCAGGCCTAAATGCACCAGCAATTCTTTCGATTCTGCATGATCATTTGCACACGAAGAAACTTTGTTCTCTCTTGGTGTCGCATCGACTGACTGAAGAGCAGATAACACAACGTGTGACTTGGTGCTGGGAGATGCTAAAAAAGTTTAATAAGGGACAATCTCGGTATGTGAACAACATCGTGACAGGTGACGAGACTTGGCTGTACTATTTCGATGTGCCGACTAAAGCTCAAAACAAAGTTTGGGTCTTTGATGATGAGGACACACCCGTAGTTGTCAGAAAATCCCGATCTGTATAGAAGAAAATGATTTTTTCAAATCGAGTGTAATTGTGGAACGCGTCGTTTTGGACACACAGAAGACAGTCACAGTTAAGTAGTATACTGAACAGTGCCTGCCTAAAGTCATTGGATCTATGAAGAACCTGCGGCCAAAGTCAAGAATGGACGCCTGGTTCCTCCATCACGATAATGCTCCAGCTCACCGCGCCAAAGCCTGCACCGAATATTTGACCACGACAGAATTGAAACTTCTTGAGCACCCTCCCTACAGTCCAGATCTTGCTCCCTGCGACTTTGCACTGTTCCCGCTTGTAAAAATGAAGGTAAGGATCTTCTGCAGGCTTGGGACAACGAGTGTGCTTTACTCCCTAGTGAAACTTGGCAGAATTGATTTAAAGATTGATTTCGGAGGATGGAGAGGTGTATTGAGTGTAGAGGAAATTATTTTGAAAAAATTAAATAAACAAAGTTGGATTGCAAAACTTTCCTAGTACCCTTTGCATGAATATGAAATTTATGAAATATATTAATATACAAAGTCCGATAATGTCAACAACACCAAGAGATAGTCAATACATGTTGCAATTGGTGCGTAAAAATCTCGCTTTTAATGCAATACAGATTCGCAACGATTTTGCTGCTACCACATGAAAGCTACTATCAACGCAAACGATAAGAAAACGTTTGCATATGCCTGACTTGCCCGAAAACCATTGGTTTGTTACAGAACATAAAAACGTTCATAGAATATGAGAATTTAGCTATATGTAAGTTAAGTTAAAATTTTCGCGGTTCAGCTACTTCCCGTTGCAGTCAGAAATATTTTTGTCGTATTCTCTAAGATATTTTAGTCTGAATAACACAAATTGCTAGCACATGTTGTCTCTTTTTAGTATTTTTTTAAAAACTGAATTAACGGGCGAAAATATTCGAGTTATGATTTTCTACGATTTTAAAGACAGCCTCATTCGACAAGTGTATCGCAAAAAATGAAGCTACTGTTTGGCAATGAAACACTATTCTTGGGGACTGTTGAACGGTGGAACGAGTTCTAAGGTGGACGTTTCGCTAAAAGACGAGCATAGTGAAGGACGGTCTGCCACTGCAATCAATCCAGAAAACATCGACGCTGTATATAACATGATAAAGACAGACAGACACTGCACACTCATATTCACAAATACATTGAAATCAAAAATACTTTAAATATTTGTATAAGTTATTATTATTTTTATGAAATGCCTGTTAATTGTTTAACTTTCCATATTTTTTAAACCTGTGTTGAGTTCAATAACCTTATTATTTTTTTAAAAGTTTATACCATTTAATTAAACACTAATATAAGCAACATATTTTCAATCTACATATGATATAATCTTTTTCCAGCAATGAATGTTAATTTCCCTTTAGAATAATCGTAAATAACATAAATTCTTTCATCTTTATCGATCATAAATTATGAGAATATTCCTCTAATGATACAAAACGTTCCTAAATGAAAATGGAAAAATCCTAAAAATGAGTAAACTATAAAAAATTATGTACGGCATTCAAGATTGTTTACAATCTCATTGGCAACAATTTCCATCTGATCATATTCTTATATATACTTTTTACTTTTTGTATACTTTCTGATAACATCCTTACACAATCTGGGTTAGAAACAAAAGTTATAAAGTTATAGGTACAAACTGCAATAACTTCGAGATGAAATTTATGTCAGATAAAATATCATGCCATATAAATTTGTAATTTTTAATATTTTTACTAACCCCCTTGCTTTAACTATAGTATTTGCATTTCTGTTGACGTCTTCTATTCTTTGGAATAATCTATCTACTTCATTTGACTACCTAGTATCATACAATGGTTTTAGTATTAATTGTAAAACATTATTTTGCATTTTCCAAAGCTTTATAGAACTAGGAAAAAATTCTAGCACGATAGAAAAAAAGTTATTGTTTCTGTAGAAGAAAACGCTGTATCACTACTAGGTTTAAAAAATAACATGCGCAGGACACATAAAACGCCCTAGATATTAATCAAGTGTTCTAATTTGTACTCCCTTTCTTTCTCGTTTCATATTAGCTCCGTCGTCATAGTCTTGTCCTCTAAGCCACTTTAATCCAAGACCTAGCTTAGAAATGTGTCAGAATAAGTTCTGTCAAACTCTCTCAAGTTGAGTCACTGGCTTCAGAAAAACCAAAAAGAATTTTTCTATTACATATTTACCCTTGTGAAACGAAAATAAATATTCTAAAAAATCAAACAAATTCTAAAAACATTAATCGAAAATAAGAACTCAATCTTCTAGGATTTAAAAATAAAAAATAAATACATTCCTATTATAATATAAAATTTAATAATATAACAAATATATACATATATATGTATATATATATAAATCAACAACAATCCAATAACAAAATTTCAAAATTACATGCAAAATGAAAATATTTTAAAATACAGAGAATTTCCTTTATTGTCATTGCACGTAGAATTACATTTAATAGATTTTACTTCTTGTATGGCAAAGGTATCCTCCGGTTTTTTGTGTTAGCAAAATAATCAATTACATCATTATAAAATCGTTCATCCCTCGTCATCGTTTTAACCAATCCCTTTTCGATTGCAATTAGTGCACAGTTACTAAGTCTTTGTTGTCCAATTGTATTTCTAACATACGATTTTATACGTTTCAATGTGGAAAAACTTCGCTCAACGGACGCGGAAGTTACCGATATGGTAACTACTATACTTAGCAATTTAAAAAGTTCTGGCATACAGATGGCTAACTTTTGTTCGTGCATAAATCTTAACATTTCACATGGTGTTTTAGAATTACCAAGGAGTTGCATGTCACTATAAATAACAGCTAATTCATTTTTTAATTGAATTTGATCAAAAAATTTTTATTGTTCAAACAAATTATTTAAGAGCCTCTGAGGAAATGCCTTCGAATATTCTTCAAATTTACTTTCTGTTAATAAATCAAAAAAAGCAAGTTTTTCTAAATCAATAAATCTAATTTCAATTTGACTAATAAACGTATCTAGAATTTCGAAAAATAATTTTCTATAATTTTGTTTAGTATCTGGAACGTCATCAATTCTACGCCTTTTATGTGCAACAGATTCGTCAGACATCGAATTTTCGTATACAGTACTGAAATATGTATCACACTCCCGAAATTCTCTAAACTTATCAAGCAAAAAACGTAATTATTATTATTATTATTGAAATTTCTGTTAGACTTACCGTGTATTGTAAGAGGTTTTGATAAACCAGGGTTTGGTCTCGGAAGGTTTTTGACATATAATTGATCTTCTACCGACAGAACAACGAACGTATTTCTTATTAAAAAATCTACAATGTCTTGTGTATTTCTTACATTTTCTAAATCCATATTCACAATTTTTAAATCACTGAAAATATCACTAAACAAATATTAAAATATTTAACCTAACTTTGTTATTCCCCCAAGCTGTAATTTGCGATTCGGGCCGAGAATGTCAGCCTCGAGTATATTCGGTAGTTCGGCGATTGTGATTCGATGAGAGGCTCAGTTCAAATTGGCTTCAGACTAAATAATACATACATACATACATTGATATCTAAAGAATATCTACTTGAAACAATAAAAATACTCCTGTTAAAACTTAAAACATATTATTTGCGTGGAGGAAATATTGAGAAACTGTACAAGAAGAATGTAAACCTTTAGACATCTTTATATCATTAAATAAATACTTAATTTATCCTATTAATAATGCTTTCTATATTATTAAAAAATTCAAAAATCTCACAATAAAGTTAGAAAAATCTATTAACTTTTTGAATATTTTTTCTTCTTTGTTATCTTAAATATGTAGCTAATACTTTACTGTAATTTCCATAGAAATTGAGAATTTTTTTGACTGCTGTAGTGCGTTATAAATTTTCAATGAGAGGCAATGAGTGGCCGGGCCTCAAATATTCGTGTTTAGTAGGGATATACATAGATCAAGCATGAAGTTGGTCGGGGCAAGTATACGCGCTCGTACATTCGCACGGAATTAAAATGAAATGATAAATTTGTACTTTGCTTGTAATGCCGGTTTATTTAAAACTATTTTCTTATTGTTTATAAGATAAATTCTGAATAAAAGATGATAATTAATTTATAAAGAATTTTAAAAGTATACATATTATTCTTGTTATAATTCCAAGATTTAGATGGTGAGGCACTGCCTCACCTGCCTCACCTGACCAGCCGCCACTGGAACGAAGCCTCAAAAATGAACGTAAGCTTTGTCACTCATGCGAAGATTGTTCAGCATGTTATCGTTCTCATTAATATGTCGCAACATTTGTTCACGAAACTTTAATCAAGTAGCGAAATCTTGAATTGCATTATCTTAATTTCGAAAGGATGATAGGGAAGGTCTGTGTGCAAAATTCTTTTTGTGGTTCTGGAAGTTAATCCAAGAGTTCAGCTTCGTCAGTGACTGGATCTTAGTGAACTCCTTTTTACTTACCGCTTGAATATTTTCTGACGTGCGCGCAACTCTGCCACTGGAACCTCTTTTTTAAATTGTTGAACCACTAGTTCTAAGTTCTAATCTGCTTATGAATAACACTATTGTACAAACCTCGAGCGCGAGGCGGCAAACGATAGCGTAAACGGAACGGTCGTTGGGCGCTGACGAAACTTTCCCCATTTGAGTAGTACGTTTTAAAGGCCAATGCAAGTTGTTCACCCGATCAGGGTTACTAACTTCCCGATTTCTAGAATCACGATGATGCCCCATCCCTCTTTTTCTTCTTGCAGTGGCGCCAGTTTCATTGACTCAGCCTGTATAAACGGTTATTAAAATATTTTTCTGTTGGGCAAATATAAATAATGATATTTCAATACAGATATATACATAAGAGGTAATTATCAATTCTATGGAATGTGTGTTTAACGTGACATACTTTGGTCACTAATGTTCGATGAATGTAAATAATAGCTTTTGTTTTATACGTTGACGTCGCGCTAAGTACACATACACGACCTCCTTTTCGCGATCCTAACCTCAACAAACGCAAACACATCTCCCGAGAGAAACTCAAAATTCAGACAAAGATAATATTAAAGACTGGAATTGTCCATTTCAAATGTACGAAGTCAATTCAAGTTCTAAAATAACTTGCTACTTTCTATTTACACGTTCTTGGTGTTGAAGTGCGTATACTGGCTGGGATAGTTTACATACTAATGATTAATTGAAAATATGAAGATTTCTTCTTTCCGAAGTTATCGGTGAATGAAAGTGTAATTTAAATATGAAATGTGGTTTCGTTATATCTTTTGTGTATATTCACCACTTGATTTGACGCATTTAATCGTGCACAATAAAAACTATAATAAATTAAGGAAAATAGTAAATTCATATATGGTTAATTATTTTAGGGAACAAAGAAAAGGCTTTTTAATTAAGATAATTGCGTAATAGTGTTTATATAATATTTCTATTTGAATTAAAGTGCATGAACTTTACACAATGTACGAGGGTAGTCCCATAAGTACCCGGCCTGACCTAGAGATGGCGGTACTTGTTTGAAAAATATCACTATTAAAAAGTACACAATCTGTAAAGCATATGTTTCCAGTTTGAAGACGCCACGTTGTTTAGTATTTGTTTTGCAGCCATCAATAGTGAACGTTTTCAGTGAATTTGTAAAAATGGAGAAAATTGGTCATCGTTAGTGTCCAACCAATATAAAAGCTGAACTAGATTCTACTCTGGGTGAATCTGCTCCTTCGTTTACAACAGTGAAATATTGGGTAGCAGAGTTTAAACGAGACCGTACCAGCTGCCAAGACGAGATCGCAGTGGTCGATTAAATGAGGTGACGACTGAAGAAATGGTGAAGAAAATCAACAAAGCGGTACTGGTTGATCGTCGATTGAAAGAGCGCTGGCTAACAGTAGGAATTTCAAAAGGTGCGCTACATCGCATATTATCTGCAAATTTGGACATGGGAAAGCTATATGCAAGATGGGTGCCGCGTTTGCTCACACTCGAGCAAAAACAGTGTCGCGAAGTTTCACAGCAACGAAGCAGAATTTTTGCGCCGTTACATAACCATGGATCAAAGATGGGTCCATCACTTCACACCCAAGACAAAAAAACAGTCGAAACAAGGGACTCAAAAGGGGGAACCGGCTCCAAGGAAGGCGAAGATCGTTTCATCTGCAGGCAAGGTCATGGCATTGGTTTTTTGGGATGCGCGTGGAATAATTTTCATTCACTATCCTGAAAAAAGAAACACTATCAACGGCGAGTATTATGCGAACTTATTGCAACGTTTGAGAGAAGAAATCAAGCAAAAACAGTCGCACTTGGCTAAGAAGAAAGTGTTGTTTCATTAAGACAGTGCATCAGCTTAATTGCAGTGGCCAAAATTAATTAATTATAGTTTGAATTGCTACCTCATGCACCCTATTTAGCCCCCTCAGATTATTTTCTGTTCCCAAACTTGAAAAAATGGCTCAGTGGTCAAAGATTTTCCAACGATGAAGAAGTGATGTCGGCAGTTAATGGCTGTTTTGAGGAGCAAGACAATTATTACATTATAAAAAGGGTATCGAACTTATTGAACATCGCTGGAAAATGTGTACAAAGCTGAAAGGAGATTATGTTGAAAAATAAATATATTTCTTTCCAAAATTTTTGTGTTTTCTTTGTTGGGTCGGGTACTTCTGGGACCACCTTCGCATATGAATTTTAAATCGTTCGACTTTATTCGAAATAACATATTTACAACTACTGTAATGTTGTTCTGAAAGTAGAAGGAATCGCGAAAACTTCTAATTTTGATTAATTTTTTTGTATAAATTATTTTTAATTTTTATTGGTAAATGCTTACCTACTTAGCAACAACAACAATTGATGAAGTAGAGATAACTGCCGATTATCAAGGATTTATCGACGTTTAACGTAGCACATTAATTCCTTTGGAGGCTGTGGCTAATTGAATAATCAAAAACACAGTGTCGTACACTGGCCCGAGTAAAGTTACACAGAATAAATCGCGAAACACTCTTGTTCATCACATTCATACTTAATAAAAACACTTTACAAACGAAACTACAGAAATATTTTATTTTCCTAAAATTGCAAATTCTGTTCCGTGTAAATTGATCGTAAATGTCATTGTAGCTACGAAATGTTTCAATTATTTTTGTCACTCTGTATTCTTAAAGTGAAAAAAATACTGCTAAACAGACTCATTGGTAATTAGATCGTCTAAATAACGACGGTAATTTTATTAATGCCTTATATATAATGTGTGCTCCTTTTAAAACGACTTTTATTATAGTAATATTTTTGTACTTATCTATTAGGAAAAAGCAGAAACACTAAATTAAGTTTTATAAACACGTTTGATAGTTACTTAAATTAATCACAATTGACCTTTTTATTACTTGCTACTAATATTGTTTTCTTATTGCATTCAGGTAAAATACAGTTACTCCCAGCTATTAAGTTGTTTCTAATATCGTTGATATAAAAATTACCGTTGTGGTGTAATAAGAAACGATACAAACAAGATAGATGTAAAAATAGTTAATATCATTTTTTGCTTCTGATTGCACATACAAGTATACATACATATAATTAGTATACAATTAAATTCATAAAATGTAGCAAAATATATATATAGGGTGGTCAAAATTTATGGATAATGGTCAGGTAAAACGATTCTATGATTAATTCTGTCAATCGTTAAGGCACACAAGATCATCAATGTTCAAAATGCACGGCAAAAAATATTTTGATTTTTTTGAAAATTGCTGTGCAAAAACCGACTTTTTACTGTCAAATAAAATTATGCAACGGTACGTTGGTATAATTAATCGTTTTATGCCAAATTTTTGCCTTTTAAATATTTCTTTAACTGCTTTTTTCCGTTAAAGTACATATGATAACCTTGGTCCAAAATAATATTTGTAATTTAAAAATAATTATTTATCAAATTTTGGCGATAGCCAGTTTAACGTTCATTATTTTCGTTTCCATTATTTACTTCATTTTTGTGATACCTGAAATTTAGCATTTGGGTTTCACAATGGACATGTGCACTTGGCAAAAGACGAATACGAAATACACCAGCAGCATCCATCTACCAATACATTTCGAAAATCGAATCGGAGACTTCGTGAAACTGGCATTTTTGTTTCCAGTCAACGTGATGTAGGTAGATCAAGACATCGTATGATCTAAGTTAAAGAAGAAATTTTGGGTATCGTTAATCAGAATCCTACTTACAGCACTAGACAAATAGTCCCAAATGAACATTCTAAGTAAAACAACAGTTCTTTCAGTGCTTACGGAAAGCCTTTTAAGACTGTTACATGTTGCAAAAGTACAACCATTAAAAGAAAATTACGAGTTGCAAAGAATAATGTTTTGCAACAGAATTTTAAATAAAATTCAAGATCCAAATATTTTATCACTTATTTTATGGGGTGACGAATGCATAATCACAAGAGATAGTATCTTCGATATTCGCAAATTCCATCTTTGAGCGGATGAAAATCTCAGGGCTATTCTAGAATTTGGTCACCAAAGAAAGTTTTACGTAAATGTTTGTCTAGGTATCTTAAACCTTCAAATTGTACAACCAATATTTTTTCCTAATAGACTACATGCAAATGAATACGTAAGTGTGTTGAAGGAAGTATTGGACAATGTTCCATTAAATGTCAGTGCAACATGTATCACATGCATGACGGTGCACCAATTAATAATGCAAGAATTACTACAACATGATTGAAAGAACATCTTCTAGATAACTCGATCAGGCGAAATGGCCCAATATCATGGTCTGCAAGGTCACCCGACTTCTTCGTTTGTGGTTTTTGGAAGGCAACAGTTTACGTGACACCTCCGGCAAATCAACAGGAAGTAATAACAGAATTAACTCCAAAATACAATTAATTTCCCCAGATAACATACGTTGCAACACATCTTAAATTCAATTCCACATAGGTTACAGTTTTGTCTTCACACCAATGGCTACCAGTTTCAGCATTTACGTTAATCATTATTATTTTTCTTCATACTATGTTGCCAAATCTACATTTCCTTCAAGCAATTCGTATAGCTTAACTAATTAATATACATTTCAGTATTGGATTGTCGACTCAGAATGAATCATAGAATAGCCCTACCTGACGATTGTCCGTGGTTTTATGACCACCCTGTATGATGAAATATTTTAGTAGTAGGCGCTACTTCGATCATCATTATTTGTTGAATGTATAGCGTTGTCGAAATTCTTCTTTTAATGGCAACACATACTTCTGTTTGACAATATTCGATTCGGTTTTCGATAGTTACAAAAAAGTTTTATTCTTCACTTGAAAATTTTTGAGAAGAACGGGAAAAACACTTGATAGTTAATTGATTATGATGTATATCAAAATATCGATTAGATGCTGGAAATATAAATATTTATAAAATATCAAACATATAATGCTTAGCTTATGTTTATGTAAACGTCTAATTTAATGTATTGTGTTTCATTATTATAAATTAGTCTTTCAATTAAAATGTATCTAAACGATAGACGATAGAAAGGATTAAAATATGAACGTCGATTGGTGTTGGCGATAAAATTTGTTCTCAAAAATAAATATAGAAATTCAATAAAAAATTCCCAAATGGTCCGACCCATAAGTCAATTAAGTTTTGTCTAAAATGGTATAAAATTTGAAGTGGCAGAAGAACAACTTGATGTTTTGATTGATTCCCTAAAAATATCCAAATTTTTCAAGTCTACAAAACATAGGAAAGACAACAATATTTAAATCATTTTTACAGCAGAATATTATATTTACAAAATAAAAATATTACAGGATCTGGGCGAGAATGATTTCGTCAACAGAATATAATTTTGCGAACAAATGACGAACCTGTGCTTTCATAGCTATCTAATTCACTATGATTATTTATATTTTTGATAGATAGCTATGAAAGCATACACATTTCAAAGAACAAAAACTATATGTTAAACACCGATAAGGGTTCAATAATATATTCTTGCCTTTTTGAATTTATGAAAAAGACAAATACCAGACTAGAATACAATTTTAAATTATGCGAAACGAATCTATAGTGTGTGTTTGGCATTTGACGGTTAATGTCTGGTACGGGTTTGTTTCTGTGCGAGTTTTACAGCGGATTCAGATGGGACATTGTAATTAATTATCTACTGATAATGGCAACTCAGTTATCGAAAGGCGAATATAGAATACAAACATTATTATGCAAAGGAGTTTTATTTACACAATATAGTAGTTGTTACTTTACTATTCTGTTTTGAATTACTTGTACGTTGATTGGGTTAGAATATATTTATTAAAATAAAATGATATATTTGAAATAAATATTTAGATATAAAACCGAATTTGGAAATTATATATTTACCTCATAAACACGTACCAATACCGTCTGCGTAATGGTTTGTAACTCCGAATATATATTTATTCTTAACAGGTCACTGCTTATTAGCAGATGAAACTTTTCGCCTCGAAAAGACGTTCGAACTTACAGTATGCACTTATCGTCCAAAGGTGTTGGAGCATGAATGTTAGAACGGGGGACTGCAGCAAATCTAAATCCGATCATCATTGCAATGCAAATTGAGGGGTCCCTGACTCTAGATCTTTGTGACATGTGGCCACTTGTCCCATTTTGTATTATTACTCACGCTGCTACTCCCATGTACATACATACATATAAGGGGAACAATCCGCCATCGCCTATTGTGTTGTTACACTGCGATGCGAGGGTGGAAAGATGATGTTCGCGGTCAGAAATAATCAAATGGTCGCGCTCACGCTAAATTGGAATGAAGAGCATCAATGGGTATTATATAATATATATTCGCATCGGCAATATGCATATGTTATCCCCGAACACATGTACGATAACGTTGCTAACCATATTATGCAGACGCTATGGACTTTTCGGTTGAGAATATGTTGACATTTTAATGTACACGTATAATAAATGAACTAAGTAAACATAAGAAAATACACACACACGAAGTTAATAAATTAAATATAAATAGTGAGATTTAAATATTTAAAGTCCTAACAAAAATTAATTACATAAAGAAACTTTTACATCCATATGTGATTCACAATTGCGTTCACATGTTATCACTGTAGAAATTGCTCCAAATTAATCTGTTTTTAAACTCTAGTATTTAAAAGGGTGACCAATCTCTATTGTTCACTATGCTGGAAAACAATTTGCGAGCATATTTCATAGATCATGATCTATATATTTTCTTAGTTAAGAGTTTTAGAGTAAAGATACGTTCTCCGCGAAGTGTGTACTTTATTAGGACCAATACATTTTCTATAAGGTACGCATCTTGAAATTGTTGAGGCTAATGTAATACTTGAACATTATTTGTCTACCACAGACTAAGATGTTCCGAACTGTTGTCCTCCTGCAATGGCAAATATAATTTGCGGTTTCCAAACCGATATTTTTTTACATTGCGACCGTTTACTGGGGGTTTATATTGTATACAATTTCGAAAGCTACATGCACTAGTGTATCCACATATATGTACCTTTACCGCATGCTTTTTATTTAAATTATTATTTCACATTATTCGCACTTTTTAGTTTTGAACAAAAGCACAAAACGATGCTTTATCTGAGATCATGTTGTTCTATTGCCGCTCTAAATTTTCCAACGCTCGAAGTAAACGTCCGTTAATATGTTGATACGACAAAACAAGTTTTATCATTAAATCTTGTCACTGAGTATTATTCACACCTAACCGACAATATGTACGGACATTTGTACCTCTCTTTGTTTAGCAAATGATAGTGGTTTATTCTTAAATAAACTGTTAATCATTTCTTGCCGATTTGATCATTCGGAAAATCTTTATTATGAGCTTTGTATTTTGTAATTAATTTCTTTACAAAAACCTTAGATCGATGTAGATACTTTTGGAGCCGATGTGTATATTTTGGTATCTTTCTGATAATTACAAAATTACTACTTCTATTCTTACTGAGCGCTTATTTTACCTACGGTTTTATCAGAGCGAATTCATCGTTTACGAGTAATTAATAAATATTACTGGAAAACAGAGACAGTATGAGGAATTAAAGTCTATCTTTTTTCCCAAAGCAGGAGCAGAGAAATTATAATTTAAAGCAGCTACACTCTTCTACTGCTGTGTATAATTATTTATCTTTCTTACTGTTAAGTATCCGGATTTTAATCTACATATTGTGCATGAATTTGTATCATTCTTAAGTGTATTCATTTTTTTAAATAAATATTTATGTAGCCTTGTTCTGCCCTTGTACATCTGCCTCTGCATCTTCTATGTTGTCAGTGTTTTATTCTTCCATATTTTTTTAACTTGTCTATTATCTTTGCAAATATCTCTACTTTCCTAATTATTACTAATCTGTCAATCCAAAATTGTTTTAACTCCTCGATCCTCTCTTACTCTTTGATTTCTAATTCGACCTTTTCCTGTGATAAGTAACGGCGGAAATATTGTTGCCGTTGTCTCCATTGTTTGCTACTACCATTACTTTTGATTTATTGTTATTAATTATTAAATTGTTTATATAGGTACCTGTTCAGATTCTTTTAACTCATTCCAAACGTTTTTATTTTTAGTAGCACGTCATTTAATTACACCATCTTCCAATATTAATGCTTTTTCTAATTTAATTAAAACATCTTTCAATATTAATGCTCTTTTTTATAATATATTATCTTTGTATTAAATTGGACCTACTCGCTTCTGCGTATTATTTTAAGCATATATCATCATCGCAGACTGATAGCTTAGTGATAAGTTATTGGCTTATTAGATTAACCAACGAGATGACCTATTTTTCAGGAAAGTTTATTATTATCATTGAGTGAATGGATAGCTGAAGTTTTAAGTCGAACCACGAGTGTGGGTTTAATAAAAACTTCTGGCTTGTTAATGTCTCCTGTGACAGGCACTAGGCTTTTGGGAGATGTGAAGTCAGGAATTATTATTATTAATATTCATTTAAATAATATTCTTTTAACATTAAGACTCTGCAATTAATCAATTTATAAAAAATACGAAATTTTTAAGCAATAATTATTGATTTATGATATTTTTTTCAGGATGTGGCGAAAATCCTCGCCATGGATAACGATTCTAGTACTGGTTTCGTATTCTGTCAGCGAGGAACAATTTCGCCCATGTTCCGAAATATCCAGAGAACTGCGATTTCCTTGCCGATGTTCGCTGGGACCGATTGAAGCGGCTCTCGAAGGCAATCCTGCCATAAGTGTTGACTGTGATAGAGTGGTTTTTGCAGGAGATTTTCCAGCTATTCCATATGGAGCACCAATAGTTTCTTTTAGACAGCGTTGGGCAGGACACCAAGCTCTTCCAACTCAGGTGAACGAAAGCATTGTATTATTGAGTATATTTATAAAATATCTCTCTAATATCAATTATAGCACTGTATCTAATAAATGCATTTCTTAATCTTTAGGAACCTCTTTTTCACCATCCACAATTTGGACTATTTCGACCATTACTTAGTAAATATCAACTGTTTTCTACCAAGTAATGGTAGTTTCAGAAATTATATAATATAATGATAAATGGATTTTTTAGATGCGAAATATAACTCAAGCTAGTAATGCTTTTTCTTTAGGAAATTAGTATTATAATTAGTTGATGATATACAAGTATCTTACTTCTTGCAAAGCTTGTTTAGTTTTCTTTTGAAAGACATCGATAGGTTTTTCATTTTAGTCTGGATGATTGCTATTTAAATATCGAAGTAACTAGTTTCGAAGGTTTTATACTTTCTCCTTTAACCAATGACACATCGTGGTTTATTAGACATTATGATAAAACCTTATTCAAGCTAATCATCGCTATATAATCTATTTTTCTTTTTAATTCTGCCACTACCAAATAGATGTTATAATATCTTCTTCTGGGCTTCCGGGCTGGAACCGCGTCACTAGTATAACTGCCGACGTTCAGTTTCAGTGCGACAGACAGTAGCAGTAGTTGAGCCCTGAAAATGTTCCATGCGAGTGGGTACGAAACATCGACAGTTATACCTGTGACGCGGTTCCAGCCCGGAAGCCCAGTAGAAGATAATATGAACCGCGACCGCGAAAGTCTACGTACCAGTTAAATGTTCTAATAATCTTTTCAAAAACGTATCCATATTTAACAAGATGAGTATACTTCGTAACTTAAGATTAATTGTTTAATACTGCATTCAAAAACCAACAATAGAAAGCACAAGTTAAAAATGACGTCTTAGATTCATCGCCATTCGCAGCTTGCATAAAGTCAAACTGGAATTTTCAGAGGGATGGAAAGTATTTGAAATGCGAGAATGAAACAGACTTACATGGTTAGAGATGCTACAAGTAACGAAAGTAAAAATTGAACTACTCGGTAACAGATATTTCAAGTTGTTTGCCTTTGCAGACATTGTTTTTGTGAATGACGGTAAACATTGTTGTCAAAAAACGGGCTTTAAAAAAGTTTGGGAATTATTGATCCAAATCTCTGATGCATACATTGTAATAGCGTTTTTAATTTCAGCTGTTCGCGTCCTCTGGTCTACCACTTCGTAGCGTAGATTTTTCTGGTAATTGTTTGCGAAGATTAACAGAAAAATTATTGCAAGGTCTTCAAACAACTTTGGTGGAATTACGATTAGCTGATAATTTACTGGGCGATACACTAAATCCTATCTTTTCTACTAGTGAATTACACGGGCTGAAGCACCTACAGATAATTGACATAAGTGGAAATAGTTTGAAAGCTATCGAAGAAGGAATTTTTGAAGGTTGCGTCGGCCTTCAGGTAAAATTATTATTTTAAAATATAAAATGAATGCAGCAAAGGTTTTATCATAGTTCGTAAAATATATCTGATTTTACATTTTTCGCAGGAGCTTTATTTGGATAGAAATAGTCTATCGTCAATTCCTGGTGGCTCGCTAAACGGACCTAAAAGTTTAAAAGTTTTCTCTATGAGAAACAATAGAATGAGTAATATATTTGAAATAAAATTTTAATTGTATTTCATACACGCCCATTTCAGCTAATATGAAAACTGGTACGTTTCAATCACAATTAGACCTCGAATCCATAGACGTGAGCGAAAATATGATAACTAATATCGAGGGTGGAATTGTTAATGGTTTACTTAAACTCAGAAGCTTAAAACTGGGTAGAAATAGACTGACTAAACTCAATAGTGATGTTTTCCAAGGAGCAGATGAACTGCATCTTATGGATCTCTCTGAAAACTTTATTACAGAATTTCCTACTGTTGCATTAAAAGCAGTGCCCGAATTAAGATATCTAAATTTATCTTCAAATATGATACAGGTAATGAAATTTTGAGTGAAATAAATGGGAATTCTGTTTTCGTTATTTTATAGAATTTGGACAATAATGACTTGGTATCGCTAACAAACTTATACCATTTAGACCTGAGTAGAAACAATATAGCGAATATCGTGCCTGGCACGTTTCTTGGATTAAAACAACTGCGAAAATTGGATATAAGCGTCAACTCCTTACGTACAGTGAGTAATTGTTATATTCATAAACTTGTAATTACAATTTCTTTTTCAGATTGAAGACGATGCTTTTGAAGGTTTGGATAATTTGGAAGTACTTAGTCTGAAGGATAATAATGTGCTACTTATACCCGCATCGGCTTTGGGAAGGTTGCCTAGACTTGCATCACTTCAACTAGATTACAACAGAATTACTGCATTATCGGGAGACATCTTACGGTCAATAGCAGAGAGAGTAACGACTTTGGTAATATCGAGGAATGTGGTTAGAGAATTACCTCCGGCAACGTTTCAGCATTTCCAACAACTGCAACATCTTGACTTGTCTAGAAATCTTCTAGTTAACTTGAATTCAGATACGTTCAGCGGACTAGAAACGACTTTACTCTCTTTAAAAATTGCACAGAACAAGATTATTAGTCTTGGTGGACCACCTCTGCACATGAATGAGTTGAAAAACTTGGATATAAGTGAAAATCAGTTCTCTGAAATAGCTGCTGACGCTTTTTCGTTGTTGCCAAATTTGGAATACTTGAATCTCAGCAAAAATTCACACTTAACTCTATTGCCGCCAACAGTATTTTATCATCTAAATAAATTAAAAATTTTGGATTTAAGTGTGACTAATTTGAAAATACTTATACCTAAATTCTTCGAGAAACTGGTGACCCTTCAAGAGATATATCTTAATGGCAATGATTTAACAGAAATAACTGAGGGAACTTTTACGAACATGCTTAATCTACAGACGATCGATTTATCTAATAATAAAATTAATAACATTAAAAACGGGGCTTTTGTAAACGTAATGAATCTCAAACAAATTTTCCTTAAAGGTAATCTCTAATTTTAAGAAATAAATGAAGTACTTTATATTAATTATGTATAATTGCACTTTTAGGTAATCAATTACAATCTTTTAAAGGAGAATTCTTTAACACTGGCACAGGTCTAGAGATAATCGACATATCGAATAACCAATTAAGTTACCTCTACACGTCGTCATTTAGAATACATCCCAGGCTGAAGGAATTAAGAGCATCGTCCAATCAATTTACATTTTTCCCGGCAGAACTTGTTACAGAGTTGCAATTTCTGGAGTACATCGATCTCTCAAACAATGGATTAAAAGCCGTGGAAGAATTGGATTTCGCAAGACTACCACGTTTGAGATCACTACTTTTGTCAGAAAATCAAATCGATTCTATTAGTGAAATGGCATTTCACAATTCAACGCAATTACAAATTCTCGATTTAAGTTATAACCGCCTCGATAGGCTTGGTGAGAGGACGTTCGAGGGGTTAATCAGACTCGAACGGTTAAATCTAGAAGGAAATCTGCTAACGGACCTTCCTGAATTAATTTTCGAACGAGCTAGACTTCAAATGCTAGAAAACATAAACTTGGCGAAAAATTTATTTCAGGTAGCTCCATTGAGATCACTCCAGAAGCAATTTTTCTTCGTATCCTCCGTTGATTTGTCACACAATCAGATAAGAGAGATACCAGCCGATGATAGTATAATGGTTAACATTAAAGATTTAGATTTGTCCTTCAATCCACTTTCGGAGGAAGCTATAAATAATGTTTTGGGCGAACCCAAAACAGTAAGAGAGCTAAATTTAGCTGGTACGGGTATAGAAAAAGTTACGCAATTAGAAACCCCATTTTTGCATAAGTTAAACTTATCGTATAATAACATATCTGAACTGCCTCTGAGTGTTTTTGAAAGAGCTACTCTTTTGGAAGTATTAGATGTTTCCCATAATCAACTTACTAATTTGTCTTACTTTCCTAAAATATGGGAAGTTTTAAAAAATATACAAACCTTAAATCTATCATCAAATCCTATATCGGCCATAACACAAAATGATTTGGCAGGTTTAGAATCATTAAAATCTTTGAGCATACATGATCTCCCGGATATAACTCTTATAGAAAAAACAGCTTTTAAAGCAGTGCCTAATTTAATGAGCTTGAACGCGTATGGCTATCCAAAATTAGGATATTTGGATGTTAAAGGTTTGCTTCTACATTTACCCGCTTTAAAATGTCTTAATATTGAGTCTAAAGATGCAGTAATTGGAAGTGATCAGTTACAAACAGTCTTACACCCGAGATTAAGAGAACTGGGATTAGCGGGGTTCCGTTTAAGAACTTTATCTTCGGGAACACTATCAGGATTGAAAGGCGAAGAGGTCGCCATTAGAATAAGAAATACCTCAATAAGTTCTTTACCTCCAGCTCTCTTCTTTCCGGTACCTAGATCTTCCCGTATCACGTTAGATGTGTCGGGTAGTCAGCTAACTACAGTAAGTGCACAGTTACTTCAGGCTCTGGATGACAGAAGGGGAGATTTAAAAATATTAGGTTTAGATTCGAACCCGATAATCTGCGATTGTGGTGCAAGAGCTCTTAGGCGGTGGTTGCCCTCTCACATGGATAATGTACAATGTGCAGCACCACCTCATTTACAAAAAAAATTTCTAATCGAAATAGGTGATGACGAATTAACTTGCGACGTAAAAAAACATACAACTGCTGCATCTACAGAACCAACCACTACAAAAGTGACTCGAAAAACTACCGAACCAGATATTATCTGGTCAGTTGCACCGGCCAAAAAGACTAAACCTATAAACAATAACGTAAAAGGTGTCGTTCCTGGACAATCATCTGTTAACAACGATGATACATTAATTATAGGAATAGTGGGTGGTGTGGTAGCTTTCATAGCGATTTTAGTAATAATAATATGCATAATTAGGTTACGAATGAGCAATAGTCAATACAGGGGCGGACCAATAGCTAATGGAACATCAGTTATTGGTCCCCAAATTGTGGGGCCAGGCAGTAGTTGCGCATGTAGTGTCAAGGGTGCGCCGCCATTATATGCGATTCCATCCAATTATACGGCGGCAGGATATTCAGCCACGTTGCCTCACAAAATTCAATTGTCAGGATCTCCTATAAGGACGACATATTCGACAATGGGAAGGGTGCCCTATCAAACAGCCGGACAACCTTATTTCATCGCATATCCCTCAGAGGAGAAGATATACCGGTAGCCATGATTCGTAATTCGCCATCTCTGTTTTTTTTAAGTTTTTCACCGTTGTAATTTATATTAATAATATTTTAAGTTGATTTATGTTAATGTATATTTTATGTAATTGTACCTAAAAACAGATGAATTCTATGATTGTTCTAACGTGAAGGAGATAATAAATGTACAATAATTTTGTTATTCGTGTTTAATTTTATTATAGTAATATCTATTTTAATATTCTCCATATGCTTAAATAACTCGATTATGACCCAAAAAAATTATATACATACACACTTTCGTAAATTGTTATAACAAATCTTGGAGCTATTCTTCGTAATGAGGTTGACCTATGGCGGATGAATGGAACTAGTTCTATCGCAACTTTATTTATTACTTTCTCTGTAGCACAATAAATTTCTCCTCATCCACTTCTACCACTATGCAAAGCCAAAGCTTAAGAGTTTCTTTAATTAATTTTTCTCTAATGTCTTAACAATATCCAATTCTATTTGAAACCGACATCTTTTAAGCTTTTTCACTTGAGAGTATAGAGAGAAATCGCACGGAACTATATAAATATTGTTTGGAGTACACGATACATATATAATTTTATTATTCAAACATTCTGTTACCTCAATAGCCACACGCGGAAGTAGCAATGCTTCCACCTTCCAATTAGCTCTGGGCGTTTTGTCTTTAAATGTGGTCCTTCATTAACACAAAATTCCTTTATAATAATTAACGGTTACTAAATGTGGTATGATATGGTAGAGCTTCAACGGAAAATTTTTGCACACACGCTTTTTTCGGTAATAATTCTACTTTTCTAACCAATTGCGTGCTCTGTTGCTTCATCTACATATCATAAGGATACACCCAGATTTTATATGTATTAAAAACTGATCTTTCAATACTCAACTTGTTCTTGAACACATTATTGTACAAACTTTTCGACCCGGCAGAAAACGCGCAATCTAACGAATGCAAACTCTAGACACGCTTAAAGGCTTGAAAAAAGGTAGTAAAATGCTTACAATAGATGATTTAAGGATGCTTAGAGTATTGCGAGACATTTAAAGATTTATTTCTGAGATTAATCGCTCTTCCAAAGTTGTTGGTCACGGCAAAACACACTATTGAAGCACCAGAATTGTCTTACAACTCGCATCATTTCCAACCATTTTGCCATCGAACACAAGCCGTCATAATCATGCTCTTTGTTTTATCCATCACGACTTTTAAAAGCGTGATTATAATGTAAATTTCGAACTCTATCAAACTTGAATAATAATAATAATAATAATACATGTCTTTACATCCCCCAAGAATTAAAAGCCAATTGCAGGGATCATTGTCAGATCATTATTCTTACACCTGCCTCGTGGGACAATTTAGGTGTTTCGACCGCCAACGGGAAAGAAAAAAGACCAAAAGCCGACCCAGATAGCAGCCCATTCAACTCGATTCCGGGAGCGCCGGTTTGATAACTTAGTAACCTATCGCTGAGCTATCAATCGGCATAATATTACAATTAGAATGATTCAGGCACTTAATGAGAACAAAGGAAGATAAAATACCCAAAATAATATGGCAAATGGACACAGATACAAAAGTGAGACGTGACCGACTGAAATGATACGAACTTAGATGGAATCAAGCAAAGAAACAAGCAGCAGACCGGAAAAAATGGAAAAGATTGTCGTCTCAACATCTAGGTAGAAGATGTCACGAGATAAGTAAGTAAATAGAACATGAATTCCTTCCTGCCATTGGTAATATTGCACTACTATATCTACAAGAACATTTCAAGAATGGCAAAAATAAGAAATACTTCACTACCTTTGGTAATGAAACACCATCAAGGATACAGTGTATTGCGTGTCTAGTTTCAAGAATTCAAGTTTAATCGCACTTCAATTTAGGAGGAACCAAGGGAAAATTGTCCTGCAACATCTGTTGTTGCGGAAATATTGAAGATCTTGGATTTACTCATACGAGCCAGAAATTAAACATCAGTCGTCTGTTTGGGTGTTCCAAGGTGAACAAAAGCCGACAAAAGTTATCCGTTGTAGAAGTGTCTCCAAAAAGATGGTCGCGACATTTGTATCGAAAGCAGGCCATGTAGCAACAATTCCTCTACAAGATCAAAGAACTGTTACTGCCGATTGGTATACAATCATTTGTTTGGCGTAAGTCATCACTAAGCCTCGAAAAACCAAACCCGAACAACGATTCATCCTCCAGTAAGACAACGCAAGTTCGCACACAGCATGCAAGACAATTGTATTTTTAACGCGACAAAACGTCGAATTATTGAACCATCTTCCGTACAGTTCGGACCTATCTTTCCGAAAATTAAGAACGGACTGCGTGGTCAAAGGTTCGATTGGTCAGAAGGCGCAGTCGATACCTTCAAAAACGCAATTTTAACTGTACCAATAAACGAATGGAATAACTGCTTCCAGAGTTGGTTCGAGGGCATGCAAAAGTGCATTAATCTTCGTAGAAAATACTTCAAAAAACAATGAAGTCTTTAAAAGCTATCTACTGTTTTATTCCAGTTTTATATGCAAAACTTAAAAGACAACTCACGTAAAAGGCAAGACTAGTTTAGCATTAGTTAACACTTAAAAGACTCTAAAGAAGTGCTGCTTGATATTAGTGCATTAAAGTAAAAGTGTCATGTCATAAGTAAGGAACCAGTAACAGGAACCGATGGGTGATGAATACATGCAGGCATTGCCTATACTAGTTGCAAACAATGGAGTCTTGAAGAGCTATCTACTGTTTTATTCCAGTTTTGTATGCAAAACTTAAAAGACAATCCAAGTATTAACTCGAAATTTAAAATTTAAAAATAACTAAGTGGGATATAATAGCACTAAATTCCGATCGTACATAAAAAGCAACATAATCGTATAATAATAAAATATATGAATTTAAACCAACAAAAATATTTAAATCTACCAGTGTAAATCTAAATAGAAATTTTTCCAAACACTGTTACTGATATATTCAGTAAATAGATCGATTATTAAATATTAACAATAAAATAGTCGTGTACCGTTGAAAAAATAACGAATAATAGGTAGGAGTATTTTAAAACTTATATCAACATACTTCGCCATATTTATCATTACATTTCTCTATTTACATAATTACTAAAACAAACTGCAAGTATCCAGTCAAACAGATTTAATGATGAAATATAAAATATCATCAAAGTAATAAACATTCATTTAAAATTCACTTCAGTAGATATATTTTTACATTACACTATGTTCATAAAAACATTCGTATGTATTTTTTTCTAATCCACTCGTCTCTCATCTGCTAAACATGTCTTTGACCCATAGAACGAATTCAAGAATGGAACTGTGAATCTAATCAACAAATACAAGTTACATCATCGAGAACACATGTTCTTGTTACACATTTCCTAATGTCGTGAATTCGTGATCGATTTTTAAAGAAAAATCCCTGTAATTGAAATAAATAGAATATCTATTCATTAAGCCTTATATCTGTATACATTTCTTACGTTTGTCCGTAAAATTTGCAAGAAAATAATTGAAAAATCTGGGTCATCTATTATTAACTATGATTCATAGTAATATATTTTACGCGAGCCTATTCTACATATCAGTGCAATTAATTTGTATCAATTACTGTGCAGAATGCGTGGTAGATAAATTAAATATGTTCCTGCAATTAGCAATAAAATTCGTTAAACTCCAGGGACATTTATGCTACTCTCATTCTAAATCTATATACATACAAAGGATACTAAGAAAGTTTTGCAATACAGCTTTGTTTATTTAATTTTTTCAAAGTAATTTCCTCTACATTCAATACACCTCTCCAGCCTCCGAAACCAATCTTTAAACCAGTTCTGCCAAGTTTCACTAGGGAGAAAAGCACAAAACGTTGTCCCAAGCCCGCTGAAGTTCCTCATCACTGGAAAATCGCTTCTCCATTAGCTTCATTTCTACATGCGGGAACAGTGCAAAGTCGCAGGGAGCAAGATCTGGACTGAAGGGAGGGTGCTCGAGAAGTTTCAATCCTGTCTTTGTCAAATATTCGGCGCAGGCTTTGGCGCGGTGAGCTGGAGCATTATCGTGATGGAGGAACCAGGTCCATCTTGACTTTGGCCGCAGGTTCTTCATAGACCCAATGACTTTAGGCAGGCACTGTTCAGTATACTACTTAGCTGTGACTGTCTTCTGTGTGTCCAAAACGACGCGTTCCACAATTCCACTCTATTTGAAAAATACAGCTATCATTTTCGTCTTTACAGATCGGGATTTTCTGACAACTATGGGTGTGTCCTAGTCATCAAAGACCCAAACTTTGTCTTGAGCTTTGGTCGGCACATCGTAATAGTACAGCCAAATCTCGCCACCTGTCACACGTCGTGTCATCTGCTCTTCAGTCAGTCGATGCGGTACCCAGAGAGAACAAAGTTTTTTCACGTCACCTGTCACGATGTTGTTCACATACCGAGATTGTCCCTTATTAAACTTTTTTAGCATCTCCCAGCACAAAGTCACACGTCGTGTCATCTGCTCTTCAGTCAGTCTATGCGGCACCAATAGAGAACAAAGTTTCTTCGCGTGCAAATGATCATGCAGATTCGAACGAATTGCTAGTGCATTTAGGCCTGATGTATCCTCTATCTGTTGATAGATCACTCGCCTGTTTTCGCCAAGCATTTTCCTCACAGTAGTAACATTTTCCTTTGTAACTGACGTTCGTGGCCTTACCGGCCTCTCAGCATCCTCCATAGTTAAATATCCCCTTTGTAATTCTCTATACCACCTGAATAGCGTTGTGCGATGTGGACAAACATCACCTAGTGCAAGAGTCATTTCTTCGAAGCACTGGTTTATGTTTAAACCACGCACGAAATTGTAACGCAAAACTGCCCTTATCTCATTTCGTGACCACGATGCCATCGCAAGCACTTTACACTCTCACTGCTAATGAATAACTGAGCCCATCAACATGGCGCGGCTGCTACTATGCACGTACGATATGAACATGTCTCAACATGCAGCAACAAGCAGCTTGCTGCGATTCATTGTTGCGTCATATTGCAAAACTTTCCTAGTACCCTTTGTATAAAAATAAATATAATATATGTATATAATAAATATATGGTATAAGAAAACAACCAGAGGAACGTGCTGGATTCCGAGTTTGCAGATCTAGTATAGAAACTTTTCATTCTTGAAGCAGTTATAGAGAAATGTACCTAACGAAATAATTTTGTTAAATATTGTTTATTATTCAACAATCACGCTGTAGTGTGTTCCATTGTATGTACACATATCAATCTGCAAAAATTATTTTACCCTAGTTTTCATTTATGACACAGATATAGGCGCCAATTACACATAATCAAATGATTAATGCTTTTCAAATAAATCACTTCAAATTAATTCAATCGTCCTATATAGGGTGAATGGTCATCAAAATAAATAACAAATGAGGTCGACAAATTTCAAACAACTCACAGCACTTTTAAATATTTTTACAAATTCGATTTTCCATTAGTATTCTCGTGTTCACTATTAATTCCATTTAATGGTTATTTTTAATACGGAAGCACGATATTTAAATACTTGATAGAGAGAGATTACCACAGTCAAGCGGGTCATAAATCAATTGACTTCTGTGTTTTGACACGGTGACGCAACACAATTAGGAGCATTCAACTACTTAGATATTTTGACACACGCACAAACATATATACGTGCATGTATAACATACGAACATTATGGCTTTTATTCATCCCGACCAGTGTGAAGAACAAGTCGTCATTTTATGTCGTTTTAAAGGAACACATTACTACAGATATGCATATGTTATCCATGAGAAATGTCTGTATTATCTTCCAGTGGCGCCCAAATTATAAGTAATACAATAATAGGACAAGACAGTTTTTATAAAGACAAATAACAATAAAATTCTTGATCATTATTTCATCTCGAATAATAATTTTTTAGTAGAAATCTCATACGTATAACCAGTAATTATTAAAATATAGTAACTTTCCATACTATACATTATTAAGAAAAGAAAGCGAGGGAGCTTTGGGAGACACAAATTTTATTTTTAACGGAAATATATTACTTGTTTGAAACCAAACCGAATGAAGATTATTATAGCCAGATATACACAACCCACAGTTTTCTGAAATTTCACAAAACCATAAGTTAATTACTGTTGATAAAAAACTACTGGAATGTCTTCTTGGTCCCCTTGGTCTTAGTTCTTCTTACCTCTTTATGTTTCTGCGAAATCTTTCATTTATTAGCTTTTATAGTTTATATGTGCCTTAATTACACAGTGCAACAAACAAAATGGGAATGGGATGAGACCAATTGCAAATGAAAGTTGACATTATCCATAACAAAACCTTCAAGGGTTTTTTTTAGTTCAGTCAGAGATTTTTTTATACGCATTTGAAGTTGGTGATTTTGGAACGCCGTCTAACAAGGAAAGATCATTGAAAATTTGACGAAATAATGCTTATTTATTTTTATTGTCCTGGAAAGTTGTGGTATCTTACTGTTTTTGGGGTCAAGGAATTCATTTTTGATATTTATTTTTACCTAAAACTGACGCTAGATGGCGCTGTCATACAAATGATGTTATTTCTTGTATATTTTCATAAAAAAAAACGGTGTATTTACTGCTTCACTGCCTCAGACATAATATTTGAACCCTTATAGAATTTCTACAAAAAACAAGATAATAAGGCAATAAAAATCAGTAATGCACAAATTCAAAATAAGACCATAAAGATATAAAAGCGCACAACAACGAACAATAACGAACCACCACAATTATATTACCTGACAATCTATATATATATATATATATATATATACTGACAACAACGTACCAAGACAATTTAGTAAGAAAACAACCGCTGAAGATGGCGCATAGCCGGAATGAATGTTTGCAGCATTTGAAATATTATTGTTATGTTTGTGGAAAATATAATAGACAAAAAAATTTGGTGCCAAAATGTGAGAGTATGAAACAATTATATTTACAGTATTTTGGAGTAGAGGTTATTGAGAATGTAGATAGTGCACAAAGAGTTAAACGTCTCTTGAAAGCCTTTGAGGACCTTGGTGTGAATATGTCATTAAAAATTCATTTTCTCCTTCCCCATATGGATTGGTTTGAAAACCAACTATCCACCGAATCTGATGAGCAAGGTGAACGTTTTCACCAAGTAGCTTTAACCATGGAAACTAGGTACAGAGGAAAGAAGCTAGATTCCATGTTAGGTGATTTATGCTGGTGGTTAAAGAGAACAACCGATGAAGAGGATACTGACGAACAGCAAGAACCAGAAACAAACAGAGATCCACAATCTACTACTTCTAGAGCTTCTGCTACTTCAAACATGCAAATTGACAGTGATAGTGATTATGATTAAGCGGATCCAAAATGAGATCCAAATACGATATAATAAGATATAATACTTTTAAATAAAAAACACAATTTTTTCCCTTAAAAATTGCATTTTTGTTATAGTAACGTACTGAGAATAATAAAATGTACTTCGTAATATCATTAGAAAACAGTAAGATACCACAACTTTCCAGGATAATAAAAAAAAAGGATTATTTTATCAAATTTTCAATGATCCTTCCTTGTTAGACAGCGTTCCAAAATCACCAACTTCAAATACGTATAAAAAAAAATCTCTCACTGAACTAAAAAAAACCCTTGAAGGTTTTGTTATGGAAAATGTCAACTTTCATTTGCAATTGGTCCCATCCCATTCCCATTCGGAAAGTTAGATTTTGTATCACTGTGTTATCTGCGAATTGGAAAGTCATGTATTAAATTCTTTTGTTTTTCCTGTTTTACACAATTTGTCCAAGAATATATAAATTATAGGATATAAGTAGTGTTACTATGACGTAAAAAGAAATATCCCAGTAAAATTATCTCTATGATTATTAAGGTATAATGCGATAACCCTGAAGAATTGATTCGATATAGTTCTCAACAGCTTGACTTGTCGTATGCCATAACTTGACGTATTTTACGTAAGGGTCTTGGTTAGAAGCGTACAAAATTCAACTCGTTCAAAAATTGAAAGTGTCCGACCTTTCGAATCATCACCGTTTCAGTCTTTGGGCGCTTGAAAAGCTTGAAGAATATCACTGTTTTCGACCAAAATTTTGTTCAGAGATAAACCCCATTTCTAGATAATGACTACGTCGATAAGCACAATTACTATATTAGGAGTGAAAAGCAACTTGAATAGGTTCAAGAGCTGCCATTACAACCAGACAAAACCACGGTTTGGTGTGGTTTATGAGCAAGTTGGAATCATCGATCCATATTTCTTCGAAAATGAAGAACGCCACAACGTAACTGTGAATGGCCCCACATTATTGCGCTATGAGAACGCACTATTTGCTGCCTGAAACTGAAGCCCCGTAATTTCGGCGACATTTGGCTCCAACAAGACGGCTTGCGAGAACAATTTGGCCACCTAGATCATGTGATATCACACCTTTAGACTTTTTCTTTGAGTCTACGTAAAGTGCAAAATCTACATGGATAAGCCTGCTTCTATTAAGCAATTGGAAGTTAATATTACTAGTGTTATTCGCCAAATACTACTTGAAATGCTCGAACGTGTCATCGAAAATTGAAACTTCAGAATGGACCATGTCAGGCGCAGTTACAGCAAACATTTGAAGGAAATAATTTTTAAAAAATAAATCTCAAGAATGATTTTTTTGTACGATAATAAAGAATACCCGATAAAATAGATGCTTTTATTTTTTCTTTATTTTTGAAAACAGTACTTCCAAATGAATCACCCCTTATAGGGTGTTCAAAATAGTTAGCAGTTATTTCATATAATTAGCAATAAAAGGTAATGCCAGTTAGTAAAGTACCTACAAATATTTCCCTAAACTAATTTCGACCTCCATAAACAAGAAGAGGAATGCAAAGACATCAATTAATATGTTTACGCATGCGATAAACCGACTGTCGCTGTTGTGTATAACGCATTTCAAGACGTTCCTTTATCGTTCTTCAAAATTTCATCTCCGTGGTTAGTAGTGAAGTTTAAAAATTTTAAATATCATCCGAAATAAAAACATCACGATCTATCAAAGATAGAGGCTTGTAAGACAATAGGCCAATCAGAAAGTGGAAGAACCCAACAAAATATTTGAAGTGAGTTGAAGCGTAATTTACAGATTTTAGAAAATGGAGGTGCTGAACGAAAACAGAGACAAAGTTGGTCGATATCAACAACACTAAGACAATAACTGTCGTAATTAGAAACCTATATCAAAGTAAATTTGCGAATTCTTACAGTGACAGTGATTACTATTAACGCAAACAGTGAGAAATCGTTTGCATACGCCCGTCTTATTGCATTTATTGTTATGTATTCTACTTATTGCAAAATATAAATGCGCTCTTGTAATGTGGACAAGTGATACGTTTGTTGGAATCATGGCCACATAATAGGCATATCTAGATTTGACGTGACCCAAGACACATAATAATCCACAATTTGTTTGAAATGGCCTCAATATGAAGTTATTAACGTTTGGACCGGGATAATTACTGAACAACGCACCAATCTCTATTTCACAAGAGAATGAAACTCTCACTGCCCAGAAATATCTGGTTAAGGACGATAATGCTCATCTCCATCGAGTAAGCATCGTGAAAAACTGGATTGATGAAGTTGTTATAGAGAGAATGGACTAGTAAACCAGTTCCGCAGATGGTAGACGAATTGAATACGTTTGAGATGCTGTACGAAGATATGTTTCTGCATGAAATATGATAGCAAGAACTCTTCAAGCATTACAGATTACTGCCAGGTAGAAGTGGGATATGATTTCCCAAGAAATATTTGACATACTACTCTGTTCTATGCCATTAAAATGCCACATTTTTAGATGTTTTTGGAGATCATACACCTTACACCTATTTTTTTGTAAGAATTATTGCATTAAACCTTTAGTAAAATTAAATAATTCCTAAATTTTTCTACACTAAAAATACAATATTTTATATTATCTCAATAAGACCACATCATCTTCATTAAATATTCTTTAATTGTTTTGAACAGTGTATACATACATATGTAAATGTATACTACACTTATAAACTTAAAATCTAAAAGATTTAAAACGTTTTAATTATTTAATTTTATTTGATTCATATGCTGGTCTATTCGTAAGAACATTAAGATGTAATTTCGCTTTATCACTGTATCAAACACCCCTTTTATGTATTTCTAGTCGCACAGAGAGTGCCTGCAAGTTCCGTACTATAATTTCATTCGACACGTACCCCTATAACTCGAACCCCCCTTGTTATCAAATCTCGACAAGAGTTCCAGATTTGAGTCACTTGTTGCCTATGACCCAATATCATATGCCCATAATGACTTTAAAAACACTATGTACACCAATAATTTATTATTTATTCACAATCGTGACTTCCTACCTAGCATCCAATTCCATCCAAGTCTGTCGCAGAGAAAACCGAACTTTTCTAAAATAAAAACAAAAGCTCAGTATTTTGGTAAAATTCATTTATTTTATTCAAAGTAGTCGCCTTCGGCTTCAATACGACGTTTTGCACGGCCAATTAACACGTCGAATGATTTTCTAAGTTTATCTTTAGGGATATCCTTCAAGATCGCTGTCGACGCCTTTTTAATGGCTTCGACGTCGGCATAATGCTGACCTTTCATCGGCAAATGTAGTTTGGAGAATAGATAGAAATCACAAGAGACCAAATCCGCTGAATACGGTGAGTGGTTGATGGTTAAAATGCCATATGTAGTTAGAAAATCAGTGATAGACGTCGAGCGATGAGATGGTGCATTATCATGTAACAAACGACCAGTGGCGGCTGGTCAGGTGAGGCAGGTGAGGCAGTGCCTCACCATCTAAATCTTGGAATTATAACAAGAATAATATGTATACTTTTAAAATTCTTTATAAATTAATTATCATCTTTTATTCAGAATTTATCTTATAAACAATAAGAAAATAGTTTTAAATAAACCGGCATTACAAGCAAAGTACAAATTTATCATTTCATTTTAATTCCGTGCGAATGTACGAGCGCGTATACTTGCCCCGACCAACTTCATGCTTGATCTATGTATATCCCTACTAAACACGAATATTTGAGGCCCGGCCACTCATTGCCTCTCATTGAAAATTTATAACGCACTACAGCAGTCAAAAAAATTCTCAATTTCTATGGAAATTACAGTAAAGTATTAGCTACATATTTAAGATAACAAAGAAGAAAAAATATTCAAAAAGTTAATAGATTTTTCTAACTTTATTGTGAGATTTTTAAATTTTTTAATAATATAGAAAGCATTATTAATAGGATAAATTAAGTATTTATTTAATGATATAAAGATGTCTAAAGGTTTACATTCTTCTTGTACAGTTTCTCAATATTTCCTCCACGCAAATAATATGTTTTAAGTTTTAACAGGAGTATTTTTATTGTTTCAAGTAGATATTATTTAGATATCAATGTATGTATGTACAATACAATAATTATCTGAAGCCAATTTAAACTGAGCCTCTCATCGAATCACAATCGCCGAACTACCGAATATACTCGAGGCTGACATTCTCGGCCCGAATCGCAAATTACAGCAGTTGGGGGAATAACAAAGTTAGGTTAAATATTTTAATATTTGTTTAGTGATATTTTCAGTGATTTAAAAATTGTGAATATGGATTTAGAAAATGTAAGAAATACACAAGACATTGTAGATTTTTTAATAAGAAATACGTTCGTTGTTCTATCGGTAGAAGATCAATTATATGTCAAAAACCTTCCAAGACCAAACCCTGATTTATCAAAATCTCTTACAATACACGGTAAGTCTAACAGAAATTTCAATAATAATAATAATAATTACGTTTTTTGCTTGATAAGTTTAGAGAATTTCGGGAGTGTGATACATATTTCAGTACTGTATACGAAAATTCGATGTCTGACGAATCTGTTGCACATAAAAGGCGTAGAATTGATGACGTTCCAGATACTAAACAAAATTATAGAAAATTATTTTTCGAAATTCTAGATACCTTTATTAGTCAAATTGAAATTAGATTTATTGATTTAGAAAAACTTGCTTGTTTTGATTTATTAACAGAAAGTAAATTTGAAGAATATTCGAAGGCATTTCCTCAGAGGCTCTTAAATAATTTGTTTGAACAATATAAATTTTTTGATCAAATTCAATTAAAAAATGAATTAGCTGTTATTTATAGCGACATGCAACTCCTTGGTAATTCTAAAACACCATGTGAAATGTTAAGATTTATGCACGAACAAAAGTTAGCCATCTGTGTGCCAGAACTTTTTAAATTGCTAAGTATAGTAGTTACCATATCGGTAACTTCCGCGTCCGTTGAGCGAAGTTTTTCCACATTGAAACGTATAAAATCGTATGTTAGAAATACAATTGGACAACAAAGACTTAGTAACTGTGCACTAATTGCAATCGAAAAGGAATTGGTTAAAACGATGACGAGGGATGAACGATTTTATAATGATGTAATTGATTATTTTGCTAACACAAAAAACCGTAGGATACCTTTGCTATACAAGAAGTAAAATCTATTAAACGTAATTCTACGTGCAATGCCAATAAAGGAAATTCTCTGTATTTTAAAATATTTTCATTTTGCATGTAATTTTGAAATTTTGTTATTGGATTGTTGTTGATTTATATATATACATATATATGTATATATTTGTTATATTATTAAATTTTATATTATAATAGAAATGTATTTATTTTTTATTTTTAAATCCTAGAAGATTGAGTTCTTATTTTCGATTAATGTTTTTAGAATTTGTTTGATTTTTTAGAATATTTATTTTCGTTTCACAAGGGTTTGCTTTGAAACTTCGTTTTCCCTTAAAAATCGAATGGGGCGCGATATAGGGCTCAGTTCACGTCTGGCAGCCCTGTTTGTACTGGAAGCCCTATATATATATATATATATATATATATATATATAAATATATATAAACTGTTTTTATATGTAGTAGGTATATAGAGTTTATTAATCAATTGTAAACAATTTTGAATATTTATTATTCTATCTGCCTCACCATGTCAAATACTCACGAGCCGCCACTGCAAACGACGAATATGCGCCAAAGACGCTTCATAACACCAAGATCATATACAGCATTGAATGTTCAATTAGTTGGTACGAGCTCTTTATGCACTATGCCTTTCGAATCATAAAAACAAAACATTGCCTTCACTTTTGACTTCTCCAAACGGCTTTCTGTCGGTTTTTCTTCGTTGGATGCTTCCATTCAGAGCTTTGACGCTTGGTCTCTGAATCAGATTGAAAACACCACGTCTCATCACGAATTTTTCGTCCTTTTTTGAGTCTTTAATCAAGTCTGTACCATATTAAGCTCAATTAGCTTGTGTGGTATAAACTGTGAATAAATCTTGCTCAATCCTAAATGCTGTGTCAAAATGCGATGAATTGAATCTTTGGAAATATTTGATTCCACTTCCACGTATCGCAATGAGGATTTCGGCTAATTCCTGATAAACTCACGCATAAGTTCGATGTTACTTTCTGTAACCACAGTTTTTTTGCACCAGGATGTTCTTCGTCATTTATGTCCGCACGACCGTCTTTAAATCGTTTATACCAGTCATACACATACACTTGTTTCATCAAATTAAACGTTTCAGTAAACGATTTACCGAGTTTCAAACAGAACTTGATATTTGCTCTTTGTTCAAAATTCATTTTTCGATAAATGCCAGATACACACTATTACTTCATGCACAATTTGTCTGCTTCTAATGACGCAAATGTCCTAATATTTTAACATAACATTGGTGAAGGATTTACTTTACTGACGCATATTTTTTTTGATAGATGTCACCACTAAGAATGACTATTTTGAAAAAGCTCACTTTTCTCTGCGTCAGACTGTGCAGGATTTACTAAATATGAATCCAAGTCCGTTTAGAGAATTATAATATTCCCAATAGAATCGTCACTATGTGTAATTCAAGATATTAAGATTTTTAATACATTGAATGTGTTCAACAGGTGTCTGAGACTTAATGC